>CM038679.1:529681345-530281345 GCA_021605205.1 Aegilops longissima | reverse complement strand
TCCTAATCTTGATCTATGCCAACTCAACAAACACCTTCGGAGACACATGTAGAGCATCTTTATAATCACCCAGTTATGTTGTGACATTTGATAGCACACAAGGTGTTCCTCCGGTATTCGGGAGTTGCATAATCTCATAGTGAGAGGAATATGTATAAGTCATGAAGAAAGCAATAGCAATAAAACTAAACGATCATAATGCTAAGCTAACGGATGGGTCTTGTCCATCACACCATTCTCTGATAATGTGATTGCGTTCATCAAATGACAACTGAAAGTGCAACTATCCCTAGGTGGTTTTGGTAATTCATAACAACATATAGCTCATTGAGCTAATGCTATTCCAAGACTATTGTTTCAGGAAAGCTCAATGAATGGCATGGCATGGATGATGAAAGTGGATCCCTCAAAATACTAAGGACAAAGGATTGGCTCAAGCTCAAAAGCTCAAGACTCTTCATTTTACATTTTAGTGATCCAAGATCACATTGAGTCTATAGGAAAAGCCAATACTATCAAGAAGGGATGAGGTGTTGCTTAATGAGCCTCTTGCTTCATGTGCTTAGTGATATGCTCCAAAACCCTCAACTACTTTCCCACATCCACAAATGACCTAAACCTAAAGCCAAAATCGGTCACACCGATTCTTTCTATCCGGCGCCAACGATTCCAAAAGTCATAGCCACTGCCACAAACCCTAAGCAAATCGGTCTTACCGATAGGGATCTGGTCACACCGAGATGGGGTTGCAATCTCTCTGCTTCCTTCAGTACGCGTTTCGGTCTAACGAAGTGAGCGATCGGTCCCACCGAGATTGCAATGTAAACTCTCTGTTTCCTTTTTGTAACATTTCGGTCTCACCGAAAAGAGATAATCGGTCCCACCGAGTTTACCTGACCAACTCTCTGGAAAGCTTATTACCAAATCGGTCTCACCGAGTTTGTGTAGTCGGTCTCACCGAGATTACGTTATGCCCTAACCCTAACCGAATCGGCCTCACCGAGATGCATGTCAGTCCCACCGAAAATCACTAACGGTCACTAGGTTTACTAAATCGGTCCGACCGAGTTTAACGATTCGGTCCCACCGAGTTTGGTAAATTGTGTGTAACGGATAGATTTTGTGTGGGGGCTATATATACCCCTCCACCTCCTCTTCATTCGTGGAGAGAGCCATCAGAATGAACCTACACTTCCAACTTACCATTTCTGAGAGAGAACCACCTACTCATGTGTTGACGCCAAGATATTCCATTCCTACCATATGAATCTTGATCTCTAGCCTTCCCCAAGTTGCTTTCCACTCAAACCCTCTTTCCACCAAATCCAAAACCTATGAGAGAGAGTTGAGTGTTGGGGAGACTATCATTTGAAGCACAAGAGCAAGGAGTTCATCATCAACGCACCATTTGTTACTTCTTGGAGAGTGGTGTCTCCTAGATTGGCTAGGTGTCACATGGGAGCCTCCGACAAGATTGTGGAGTTGAACCAAGGAGTTTGTAAGGGCAAGGAGATCGCCTACTTCGTGAAGATCTACCGCTAGTGAGGCAAGTCCTTCATGGGCGACGGCCATGGTGGGATAGACAAGGTTGCTTCTTCGTGGACCCTTCGTGGGTGGAGCCCTCTGTGGACTCGCGCAGCCGTTACCCTTCGTGGGTTGAAGTCTCCATCAACGTGGATGTACGATAGCACCACCTATTGGAACCACGCCAAAAACATCCGTGTCTCAAATTGCGTTTGAATCCTCCAAACCCTTCCCTTTACTTTCTTGCAAGTTGCATGCTTTAATTTCCGCTGCCTATACACTCTTTGCATGCTTGCTTGAATTGTGTGATGATTGCTTGACTTGTCCTAAAATAGCTAAAATATGCCACACTCTAAAATTGGGAAAAGGTTAAGTTTTTATTGGTCAAGTAGTCTAATCACCCCCCCCCCTCTAGACATAATTCAAGGTCCTACAAGTGGTATCAGAGCGTTGGTCTCCATTTGCTTTGATTTCCATAGCTTTTGGTGGTCATAGCCTTGGTTTCACAACCTAGGAGAGTATGGCCTCTAGCGAGGGAAATTATCACCGTAGAGGTCCTTACTTTGATGGTAATAATTTTGCTAGTTGGAAGCATAAGATGAAAATGCATATTATTGGACATAACCCCGCCGTTTGGGCAATTATTTGTATTGGCTTGCAAGGTGAATTCTTCGATGGGAGAGAACCGAACCGTGAAGCTAATGCGGAAGAATTGAAGATGCTGCAATAAACCGCTCAAGCATGTGACATCATCTTCAACGGATTGTGCCCCGAAGAATTCAACAAAATCAGCCGTCTTGAGAATGCAAAGGAAATTTGGGATACTTTGATTGATATGCATGAAGGTACCGAGTCCGTCAAGGAATCCAAGTTGGATGTGCTCCAAAGTCAGCTTGACAAGTTCAAAATGAAGGATGGTGAAGGTGTCGCTGAAATGTACTCTAGGATTGCTCTTATCACAAATGAGATTGCCGGCTTAGGGAGTGAAGAGATGACCGACAAATTCATCATCAAGAAAATCCTAAGAGCAATGGATGGAAAGTATGATACCGTGTGCACATTGATCCAAATGATGCCAAACTATAAAGATCTCAAGCCAACGGAAGTCATTGGAAGGATTGTTGCTCATGAGATGTCACTCAAGGATAAGGAGGAACTTCACAACAAGTCAAGTGGTGCCTACAAAGCCTCAAGTGAAGCCCCCACATCATCAAGTGAGAAACCAACCTTCAATGAAGAATTGAGCTTAATGGTGAAGAACTTCAACAAATTCTACAAAAGTAGAAGCAAAGAAAGAAGCTCCAAGTCAAGGTCTTACAATGACAAGAGATCTTCTAGTCGAGAGCGCAATTGCTACAATTGTGGGAGACCGGACACTACTCCAATGAGTGTACGACACCCTACAAAAGAAGAGAAGATTCTCCAAGAAGAAGGAGCAAAGAGAAGAATCACCACCAAGAGAGAGGAGGAGTAGAGATGATTGTTATGAACGAAGACCCTCACGGAGAAGTAAGGATTCGGAAAGAAAGGACAAGTCATCAAGGAGCTACACAAAACAAAGACATCAAGCTCATGTTGGTGAATGGTTTCCGCCCGACTCCGACAATCACTCCGAGAGAAGCTATCACTCCGACTCGAATATACTCAAGATGAAGGTGTTGCGGTCTAGCACTTGTGTCAACCAACTCCTCGACATATTTAACTCACCAAATGAAGGTGTTGGAAGATGCTTCATGGCCAAAGGTCCAAAGGTAACACATCCCGAGTATATTGATTTTAATAGTGATGAAGATGACTTGCTTGTGGATGATGATTTACTTGTTGACAACTCTAGTGATGAATACTATGATGAAACGTCAATTAATCGTGCTAATCAAACGAATGACAATGATAAGGAGAAAATTTAGCATCTAACTAAAGAACTAAACACTCTTAAGTTGGCTCATGAAACTATCTTCAAAGATCATCGAGAACTTTTAAGGGCTCATGAGAAGTTACGCTTTGAAAAGCTCAATCTTGAGCAAGAGCATGAGTTCTTAAAGGCAATCAATGATGATCTCCGCAAGAAAAGTTCTTCTTACATTGCCAAGCGTTTACTCTTATCTACTTACATGCCTCAAGTCAAGTCTAGTAGCAAGTACAAGAAAGATACTTCCTCTAGTAGTAACAATAATAATGTCAAATCCAATGTTGTTGCTTCTAGTAGTTCTCTTGATTCCACTAATGATTCTCTTAGCCAAGTTACACTTGAGCAAGAAAATAGTTTATTGAAGGGAATTATAGAGAAAGGTGTTTACAAGAGCCTTGCCGGGAGTAAGCAATTCTAGGAAATTGTACGCAAGCAAGGAAGGCACCGGAAGAATTAAGGTGTTGGTTTTGAACGAAAGTTCAACGCCAATGGAGTTGAGTGGGAAGAAGATCAATACCCCAAGACAATGTTTGTTCCTCAACAAGAGAAGTATGATCCTACTTCCTTCAAGGGGACACAAGCTCAAGATGATCTTCCACCACAAGACCACAAGAACAAAGGCAAGGACAAGCTTCAAGAAGAGATTGATGCATTTGAAGAAGCACCTAAAGCCTCGTTCAACTGGGTCCCCAAGACTACGTCAAGTTCTACTTCATCAAGTACAACTAAAACTCCAAGGATTCCTATCAAGATGATCTGGATCCCGAAGAAGTAGAACTAGAGAGTTCTTGAGGGTGACTCCGCCAACATTCTTCACTCATATCATTTTGGCAAGAACAAGTGCAATCAACTTTCACATCTTGCACTAGTTCAAGGAGTCAAAAACCCTCATGTTGGTAAGGCAAGGGACAAGGTAACCTAATGTTTTCGTGGACATCATCTTGTGTGTGCATCACTCTATGTCTATGGATATTCTTGTTTGTTCCTTGTGGGACTAAACCATGTAGGCAAGTTGAAAGTGCAACTCACTTCAAAGGATTGCTCCAAATGATCTACATCAACATTGAGCATCTACATCTTCAACACCTACATGAAGTCATCATCGACAAAACCCAAGGTTAGTTCATCCCTCTAAGGGGGGATCTCACATCTAGGGGGATCTTAACTCTAAGAATTGAGTCAAAGCAACTCTAATGGTGTGAACATATTAATGCATTATGTAAAAGTGGTAACCCCACCTGAGCTTAAACGATGAATATGACCTATGATCAAATGTTCTCATTTGACTCCTAAGTCAATATACTCATATATAGATGACTTAGTCATCGCCAATTGCTTGATAGATGCTAAAATTGGTTGTGCATGCTTTGCCACATATTTCAATTGCCATCTTATTGTGTGAGCATGTTGGTGCATATTTTACTCATTCAAGGACATCCACTTGTTGTTTTGTTTGTTTGTATTCTTTTCTTTGTGCCAAGTGGATGGACAAGAATGCCTAAGAACCTTCTTTAGCTATCTATGATTTTCTCGTCTCAAACTCTATTCATGCTACATCACAAAATTTGATCAAGTCAGATTCGAACCACTCGTGTGAGGAGCACTGAGTCCCCGATTAGTCATAGACTTAAACTTCCAAAACCTCTTAGTGATTCTCGGTCCGACCGATCCTTCCATTTCGGTCCTACCGATATCATCAAGTTGATCTGAGTTTTCAATCTCGGTGCAACCGATTTGAACTTTTCGATCTCACCGATTTGTCATGAATCGAACACGTTATGCATCTCGGTGCCACCGAGTTGTTCCACTCGATCACACCAAGATGTGGTCGAGCTATATATATAGCCACGGGCAAAATTTTGAAATTTCTCGAAACCCTTCGCCCGCAAGAACAGCTCGCTCTCGCCATCGTGGTCTCCGGATCGCCTCCGCCGCCAGCAGCCTCGTCGCTGGTCTCCGCCGCCAACGGATTTCGTCCCCGCCGTTGCCGCCGTAGCTAGTCCACCGCCAAGATAGGGTATGGACTTAATCTTTGTGCTATCCACGTCTGATTCCTGGCACATTGTTTTTATATTGATTCTTTCCACGATTGAAACTCTTCTATCCAGCCAAAGTAGTTCATAGATTAGATGTGATTGAAATTTTTAGGGTTAGGTTTCCGCCAAAACCATCTCGGACCCACCGAGTTGAAAAACTCGGTCTCACCGATTTGGCTTATGCCATTGCACTAGTGACTCTCGGTCTGACCGAGAATTACTAATCGGTGCAACCGATTTGAGGATTCTGTGAAACCCTAGCAGTCTCGGTACCACCGAGCTGAAACTCAGTCCAACCGAGATCATCAGTTTAGGTTCCAAAACTGCTTCGGTATCACCGAGTTTGAAAATCGGTGGATCCGAAATGCTTTCGTGGAAAACTAAGACTGAACTTTTAAGTCATTCTTTGCAAAACCTCTGCATTTTGTGATGCTCATCTTTTCTATCTCATCTATAACTCTTCACGAGGTCAGTGATCACTTTTGCAGTATGTCCGATCAAAGTGACAGCCAGAACAGGTCAGAAGAGCAGATGGACTTGAGTGAGGGCACTAGTCCCTCAACTTCAGATGAAGGGACCAGAAGTACTCCTAGCAATTTGCCTAAGGCTGCAACTAGGCAAAGGAGGAAAATAACTTCAGATTCAGAGGATGAAGATTACAAAGCTGAGGAAGATGAGGCTACTTCCAAGAAAGAGATGCTCAAGAAGGAATATGGCTCAAGAAAGAATACAAAGCCGTGCATGAAGACCAAAAGGCCTGCAGGAAGACAACCAATGTCCAAGGCCGAGCATCAACTCAAGCGCCTAAAAGGCCTGATCCCAAAGAGCTAGTCTTTGAAGGAAAGAAGAGGAAGGAAAGGGTCAAGAAGACCATGGCCAAAATTGTTGGTCAACCTTCCATGATGGAAGAGGAAGAGCTTGCTGCACCAGCTCCAAAGGCAGCTAAGCTTATGGGAGATGCAATCAGATCCGGGTGCAACATCCAAGCCCAAGGAAACACCCAAAGCTGCCTCCAAGGCCAAGCAAGTTCCAAAGAGGAATACTAGGAGTATTCCTGCTTTGAGAAGAACAAGGCCCTAGTGCCCAATGTTGTCAAGATTAGGAAGATGAAGGACAGAGTTCTAAGAAAGCTCAAGCCCAAGATACTGACCATAATGATGCCCATCCTGTGGTGAAGACATGAGAATCAGGAATGATTCAGGGCTGAGATTGTGGAGAATGGAAGATCCATATGCTTCAAGAAGAAGAACTGCTGTTGACTATGTGTTCCACACAAAGGAACAGCAGGACTTCTATGAAACAATTATGTTGGACAAGAAGCCCATAGTCTGTGACATGAGGTGGGTTGACTGAAATTCATCAAGGAAAATGAACAGCACTATCCACGGAGTGCAAGACAGCTTTGTTGCTTGTGGAGTTGAAGATTTTGTTGGATGAAGTTCACCAACTGGAATGATGAGCTTATCATGCGTTCTACTCCACACACACTTTTACCCAGATGGAAGAATAGTTTGATGTCGAAGGTACAAGGTACCAGTCCACTATTGAAGAATGGGCAAGACTGATCAATGCCCCCAAGGAGAATGAGGATGACCTAGACATTTATGCAAAGAAGAAGTTGGGTCACAATTCAATGGCTCACATGTACAAGGAAATTCCAGACAAGGCATTAGAGACTCACAAGTTTGGATCAGTTCACTTTTCTGTCGGGGTTGCCAACCATAAATTGGATTCGAGGCACACTTTGTTGCCCAAGTCTGGTGACCATAACATGATCAGAGGGCATTCCATCAACATGTTGCATGTGTTTGATGTGCCACTGAAGTTCAAAGTCATGAGCCTGATCATTGAAACAATCAAGAGGACTGCAGCAGATCAGAAGAGGAGCTATGGATATGCACCTCAGATTCAAGAATTGATAAACTCAAAGATGGGCACAGGAAAATATCAGTTGGATAAGGAACACTTTCCACTTTATCCAGACTTTGAGGACAATGAGGTTTTCATGAATGAAGATGATCCACAATCAGTTCAAGCTTAGGAGAAGAAGGAGAAGGCAAAGAGGGAGAAGACTGCCAATATGCCAACTCAAGAGGAGGCATCTGAATATTTCTTGAAAACCAAACAGGAGCAGATTGGTTACTTGATAGCATCATCTCTGAGGATTGAGAAGGGTTGGCCACCCTAACTCAAAACCAGGAGAGCCTGGAAAGAATCATGGAACAAAATTCTATGATCTAGATGACAAGGTGGCTGAGATTGATCGGTTGTGGAGCAGCTGCAGGATGACATGCAGGAGAGGAAGGGCAAGACTACCACCAATGTGTTTGCAGAGTGCCCAAAGCCCAGAGGTCAGTTGCAGTGCAAGGTGATGACACTAGAGCAACAACTTCAGCACTAGCCACTGCCCCTACAGTTCCAAAGGCAACCAGCTCCAAAGACCAACTCCTCCAGCTCCATCCACTTCAATCAAGCCTTCATCCAAGGAGCCATCTCTACACCACCACCGTAAGATCAAGCCCGAGAGTCGATCTAGCACTATGCATTTTCTATGAACTTTTGGTAACTTGTTGCCAAAGGGGAGAAAAATGTATAGATCATATAGAGAGAGAGAGAGAGAGAGAGAGAGAGAGAGAGAGAGAGTGTTGCTTTTGTTCTCTCTTGCTTTATTTGGTGGTTTTTCAATCTTTGTTTGCTTTTGGTTGAGATACTATGCTTGTGAGACATTGATGATCATGTGTTTGATCATAAGCTACACTTATGCATGCTTGATATTATCCTATCTATCTTATGTGATCACTCACTATGCTTGGTGATGAGTGCATGTATTCATTGTTTATTATTTTGAGCGCTCCACCAAGATGTATGTGACATGGAAGAGTAACCCATGAGCCTAATTCATTGTGCATTTGCAGTCCAAAGCAAATCTTAAACTATGCACAAATTTAGGGGGAGCTCTTGCTTATCACATACTTCTCAAAGCGACGATGTAATTTAAATTTTATTATCATTTGTCGAAGCTTTGATCTATATGTTGTCATCAATTACCAAAAAGGGGGAGATTGAAAGTGCAACTATCCCTAGGTGGTTTTGGTAATTCATAACAACATATAGCTCATTGAGCTAATGCTATTCCAAGACTATTGTTTCAGAAAGCTCAATGAATGGCATGGCATGGATGATGAAAGTGGATCCTCAAAATACTAAGGACTAAGGATTGGCTCAAGCTCAAAAGCTCAAGACTCTTCATTTTACATTTTAGTGATCCAAGATCACATTGAGTCTATAGGAAAAGCCAATACTATCAAGAAGGGATGAGGTGTTGCTTAATGAGCCTCTTGCTTCATGTGCTTAGTGATATGCTCCAAAACCCTCAACTACTTTCCCACATCCACAAATGACCTAAACCTAAAGCCAAAATCGGTCACACCGATTCTTTCTATCCGCGCCACCGATTCCAAAAGTCATAGCCACCGCCACAAACCCTAAGCAAATCGGTCTTACCGATAGGGATCTCGGTCTCACCGAGATGGGGTTGCAATCTCTCTGTTTCCCTTCAGAACGTTTCGGTCTAACCAAGTGAGCGATCGGTCCCACCGAGATTGCAATGTAAACTCTCGGTTTCCTTTTGTAACATTTCAGTCTCACCAAAAGAGCAAATCGGTCCCACCGAGTTTACGACCAACTCTCTGAAAGCTTATTACCAAATCGGTCTCACCGAAGTTTGTGTAATCGGTCTCACCGAGATTACGTTATGCCCTAACCCTAACCGAATCGGCCTCACCGAGATGCATGTCACCCCATCAAAATCACTAACGGTCACTAGGTTTACTAAATCGGTCCGACCGAGTATAACGATTCGGTCCCACCGAGTTTGGTAAATTGTGTGTAACGGTTAGATTTTGTGTGGAGGCTATATATACCCCTCCACCTCCTCTTCATTCGTGGAGAGAGCCATCAGAACGAACCTACACTTCCAACTTACCATTTCTGAGAGAGAACCACCTAATCATGTGTTGAGGCCGAGATATTCCATTCCTGCCATATGAATCTTGATCTCTAGCCTTCCCCAAGTTGCTTTCCACTCAAACCCTCTTTCCACCAGATCCAAAACCTATGAGAGAGAGTTGAGTGTTGGGGAGACTATCATTTGAAGCACAAGAGCAAGGAGTTCATCATCAACGCACCATTTGTTACTTCTTGGAGAGTGGTGTCTCCTAGATTGGCTAGGTGTCACTTGGGAGCCTCCGACAAGATTGTGGAGTTGAAGCAAGGAGTTTGTAAGGGCAAAGAGATCGCCTACTTCGTGAAGATCTACCGCTAGTGAGGCAAGTCCTTCATGGGCGACGGCCATGGTGGGATAGACAAGGTTGCTTCTTCGTGGACCCTTAGTGGGTGGAGCCCTCCATGGACTCGCGCAGCCGTTACCCTTCGTGGGTTGAAGTCTCCATCAAAGTGGATGTACGATAGCACCACCTATCGGAACCACGCCAAAAACATCCGTGTCTCCAATTGCGTTTGAATCCTCCAAACCCTTCCCTTTACTTTCTTGCAAGTTGCATGCTTTAATTTCCGCTGCCTATACACTCTTTGCATGCTTGCTTGAATTGTGTGATGATTGCTTGTCTTGTCCTAAAATAGCTAAAATCTGCCAAACTCTAAAATTGGGAAAAGGTTAAGCTTTTATTGGTCAAGTAGTCTAATCACCCCCCCCCCCCCTCTAGACATACTTCAAGGTCCTACAACAACACATGTCTATGGTTAGGAAACTTAACCATCTTTGATTAACGAGCTAGTCAAGTAGAGGCATACTAGCGACACTCTGTTTTGTCTATGTATTCACACATGTACTAAGTTTCCGGTTAATACAATTCTAGCATGAATAATAAACATTTATCATGATATAAGGAAATATAAATAACAACTTTATTGTTGCCTCTAGGGCATATTTCCTTCACGGATTTGCCCAGCCGACTATAGATGCTCTTATCGATCTATCATTGCATGTGTACGTGTTATTTCCCCACTAATCCCCCTCGATATCACTTTGTGATTTCCAACCATGTGATGCCACGCGAGTATATAAGTGTTAATTCCTAAGTGTGTCATTAGGCTGATTTTAACGAGAGTATCATAGATAATATCATGCATGTCAATTAGGCATTTTTGTTGAGGTAACACGCAATTAAATAATAAAAAAGAGAATTGGGTGTCATGATATGATACTCCCTCCGGTCCTTTTTACTCTGCATATTAGATTTCTGTCAAGTCAAACTTTGCAAAGTTTGACCAAATTTATATTAAAAAATATCAACATCTACAATATCAAATATATATACTATGAAACTACATTTCATAATGAATCTGACAATGTTGATTTAGCATTATGAATGTTGATACTTTTTCTATATGTTTGGTCAAAGTAGAGATACTTTGACTTCGGACAAAACTTATATGAAGAATAAAAAGGACCGGAGGGAGTATAATAGTACGTGTTATGCATGATAATAAATGAGGTCACCATGATACCAAGTTATGATACTATGCACTGTGACAATAGTATAATACACTAGTATCGTATGCATTAGGCTAGTAAATATATGATAATTTTCATTCTAACCAGTCTTACTCTTTAGTAGGCACCTCCTTGCAACCGAAGTGAAAGTGAAGCACCCATAGCCTAGAACCAATTTTAAAATAGCTGACTGCCATAATATTTTTCATGCGCACCTCTGTTCTGTACAACTATAAGATGGAAAAACCGTCAGAAATGAAGAAAATGTCCAAAAAAAAGATAAGGAAAATGAATCGGATAACTCAAAAGAATTAGAAAGTAAGCATGCAACAAGAGAGGTATTCTAATGAACAAACTATTGAAAATTAAGAGCTAAATTATTAACCGCTAACTGTTAATAAATTATTGCGAACCAATCCGTGGTTGGATGGTTAGGAGAATAGTGGTATCTGTAAGTGCATCTAGTGCCCCTTAGTGATTTTGGTGTATTGAAGACTTATAGGTTAAGGGACTAATGTGTTTATGAGTGTACACATGATGTATAAGTTTTTAAGGAGTTTGGTTAAACCAATGAAAGTTGACCCCTAAAAATTAATGTCTTCAGATGAAGACTTTGACAATGAGGAAATTTGTCTGACCTTGAAGATATTGATAATGATGCGAGGACTATGAAGCATGAAGATTTTTGTTTTTGTAGTTTCATTTTCCTTTCTTGAGTCATAGGAAACACCGTACTGTTAAAGGGGGTCGAGGTAAAACAAAGGAAAAATTTCCAAGTGGTGCTCATCTCAAAGCCTACACATACCCAATCCTTCGAGTGAAGCCTTTGGAAATCTCTTGCAGTTCAGTCAATTTCTTCACTGGCAGAGATGAAGATCTTCTGGTCTCTGAGGAATTTGTTCTGGATGAGGAGTTAGGAATTAGCCAGTGCGGATTGCCTACAAGTGAGGAATATGATAGGCCTCGGGAACTTGAGAGCTCAAATTTTTAACCGTTGCTGTGCTACGCGCCAGCTGTCCCAAATATCTTGTCCACCTAACGGTCATATCATTTGGGGCATTTATGTCTTATCATGTCGGGCTACTCCCCGGCTATAAATAGCCGCCCCTCAACCACTAGCCGGTTGGCTGCTCCGAGAGATAGATTGACACTTGTCATTTAGAGCATCCCATCCTCTCTGGACTTTGAGAGAAAATCATCAGTGAGGAAAAACCCAAAACCCTAACACCTACAACCCAAAGTGATTGACCATCACTAAAGAAATTGTTCATGTGTGGAACTGACGCTTGTTACCTTTGAAGACTGTGCATCTTCCAGATGGTTAGGCGTCATGGTCTAGAGCATCCAAGAGGAACTGTGGATCATCGAGTGACCAAGTCTGTGAAGGTTTGAAAGTCACCTCGAAGATTTGTCACGAGTGATTGGGCGAGGTCTGTGTGACCTTAGCTCAAGGAGAAGACGGTAAGGACTGTGTGTCCTGGGACTGTGTGTCCTTTGGTTTAAATACCAAGCCGCTCCAACTAGACGTACAACTGCCACAGCAGTTGAAACTGGACTACCAAATCGCTTTCTTCACCAAGCTACTGGTTCTATTTCCTCAACTCTTTCATTTCCTCGCATACTTGCTGTTGAACTTTATCGTTACTGTTTGAAGACTTTGACTGAAGACTTTCTCGATTTCCTCAATCCTATTTCTTCAGTCACCTTGTCTTCTGCCTGCTTATCCTGTTTACACACTACCTGTGCTCTATGTATGCTTCATTCCATCATGATGACTATGCTACTTCTTCGTTATGCATGCACCTGAGTACTTTATCCACTGCTTGTATTTCGTCACTTAGCAAATTCCTCAAGTTGTATTTCCTTAGTGACGAATTTGTAAAAATCGCATATTCACCCCCCCCCCCTCCCCCTCTAGGAGATATAACGCAATTTCAATTGGTATCAGTACAAGGTACTCCCTTGTTCTGTGTGATTTTGGTTTAACCACCTGGAGTTCTAGTTATGTCGACTGCAGGTATGATGAAGGTCTCTACTGGGTGTCCTACCTTTGATGGGATGGACTACCCCTACTAGAAGAATAAGATGTGCATGCATCTTGAGGCAGTTGACAACGATCTCTGGTACGTTGTGGAAAATGGCGTTCCCTCCATCACTCCCTCCGTGAACGCAGCTGATGTGAAGAGATTCAAGCAACTCGACTCTCAAGCAAAGAATATCTTATGTGGCCATCTGAGCAAAGGACAGTACGGCAGAGTGAGTTCTTTGGAGACTGCAAAACTTATCTGGGATGGGCTGTCCAAGGTCAATAAAGGAGTCTCAACCCAACGTGACTCTCGGGTTGATGTTCTTTGCAATCTCTTCAACCGCTTCAAAAGACTCGACAATGAAAATGTTCGGCAAACAGTCGACCGCCTCACTGATATCTCCAATGAGCTTCAAGCACTTGGTGCCACTGACATCACCGACCATGAGGTGGTGAAGAAATTGCTGAGATATCTTGATTCCTTATTCGATACACTAGCACTGATGATTCAAGAACGTGGAGACTATAAGTCACTAGATCCTGCTGATATCCTTGAGAGACTGAACACTCATGAATTCCAACTAGCTGAGAAGAGAGACCTCTATGGGCCAAGCTACGGAAGATCACGCGCACTGAAGGCCCAGGAAATTTCCTCATCTAAAGCGGAAGATTCTGACAGCAGCCTTGGTGATCCAAAGGAACTAAGCCAAGAGCTAGCCATACTCGTGAGGAAATTCCAGAAGTTCTCAAGGTGTGGCCGCTTTGGAAAATCATCAAGAGGTGATGACATGAGATTGGATTCTTCATCCCCCGACTACAAGAAGAGGACTTGCCACAAATGCAAGAAGCCAGGTCACTACATGGATGATTGTCCTCAAGGGCTGAAGGAATCAAAGAAGAAGAAGTACAAGGATGATAGTTCTGATGACTCGAAGAAAAATAAGAAATCTTCAAATTCCTCATCGTCAAAATCTTCCAAGTCTTCATCTCACAAGAAGAGCAGATCCAGAAAGACTCGGGCATTCATTGGCAAGGAAATGGACTCAGACGTTGAATTTGAGGAAGAGGAGGAATCTGAGGAGTCAGACTCTGGTGTGGCGAGCCTAGCTCCCGCTACTCCTTTCGTCAGCAAGTCCATCTTCAACTGTGAAGAAAGTGGCAACTCCAACACTGCTGACGATGGCAATGATGACTTCGCTCCCACCTATTGCTTCATGGCAAAAGGTGCCAAGGTACTCAAATATCCCTCCTCTGAATCCAGTGAAGATGGATCTGATGATGATCTCAAACCTAGCTATTCCAAGCTTGCTAATATTGCCATGAAACAGCAAAAAGCTTTGGAAAAGGTTCAAAATTTGCTAGACAAAAGCGATGACCTGTTGGGTGAGGAACTGAATCAAACTCAAACTCAAACCTTGACTGTTAATCTTCAACGACTATAGTCTAAGTTTGATAACCTTCAAGGTCATCATGAAACACTCTTAGCCGATCATGAGAAGCTTTCTTATGGATTTCTTCAAAGAAAGCAAGATCTTGATAAACTAAGGGTGAGTCACGAAGATTTTCAAAGGGAAAATGATTCTTTGCTTGCTCAACAAATCAGTACCGCTCAGGAAGAATTCATTGCACCCTGTTTGAAATGCATCGAACGTGAATCTGCTAATTCTTCACCTAAAAGTTCAAATGCTTCTATCGCTACAACTTCTTCAACTATTTATGTGGTCACAAATTCCTCGTATGAGGATACCACAAGTATCACTGATGAAAATGCAGGGTTGAAGGAATTGTATGTGACAGGCATGTACAAAAGCCTCAAAGGGCATCAAGCTCTTTGTGATGTGCTTAAAAAGCAGATCTTGAACAGGAACCCTAGGAAAGAGGGTATTGCCTTTGAGAGGAAACTCAATGTCGATGGAACCTACAGGAAACCTAAGCAGTATCCCAAAACCACATGGGTTGCTGCAAAAGGACCTCCCGTAGATCCATCTACTTTATCTTGCTTTACATGTGAATCTTCATGTTCATCTGATGAGTCATTTAACTCCAACTATAAACTGTTCAAAAATCAGAATGGTGAAGTATTTGCCAGATATGTTGGAACTAACTGCAGGAACGGTCCTCCTATGAAGAAAATCTAGGTTCCCAAAAGGTGCCTTGAAAGTCTTTAGGTGAATGTCCTCATGACACCACCTGTGAAGAACAGGAACCCCAGATCAAAATCTTCATATGGACCAAAGTCTTCATATGGATCAAATTCCTCATATGGATCCAAGTCCTCATATGATCATCACCGTGCTAATGCACCTATTTCGCATGGAAAATTCAAGGGTCATGAATATGTGCATTATTCTTCAAATCATTATGTTCATAAGTCCTCGGAGAATTTCTTTGCTTACTCATATGCATACTCTAACCCCTCTTTTGTGAAACGAAGTGCACTGGCTTCAATGCCACCTTTCTCTTATGGAGCTCGCAGAATGATGAACTCTTTGCAACCCCTCCAGATATGGGTGGTGAAGAAAAAGAACTAATCTCTTATGCAGAGTCAGGTCTCCAGACGAACTTGAACGTCTAAAGAATTTGCTAGAGACATGAGAGTGCTTGAAAGGACGCAAGATAATCATGAAGAAATGAATTACTGAAAGGGCAACTATCCCTAGGTGGTTTTGGTAATTCATAACAACATATAGCTCATTGAGCTAATGCTATTCCAAGACAAATATTTCAGGAAAGCACAATGAATGGCATGGCATGGATGATGGAAGTGGATCCCTCAAAATACTAAGGACAAAGGATTGGCTCAAGCTCAAAAGCTCAAGACTCTACATTTTACATTTTAGTGATCCAAGATCACATTGAGTCTATAGGAAAAGCCAATACTATCAAGGAGGGATGAGGTGTTGCTTAATGAGACTCTTGCTTCAAGTACTTAGTGATATGCTCCAAAAACCCTCAACTACTTTCTCACATCCACATATGACCTAAACCCAAAGTCAAAATCGGTCCTACCGATTCTTTCTGTCCGGCGCCACCGAGTTCAAATGTCATAGCCACTGCCACAAACCCTAGGCAAATCGGTCTCACCGAGATGGGATTGTAATCTCTCTATTTCCCTTTGTACCATTTCGGTCTAACCGAAGTGAGCGATCGGTCCCACCGAGATTGCAATGTAAACTCTCTGTTTCCCTTTCGTAACATTTCGGCCTCACCGAAAAGAGCGAATCGGTCCCATCGAGTTTACCTGACCAACTCTCTGGTTAGCTAATTACCAAAATCGGTCTCACCGAGTTTGTGTAATCGGTCTCACCGAGATTACGTTATGCCCTAACCCTAACCATATCGGTCCTACCGAGTTGCATGTCGGTCCCATCAAATCACTAACGGTCACTAGGTTTATGAATCGGTCCGACCGAGTTTGTTGATTCGGTCCCACCGAGTTTGGTAAATTGTGTGTAACGGTTAGATTTTGTGTGGAGGCTATATATACCCCTCCACCTCCTCTTCATTCGTGGAGAGAGCCATCAGAACAAACCTACACTTCCAACTTACCAGTTCTGAGAGAGAACCACCTACTCATGTGTTGAGGCCAAGATATTCCATTCCTACCATATGAATCTTGATCTCTAGCCTTCCCAAGTTGCTTTCCACTCAAATCTTCTTTCCACCAGATCCAAATCCCATGAGAGAGATTGAGTGTTGGGGAGACTATCATTTGAAGCACAAGAGCAAGGAGTTCATCATCAACACACCATTTGTTACTTCTTGGAGAGTGGTGTCTCCTAGATTGGCTAGGTGTCACTTGGGAGCCTCCGACAAGATTGTGGAGTTGAACCAAGGAGTTTGTAAGGGCAAGGAGATCGCCTACTTCGTGAAGATATAGCGCTACTGAGGCAAGTCCTTCGTGGACGACGGCCATGGTGGGATAGACAAGGTTGCTTCTTCGTGGACCCTTCGTGGGTGGAGCCCTCCGTGGACTCGCGCAACCGTTACCCTTGGTGGGTTGAAGTCTCCATCAACGTGGATGTACGATAGCACCACCTATCGGAACCACGACAAAAACATCTGTGTCTCCAATTGCGTTTGAATCCTCCAAACCCTTCCCTTTACATTCTTGCAAGTTGCATGCTTTAATTTTCGCTGCCTATGTACTCTTTGCATGCTTGCTTGAATTGTGTGAAGATTGCTTGACTTGTGCAAAGATAGCTAAAATCTTCCAAAGTCTAAAATTGGGAAAAGGTTAACTTTTTAATTGGTCAAGTAGTCTAATCACCCCCCCCCTAGACATACTTCAAGGTCCTACAAGTGGTATCAGAGCTTTGGTCTCCATTTGCTTTGATTTCCATAGCTTTTGGTGGTCATAGCCTTGGTTTCACAACCTAGGAGAGTATGGCGTCTAGCGAGGGAAATTTGCTAGTTGGAAGCATAAGATGAAAATGCATATTCTTGGACATAACCCCGCCGTTTGGGCTATTGTGTGTATTGGCTTGCAAGGTGAATTCTTTGATGGGAGAGAACCGAACCGTGAAGCTAATGCGGATGAATTGAAGATGCTGCAATACAACGCTCAAGCTTGTGATATCCTCTTCAATGGATTGTGCCTCGAAGAATTCAACAAAATCAGCCGTCTTGAGAAAGCAAAGGAAATTAGGGATACTTTGATTAGTATGCATGAAGGTACCGACTCCGTCAAGGAATCCAAGTTGGATGTGCTCCAAAGTTAGCTTGAAAAGTTCAAAATGAAGGATGGTGAAGGTGTCGCTGAAATGTACTCTAGGCTTGCTCTTATCACAAATGAGATTGCCGGCTTAGGAAGTGATGAGATGACCGACAGATTCATCATCAAGAAGATCCTAAGAGCATTGGATGGAAAGTATGATACCGTGTGCACATTGATCCAAATGCTGCCAAATTACAAAGATCTCAAGCCAGCGGAAGTCATTGGAAGAATTGTTGCTCATGAGATGTCACTCAAGGATAAGGAGGAACTTCACAACAAGTCGAGTGGTGCTTACAAAGCCTCATGTGAAGCCCCCACATCATCAAGTGAGAAACAAACCTTCAATGAAGAATTGAGCTTAATGGTGAAGAACTTCAACAAATTCTACAAGAGTAGAAGCAAAGAAAGAACCTCTAAGTCAAGGTCATACAATGACAAAAGATCTTCTAGTCGGGAGCGCAATTGCTACAATTGTGGGAGACCTGGACACTATTCCAATGAGTGTACGGCACCCTACAAAAGAAGAGAAGATTCTCCAAAAAGAAGAAGTAGAAGAGAAGAATCACCACCAAGAGAGAGAAGGAGTAGAGATGATCGTTATGAACGAAGACCCTCACGGAGAAGCAAGGATTCGGAAAGGAAGGACAAGTCATCAAAGAGCTACACAAAACGAAGACATCAAGCTCATGTTGGTGAATGGGTATCCGGCTCCGACTTCGACAATCACTCCGAGAGAAGCTATCACTCCGACTCCGAACATACTCAAGATGAAGTTGTTTCCGGTCTAGCACTTGTGTCAACCAACTCCTACGACATATTTGATTCACCAAATGAAGGAATTGGAAGATGCTTCATGGCCAAAGGTCCTAAGGTAACACACTCCAAGTATGTTGATTTTAATAGTGATGAAGATGACTTCTTAGGTGATGATGATTTACTTATTGACAACTCTAGTGATGAATACTATGATGAAACGTCAATTAATCATGCTAATAAAGATAAAACGAATGACAATGATAAGGAGAAGATTAAGCTTCTAACTAAAGAACTAAACACTCTTAAGTTAGCTCATGAAACTATCTTTGAAGATCATCGAGAACTTTTAAGGGCTCATGAGAAGTTACGCTTCGAAAAGCTCAATCTTGAGCAAGAGCATGAGTTCTTAAAGGCAATAATGATGATCTCCGTAAGAAAAGTTCTTCTTACATTGCCAAGCGTTTACTCCTATCTACTTACATGCCTCAAGTCAAGTCTAGTAACAAGAACAAGAAAGATCCTTCTTCTCGTAGTAACAACAATAATGCTAAATCCAATATTGTTGCTTCTAGTAGTTCTCTTGATTTCACTAATGATTCTCTTAGCCAAGTTACACTTGAGCAAGAAAATAGCTTATTGAAGGGAATTATAGAGAAAGGTGTTTACAAGAGCCTTGCCGGGAGTAAGCAATTCGAGGAAATTGTACGCAAGCAAGGAAGGCACCGGAAGAATCAAGGTGTTGGTTTTGAACGAAAGTTCAATGCCAATGGAGTTGAGTGGGAAGAAGATCAATACCCCAAGACTAAGTTTGTTCCTCAACAAGATAAGTATGATCCTACTTCCTTCAAGGGAACACAAGCACAAGATGATCTTCCACCACAAGACCACAAGAACAAAGGCAAGGACAAGCTTCAAGAGGAGATTGATGCATTTGAAGAAGCACCTAAGGCCTTGGTCAAGTGGGTTCCCAAGACTACGTCAAGTTCTACTTCATCTATTACAACTACAACTCCAAGGATTCCCATCAAGATGATGTGGATCCCGAAGAAGAAGAACTAGAGAGTTCTTGAGGGTGACTCCGCCAACATTCTTCACTCATATCATTATGGCAAGGACAAGTGCAATCAACTTCCATATCTTGCACTAGTTCAAGGAGTCACAAACCCTCATGTTGGTAAGACAAGGGACAAGGTAACCTAATGTTTTCATGGACATCATCTTGTGTGTGCATCACTCTATGTCTATGGATATTCTTGTTTGTTCCTTGTGGGACTAACCCATGTAGGTATTGAAAGTGCAACTCACTCCAAAGGATTGCTCCAAAAGATCTACATCAACATTGAGCATCCACATCGTCAACACCTACATGAAGTCATCATCGACAAAACCCAAGGTTAGTTCATCCCTCTAAGGGGGGATCTCACATCTAGGGGGAGCTTAACTCTAAGAATTGAGTCAAAGCAACTCTAATGATGTGAACACATCAATGCATTATGTAAAAGTGGTAACCCCACTTGAGCTTAAACGATGAGTATGACCTATGATCAAATGTTCTCATTTGACTCCTAAGTCAATATACTCATATATAGATGACTTAGTCATCGCCAATTGTTTGATAGATGCTAGAATTGGTTGTGCATGCTTTGCCACATATTTCATTTGTCATTTTATTGTGTGAGCATGTAGGTTGCATATTTTACTCATTCGAGGACATCCACTTGTTGTTTTGATTGTTTGGTTCATTTTCTTTGGCCAAGTGGATGGACAAGAATGCCTAAGAACCTTCTCTAGCTATCTATGCTTTTCTCGTCACAAACTCTATTCATGCTACATCACAAAATTTGATCAAGTCAGATTCGAACCACTCTGTGTGAGGAGCACTCGGAGTCCCCGACTCGTCATAGACTTAAACTTCCAAAACTTCTTTGTGGTTTTCGGTCTGACAGATTCCTCCATTTTGGTCATACCGAGATCACTAAGTCGATCTAGGTTTTGAATCTCTGTGCAACCGATTTAAACTTTTCGGTCACACCGAGTTGCTGTAACTGTCAACAGTTATGCATCTCGGTGCCACCGAGTTGTTCCACTCGGTCACACCGACAGTGTCGGGCTATATATTCACACGGGCAAATTTTGGAAAACTTTCTCCAAACTCTTCGCTCGCAAGATAGCTCGCTCGCCTACTAGGCCTCCGGATCGTCGACTTGCCGCCAACCGCCTCGTGTCGCTGGTCTCCGCCGCCAACGGATTTCATCTCCGCTTGTTGCCGCCGAAGCGAGTTCATCGCCGAACTAGGGTATGAACTCGATCACGATGCTATCCTCGTCTCGATTCTCAGACATTGTGTTCATTATGATTCTTGCCACGATTGAAACACCTCTATCCAGTCAAAACAATCCTTAGAATAGATGCGATTTGAAAATTTAGGGTTAGGTTTCATGAAACCATCTCGACCCACCGAGTTGAAAACTCGGTCCCACCAATTCGCTAACGCCATTGCACTAGTAACTCTCGGTCTGACCGAGAATTGCTAATCGGTGTGACCGATTTTAGAACTTTGTGAAACCCTAGCAGTCTCGGTGCCACCGAACTATGACTCAGTCTGACCGAGTTCACTAGTTTAGGTTCCAAAACTGCTTCGGTATTACCGAGTTTGAAAATCAGTTGATCCGAAATGCTTTCTGTGGAAAACTAAAACTAAGTTTTTGAATCATTCTTTTGCAAAAATCTCTGCATTTTGTGATGCTCATCCACTCTATCTCATCTATAACAATTCACAGGGTCAGCAGTCAGTGCTTGCATCATGTCAGACCAAAGTGATAGTCAGAACAAGGAAGAAGAGCAAATTCACATGAGTGAGGGCACTAGTCCCTCCAAAGAGCTCAAATGAAGGAAGCGAAGCACTCCCAAAGAATTTGCCCAAAGCTGCCACCAGGACAAGGAAGAAGAAAACCTCAGAGTCTGAGGATGAGGATTATGTGGCAGTAGAGGATGAGGCTATTTCAAAGAAGAAGATGCTCAAGAAGGAGTACATCTCAGCTGCAGTTAAGCGAGGGATGAAGATCAAAAGGCCAGCAGGAAGACAACCCATGTCTAAAGCCAGAGCCTCCACTCAAGCATCTTTGGAATCCCAACCCAAAGAGCCTGCTGCAGAAGGAAAGAAAAGGAAGGTGAGGGTCAGGAAGACCATGGCCAGAGTGATTGGAAAGCCTTCCATGATGGAAGAAGAAGAGGAAGAAGAGGTTGCTGCACCAGCACCCAAAGCACCAAAGCTGATGGGTGATGCTATAAGGTCAGGGGCTGCAACATCAAAGCCCAAAGATGCACCCAAAGCTGCCTCCAAGCCCAAGAGTGCACCAAAGAGGAATACCAGGAGTATACCAGCTGCTGAGAAGAACAAGGCCCCAAAGGCTCGATGTTGTTCGAGGAAGATGATGAAGGACAAGTCTTGAGGAAGCTCAAACCCAAGATTCCAGACCACAACGATGCTCATCCTGTGGCTAAGAACATGAAGATCAGGAGAGATTCAGGGTTGAGGCTATGGAGAGAGTCAGATCCATATGCCACCAGGAGAAGGACTGTTGTTGATTACAGATTCCACACAAAGGAACAGCAGGATTTCTATGAGACAATTTTGTTGGACAAGAAGCCAATAGTGTGTGATATGAGGTGGGTCGACTGGACCTACATGAAGGAAAATGAAGAACATTATCCTGGAGTATATGACAGCTTCAGTGCGTGTGGAGTTGCAGATTTTGTTGGGCAGAAGCTCACAAACTGGAATGATGAGCTCATTATGCAATTCTACTCCACAACACATTTCTATCAGATGGCAGAATTGTTTGGATGTCTGAAGGTACGAGATACCAATCAACCATTTAGGAATGGGCAAATCTGATCAATGCCCCAAAGGAGAGTGAAGATGACTTGGACGTCTATGCCAAGTAAAAGATGGATCACAATTCAATGTCACAGATGTACAAGGAGATCCCAGATGAAGCACTTGAAACTTTCAAGTTTGGGTCAGTCCATTTTCTTCTGTCAGGGCTGCCAACGATCAACTGGATCTTAAGGCACACTCTTTTTCCCAAGTCAGGTGACCACAACATGATCAGAGGGCATGCAATTAATTTGCTACACATATTTGATGTGCCACAGAAATTCAAGGTCATGAGCCTCATAGTTGAGACTATCAAGAGGACAGCAGCAGACCAAAAGAGAAGTTGTGGATATGCCCCACAAATTCAGGAGTTGATTAACTCAAAGATGGGCACAGGAAAATATTTGTTGGATAAGGAACACTTTGTTCTCTATCCAGACTTTGAGGACAATCAAGTTGTAATGAATGAGAATGAACCATCATCAGTACAAGCTCAAGAGAAGAAGGAGAAAGCAAAGAAAGAGAAGGCTGCCAAGATGCCAACTCTAGCGGAGGCATCTGAGTACTTTTTGAAGAGCAACCAGGACCATCTTGGTTACTTGATAGCATCAACTCTGAGGATTGAGAAGGGGTTGGCCACCCTAACTCAAAACCAGGAGATCCTGGAAAGAATCATGGAACAAAAATTCTATTATTTAGATGTCAAATTAACTGAGATTCAGTCAGTTGTGGAGCAGCTACAGGATGACATGCAGGAGAGGAAGGGCAGAACAACCACTGATGCATTTGCCAGAGTGCCTCGAGGTCAGAGACCAGCTGCAGAGCCAGTAACAGACACCAGAGTTACTTCATACGCACCAGCTACAGCTCCAAAGGCAACCAGCTCCAAGACTAACTCCTTCAGCTCCATCCACTTCAATCAAGTCTTCGCCCAAGGAGCCATCTCTACACCACCAACTCAAGACCAAGCCACGAGAGACGATATAGTACTATGCATTTTCTAGGAACTTTTTGGTACCTTGTTGCCAAAGGGGGAGAAAAATGTATAGATCATAGGCTTCGAGAGAGAGAGTTTGCTTTTGTTCTCTCTTGTCTTCTTGGTTGAACTTTGTTTGCTTTTGATTGCTTGAGATACTATGCTATTACCTGTGAGACATTGATGATCATATGTTTGATCATAAGCTACACTTATGCTTGTTAGATGATATTATCTTACTTATTCTTATATGATAATTCACTTTGCTTGGTGATGAGTGCATGTATTCAATCTTTATTATTTTGAGCGCTCCACCAAGATGTATGTGACATGGAAGAGTAACCCATGAGCCTAATTCCTTGTGCATTTGCAGTCCAAAGCAAATCTTAAACTATGCGCAAATTTAGGGGGAGCTCTTGCTTATCACATACTTCTCAAAGCGACGATGTTTTTTAATCTTATTATCATTTGTCGAAGATTTGATCTATATGTTGTCCTCAGTTACCAAAAAGGGGGAGATTGAAAGTGCAACTATCCCTAGATGGTTTTGGTAATTCATAACAACATATAGCTCATTGAGCTAATGCTATTCCAAGACAAACATTTCAGGAAAGCTCAATGAATGGCATGGCATGGATGATGAAAGTGGATCCCTCAAAATACTAAGGACAAAGGATTGGCTCAAGCTCAAAAGCTCAAGACTCTACATTTTACATTTTAGTGATACAAGATCACATTGAGTCTATAGGAAAAGCCAATACTATCAAGGAGGGATGAGGTGTTGCTTAATGAGCCTCTTGCTTCAAGTGCTTAGTGATATGCTCCAAAAACCTCAACTACTTTCTCACATCCACATATGACCTAAACCCAAAGTCAAAATCGGTCCTACCGATTCTTTCTATCCGGCGCCACCGAGTTCAAATGTCATAGCCACTGCCACAAACCCTAGGCAAATCGGTCTCACCGATAGGGATCTCGGTCTCACTGAGATGGGATTGTAATCTCTCTGTTTCCCTTCGTAACGTTTCGGTCTAACCGAAGTGAGCGATCGGTCCCACCGAGATTGCAATGTAAACTCTCTATTTCCCTTTCATAACATTTCGGCCTCACCGAAAAGAGCGAATCGGTCCCACCGAGTTTACCTGACCAACTCTCTGGTTAGCTAATTACCAAAATCGGTCTCACCGAGTTTGTGTAATCGGTCTCACCGAGATTATGTTATGCCCTAACCCTAACCATATCGGTCCTACCGAGTTGCATGTCGGTCCCACCGAAATCACTAACGGTCACTAGGTTTACTGAATCGGTCCGACCGAGTTTGTTGATTCGGTCCCACCGAGTTTGGTAAATTGTGTGTAACGGTTAGATTTCGTGTGGAGGCTATATATACCCCTCCACCTCCTCTTCATTCGTGGTGAGAGCCATCCGAACAAACCTACACTTCCAACTTACCAGTTCTGAGAGAGAACCACCTACTCATGTGTTGAGGCCAAGATATTCCATTCCTACCATATGAATCTTGATCTCTAGCCTTCCCAAGTTGCTTTCCACTCAAATCTTCTTTCCACCAGATCCAAATCCCATGAGAGAGAGTTGAGTGTTGGGGAGACTATCATTTGAAGCACAAGAGCAAGGAGTTCATCATCAACACACCATTTGTTACTTCTTGGAGAGTGGTGTCTCCTAGATTGGCTAGGTGTTACTTGGGAGCCTCCGACAAGATTGTGGAGTTGAACCAAGGAGTTTGTAAGGGCAAGGAGATCGCCTACTTCGTGAAGATCTACCGCTAGTGAGGCAAGTCCTTCGTGGGCGACGGCCATGGTGGGATAGACAAGGTTGCTTCTTCATGGACCCTTCGTGGGTGGAGCCCTCCGTGGACTCGCGCAACCGTTACCCTTCGTGGGTTGAAGTCTCCATCAACGTGGATGTACGATAGCACCACCTATCGGAACCACGACAAAAACATTCATGTCTCCAATTGCGTTTGAATCCTCCAAACCCTTCCCTTTACATTCTTGCAAGTTGCATGCTTTAATTTTTGCTGCCTATATACTCTTTGCATGCTTGCTTGAATTGTGTGAAGATTGCTTGACTTGTGCAAAGATAGCTAAAATCTGCCAAAGTCTAAAATTGGGAAAAGGTTAAGTTTTTAATTGGTCAAGTAGTCTAATCACCCCCCCCCCCCTCTAGACATACTTCAAGGTCCTACAATTACTCATTTCTCACGTCCTTATACTGATGTATCTATTGTGCTGCTTGATGAATTTGATGTCATATTCTTCACTATGAAGTATATGAGTTCGTAAGATGCACTGATTCATTTGCAGGATGAATCTCTCAAAGCTACTGAGTGGGTCCTCGACAGTGGATGTACAAATCACATGACTGGTGACAAGAACTTACTGATGGACTCTGCTCTATCTCCATCACATCTGAAGCATATTACCTACGCTGACAAAGGAAAAAAGCAAGGTATTGGGTCTAGGTAGGTGTAACGCCCCGGATTCGATGTGACAGGTGTCTGCCAGTTATTCGCCGTCGTTGCCATGTCATTTGCTTGCGTGTTGCACTTTGCCATGTCATCATTTGCATTTCATATCATGTCATCATGTGCATTTCATTTTGCATACGTGTTCGTCTCATGCATCCGAGCTTTTTCCCCGTTGTCCGTTTTGCAATCCGGCACTCCTATGTCTCCCGGGGCCCCCTTTTACCTCTTTTCATGTGCGGGTGTCAAACTTTCTCGGAATGGCCCGAGGTTTGCCAAGCGGCCTTGGTATAGCACCGGTAGACCGCTTGTCAAGTTTCGTGCCATTTGGAGGTCGTTTGATACTCCAACGGTTAACCGGGTAACCGCAAACCCTCCTTTCTCTTTGCAGCCCAACACCCCTTCCAAAGTGGCCCAAACCCCAGCAAACTCCCCTCCATGCTCTCGGTCGTTCGACCACGATCGCGTGGCCGAAAACCGCACCTCATTTGGACACTCCTAGCTCCCTCTACCTATAAATACACCTCCCCCTCCGAAATTAGCAGTCCAATCCCCCCCGAAACCCTAAAATTTCTCCTCTCCCGCGGACACCCGCGCGCCCCGCCAGCCAGCCACTCGGGCGTGCCACGTGTGCCGCCGCCTCCCTCCGCCTGCTGCCATGAGCCATCCAGGGCCAGCGTGGGCCCGATCCGCCGCTTAAGCCGGCGCGCGCTCGCCTCAGCGCGGCCGCGCCCGCACCGCCGCTCCGGCCGGCGGACCTCGCCGCCCCGCCGCCATGGCATCCTCGCGCCGCCGCCCGCCGCCTCGCCCGCCTCTGGATCGACTCCGCCTCGGGCTGGCGCCGACCTCGCAACGCCGCCCGGTCGCCTCCCCCCACGCGCCCAGCGCCGCCCGCCGCCGCCCGCCGGGACCCTCTCGCCGCCGCCCGACCAGCGCCACCGGGCGGCTGCTCCTCAAGCGCCTCCGCGCGCCGAGCTCCTCGCGGCGCCGCGCCGGCCTCCTCGACCCGCCAGATCCGGCGAGGGTCCGGCCGATCTCGCCTCCTCCGGCCACCTCCCTCCTCTCCGGCGAGGATCCGGTGAACCTCGGTCCGCGTGCCCCGCAAGGTTGACTTTCCTCTCCCCCGAAATCCCCTAAGTCCTTTATTTGTGATTATTTTCATGCATTTTCATCGCATCATATCTCCGCATCTGTAGCTCCGTTGTGCGCGTGTAATATGTCAAAGTGTTCGTCTCGATGAGTACATCATTTCCTTCCATTGCATCATTTTCATTTGAGCTCATCTTGATGCCCGAAATGCTGTTAGAAGAGTGCTAGGTGATGTTAGTTTATGATTCTTATCAGAACATGCACTTTTGTCATTTTTGCCATGATTGATGTGTGCATCCTATGAACTTGAGTCCTACATGTGTTTTGTAATATGCCATGCCATCTTTAGAGGGGTGTATGCCATGTATTTTTGTGATCTCTGTGGTGACTAGCACAAGCATGCAAACTAGACTTCATGATATTGCTGATTTCAGCCCATGTTCTGCTGATATTTTTATGCCATGTAAACTTGATGCTGCAGAGAGATCCATGCTTATTTTGAGATACTTCAGTAAGGATGTTTTGAACATATGGTTATTATCTATCCATCCATGCCCTTGTTTGCAATTATGGAGTGCCATAGCTTGAGTCAATCGAGCTCTACTTTTGCTATAAAATGTTTCCTGGCAGGTTGTTTACATGTTATTCAATTTTGCCAAGGTTGTTGTAGTTGATCCGAGTATGATATGATGTTGTTCTTGCCATGTATAACTTCTATGCCATGTCTTCTTACTGTGAGTTGCCTTGCCATGCCATGTATTGCTCTGTGGTGAGTGGTTCAAGCTCACCAACATGCCTACTTATTAGTGTTCCTGCCATGTATGAATCTGTAATATAACTTGCTATGTTTACATGGGTGCCATCATATTTTCTGATCCTTTTTGGCTTATGGTCAGTAAGGGACTTTTGTTCTATGCATTTATTAGTATCATGCCATGCTTTTGTTTGCCATGATAAGTTCCTGTAGCATGTTGTTTGATAGCTCTAAACATTGCAACCTGATGTTATTTCCTGATAAGTCTGAAATTGTTATTATTTGCAATCTTGCCATGTCATTTTGAGCATGTTTTAGTCATTTCTGGAGATAGCTCAGTGTTCATGTTTTGTCATGCTTTACCTGTACATCATGCCCATGCCTTTTTTTTCTTGTTGAGGTCCTGTAGCATGTTGTTTTGATGCTTGCAATATGCCTAGTTGCTGTTTTGGACAGCTTATCCTTTAACTTGTATTGTGTGTATGTGTTGCACCGTTGCTCCGTTTTGAGTGTGTTCTATATGAAACTTGCTTGATTTTGCATGTAGCTTCATATTATCATGTTGCATCCTTGTTTTGAGGTGTTTGCTTGATGTTTGTATGCATTTTGCATCAATGCCATGCTTATCTTGTTTTGCTCATATCTTCTAGGCCGTAGCTCCGAATCTAATGAACTTTATGTGTAACTTGACTAGAACTTCGTGTAGATCATCGTGGTGCATCTTAACTTGCTGTTTAACAACTTGAACTTAAGGTTTATTCAGATCTGGACCAATTTCGAAATTTGCATATGAGGACTTACCGGAATTGTTATATGTTGTTTCCGGCCTCATTTAAACTTGCTTTGATGTGTTGTTCTTGTTTGCATCATCTCTTGCCATGAGTAGCTTCATGTAGCTTGTCATGCATCATGCTTGTTTGTGCATCATGCCTTGTTCATGTGTGGTGTGTTTATCTATGTTGTGTGCTTCTTCTTGTTAGTTCCTGTTTCATTGCGATCGTGAGGATTCGTTCGTCTACGCTTGGTTCATCTTCGTGGCTTCATCTTCTTCATGGACTCGTTCTTCTTCCTTGCGGGATTTCAGGCAAGATGACCGCTACCCTGGATCTCACTACTATCATTGCTATGCTAGTTGTTTCGTTCTATCGCTATGCTGCGCTACCTATCACTTGTTCCTCAAGCCATCCCAAATTGCCATGTCAGCTTCTAACCTTTTGCACCCTTCCTAGCAAACCGTTGTTTGGCTATGTTACCGCTTTGCTCAGCCCTCTTATAGCGTTGTTAGTTGCGGTGAAGATGAAGTTTGTTCCTTGTTGAACATGGAGATGTTGTTCCTTGTTGGAACATGTTTACTTGTTGGGATATCACAATATATCTTATTTAATTAATGCATCTATACACTTGGTAAAGGGTGGAAGGCTCGGCCTTATGCCCGGTGCTTTGTTCCTCTTGCCGCCCTAGTTTCCATCATATCGGTATTATGTTCCCGGATTTTGCGTCCCTAACGCGGTCGGGTGATTTATGGGACCCCTTGACAGTTCGCTTTGAATAAGACTTTTCCAAAGAAGGCCCAACATTGGTTTTACATCTGCCTCACCTAGCCTTTTTCCCTTGGGAGTCGCGCATCCCGAGGGTCATCTTTATTACCCCCCGGCCGTTGCTTGTCTAGCGTTGGTCCAAACTAGAGCACCGTCTTGGGACCATCCCTTGGCAACTTGGGTTACGCCGGTACTGTGACGCTTAGCTTATCCGGTCGGGCTCGAGACGAGATATCTTGCTGGCTACTATCGTGGTGTCGCACGCCGGAGGTCTTGCTGGTCTTGTTTTATTGTTGTCGAAATGTCTTGTAGCCGGATTCCGAGACTGATCGGGTCTTCCGGGAGAAGGAATATCCTTCGTTGATCGCGAGAGCTTATCATGGGCTTGTTGGGACACCCCCGCAGGGTTTGAACTTTCAAAGCCGTGCCCGCGGTTATGTGGCAGATGGGAATTTGTTAATATCCGGTTGTAGTAAACTTGAAGCAAACTCTTCTAAAATACACCAACCGTGTGTGTAACCGTGAGTGTCTCTTTTCGGGGTTGATCGAGAGTGAACACGGTTTCTGGGTAATGTTTGACGTAAGTAGGAGTTCAGGATCACTTCTTGGTCATTACTAGTTGACGACCGTTCCTTTGTTTCTCTTCTCGCTCTCATTTGCGTAAGTTACCCACCATATATGCTTAGTCGCTGCTGCAACCTCACCACTTTATCCCTTCCTTTCCCATTAAGCTTTGCTAGTCTTGATACCCATGGTAATGGGATTGCTGAGTCCTCGTGGCTCACAGATTACTACACCAACAGTTGCAGGTACAGATTTGCGATGATCATGACGTGAGAGCGATGTTTGCTTGTATGGGAGTTCTTCTTCTGCTTCTTCTTCGATCAGGGGATAGGTTCCAGGTCGGCAGCCTGGGCTAGCAGGTGGATGTCGCTTGAGCTTCGTTTATGTTTCATCCGTAGTCGGATGTTGATCTTGTATTGGATATTGATGTATTCCTGTGGCATTTGTGCCTTATGTATGTATCCCTATGTATTATGTAATGTTGATGTAATGATATCCACCTTGCAAAAGCGTCTTCAAGATGTGCTTCTATCCTTGGTGGGACCATCGAGTTCCTTTAGGATAGGGTCGCATCTTGGGCGTGACAGTAGGGTTGCAATCTCAAAGGATCGACACATGGACAAAGTCATGCTTGTCGAGTCCCTCGGATTCAACCTCATGTCTGTCTCAATGCTTTGTTATCTTGATATGGTTTTCGTCCTTGGCAAATATTGTTCCATAGTACTCATTGAATTTGAAAATTCCAAAGTCTTCAAAGGCTTTAGGAGAGGAGACTTGTATATTGTTGATTTCTCTGCAGGACCACAGCCTGCCACGTGTCTACTTGCAAAAGCTTCAGAAGGCTGGCTATGGCATCGATGACTTGGTCATGCTGGCATGAGGAACTTGCACACACTGGCGAAGAAGAAACACGTCATCAGCATCGAGGGTGTCAAATTCCTCAAAGATCATCTTTGTGGGGCTTGTGAGGCTGGAAAGATGACCAGATCCAAGCATCCCTCGAAGACTATCATGACTACCACTCGTCCTTTTGAATTTCTTCACATTTGTCTAACTTTTGTGGGCACTTCGCTTTTGTCTCTATCATAGAGCCCACCAAAGTTGATGAAGCATTTCTGGAGCCTGAGTGGATTCAAGCAATGCAAGAGGAATTGCATCAATTCGACCTCAACAATGTGTGTGAACTTGTCAAGCAACAAGATCCTCGCAAGCACAATGTCATAGGTACCAAGTGGATCTACCACAACAAGTAAGATGAAAATGACCAAGTGGTGAGGAATAAGGCTCGTCTTGTAGCTTAGGGCTACACACAGGTTGAAGGAATTGACTTCGATGAAACTTTTGCACCTGTTGCTAGACTTGAAGCTATTTGCATATTGCTTGCTTATGCTAACCATCATAATATCATCTTATATCAAATGGATGTGAAAAGTGCATTCCTCAATGGTAAGCTTGAGGAAGATGTATATGTTGCTCAACCCCTAGGTTTCGAAGATCCTAAGCATCCTGACAAAGTCTTCAGACTCAACAAGGCCCTCTATGGCCTCAAGCAGGCCCCTCGGGCGTGGTATGATAAACTGAAGGAATTCCTCATGAAGAAAGGCTTCAAACATGGTTCACTTGAACCAACTCTTTTCACTAAAACCTATGATGATGAATTATTCGTGTGCCAAATTTATGTGGATGATATTATATTTGGTTGTACTGAGACACATTACAGTGACGAATTTGCCTATATGATGAGTGAAGAATATCAAATGTCTATGATGGGAGAATTGAAATTCTTCTTAGGTCTTCAAATTCGTCAACAACGCAATGGCATCTTCATATCTCAAGAGAAATACCTCAAAGATGTACTGAGGAAATTTGGCATGCAAGATTGCAAAGGCGCCAAAATCCCTATGCCCACAAATGGCCATCTCTACACTGAAGAAAATGGTATAGACTTTGATCAAAAGGATAACGCTCCATGATTGGCTCTTTATTATATCTATGTGCATCTAGGCCAGATATTATGCTTAGTGTTTGCATGTGTGCCCGATTCCAAGCTTCACCGAAGGAATCACACCACAAGGCTGTGAAACATATTCTTCGATATCTAGCTCACACTCCAACACTTGGATTATGGTATCCCAAGGGCTCGGCTTTTGATCTCATTGGATATTCTGACTCTGACTATGCTGGTGATCGGGTGGATCGCAAGTCAACATCAGGCACATGCCATTTCCTCGGACGATCCTTAGTATGTTGGTCCTAGAAGAAGCAGAACTGCCTATCACGCTCTACTGCTGAAGCTGAGTACATTGCTGCTGGTTCTTGTTGTGCTCAATTGTTGTGGATGAAGCAAACCCTCAAGGACTATGGCATCAATGTGAAGAACGTGCCTCTCTACTGTGACAACGAGAGTGCCATCAAGATTGCTCACAACCCAGTTCAGCACTCGAAGACAAAGCACATCCAGATTCGTCATCATTTTCTTCGAGATCATGTGTTGAAGGGCGACATCTCCATCGACCACGTGAAGACTGAAGAACAACTGGCCGATATCTTCACAAAGCCCTTGGATGAAAAGAGATTTTGCAAGTTGCGATGTGAGCTAAATATCTTAGAATCTTCTAATGTTCTTTGAAAGGATACACATCCTAACACTTATGCAAAATTGATGACTTAGATGTGCAATACACGAAGTAACGTTTTTCTTCAATCAATGAAGACTAACCCTCTAAGTGTGAAGAAATTAATGAAGAATTTGATTCTTAGAGCCCTACAACAATTGTATGTGGTGTCTGAAATCATCATTCTTATACGGTGGGTCACGCCACCAACCAAAGTTGAAAATCTTCAAATTTGAGTTTTTCTTCATTTTGCAAATTCTTCAAAATTTCAAATTCTTGCAATTTCTTCAACTTTTCGACAGGTGTTCTTCATTGACTATACTTGTATATATTTGAGTTTTCAATGTCCTCAACAGCATTCACTTATAGCTAATTCTTCAAGTTGATTTTCTTCTAAGTGAATGTGATCGGACCCGTTTCCCCTCTATGCTAAACTCAACCGAGTCTATTCACAAATTCTTCATGTGCGTTCTATTTGAAACTCGTTCAAAGTCTTCATTATGTTCATGGCTGCTGAAGAATTTGCGAACGAAACGTTAAAAATATTCATATATGATTTTTTGGCTATTGTCGCTCAAACCGTTCCGCTTCCCACGTCGGATTAAAGTACTCATCCACGATCCCCCATGATCTCCACCTCTCAGTACGTGGGTGACACATGTCGTTAGGATAGCAAGGGTCAGGGGCATGTTCGTCCAAAATCTTCGGGCGAGCAGTTTTTACCTGCGGCTATAAATACCCCTCACCCTCCTCCGACCTCATTTACTCTGCTCAATTGCTACTCTCCTCGCTCGAGCTCAGACCTAAGCGTCGCCGCTAACTTCCATCGTCACCAGTGAGGAAGAGCTTCACTTCCTCGACCTCGTCGCTGTCGTACTCGTGCCGGCCGCGGAAATCTTCACTCTGTCGCCGCCGTAGTTGTCTCCCGCCGCCGAGTTAGGGCGTGGGAGATCTGAACTGACGAACTTCTCCATCTCCACTCCCAGTTCGTCATGTTCTTCATCAAGGGTAATTAAAATCTAATTTTACTGCCCTACTATGATTCTTATGATTTTCACAAAATCCTCAAAAGGTGTTTATTCTTCAACAATCAATTCCTTAAACACCACAATGCTTCCTTTCCTTGATTTGTTTCTCTAAGCTATGATTTTCCTCAAGATTCGTCAATTGAGTGGATTTTCTAATCTGTACAACTCTGAAACCTGAGTCAAGAACGCTTAGTGAAATTCCTCAAGACATCTATGGTCAAATTCCTCAACTTGATACTTTTTGAAAATTTCTGAGAATGCATATGACCTCTCTAAATTCTTCGCACCTATACTATATTCACATGTACAAGATGTCTGCCGATCACTAGGTTCCCATCAACTTAACTCACTTGCAGCATTCCTTGAAGAAAAATTGCATACCTCCTCAGAAACATCAAAAGTTCAAAGTCCTCAAGTGAAGAAAATGACAAATGGGAAGAGACCTCAGAAAGGAGGAAAAAGGCCAGAGACAAACACTGCGTTTGAGATCCCTGAGGATATCTATGATGAATATTGCACACCAGATGAAGAAACTCATGGGAAAGAAACCAAGACTCAACGCAAAGTGCGCATTCAGTGGATTCAAAGGAGATGGGCAAAGGAATGGAAGGAATATCGCTATGCTACTCCAAAATACATGAGGAAAATTGTTGTAAATCCTCCATGCCCAAGACCACCACTTGCTGCTGGGAAACAAGCTGATCCTACCAGCATCAAGCATGGTGAGGAATTTCCTAAAGAATGGGACAAGCGCCAAGCCAAGCTTCAAAAAGTTGCCGCGAAAGCAGTGAGGAAATTCAATGAGAACTCTCAAGCTGCTGCTGCTGAGGCTTCTGCCAGTAGAGCTGCACCCAAGAAGGCAATGCAGAAGAAACCAGCTTTGAAGCCAAAGTCTTCAAGCTCAATGCCCTCACGGCCAAGTTCCTCATCAGCAAAGCCCTCAGTTCAAATACCTCGAGCAACTTCCTCAAGGGCAGCACCAACTCCATCTGTTGATGTAAGATCCTCAGTTGTTGCCACAAAGTCCTCAACACCGGTGCATCTTGCAACATGTCAGCGGACTGCAGGATTCTCAATTGCTTCAGGGGCATCTGCAACTTCCTCAGTTCAACCAGAATCCACAAGTGGTCCATCTCTGCTGAAGGTTAAGTCCACTGCTGGACGTGGAAAGAGGCCAGGTCCTCACAAGAAGCAAGTGGTTTTCCATGTTCCATCTGATGATGATGAAGCTGATGATGAAGAACTTGCCGAAATCATCAGAGGCAGACAAGAAAGGGCTGCTAGAGCGAAAGGCGGCTCTGTGCCTCTTATGCTAGATCCGAAGAAGATCCTTGATTTCTTTGACATTTGGCACAAGGATCCAAATACTCCACTCCCTGACCTAAACTTGACTCCTGGACAGAGTCACATGCTGACTTCCTTCATAGGCGAAGAAAAATGGAAATTTGAGAAGGCGAGGCGAGTAAAGAAGGACCAGTACAAGAAGGAGCGATTTCTGAGGAACACCGTTCTTACTTTGTCTCCTAAAGAACTTGTGACTGTTCAAAAGGAAATCAAAGTCCTCAGTGATGAATTTGATCGATACCATGCGGATTGGCTGGGAGCCATGGTCAGATTTGTCAAGATTGCCAAGAACCTCAAGGCAGATGTTGCAGCTCCATCGCAACAAGATCCTCAGGTTGAAGCATCTGCTCAGCCTTCTGATGAAAGGGAAAGGGCAGCTAAAGAAATTCAGGCTGCTGAAGAAGCTATCAGGGTTGCTGGAGAAATTCCAGCTCCTAAAGAACATGTCAGGGCAACCACGAATGTTGCACCTGAAGAACAATCGAGCCACCAAGAATCTCATCGCGGCTCAAGAAATTGAGAATGCCGTATGATCGCATTAGTCGTGTCTAAAGAAAATGCACCAATTTCATCTGCTCCTCCTGCAATGTTGCTGATGTCAATTCATGGGTTATGGACTGGATGACTGAAAACACTCACTATAAAGCTCCGGCCTCTGAATTACTTCATGCCATCCCAGTCAGCCCTCCTGCAGAAGGTGCAAGGCTCACATATGAGGAACCTGAACTTCAAAATCATCTCATGCAAGTGTTGATGAAGCCTTTACGGCCCGACCAAGCTCCAAGAACCACTTTCCTCATGAAAGATTTGTTGTATGTGCCAAGGACCATCTACCGCATATTGACCATAACCCTAAGTCCGATCAAAGGTCACAATTCTGAAGAAGAAGAAGTTGTCGGCATCATGAAGAATCTGCTGTTCAACATCATACATGATATTCCCATTAACGATCATGATTTCTTCATGAGGACTTTGACCAATGTTGCGATGTCGCTGTTTGAATTGAAGCCCTATGCTCCTTGGATAATGAAATTCATCAGAACAAGGTCTTCAATTCCATACAAGGCAGACTTTCAGAATCACCTCAGCTTTCTGCCTCCTATTGAAGTCCTCAAAAGGACAATTTCCTCAGTTGATGAAAAAGGCAAAGCTGTTGTTATTGATGAAGGCACTCATCCATTGGATGGTCAATTTCGCAAGGTTGCATCTTACTCCACCAATGATGACTCTACAACCCAGGACTCTGCCGCTAAAGCCACCAATCAAAATCCTCAAGCCACTGCCCCGCGTGTGATGACTGATCGTGAGATTCTTCTAAGTCTTCACCAGAAAGTCGATCGCAATCACAAGTGGGTCAAGCGTCAATTTGGCTCAATTCTTCAGAACATGACTTTTACTCAGAACACTGTGAAGAAGAATCATTACTATGTGCATGAAATCTTCGACCGCATTTGGGCTATACTCTCTCATCTTTACAGTGATGAAGACCTCAAGCAGATGGAATTTCAGCAAAACTTTGACTGGTCTCATCCTCCTTCGAAGAAATTCAAGAAGGTCAAAGTTCCTCAGTTGGTCACAAGTTCATTTTCTTCATCGCGTGAGACGGATGAAGCTGAGGATCTCAACAACACTACAGCAGGCTCTACATCGACAAACAACCCCAATAACGTCGGCGCTCCTCCACCGACCTCAAGCTAATATTCTTCAGGGGCGTTAGTCCTCAAGTTTCATCCCTTTTGGTCATTTGATGACAAAGGGGGAGAAATTTGAGTTAGTCTTCAAGCGGGTCTTATATTTGGGCTGTTTTTTTGTTTAAGTTACAACTCCCGTTCTTCTGAGGTGTTTGTTTGATGAGTTGTAAACTTAGGTCCGATGGTGGTCTGATACTTTTGAACTGCTTTCTGCATGCTTATTTCCTCAAGTACCTTAATGCACGCATGCTGAATTTTGTCAGACACCATTTTCCATCATGCATTTCAAATTCTTCATATTATATGTTAAATGCGTGAATGGATTACAAGATATAGGGGGAGATCTCCATGATTTTATTCTACAATGTGCATTTGCAGTCCAAAGCAAATTCCTCAAATATGCACATCTTCAGGGGGAGTTCTTCTATATCTTGCAATCAAATTCCTCTATATCAGTATTTACACTTCATATGTTTATCCCCGTTGAAAACTTAACCTATTTGTCATCAATCACCAAAAAGGGGGAGATTGTAAGTGCATCTAGTGCCCCTTAGTGATTTTGGTGTATTGAAGACTTATAGGTTAAGGGACTAATATGTTTATGAGTGTACACAGGCCGTATAAGTCTCTGAGGAGTTTGGTTTAACCAATGAAAGTCGACCCTAAAAATGAATGTCTTCAAATGAAGACTTTGGTTTTCTTGAAGACTTTGAAAATGAGGAAATTGGTGTGACCTTGAAGATATTGATAATGATGCAAGGACTATGAAGCGTGAAGATTTTTTTTGTAGTTTCATTTTCCTTTCTTGAGTCATAGGAAACACCGTACTGTGAAAGGCGGTCGAGGTAAAACTAAGGAAAAAATTCCAAGTGGTGCTCATCTCAAAGCCTACACATACCCAATCCTTCGAGTGAAGCCTTTGGAAATCTCTTGCAGTTCAGTCAATTTCTTCACTGGCAGAGACGAAGATCTTCTGGTCTCTGAGAAATTTGTTCCGACTGAGGAGTTGGGGATTCGCCAGTGCGGATTGTCTACAAGTGAGGAACATGATAGCCCTCGGGAATTTGAGAGCTCAAATTTCCGACCGTTGGTGTGCTATGCACCAGCTGTCCCAAATATCTTGTCCACCTAGCGGTCATATCATTAGGGGCATTTATGTCTTATCATGTCGGGCTGCTCCCCGGCTATAAATAGCTCCCCCCCCCCCCTCAAGCACTAGCTGGTTGGCTACTCCGAGAGATAGATTGACAGTTGTCATTTAGAGCATCCCATCCTCCGAGGACTTTGAGAGAAAATCATCATTGAGGAAAAACCCAAAACCTAAAACCCAAAGTGATTGAGCATCACTGAAGAAATTTTTCCTGTGTGGAACCGACGCTTGTTACCTTTGAAGACTGTGCATCTTTCAGACGGTTAGGCGTCATGGTCTAGAGCATCCAAGAGGAATTGTGGATCGCCGAGTGACCAAGTCTGTGAAGGTTTGGAAGTCACCTTGAAGACTTACCACGAGTGATTGGGCGAGGTCTGTGTGACCTTAGCTCAAGGAGAATACGTTAAGGACTGTGTGTCCTGGGACTGTGATGTCATTTGGTTTAAATACCAAGCCGCTCCAACTAGATGTACAACTGTCACAGCAGTTGAAACTGGTCTACCAAATCACTGTCTTCACCGAGCTACTGGTTCTACTTCCTCAACTCTTTCATTTCCTCGCATACTTGTTGTTGAACTTGATCGTTACTGTTTGAAGACTTTGACTGAAGACTTTCTCAATTTCCTCAATCCTATTTGTTCAGTCACCTTGTCTTCTGCCTGCTTATCTTGTTTACACGCTACCTGTGCTCTGTGTATGCTTCATTTCATCATGATGACTATCCTACTGCTTTGTTATGCATGCACCTGAGTACTTTATCCGCTGCTTGTATTTCGTCACTTAGCAAATTCCTTAAGTTGTATTTCCTTAGTGAGGAATTTGTAAAAATCGCCTATTCACCCCCCCCCTCTAGTCGATATAATGCACTTTCAGTATCCCCAGCCCACCAGGGTTCAGTATCCCCAGCCCACCAGGGGATATAGTCGCAAGCTTAAATGCTCCCTCATGAACATAAAACTCTAAGTAAATAGTAAAAGAATCAGATACTTTTTGACAACCAACATTGACTGAAGTGTCTACATGCTCAGAGTATGATGCTCTCGAAAGACTATTTTTAAAAGAAGTTTTCCTCTTCCTCGCGGATTCTTCTTAACGGCGTCGCTGGCAGCCCCATCATCCATGGCCAGGGTCTCCGGCAGGGGGACCCTATATCCCCCTTGCTATTTGTGCTCGCGATCGACCCACTCCAAAGAATTCTTGAGATGGCGGCAACTAGAGGGCTATTTCATAAAATCCGTGGCCGTGGGGTTCTTTTACGAACCTCCCTTTATGCGGACGACGCGGCGGTCTTCATGGCACCCATCAAGCGCGATATTGACCACCTCTCCAACATCCTTCGTCTTTTTGGTGATGTCACCGGTCTAGCCACCAACTTTCACAAGAGCTCGGTCATCCCAATCCGTTGTGGGCACATCAACCTGTCGGACATCCTTCAAAAGCTTCCGGCGGCGCGCGGATCCTTCCCCATGAAATACTTAGGCCTCCCGCTCTCTGTGTGGCGGCTCAGGAAGGTGGACTTTCAGTTCTTGGAGGATAAGGCGGCGGCAAAGTTGGTCCCTTGGGACGGGCAAAACATCACGTCTATGGGACGCACCGCCTTGGTCAAGTCGGTGCTTGCCTCCCAAGCCATATACTTCATCACTACGCTCGTCGTCCCCACAAGCACCCTCAAAAATCTCAACAAGCTTGAGCGAGCGTTCCTTTGGGAGGGAACTGACAAGACCACCGGGGCCAAATGCAAGGTTAATTGGGACACCGTTTGCGCCCAATTGCCAATGGGGGTCTTGGAGTGCTAAACACGGAGAAATTCGCTAGGCACCGAGGATTCGTTGGATTTGGTTTGAGTGGAAGGAGCCAACTAAGATGTGGGTTGGCATGGGCAACCCGTGCGATGACGCGGACTACAACTTCTTCTATGCCTCCTCAACTATTATCGTGGGAAATGGCGCGCGCGCCCCCTTTTGGGACTCTCCGTGGGTGCACAACCGCAAACCCATGGATTTGGCCCCTCTCATCTACGCGGCGTCAACGAGGAAGAATTGGAAGGTGCGGGAAGCACTAAAGGATGGCGCTTGGGTTAAAAAGATCAAGATGACGTCCGATTTTTCTATAGAGCACTTCGACAATTTCTCGAGCTTTGGGCCACCATCCGGATTTTCACCTACGAGGAGGATATTGACGACGACATTGTTTGGAAGCATTCTACTAGTGGCCTCTGACGGTGGAGTCCGCCACAAAGCGCAATTCTCGGCCTCATTCGCTCTCCCTTGGAGCATGCAGTGTGGAAAATCTGGCTCCACCCAAGGTCAAGTTCTTTGCTTGGTGGCCATCCAAAATAGAGTCCGGACTGCGGATCGATTGGGCAAGCGTGGTTGGCCTAACTGTGGCTCATGCCCCTATGCATGCGTGAGAATGAATCGGTTGACCATCTCTTCTTCAAATGTCGTTTCACCGTTCGCCTATGGGGCTTGGTCAAGGCGTGGCTGCAACTCATTCACATTGACACCTCTACTTGGCCCCGAGGCATTCCACCTTAGACTGGTGGCTTGGGTTGGTGATGCTTCCGTCCCCAACCGGAAGGCCATGGCCTCGCCACCATGCTCACTACATGGACGATCTGGAACAAGTTAAACGCCGTGTATTCCATAACATGGCCGCTCCGCCACGGTTCTTCTCGACAACATCAAAAGGAGGCATCATTTTGGGTCGCCACTGGAGCTAAGAAGCTAGGGTCCATCATGCCGGGAGAGTGATTCTTCCATGTATTGTTAAAGGGTGTTTGTAACACAAACTCTATTCTCTCTTAATTAATATACGTGGCAAATCTTTTACCCGTTTTCAAAAAAAAAAAAAAAAAGAAGTTTGAAGCATGATTTTTTTTAGAACATTAGGGATGTTTTTTCATCATGGAAATCTGCACATGTATAGACAATTTATCAATGTTTGTTGCCAAATAATTTCAGATTTTTTACCTTTTTATTTTATTTTACTGTTCATCATCGATGCATTTGAGCTCGCAGGTAGAAAAATACTTTCGTCCAAACCACCACCTACTGAGGCTGATTTTTCATATAATGCCTACTATTTGGGTTGCACAAAATAACACTTATTGTTGTAATCTATTGAGCTAGCTCTAATCCGTCATTTGACACCGTTGACAGTTTGACACAATTCCTGATGGGTTGGTCCCGCTTTTAAGTGCACACGTGACAGAAAAAGTAAGCCACACTTTTGGCCAACCGAGCTACCAGTATCTCCCAAAGTAGTGGTAAAAAAAAAAGCCAAAAAAATCCAAATCAATAGTAGGTACTCCAAACAATTTTTTTGAATGAGCCAATTAAACCACCAATATTTCCCAAATCTATTATCCAAATAAGTTTTTCAAAACCAAGGTACATATATGATTTAATTAAAAAATAAACATTGCATTTGAGCCAAAAGAAAATTTTGAATGAGAAACTAAAACAGCAATGTGCTGATCTAGCCTTTTTTATGACATGTGTACGCTTACAAGTGGGATTCATCCATTAGGAATCATGTCAACTGAGTCAAATGATGGATTAAAGCTTTTTTAACATGGATGGGTTAGAGCTAACTACAATGAATTGCATCGGATTACATCAAAGATTCGGGGTTTTGTGCAACAAACCAGAATAGTAACTGTTCTATGCAAGACTGGCCCCAATAGTTACTGGCTAACACAAAAACGTCCCCGTGTCGCTCTACCATGGCAACCTCTATAGTGTAAACTATTCAAATAGCCATGTACACAATTTGTGATGAGCTAGCATGGTCAAACTTCACTAGAATTATAGTTTTTGTTTACATATATATTCAAAAAAAGAATGGGAGGTACCATTGCGTGGCAGGGAGTGAAAAAGTTGCCTACTCTCTCGGTCTCTCCGATCCAATATAAGTTCACAGTTAGACACTTATTATGGATCGGAGGTAGCAGAAATATTACCGGTGGGGTCACAACTAGATATCATTAGAGCATCTCTTGTAGATCCCGAATAACCATTCCGCAGTAGTGTGTTATTAGCAAGTTTGGCTGAGCAATCCAATAAACTATAGTACTTTACCACCCATGACGCGGAACAAATTGTTCGAAACAGCTTATTGTCAAAATTGCATTTACACTCATTCACTCAGTTTACCTCTATTCTGTACAGCTTTAAGATGAGGAACTTTTTGATAAATCAAAAGAATAAAGGAAGCACAACCTAGAGAACTAATGGACAAACTGTACAGATTAACAGCTAAATACAACCCCCAAACAAATGAATGAAATCACTACATGACTACAAGAACTAACACATCAGGATATACACTTTACAGGTAACGGCGAAGAAACTGCTCCAGAGTAAAGAGCCTTAAGTACAGAAATGAATTTCAAAAGAGTTTCTTCAGAAAACCACTTCAGTTTCCATGTATGTACTGTGTAATTTTCATCTGCTTGCTTGTTCTGCGAATTTCCAGTGCTGCTGTGAAATCTTCCTTCGTTTATGTGTTTGTGCAAAATTAATGTCGAGCATTCCTTGTCGCGCTGATCCACAACCTAAGTATAGGAAATGCAGTAGGAAAATTTAGAAATGTCAACAAAATGATATCAACCCTTTTATTATAATGAAGCAATATATTTAGCTCGTATTACATCACAACTCGGTAAAATAAGAGGGGATTCCCTTCAGAAATACAGAGTAAGAACGATGATAAGTACTCCGTACAATAAAAATACAAGTTTAGAGACAAGGGTCAAACCTGTGTGCGAGAATACACAGAGCCACACTTATGCATATTCCACAGTAGACAAGAATAAAACAGATATCCCCTTTTTGGGCAAGGGAACTATCAGAGCAAACTATTTTATGGAAAGAATATTGCTGCAATGCAAAGTAACCAAGATAGATTGGAAATCTTAGAAATCAAACACAACTTACCACTTCCTTAATACTGTTGATAGAGCAGCATTCATCGAGAGAAAAATATGGAGGATGTGAATCATCAGGAAAGCAACCAAACTGATGTAGGTTCTCAATGCACACACATATTGATCCTTCAGTAACAACAAGGGATCTAATAACCAGGGATTCCTCTGCAAAACAGAAATGGACATAATTCAGCAATTTCTAAGTAAAATAACTAAAAAAAAAGTACAATACAGAGGTAATACTCGTGTTTTCCAGTTCTAATCCTTCAGGTTTAGTAATTGAATTATTACATAAGAGGCAGATGCAAATAAAATAATAGATCATCAGCGATAGATGGATGAGGCTCATGGCATGCCAACATATGCCATGTCATGCCAGATGCGGCATCATCAATATTTGGTGATGATGCATGCCACTATCAAATTGTTTACGCGGGATTTAACAAAATGGACCCAATTAAAGCCAGAAGGAATGTATGCACCTGGGTGCTGAAATTGAAAAAATGGGTAAACATCTAATATTCATGTAAAGAATTGGGGATGGAAAATTGAAATTACCTTGCAAACATCTAATCATGAAGAATTAAACAAGGTAGCATTAGATTTCTTAGATCAAATTACATGACCACCCAGCAGACATACTATGTAGTTATCTACCTTGCAAACTAACATAACATATGCATATGCCAAAGTCCAAGTAATCATCATGACGACTCAGCTCACTGGCAGCATGCTGTGTCATGATGGGTTTGAGTCCTTGATCAATTAATCCCCAGCTCTCTCACCATAGGACTGAGTGCACTGTACCAAGTTTAACACTTCGATGTGGAATCTTTGATACTGAGCAAGAAATTGTGTGTATTCTGGACAAAATATCACAATGATTGCCCAAGATAAAGCTTGTGGGCTCATTGCTTTAGTTATCATATGTCCAAACGAGTTTTTGGACAGTAAGCATAAACAATATTCATTTAGAAACAAAATGGCTTAAATAGTGTTACTCGACTTACCATAATACAGATGATAAAAAATTACGTATATGTTCTCTATCACAAGGATAAGATGTGTATCAATCCTACTCTACTTTGTCAGGCTTCAAGGGAGAAAGCCAAGACTCACCCAAACAGGTATGATCATAAGAATTCAAAAAGTGAAGAAAGTTCTAGTCTAGATCCCATAGACAAATAGGGGTAATATTTCACCACTCAAATAACAGTACCTTCAGCATCATTCTTCCAAAACATCAACATGGAGTAGAGAAATATCCCCATCTTCAAACTTGCACATATACATTTCTCGAGCAATTTAACTTGGATCTTCTCCCAACTGCCATTTAAATTACAGGAGAAAGTGTAATCAGAAAATGAAATAGAAGGCACAATAAACACAGACAAAATCCTTTTTTTGTTTATCTAAAAGAGAAGGCCTTTGCTCACGGAGAAAACATAAAGCTAAATAGACAAACCTTTGCAAAGATACCCCGCTAGTTAACTGTGGAAAGCTGAACAGATTCAAGAGCCAAAGTACATCTTGTGCTTCCTTGGAAGTACGTGTCAAGAATAGATGAGCTGTATGATCTGCCATGTGTACCCTGCGATATGACAAAACAAAAGTAAGCCTCAGATAAGCCAAAAAACCACCACTTATGATTGATATGCTAATAGACCTTAGTGCTTGTAGACCCAGCCCAGTCAAAACTTTTTCCAGATCTTCAAGCCTATAGCACCCCAAAACTCTTGGCATAATTTCTGTAAATTAGTCAGTGTAAAGAATTATTAATACAGTTTTAGAACAGAAACATGAGAAATAAATTTCCATACAACAATAAAAATGTAAAATTCCAGTTGCAATAGTCTTATAACTGTCTAACAGAGACAGAAGAGAACCAAGAGAAAGGCTTTGGAAGAAAAGGAAACAATGTGTAGAAAACTAACCTTGTTCATCTTGCTCCATATCAACTAGCAGAACATACAATTTATTCTGAGAACTTCTCAACAAGGCTACTTCTCTACAATAAGTAGCAATACACTAGTCAGGTACAGTAACTAAAAGAATATCGCATGCAGACAGGCTTTCAGAACTGCTGTTAAGTTCAACAGAAGTTAAGAGAGCATTTACTGGGCATGGTTGAGGATTAAATGGTATACAAGAAAGTACTTAGAATTAAAAAATCCAACTAAATGTCCTGTTCAAAGAGCTGTTATTGATAACTACTTATTGTGCATTTAAGTACTTTGAAGTCTGAATCATGAGATATATTGTGCATTTAAGTACTTTGAAGTCTGAATCATGAGATATATTACTGGACATTTACGCATTTTATGTTCTATGCAAATGCCATCAACATCGGTGAAGACGGTGGTGGAGCCAAGGATTCAGGTCCCCATATCTTGGATTCAATTTCATTAGAAGTTTGGCCTAAAAAAAGTTGGTTTGTAGACCCCCATACTGCACAAGGCCCCAACAGTCTTTCATCATTCGCCTACGGGTACAAACCATGGACTCCTGCACCGTCTCAGGTGGGTGTCTGACATGTCAAATTGTTACTTGATTAAAGTAACGAAATTAAGTAGACCCAACACATACAGCCCTGTCATGTGTTGCATGACCATGGTGTTTTGATATACTTTGAATACATTCATCGTCAATTAGAAAAATCTTGAGCTTCAGTTTTCTCTAAGCAAGCTCATGAATAAAAAAATGTAATAGATATAGTTATGATTTTGAATATAATTGCATTCGCTCCTCCAAAGCACTAATGGTCAGCAATTACCTCATTAACAGGTTAGGGCAGTTCTATTCTGCTAATTTTAACCGCCAGTACATGTTTTGTTGTGCTGCATGGTGTTTAGTTTGAAAAACAAACTATAACAGCAGAGGCAAATAAGTAATCATGTTAGTCTGATATGCTGCAGCTAGTCCTTAATTTGCGAACTTACAGAAAAAGAAGTAATCCGTACTTGTACTGATAATCTTTGGTTCTACAAAATGCACTTCGCTAGTCAGCGACTCTTTCATTCAGATTCAACAGCTGTTCATCATCAGTTTCTAGTCTCTACTCTCTACACATGTCAAATATAGGTAAAACAACTCTAACCTTTGAATTAAATCGCTTCCATCTTGAAATATGTATCCACAACGAGCTCCTTGTTCACATATTTCGGACTCTTCAACATTAGCAACTTCCAAATTGAAGAAATCCTCTATAAGCTTGTACTTATCCCTATCAGTGTTGCAAGTAACTGTATCAGCATCAATCGACAAGTTATTCTTGTGCAAGATACTTGAATAGTGTTTTTTTGAGCTTTGATCCTTGCAAATAGTACTTCCACTTAGGTTGTAGCTCAGGTGACCATTTGCACCCACTGAAACCCCCTCTTCCAACTTATCTCCATTAGCCTCTGGAAATTCTAGTTTAGTGCCATTACGGTTCTTAAAAATAGGGAATATCTTCCTCTTAACCTTTTGCTTGTTATTTTGTCTAATCAGATGGCCACCTGAATCTTGACCTAGATGTCCATTCCTCTGGTTACTGTCATCTGGCTCCTTAATACCAAACTCTATGGCATCTGTAAAAGTTGGGTCATCTTCTGCCGAACAGTCAGACAATTTTTCCTCTTGTGAGAAAAACTCCATCCCATCCATTTCCTCATGATCAATATCTGCATAAGGAAATGAAGCAATCTGACCATTCAGGGCTAGTTCCCTTTTTGTCTGAATTGCTACGCAATCATCTTCTGAATTGCACGAACATAAATCACCTGAAGAGTCATCACTGCAGCTGCTACCACTACCAAGAGAACCAACACATTGGAAATCTCCTGAACTCTGCAAAAATTCTTCCTCCATAAAAAGTCTTCGACGTAGGATATCTTCCTTGTATTGTGGGGGTGACTGTGGACTAGGGTATGCAAAGGATGGACTTGGTTCTATCAACTTGCTTGTTGCATTAGATGGTGTTCCGTTCGTATGCAAAAAATTTGCACCACATTCCGCATCAGAAAAAGAATCTGGATGTGAAGTGCCCACAAATTCTAGTGGAGGAAGCTGTATGGCAGAATTCAAGTGTACCCTTACATGAGTTTGGTCAGCATTCACTTCGTTCAAGGATACTGCAGTGAAGACATTAGCGCCGTTGCATGCATCATCTGTGGAAGACAATTTAGACTCCACAAGGTTTGAGCTGCTTCCACCTTCTGATGTTTTTGCCAGGTCTGTGACACTCTTGGAGCTCTCTATGTTCAATTTTTCTCTTCTGTTTTGTTTTTTCTGACTTCCATTTCTGTTAGTGAAATCAACATAAAGGCTGTCACCATCTGTGTTCTCTGTATTTTCATCCATCCACTCCTTAAATTCACGCAGCCAGTCAGTCGATCTTTCTTTCTTCATCAACTCTGCTGTACTTATCAAAGAAGTAATTTTTATGTCATTATCAGCAACGGCAACTTCATCCTTCTTTGAACTAGCACTATCACGGGGGCTGGACTGCTGGTCCACACCTTCATCACAAGGACTTCTCTCTTCCTCCAGAATACAGGCAAGTCGGGAAATCTTTTTCTAATATAAGTGGAAAGCAGAATGTCATTGAAATAGTCATACACGGTCATATTTAGTCGCGTTCAGGATACAAATGCAGGATGCCAAACTTCTGTAAAATTATTTCAGTTCTGCTAAGATATATTGATGGTTTTATAGTGCATTTATAGAAACTAAGATGTCATATATGGCAGCACCTAGGCTGAACCAAGCAAAAAAAGGAATCCTGACAACATACGGAAATAATGTATATCCAAGGGGAAAATTAAGCCTTACCAATTCACTAAGCAACATGCATTGACTTATCTATCCTCCAGGGAATAATAAAATCAAAAGTATTAACTGAGGAAGCTTATAATTGGTGTGACATGCTGATATATAATAGATTAGACTATTAGAAGTCAGTAAAAGAGATGCATACCATCATAGAATTTGAAGTGTATTCATCCTCATGATCATCTTTTGCAGGAAAATAAAATCCATAGCCAGCAGGTTGTTTTTGTCTGCTTCCAAACAATACTTGCTTTTCCCAGTATTCTTGTGTGTTCATACCTTTATCATCTAACTTTAACTGAGGAAGAAAAATCATGGAACAGAGTATTCATGTTACTTCAATACTGTGGAAGAGACTTATTATAAACAAGACTATGGACAACCAAAATAGTTTAACATGCTTGAGCTAAAGCACTTACATTTTCTGAATTATGGAAAAAACTAAAAACACGTGCTCGATACCAACGAGCACAGCAGATTGGATTGCCTTCCAACCATACGTTCTGTAGCAAAGAGAAGCTGCCAAGAATTTCCAACTCTGAGAAATTTGATATGATGTTGTAAGACAGATCAAGGCCCACAAGCGACGTGAGATTTTCAATCCCATGTATAGTAGTTAAAGCATTGTTTCTAAGTACTAGTTTACCAATCCGACTGAAAACCTGCACAAAGGTAACATGTAATCAGACAACAAAAGTAAAGCCAAGAAGCTTGTTTACTATTTTAAACTGAACTATGAAGGAAGTTAAACCTCGCTCAAGGATGATATAGAGCGCAAATGATTAAATCCAAGGTCCAGATTTCGCAACTTTGTACATTTCCGCAGATTATCCACCTTTGCAAATCGGTTCCGACTAAGATCAAGGGTTTCAACCGCAGGTAACAATTGCAATGACTCGTCCATGAGTACGAGATCATTAGAAGCACAAGAGACGTACGAAAGCCGAATCCATACAGGAGAGTCCTTGATATCCATCACTCTACTCACAAATATATGCCTAAGAGCATCCTGCAGTAGCACAAAAATTAACTGTTATGAATCTGGTAACATCACAATATTTCGTACAAATGCTTGGAAAGGAAGCATAAATTGCAATAACCGCTCAATGAATACAAAGATATATGCATCACTTTTTGCTGCTAGCTGAGCTTTTGGTTGCATGCCATGATACAAATAGAGAGAAGATGTAGCACACCCGATCAACCTGCGGCCATCACATCAGGAACCAATACCGAAGTTCTCCAGCTACTACCCTCAATAATAATTCTGCCGTCCATCGGCCAACAAAGAACATTATTTAAAACAGAATAACAGATGCCGGATGACATGTCATGATTGGCAATGCAAGCACATGGGAGTAAGGTAAATCTGGTGTACTTATAATTATGTAGTCCATGGGCCAACAAAAGAACTGTGTTTAAAAGAGAATAGCAGGTGCCACATTAAATCTTTATTAGTTCCAGATATCACTGTCAATCCACCAAACATCTAAGGTTCTAGCTCAGAGGGAGCGATAATTTCCATAAGAGTTTCCGTCAGAATTTGGAAAACAAAGTACATGAGGTGCATAAAGCAACATTTCCAGCTGCATACAAGTAGAGACATGACAATCTATCAGGAATCCACATGGCTGGGCCTCTTTTTAATCTCACGGATTGACTAATTATATCAGGGGATAAATGCAGCATGTGCAAAAGACATAACTATTAGAATAGCACTATGGTGATGTTGATCATGTGCTACAACAATTGCATTACAGCAGCATTGCAAGATGCCACAGTTGGTCTACTTCAGACAAAATAAATGACGCAGACTAAATTGGTAAATTTGCATCGAAGTTGCAAGAGCAATACTCAGTGAAACCTAGAAGACCCTAAACATAGAAGTTTCACACTAGAAAGGCATCTTAACACTACGAGAACAGCAGACCACCAAAAATATTGTCAGGAACCTACTGGGTAAATAGAACATAATTAATGCATGCAGCGGACCAGATTGGATCCTAGGAAGATAGTATTAACTATGGACCATACCAAACTACTGCAGCAAGTGGGCTGAAACTAAACTCCCCTTTGCTAGCTGTAGATGAACCAAACAGCGAACAATAATCATGATTCACAGCTCAGCTTAGCTCATAGACTCATAGTTTAGTAGGGGGTCGTAATTAGCTGAATTGTCACCAGCCGAGCCTCTCGAACAATTACGTCAGCTGTATGGCCAGAATTACGGGAAACATGACAGAATCGCACCGTGGAGTTGTGGCAGACGAGCCTCTCGAGCGTGTGGCGGAGGTCGAGCAGCCCCCTGGCGGCGGAGGTGGAGAGGTCGCAGCCCCGGAGCTCGAGCACCCGAAGGCGCGCGAACGGCAGGAGCGAGAGCGGCGCCGGGTCGCGCCCCGGCCCCGCGGCGACGACCTTGAGCGAGGTGAGGAGGCGGAGGATCCGCCGGAGCTGCTCGAGCGCGCGGTGGTCCCCGAGGTCGGCGACGTAGGCGCGGAGGTAGTCGACGGGCGCCCCCGCGCCGACGGCCTCCAGCTCGCGCAGCGCCTCGAGGCGGGAGGCGACGTAGTGGAGGCCGACGGGGTGGAGGCGCAGGGTGAAGGAGCCGTCGAGCAGCTCGCCGGCGTGGCTGGCCACGAAGCGGACGAGCAGGTCGAGGTAGCGGTCGCCGGTGACCGGCGGCGCGGCCCCGGAGCGCGGGGTCGCCATTGGGATCCGGCTAGGGTTCGGGGGCGGGCCGCATCGGTGGAGGGCGGGGTGGGGGAGAAGGGACGGCGGGGCCGGCGGGCCGGCGGGCGGGGGAGAGGAAACGGACACGGCCGCGGCGCGGCTGGCTGCTATGATTGAGGGACACGCACGCACGCGGGTGGGGGAGGGAACGGAAGGCGACGGGGCGCAAGCAAATGCGCAGTGCGACGCAACTGCAAATTGTATCGCCGGTTTCGCTTTGGTTTCGGCAGATTCCTTTTTTTCTGTATAAGGTCCTGTTTGTTTAAGCTAGACTAGACTGGAAACTGACGGGATCGCCTGGCCTGGGTACTCCACTGTGGGAGCTGTCGTGCTGCCGGCCGCGTGACTTTGCATGTTCCTTCACCGTGCGCTGGTGTATGTCCAACGATTTGTGTTAGTCTATAGATAAGCATGATTATATCATCTATCTACTGACTAAATGGAAATAGCCTACAATGACACATCAATTAAGTCTACAACTAACCTACAACTAAAGCATCAATCTTCCATGGCAAACACCTTCAAGAAAAGACTACACACTCGCCGAGTCAAGACTGTGTAGACCCAAACAATTAATCGTGGATGACTGATCCAATCAAAGCCACGAAATAAACATAAGGATAATGCCTCGAACAAATAGACGACGCAAAGTTTGGCATGGATGCCAGATTGCATATTTTTATCATGGAGATGAAGTATGCTCCGGAGATAGATGGTGTAGTCTATCATTGGTATCCCTCACGATCGTGCACCGACTAGGCCAAAATCATCTTCAGTTCAAACTAAATTAGTAGTCCTCCACCTACCGGTCCTTCACTTGTCAGCAATGGGTAGAGGGTGATGCCATGAGAGACCATTATTATTTGCTAATTTGGAATCATGAGTGGGCACTCCACACATCATCTGTACGGCCACACCATTGAAGCAAAGCCGCATCGCTATATCGCCACACAAAGGTCACACACGATGGAGTCATCTCCGTGGCAGCAAGGGGAACACCCCCCTGATGGGCGTTGGGACTGACTGGGTCGGCAAGCATCCATGTTTGATATGTGACCTGACCATGGTAGTTCCTACTAGGGGGCACTCACACTGCACCATAGCCCCGCGTAGACTTATTGGTTTGGAAACATACAAACTTGTCACAACATCATGTAAATTACTAAATGACAAGCTTTACGACGTTTCCAATAAGGTTTGACTTCTCCCACTACGTAATCTCAGCCAGGCAATAGACACGTTGTATAATGAGTTGTCATTGATGTCGTCTTGCGACCATCATGTAACATCATAACATATACATACATATTAGACTTTATCAACGATGATGAGAAAATTTAGGTCATATCTGATAGTAGATAAGGTTGACTTATATGGTTTCTACTACGTGACAATAAACCTTTTGCGTGCAATGAGTTGTCAAAGGTATCGTCCTTGCATTTTTCTTGTGTCGCATCATCAGGTAGCGTCATAATCGACAAATGGCAAACTTTACCAACGACAAATTTTAGGTCATCTCCGATAGTCGAGAAGGTTGACTTCTTTTAGGCCTCCTACCCCATCTAGAGGAGACAATGAAATTTTGTTTGTGCAATGAGTTGCCCTTCATGTCATATCTTTTAATTTTTCAGGGGCGCATCATCATGCAACTTTGTGACCTATTTACATGGCAAACTTTAACAAGAATGACGATAGACTTTGAATCATGTTCAATGGTAAAGAGTGTGACTTTATTTTCAACTTCCCACGTCATATAGAGAAGATAATAAAACACTATTGTATAATGAGTTGTTTATTGATCGTCTCTTACAGCTAATACCATGACGATGCGTGACTTAATTAGAGTAAGTTTCACTTATTACCTCTAGTTCTGACGTTTGTGACAACGACTTTTACTTCATTTGAAAAGCTTGCCACATATTACTCCCTTCGTTTCTTTTTACTCCCCGTATAAGATTTGTTTAAAGTCAAACTACGCAAAGTTTGACCAAACTTATATTAAAAATATCAACGTTTACAATACCAACATTATGTAGTATGAAAATTAATTTCAAAATGCACCTAATGATATTGATTTCATATTGTGAATGTTTATATCTTTTCCTATAAAAATGGTCAAACTTTATGAAGTTTGACTTCAAATAAATTTTATATGTAGACTAAAAAGAAATGGCGGGATTACCTTTTAACAAATGACACAGCATAGTTTTTACCCCATGTTTTCATAAACTAAAAGTCAACTTCACTTGTTAGGACAAGATAACAGCTTGATAAACATACAATTCAGACATGTACTAATTAGGTCGACCAGATTATCTCAAAGACCTTAGTTTTCATCAACTTCCATGATACCAGGAATGTAGTGTCGTTTGGCACTAGGCACATCATCTATATTGTCACACCATTGGAGCAAGGCCGCATCGCTACATCGCCACACAAAAAGAGCACACATGATGCAGAGTAGCCATTGCTTGAACCATCTCCGATGGAGGAATGCCCTGCCATCTCCGTGGCATCAAGGGGAACAATCCCCTGTGGGCGTTGGGACTGACTGGGTCAGCAAGCATACACGATCAATCTGTGACCTGACCCTGGTAGTTCCTACCATGGCGTGCTCACGCAGCACCATAGCCCCATGTAAACTTATTGGTTTGAAAACATACAAGCTTGTCCTTAGTTCCCGCTTATTATTTGCCACATCATCATGTAAATTACTACATGACAAGCTTTGCGACGTTTACAATAAGGTTTGATTTCTCCCACCACCTAAATTCAGTTAGATAATGGACATGTTGTACAATGGGCTATCATTGATGTCGTCTTGCGACTATCATGTGGCATCATAACATATACACATTAGACTTTTTATCAACTATGATGACAAATTTCAGGTCATATCTGATAGTAGATAAGGTTGGCTTATATGGTTTATCCTGCATGATAACGTGCATTGAGTTGTCGTTGGTATCGTCCTTGCACTTTTGCCACGTCGCATCATCATGTAGCGTCATAACCGACAAATGGAAAACTTTACCAATGATGACAAATTTTAGGTCATCTCCAATAGTAGAGAAGGTTGACTTCTTTCAGGTCTCCTACGTCGTCTAGAGGAGACAATAAATTTTTGTTTGTGCGATGAGTTGCTCTTCGCATCATATCTTGTAATTGTTCAGGCATCATGTGACTTTGTAACATATTTACGTGGCGGCTTTAACAAGAATGATGATAAATTGTGGCTCGTGTTCAATGGTAAGGAAAGTGACTTATTTTCAACCTCCCACGTCATATAGAGAAGATAATAAAACATTGTTGTACAATGAGTTTTCTGTTGGTTGTCTTTTGCAGCTAATACCATGACGATGTGTGACTTAATTAGAGTAAGTTTCACTTATTGCCTCTAGTTCTCACATTTGTGACAATGAGTTTTACTCCATTTTAAAATCTTGCCGCATATTTTCCCGCAAAAAAGAATCCTGCCACATATTACCTTTTAACAATGACATAGTAGTGCAACACAACTGCAATTGTATCGCCTGTTTCGCTTTGGTTTCGGCAGTTTCCTTTTTCTTTAAGAAGGTCATGTTTGTTTAAGCTATACTATACTGAAAAACTGACGATATTGCCTAGGTGCACCACACTGGGAGCTGTCGTGTTGCCTGCCGCTTGACTTTGCATGTTCCTTCACCGTCCATTGGTGGATGTCGAACGATTTGTGTTTTGTCTATTAGATAAGAATGATTATATCATCTATCTACTAACTAAATGGAAATAGCCAATGACAAATAAATCATATCTACAACCAGTCTACAACAAAATTGCCAATTTTCCAGGGCAAATACTTTCAAGAAAGACTACACACTCGCGGGGCATTGTCGAGTCTAGAATGTGAAGGCCAGAATTATTAATCATGGATGACTGGTCCAATCAAGGCCATGAAATAAACACAAAGATAATGCCTTTAACAAATAGTTGATGCAAAGTTTGTCGTGGATGCCAGAATGCATATTTTCATCATGGAGATGAAATATGTTCCAGTCACCATCTTGATGGTATAACTTCTTATAGCTACTCCATCTAGGTGCCCTCCGGAGATAGATGGCATAGTCTACAATTGGTACCCATCATGATCGTGCACTGACTCGGCCAAAGTCATCTTATGTTAGACTAAATTAGCAGTCCTCCACCTATCGGTCCTTCACCTGTTAGCAAAGGGAAGAGGGTGATGCCATGAGCGACCACCATTATTTGCTGATCTGGAATCACTTGTGGGCACTGGGTACTGGGCACATCATCTATATGGCCACACCATTGGAGCAAAGCCTCGACGCTACATCGCCACACAAGGGCCACACATTATGGAGTGGCCATCCCTCGAACCACCTCCGATGGAGGAGATTCGTGCCATCTCCGGGGCTATAAGGGGAACAACCCTCAGTGGCGTTGGGACTAACTGGGTCGGCAAGCATCCACGATCATATGTGACTTTACCATGGTAGTTCCTACCAGGTGACACTCATGCTACACCGTAGCCTATGTAGACTTATTGGTTTGGAAACATACAAACTTGTCACATCATCATGTAAATTACCACATGACAAGCTTTACAACGTTTCTAATAATGTTTGACTTCCCCACCTGTAATGTCAGTTAGGCAATGGACACGTTGTATAATGAGTTGTCATTGATGTCGTCTTGTGACCATCATGTAACATCATAACATGTACACATTAAAATTTATCAACAATGATGACAAATTTTAGGTCACATCTAATAGTAGATAAGGTTGACTTATATGGTTTCTCTTACGTGACAACAAAACTTTAGCGCGCAATGAGTTTTTGTTGGTATCGTCCTTGCTTTTTCTCATGTCACATCATTAGGTAGTGTCGTAACTGACAAATGGCATACTTTACCAACTACGACAGATTTTAGGTCATCTCTAATAGCAAAGAAGGTTGACTTGTTTTAGGCCTCCTACGCCATCTAGAGGAGATAATAAAATTTTCTTTGTGTGATGAGTTTCCCTTCATGTCATGTCTAGAAAAATTCAGGGTCTGTAAAAAATTTACTGTTCACGCACTTTTCTGAGTTGACTTGTCTTTTTTGCCGAGAGCTGCTTAGATGTCCAAATGAGTTGAATTTGGAGCGGACCTCACACATTAAATTATCTACCACGCAAAAATTGGATTTTTTTTTGAATTTTTCTAGTATTTGTTTTGATTTTTTCTGAGCGGGAGCATATGAGCCTGGGCACCGAGTTGGATTTCTGTGATTATATCATCTATCTACTCACTAAAGGGAAATAGACAACAATGACACATCAACCATGTCTACAACTAATATACAACTAAATTGCCAATCTTCCATGACAAACACCTTCAACAAAAGACTACACACTCTCCAGGCGTCGCTGAGTCAAAGACTGTGTAGACCCAAACAATTAATCATGGATGATTGAACCAATCAAGGCCAGGAAATAAACATAAATATAATGCCTTAAACAAATAGACGGCGTAAAGTTTTTCGTGGATGCCAGAATGCTGATTTTCATCATGGAGATGAGGTATGCTCCAGTCACATCTTGATGGTAGATCTTCTAATAGCTGCTCCATCACATGCCCTCCCGAGATAGATGGCGTAGTCTACCATTGGTACCCCTCACAATCGTGCACCGACCAGCAAAAATCATCTTCTGTTCAGATTGAGTAGTCCTCCACCTACCCGGTCCTTCACTTGTCAGTAAAGGGAAGAGGGTGATGCCATGAGCGACCACCATTGTTTACTGATCTAGAATTGCCGGTGGGCACTGGGCACATCATCTATATGGTCACACCATTGGAGCAAAGCCTCGTCGCTATATCACCACAAAGGTCACACACGATGGAGTCACCTCCCTGATGGGCATTGGGACTGACTGGGTCGGCAAGCATCCATGTTTAATATGTGACCTGACCATGGTAGTTCCTATCAGGGGCACTCACGCTGCGCCGTAGCCCCGCGTATACTTATTGGTTTCGAAACATACAAACTTGTCACAACATCATGTAAATTACTACATGACAAGCTTTACGATGTTTCCAATAAGGTTTGACTTCTCCCACCACGTAACCCCACTGTCGATGTCAAAACCGGCGGATCTCGGGTAGGGGGTCCCGAACTGTGCGTCTAGGCGAATGGTAACAGGAGACAAGGGACACGATGTTTTTACCCAGGTTCGGGCCCTCTCGATGGAGGTAATACCCTACTCCTGCTTGATTAATATTGATGATATGGGTAGTACAAGAGTAGATCTACCATGAGATCAGAGAGGCTAAACCCTAGAAGCTAGACTATGGAATGATTGTTTTTTGTCCTACGGACTAAAACCCTCCGGTTTATATAGACACCGGATAGGGTTAGGGTTACACAGAGTCGGTTACAATGGTAGGAGATCTACATATCTGTATCGCCAAGCTTGCCTTCCACGCCAAGGAAAGTCCTATCCGGACAAGGGACGAAGTCTTCAATCTTGTATCTTCATAGTCCAGGAGTCCGGCCAAAGATGATAGTTCGCCTATTCGGACACCCCCTAGTCCAGGACTCCCTCAGTAGCCCCTGAACCAGGCTTCAATGACGACGAGTCCGGCGCGCATATTGTCTTCGGCATTGCAAGGCGGGTTCCTCCTCCGAATACTTCATAGAAGGTTCTGAACACAAGGATAGTGTCCGGCTCTGCAAAACAAGTTCCAGATACCATCGTAGAGAGAATAATTTTTGCACAGATCTGCTGACGTATTCCGCGGTGTGACATCACACCACGGCCAAGCCTTTATTCGAATCTTTTTTATTGTCCTGCCTCAGCGCGTTTAGCGAGGCGGTTTCCTTGGCACGTCTTATCAAAGCAGAGATCATGCCCCCTTATTCCGGGATTCCCATCAATACGGACGTGGGTAACCCATCCGCGCCATTGATTATGGCGCTTGGGAGATAAGCGAGTTTTACCGGTGGCGGGGACGATAGCCGTCCGTCCATATAAGGGATAAGGATCCACCTTTTCACCCACGCCTTCTTCCTCCTTTGCTCATCCATTTCCTTTTCGAGCTCTAGCGCCTAAGTCCGCACATCCCACCTCAACCTTCTCCAACTATGTCCGGAGCGGGAGGCAGGTGGATGGCCTCCTCCGTCACGGAGGGGCACATCAGAAAGCTGCAGGAGGCCGGATACTTGTCCAGCAACATCGCGCACCGGCTACCCGACGAGGGGCAGCTCATTCCAACCCTCAGGCCCCATGAGAGGGTGGTGTTTCTCACCCACTTCCTCCGCGGACTAGGTTTTCCACTTCACCCATTTGTCCGGGGGCTCATGTTCTACTACGGCCTGGACTTCCACGATCTGGCCCCGAATTTCATCCTCAACATCTCGGCGTTCATCGTCGTGTGCGAGGCCTTCCTCTGCATCCAGCCCCACTTCGGCTTAGGGATGAAGATCTTCAATGTCAAGCCGAAGGTAGTGGGCGGCCGCCAAGCGGAGTGCGGAGGTGCCATGGTTGGCAAGATGGCCAAAGTCCTATGGCTCGAGGGCTCCTTTGTGGAGACCATAAAGGGGTGGCAATCGAGGTGGTTCTACATCACCGAGCCGCGCGACTCTCAATGGGCGGCGGCCCCCGAATTCCTATCTGGCCTCCCCACGCAGCTCACATCATGGAAAGAGACGGGCCTGACGTGGGGGGATTTGGACGAGCTGTCCGGACTCCAAACCCGCGTCCGAAACCTGGTGGACAAGAATCTCAGGCTTGTCGATGTAATCCAGGTGATGCTCATCCGCCGGATTCTCCCATGCCAACAACGGGCCTTCAAATTGTGGGAGTTCGATCCGGCACAGCACCCAACTCTGAAAAGGCTCTTCGACACTACGCACGAAGATGCCCGGAAGGTGCTTGTTCAAGGGCGCCGAGGTTCTACATCCGCCATCAAGATCGCGGATTCATCTCGCAGCGTCAAGCCAGCGAGGTAAGTTATTTTACCCTTTCGGGACTCTTTTTCATAGTTTGACTCTATGCGGGATCTAAAACTCCCTAACCTTTGACAGATGGTGAAGACGTCCGGACAGATTAACTATCCGGGCCCTTTGCCGAAGACCAGCGGACGCCCGATTGACGGGCTGCTGGTTCGGCACCTCACGTGGTGCCGGAGAAGAAGGCCAAGAAGGAGGCCACGGAACTCGAAGAGCTCCGGCGCCAGTCTTGTCGGACTCACCACCCGACAACTCGAGGCGGAATCCTCCTCCGAGGAAGAGGAGGAGGAAAGAAGCCTCTCCCCGGCGAGGGAGAGAAGAAAAGGAAGGCCGCCTGACCGGGAGGCGGAGGGTCAAGAAGGAAGGACCCTTCCTCCGGACTTCTCTACCAACGCCGACAAAGACGAGGAGGAGTGGCCAACAAGGGCCAAGCCCCTGGCGAGATTGTAAGTGTCCGGATACCCATGGCTTTTTTTCATTGCATAGTGTTCTCTAATGCCGAACAATCATGCAGCCCGCCCAAGGACGAGCTCGCCCCGCCGTCGGCGGGTCCGAATTCGTCGGAAGTGGAGAGTACTTCACTTCCGGCCGCCTCCTCACCTCACGCCATGGACGACGCCGAGGTGGGGCCCCGAGGGGGGCCTGGTCAAGAGGAGGTGGCGCAGGAGGCGCCGCAAGGCAGCCTCCCGGACTCAGCGCGAGGGAAGCGAGACCCCTGGGGCTCTAAGCCCGACCCTTGTCCGGACTCCATATCGGAACCTTCAGCAGTTCAAGTCCGCAAGCGGTCCCTTCAGAGGAAGGGAAGGCGCGGTGTCCTCCGCCCAACGGAGGCACCGGATAGCATCGAGGCGCTAACAGGCGCCTCCATCGAGGAGGAGCACCACACTGTTATGAGTGTGGTGATCCAGAAGTTCATCCGCCAAGAGCGGGCCGACTGAAGCTATACCAGCCTTCTAACAAGCTTTGAGGTAAGTTTAGAATATGTAAAATATTATCGCATAGACAAGTAGCCCTCGATGTTTAGTTCGGTGTTCGGAAAGAAAAGCCGGACTAAGGTTCTAAAAGATATACGAGGAGTCTAACATAAGTATGTCAATATGCGAATGCAAAGGCTATTCTTGACCTCTGCCGCCAAGACCGACCGTGGAGGTCAATGCATTGAAGAAGAGCCTCGGCGGTCCGAGAACGAGCTCGGCGTTGCCAAGAAGCAGCTCGAGGACAGGGAAGGTAAGCAATACCTTATTAAAGAAATACCTTATAGAAAGGATTGGTTACAAAAATGACAGAATAACGTGGGTATTGTAGGGGCCACGAACAAGGTGGCAACCCTGAAGGAAGCGGTGTCCGCGGCCGAAATCAAAGCGGCCATGAGTGCACCGAGCGAGAGAAGCAGGAGGAGCGGGTGGCGGAGGTGCGGCAAGAGCTCCGTGCTCGTGGAAAAACACGAGTTTGGAGCGTGACTCAAGACTCGAGTCGAGCTCGCCTCGGCTCTTGAGAGTGCCAAAGCCGCTAAGGCGAAGCCCAAAAAGCCTCCAAGAAATTGAATCATTAAAGAAGATAGCGGCGGTAAGGCATTCTTTATGCAAAGCAAGCATGTGAAAGTGAATTACCTATTACTTACCCGGATTGAGCTCTCCGGGAGCATTCGCAGATCTGCCCGTGGTGTAAACGATCTGCGCGTTCTACCGCGCCAAGGAGGGGAGCTCGACAAAAAGGTGTTCGGTCTCAAGATGATGAGGCCGAACGTCCGGTGCCGAGCGACCAGTGAAGCAGCTGGTCGAGCTCCACAAGGTCGCCGAACAGGCCATGAAGGGCCTCATAGTTCGGTGTGGCCATTGGAAGCCATGCACAGGAGCTACTTCGGGCTAGTGCAGCGGGTGGTGGGCCTTTGTCCATGGATTGAAGTCATCAAGCGCTCCGTCTATATTGAAGGTGCCGTTGGGCCTTGCCCGTGCTAAAGTGCTTTGGGGCAAGCTGGATGCGGAGAAGCTTGTGACAGACGGGCCACCGAAGGGCAAGGAGCATCGCAAGCCCGAAATGTACTATGAGGGCGTCCTGAAGGGTGCCCGTCGTATAGCGGATGAGTGCTCCAAAGATGTAGTTTTTGAATAGACTCGCATTTGTTATCCTGTACGCTGAAAACTTGTTCATATGCGCTAAGCAACGCTTGTTAATTTAAAATATTACCTTCTATGTGGCCGTTTATCAAATTTGAGAGATGGCAAGTCGTTGGCTTCAGCCCCATGCCACAGTTTGGGGTGTTAGGGATAAACTTGAGCGCTCTTGTTCCCATTCTTGGGTCCGTCGAGGAGGCGCTCAACGCAACGAACAAGGCAACCGGACTTATAGTGCTTGAACACTCTCACTTAGCCATGGAATCCTATAATTTTAAATTTCGGCGAAGCCCCTAGTATTCGGAAGACCGAGTTCGGGGCGCTATCCACGCCTTGGCCGGACAATGCCGACTCCTCGCTCTAAGCGGCATAAGTCTTTAGGGACCCGAAAAAACCTCTCGAACAGCGACCGGCTCTCGCCCTATCATGACGGTCAGTTTTAGCTTTCTCCACTAAGGTGCTCAACCCAGCTCAACCGGGGCACAATCGCAGTGGTTCTCCCAGCGCTACCTTAGCCGATATAACGGAACGTAAGGTACCAAAACATGGGAGCCGTGCAAACCCAACTATTGACCCAAGACATGATTCGGAGCCGATGCATATAATGCTATAAGTTCGGGGTGCCGCACTTGTGAAAGTGTTCGGACTTAACACACCATACTTTTGGGGTACTTAAGCCCCTGGTGTATTGGCCGTACCAAAGTGTACGGGTGCAATATGTCATGAAATGAACATATATATAGATAAAGAAAGGAGTGCAATAATAGGCAAAAGCTATGTATTGTTTATTCAAAAAGGTACTGCAATGGAAGCGAGAATGATACAAATAGTGCGATAAGCAAGGGATGGGACTATTTAACATGTCCCCCTCCAGGGGTAAGCTGCGGGATGGTATGTAAAACAGGTATAATGCTCGTAGTAGAGACCACCGGACACTCGACGTAGCTTTCTGTTTTCCTGGCTGTTGCATCGTGAGTTCGGCAATTCTAGTGCCGGACGGGACTTCTGAAAGCGGAGTCCCGAAAGTAAGAAAAGGAAGAAGGAAAAGAATGACATAATTGGGAGCCCACAGTGCGGTTGAGCCGCATGCAGGCGTCAGCCGTGGTCGTGCCCTCCCTTAGGCCCATGGTATCTCCGGGCGTAGTTATGTACGCGTAATCTTGGCTTCATTTGTTTCGCGAGGGCTGGGGTTGGGGCGGATTGCTACGCGATGCTTTCGGATCGTGCAGCGGTCTTGTTGTAGGTTACTCCGGGCGCTTGCGGTGGGCGGACGTTTAATAGCCGACTCGAGAAATGCTGTGAGAGGCTGCTTTGCACCTCCGCCACGAGGGCCTCCGTGTGCTCCTCCGTTCGAGAGAGAGTTCGTGTTTCCATTGACCGTGATTACTCCTCGAGGGCTGGCATCTTGAGCTTGAGGTATGCGTGGTGCGGCACCGCATTGAACTTTGCAAATGCGGTTCGTCCAAGCGATGCATGATAGCCGCCATGAGCGAGACTATGTCAAGATTAACTCTTCACTTCGAAGTTATCCGGGATCCGGAGACCACTTCGAGTGTGGCGAGCTGTATAATTGGCCTCTACACCGGTATGACGCCTTTAAAGGTCGTCTTTGTGGGTTTAATCCTTGAGGGTCTATGCCCATTTTGCGCATTGTATCCCGATAAAGCAGGTTCAGTTGCTACCGCCATCCATCGGGACTCTAGTGAGGTGAAATCCGTCGATGATTGGGTCAAGAACCAATGCGGCGAATCCGCCATGATGGATGCTAGTGGGGTGGTCCTTCGATCAAATGTGATCGGGCGGGAGGACCATGGGTTGAACTTGGCGATGGCTCCATCGCATATCGCCCCTTAGTGCGCTTCCGCTCCCTTTTGGGTATGTGGGTTGCGTATATCATGTTCACCGTCCGCACTTGTGTGGGAAAGCCCTTCGTCCTCTATTGTTCGGCGGCCGGGCTCTTCCTCGTCATCGCTATGCAGCCCTTGTCATTGAATTCAGCACTTAACTTGCCTGCTTGCTTGAACACCCAACAATCCTGTTGGTGTGGTTGGCTGGTTTTCGGGGTGCCATGTATCCGCACAAGCGATCGAGTATTCGGTCCAAGTTGGGACGGGCCACGGTATTTCTTTTGAATGGCTTCTTCCACGACCGGGTTTAGAGCCTCTGAATCCGCATTGACCGCCGTATCTTGAGATTATCGCCGCACGCGGCGCTTGTTCTTGTTGTGATGCGACCTGCCATTGCTGTCCTTGGTATTCGGACTACCAGGGTTTCTGGTCAAGTTGTTACTACGAGCTAGCCAGCTGTCCTCTCCCGCGCAAAAGCGGGTCATGAGCGTTGTGAGGGCTGCCATGGATTTTGGCTTTTCCTGTCCTAGGTGCTGGGCAAGCCACTCGTCACGGATGTTATGTTTGAAGGCTGCAAGAGCCTCTGCATCCGGACAGTCAACGATTTGATTTTTCTTGGTTAGGAACCGTGTCTAGAATTGTCTGGCCGATTCTTCTGGCTGCTGAATTATGTGGCTGAGGTCATCGGCGTCGGTGGTCGCACATATGTGCCTGGAAGTTATCAATGAATGCGCTTCCGTGTCCTCCCAACAACCAATTGATTCTGGCGGCAAGCTGTTAAGCCAATGCCGAGCTGGTCCTTTAAGCTTGAGTGGGAGGTATTTGATGGCGTGTAGATCATCACCGGGCCATGTGGATATGGAGGAGGTAGTCCTCGATCCAAACCGCAGGATCTGTTGTGCCATCATATGATTCGATGTTTACGGGTTTGAAACCCTCGGGATTTGATGATCCATCACTTCGATCGTGAAGCATAGTGGGTGTCTGGCGCCTCAGATTGGGCTATATCACGGCGTAGCTCATATGAGCTTTGTCTCATCGTGTTCGCCGGCCGAGTTGCTGTGATCCGGCGGACGGTTATCATCACGTGTCGTGGGCGCCCACGCGATCCGTAGATCGATCTTGTTTGCCTTGCCTTGTCCTCCAATATGTCTCGCAGGTCCAGCGCGCTTCCCGTGCCTTGGTACTTTTTGAGCGACGCCGAGTGCGGCTTGAATGGAGGGTCTAGAGGCCTCTCCGTCGCGACCACGGGTGGCGGTCGGCGCATCATCATGCGCCGGTGATGTAGGTTTGGGTGCTGCTCCCTCTAATTGGGGTAGCAACCTGCATTTGGGGTATCTCTTGGGGGCGTTCGAGTTCATACTCTTGGCTGCAAGGACTTGATCCATCTGTCGACTAGCAAGTCTTTGTCACTCTAAGCTGCTGCTGCTTTTCTTGAGGCTGCTTGCCGTGGCCATAAGCCTGCGCTTGAAACGCCCTGCTCGGCGGGATCCTCAGGCACGACGAATTCGTCATCGTCGAGGCTTGCCTCATCTTCGGAGGGGGGGGCGCATAATTATCGTCCTCTACCTCTCTGTCTGCCGCTCTATCATGAGGGCTGGCTTCTCCCTCCTCCTGTGCTGAATCCTGCTGGAGGGGGTTGTCTTCGGCACTGTCCGGGGTGTTATTACCTCTCGTGCCGGAATTGCCGTTTTTACTGTGGTGGGATTTAGAGCAGCGCCGCTGACGTCGGCGCTTGGGTTGTTTCTTGGAGGGGTCATCCTCCGCCGTTCCATCGCCGTTCCCATCTTTTGGGATGTCCACCATGTATATGTCGTATGACGAGGTAGCCTTCCAGTGCCCTGTAGGCGCTGGTTCTTGGTCGTCTCCGGCATCGTCGTCCATACCGTCGATATCTTCGGAGTCGAAGTCGAGCATGTCGTTTAAATCATCGACAGTGGCTACAAAGTGGGTGGTGGGTGGGCGTTGAATTTCTTCGTCGTCCGCATCCCAACCTTCCTGGCCGTAGTCCGGCCAGGGCTCTCCTGATAAAGAGAGAGACTTTACTGAATTCAGGATGTCGCCAAAGGGCGAGTGCTGAAAGATGTCCGCGGCAGTGAACTCCATGACCGGCGCCCAATCGGATTCGATTGGCAGGGGCGCGGAAGGTTTGGAGTCCGGAGAGGAGCCCGGCACCTTGGAGTCACGGTCTTCACAAAGGACAGGGATGGAGTTCGGCTCAATCGTCGTTGAGATCGTAGCCCCCGAGGCGGTGTCCAACCACTCGTCCTCGATCAGGGGGGTCGGCGCCGAGCCAAGGGTCGGAGCGGACGCCGTGCGCGACCTCGAGGCACCGCTCGCGGCAGAGCTAGATCGTGCCCATCGAGACAAGTCTGGCGGCGCTTGGCTGTGGCTCGAATCCGTCAAGATCAAGTCTCCGCGGATGTCGGCGTGTAGTTCAAATTCCCAAATCTGACTCGATGGCGGGCGTAGCTTCGATCTGCTCCGGATGGCCAAGTGAATTGGCCCGCGATGCAAAGCCGCCGAATACGAAGATCTGTCCGAGGAGAAAAGTCTCACCTGGACCGCGTCGTTGTTGATGATCGAAGGAGCCATCGTGCCTAAAGATGACGACACGAGGAACTCTCAATGAAAGCACCAATGTCGGTGTCAAACCGCGGATCTCGGTAGGGGGTCCTGAATGTGCGTCTAGGCGGATGGTAACAGGAGACAAGGGACACGATGTTTTTACCCGTGTTCGGGCCCTCTCGATGGAGGTAATACCCTACTCCCGCTTGATTAATATTGATGATATGGGTAGTACAAGAGTAGATCTACCACGAGATCGAGAGGCTAAACCCTAGAAGCTAGCCTATGGAATGATTGTTTTTGTCCCACGGACTAAAACCCTCCGGTTTATATAGACACCGGATAGGGTTAGGGTTACGAGTCGGTTACAATGGTAGGAGATCTACATATCCAGACGCCAAGCTTGCCTTCCACGCCAAGCAAAGTCCTATCCGGACAAGGGACGAAGTCTTCAATCTTGTATCTTCATAGTCCAGGAGTCCGGCCAAAGATGATAGTTCGGCTATCCGGACACCCCCTAGTCCAGGACTCCCTCACCCACCCACGCAATGGACACGTTGTATAATGAGTTGTCATTGATGTCGTCTTGCCACCATCATGTAACATCATAACATATACATATTAGACTTTATCAATGATGATGAAAAATTTTAGGTCATATCTGATAGTAGATAAGGTTGACTTATATGGTTTCTACTACATGACAATAAAACTTTAGCATGCAATGAGTTGCCATTGGTATCGTCCTGGCATTTTTCTTGTGTCGCGTGATACGTCCATTTTGCATCATGTTTTCCTACTGCTACTTATATTGTTTTTATGCATAATAATGCCTTTTGGAGAAATTCTAATGCCCTTTCTCTCATAATATGCAAGGTACACACAAAGAGGGAGAATACTGTCGGCGTTCGGGCAGGGGTCCCTGCACTTCCTCGCTATGCGTCAGGCGTGGCTTCGCCCAATGGCCTGGTACGGCCCATCTTCATCAGCAAACACTCAAGACCCTCGCGAGGGGCCAAGCCTCACGAGGCGGACAACACAAGACCTCCTCAGGGGCAGCCTCGCTAGGCTGGCTCACGAGGAGTGGAGATATCAACGCAAGGAGCACCTCGCGAGGAGCGCGTGACGTGAGCCATGACGACCAAGTCCAGGCGAGCACCAGGCGGGCGCCAGCGGGCGCAGAGTACCAGTTTCCTCTTTGGTGCTAAAGAGGCAGGAGCATGCGAGGAGTCTCGAGGCGTCAAGCAAAGGTTTCCATATCGGTGCAACGAGACCAAGACCAGCAGGACGGTAGGACGGAGGTCATTGTGGAGCCCAGGACGGTGTCACCACCAGAGCCTTTGGCAGGCGAAGACTACTTTTGTCAGGATAGCTTGTACAAGTTGTCCCCTGATACGTCTCCAACGTATCTATAATTTTTGATTTCTCCATGCTATATTATCTACTGTTTTGGACCATATTGGGCTTTATTTTCCACTTATATATTATTTTTGGGACTAACCTATTAACCGGAGGCCCAGCCCAGAATTGTTGTTTTTTGCCTATTTCAGTGTTTCGAAGAAACGGAATATCAAACGGAGTCCAAATGGCATGAAACCTTCGGGAACGTGATTATCTCACTGAATATGACCCAGGAGACTTGGACCGTACGTCAAGAAAGCCACGAGGTGGGCACGATGTAGGGGGGCGCGCCTACCCCCCTAGGGCGCGCCCCCCACCCTCGTGGCCCCCACGAAGCTCCACCGACGTACTTCTTCCTCCTATATATACCTACGTACCCCCAAACAATCAGATACGGAGCCAAAAACCTAATTCCACCGCCGCAACCTTTGTACTCCACGAGATCCCATCTTGGGGCCTGTTAGGAGCTCATTGAAGGGGAATCCACCATGGAGGGCTTCTACATCATCACCATAGCCCCTCCGATGAAGTGTGAGTAGTTTACCTCAGACCTTCGGGTCCATAGTTAGTAGCTAGATGGCTTCTTCTCTCTTTTTGGATCTCAATACAATGTTCTCCCCCTCTCTCGTGGAGATCTATTTGGTGTAATCTTCTTTTTGCGGTGTGTTTGTTGAGACCGATGAATTGTGGGTTTATGATCAAGATTATCTATGAACAATATTTGAATCTTCTCTGATTCTTTTATGTATGATTGGTTATCTTTGCAAGTCTCTTCGGATTATCGTTTGGTTTGGCCTACTAGATTGGTTTTTCTTGCAATGGAAGAAGTGCTTAGCTTTGGGTTCAATCTTGCGGTGTCCTTTCCCGGTGGATGAGGGGCAGCAAGGCACGTATTGTATTGTTGCCATCGAGGATAATAAGATGGGGTTTTATCATATTGCATGAATTTATCCATCTACATCATGTCATCTTGCTTAAGGCGTTACTCTGTTTTTATTAACTTAATACTCTAGATGCATCTTTGGATAGCGGTCGATGAGTGGAGTAATAGTAGTAGATGCAGGCGGAGTCGGTCTACTTGTCTCGGACGTGATGCCTATATACATGATCATACCTAGATATTCTCATAACTATGCTCAATTCTGTCAATTGCTCAATAGTAATTCGTTCACCCACCGTAAAATACTTATGCTCTTGAGAGAAGCCACAAGTGAAATCTATGGCCCCCGGGTCTATTCTCATCATATTAATCTTCCATCACTTTATTATTGCCTTTTTATTTTACTTTGCATCTTTATACCAAAAATATCAAAATATTATCTATCATCTCTATCAGATCTCACTCTCGTAAGTGACCGTGAAGGGATTGACAACACCTATTCGCGTTGGTTGCAAGGAGTTATTTTCTTGTGTAGGTACGAGGGACTCGCGCATGGCCTCCTACTGGATTGATACCTTGGTTCTCAAAAACTGAGGGAAATACTTACGCTACTTTGCTGCATCATCCTTTCCTCTTCAAGGAAATCCAACGTAGTGCTCAAGAGGTAGCAAGAAGAATTTCTGGCACCGTTGCCGAGGAGTCTACGCAAAAGTCAACATACCACGTACCCATCACAATCCCTTATCTCTCGCATTACATTATTTGCCATTTGCCTCTCGTTTTCCTCTCCCCCACTTCGCCCTCTCTTTTCCGTTTGCCTTTTTCCTCGCTTGCTTTTTGTTTGCTCGTGTGTTGGATTGCTTGCTTGTCACGATGGCTCAAGATAATACCAAATTGTGTGACTTTACCAATACCAACAATAATGATTTCCTTAGCACTCCGATTGCTCCTCTTACCAATACTGAATCTTGTGAAATCAATACTGATTTGTTGAATCTTGTTATGAAAGATCAATTTGCCGGCCTTCCTAGTGAAGATGCCACTACTCATCTAAATAGCTTCGTTGATTTATGTGATAAGCAAAAGAAGAAAGATGTTGATAATGATATTGTTAAATTGAAGCTATTTCCTTTTTCGCTTAGAGATCGTGCTAAATCTTGGTTTTCGTCTTTGCCTAAAAATAGTATTGATTCTTGGAACAAGTGCAAATATGCTTTTATCTCTAAGTATTTTCCTCCCGCTAAGATCATCTCTCTTAGAAACGATATTATGAATTTTAAGCAACTTGATCATGAACATGTTGCACAAGCTTGGGAGAGGATGAAATTAATGATGCGTAATTTCCCTACTCATGGTTTGAATTTGTGGATGATTATACAAAAAATTTATGCCGGATTGAATTTTGCCTCTAGAAATCTTTTAGATTCGGCCGCGGGAGGCACTTTTATGGAATCACTTTAGGAGAAGCTACTAAACTCCTAGATAATATTATGGTTAATTATTCTCAATGGCACACTGAAAGATCTACTAATAAAAAAGTGCATGCGATAGAAGAAACCAATGTTTTGAGTGGAAAGATGGATGAACTTATGAAATTATTTGCTACTAAGAGTGTTTCTTCTAATCCTAATGATATGCCTTTGTCTACTTTGATTGAGAATAATAATGAATCTATGGATGTGAATTTTGTTGGTAGGAATAATTTTGGTAACAACGCGTATAGAGGGAACTTTAATCCTAGGCCTTATCCTAGTAATCCTTCTAATAATTATGGAAATTCCTACAACAACTCTTATGGAAATTTTAATAAGATGCCCTCTGAATTTGAGACTAGTGTTTAAGAGTTTATGAATTCACAAAAGAATTTTAATGCTTTGCTTGAAGAGAAATTGCTTAAAGTTGATGAATTGGCTAGGAACATTGATAGAATTTCTCTTGATGTTGATTCTTTAAAGCTTAGATCTATTCCTCCTAAGCATGATAACAATGAGTCTCTCAAAGCCATGAGAATTCCATTGATGAGTGCAAGGAAAGAACCGCTAGGATGCGTGCTACGAAAGATGCCTTTATTAAAGCGTGTTCTTCCAATTTCCATGAAAATAAAGATGAAGATCTAAAAGTTATTGATGTGTCCCCTATTAAATCTTTGTTTTGCAATATGAATCTTGATAATGATGGGATTGAATATGATCCACCTTTACCTAGAAGGCGATCAAAAAATTCGGAGTTTTTAGATCTTGATGCTAAATTTGATAAAAGTGGGATTGAAGAAATCAAAACCCTAGATGTTGTTAAACCCACTATTTTGGATTTCAAGGAATTTAATTATGAAAGTTGCTCTTTAATTGATTGTATTTCCTTGTTGCAATCCATGCTAAATTCTCCTCATGCTTATAGTCAAAATAAAACGTTTACTAAACATATCGTTGATGCCTTGATGCAATCTTATGAAGAAAAACTTGAGTTGAAAGTTTCTATCCCTAGAAAACTTTATGATGAGTGGGAACCAACTATTAAAATTAAGATTAAGGATCATGAATTTTATGCTTTATGTGATTTGAGTGCTATTGTTTCCACTATTCCCAAAACTTTGTGCGATTTGCTAGATTTCCGCGATTTTGATGATTGCTCTCTAAACTTGCACCTTGCGGATTCCACTATTAAGAAACCTATGGGAAGAATTAATGATGTTCTTATTGTTGCAAATAGGAATTATGTGCCCATAGATTTTTTTCATTCTTGATATAGATTGCAATCCTTCATGTCCTATTATTCTTGGTAGACCTTTCGTTAGAACGATTGGTGCAATTATTGATATGAAGGAAGGGAATATTAGATTCCAATTTCCATTAAAGAAAGGCATGGAACACTTCCCTAGGAAGAAAATAAAATTACCATATGAATCTATCATGAGAGCCACTTATGGATGCCAATCAAAGATGGCAATACCTAGATCTATCCTTGCTTTTATGCCTAGCTAGGGGCGTTAAACGATATAGCTTGTTGGGAGGCAACCCAATTTTATTTTTATTTTTTGCTTTTTGCTTCTGTTTAGGAATAAATAATCCATCTAACTTCTGTTTAGATGTGTTTTTATGTTTTAATTAGTGTTTGTGCCAAGTTAAACCTATAGGATCTTCTTGGATAATAGTTATTTGATTTTGCTGTAATTTCCAGAAACTTCCTGTTTACGAAAATAATTGTTAAAAATCACCAGAACATGATAAAATAGTGATTCCAATTTCTGCTGATCAATAAACAAATTGCCTAGGTCTTCCTAGTTTGGCTGAATTTTTGGAGTTCCAGAAGTTTGTGTTAGTTACAGATTACTACAGACTGTTCTGTTTTTGACAGATTCTGTTTTTTCGTGTGTTGTTTGCTTATTTTGATGAATATATGGCTAGTAAAATAGTTTATAAACCATACAGAAGTTGGAATACAGTAGGTTTAACACCAATATAGATAAAGAATGAGTTCATTACAGTACCTTGAAGTGGTCTTTTGTTTTCTTTCGTTAACGGAGCTCACGAGATTTCTGTTGAGTTTTGTGTTGTGAAGTTTCCAAGTTTTGGGTGAAATCTTTTGATGGATTATGGAACAAGGAGTGGAAAGAGCCTAAGCTTGGGGATGAACATGGCACCCCCAATATAATCTAAGGACACCAAAAAGTCAAAGCTTGGGGATGCCTCGGAAGGCATCCCCTCTTTCGTCTACTTCCATCGGTAACTTTACTTGGAGCTATACTTTTATTCACCACATGATATGTGTTTTGCTTGAAGCGTCTTGTATGATTTGAGTCTTTGCTTTTTAGTTTACCACAATCATCCTTGCTGTACACACTGTCATATTACGGGTTCCGGCAGACCCTTAAGGTTCGAACTCTGGGGTGCGCGCGGAGATCCAACCCTCCACCGTCTCGTACCTCGCCGAATCGCAGGGACCTAACTACTCGCAAGAACAGCTCAAGAGACACGAGATTTATACTAGTTCGGGCCACCGTTGTGGTGTAATACCCTACTCTAGTTTGTGGTGTGGTGGATTGCCTCTTGGGCTGATGAAGAACAGTACAGGGAAGAACAGCCTCGCGAGGGTCTGTTCTCGGTGGGTGTGATGAACTGCTAAGTGGTGCCCCGTCGCTCTAGCTTGAGGATCGGGTCTCTATCTCTCTCTCTGGATTCCAAATGCCGGATCCCTCTACGATGGTGGCTAGCTTTGCTTATATAGACGAAGGCCCTGGGCCTCTTCCCAAATATTGAGCGGGAAGGGCGCCAACAATTGGCCATTTTGAAGGGGAACAGCGGGTACACTTATCCTGACTAAAGTTGGTCCTCGCCGCCAAAGGCTCGTGGTGACGCCTTTGCTTGGGCTCCACGATGACTCCCTTCCGGCCGTTGGGGCTGGTCTTGGTCTTGTTGCATCAAACGGATGCCTTTGCTTGATGCTCTCGCTGCGCTTGCTCCCTTTGCACCAAAGAGGAAAGGAGGACGCTTGCTGGCTGGCGCCCGATCGCGCCCTTGGTAAATCATGGCTTGCGCCACGGGCACCTCGCGAGGTACCCTGCCTTGAACTCTCCGCCTCCTCATGAGCCCACCGACGAGGCCGTGCTCGAGAGAAGCTCCTTGTCGTCCGCCCATGAGGCTTGGCCCCTCGCGAGGTCTTGAGTTTGTGTTGATGAAGATGGGCCGCCCTGGGCCTCCTTTGAGCCACGTCGCAGCTGCGAGCGAGCAAGTCTGGGACCCCGCTTCGAACGCCGACAGAGCCCCTGCCGGCGGCGCGCCGGACTTGGCCGTGCTGAGAGGCGAAAGGGCAAGTGCGGCGTCATGAGCCCTAACAGCCTCATGGCCTTGGGCGCCGTGTGGCGGTTGATTGGACGTGAGCCTGCCCCCACGACGCCTTGGTAACCGCCTGGATTCGACAGTCCCCGCATGCGAGTGGGCATGATGGTCGGCGATCGTGGAGGGTGACGGTTGGCCTCCACCGGCTATAAGCATCTGAACAGCGTCGCCCTTCCGATCTATCCTTCTACTTCTCCTTCTTCTCCATGGCTCCACCAAGGAAGTTCTCGCCTTGAGAGAAGGGAAGGGCCGCCATGGTCGAATCTTCCTCTCCTCCGCCTAAGCGTGGTAGAGGTCGCCCTCATAAGCACCCGTGGCCTCCTGGCGTCCCCACGATCGTGGGGAGGCTCTCGGCGTGGCGACAAGCGGCTAGCCATGGTCGGAGGGCGTGCCCGGCCCTGCGTCCCTTGAGGCGCGCCTTCATGCTGCCAAGCGCTGCCGGAGTTCATGGTGAGGCGGAGGAGCCGTCCGGCGTCCGGCTTCAGCTCCCGTGCTTTCTCCTGGGTGAGCTCCCAGATGGCGCCCTGAGTGGCCTCTGGCTCTAGGCAGATGGCTGCTGCAGCCAGGCTTCATGGGCTTCTTTGGAGGTCACTGCTGCAGGGAACTTGTTCTGGCCCGCGGCTGGCAGACGTTCGCTCGCGCGCGTGGTCTTCGCCGCCGGTGCTCCCTGCACTTCAAGTATGATGGCGATGCCACCCTTTACGTGAGGGTGTTTGGGGAAGACGGCCGCCGCATGGGGTGCTGCCCTAAGGACGACAACCACGGCCGAGGACTCAGCCCCGGCGCGGGTGGAGAGGGCGCTTGTGGGCGGTGGCGATGCCGCGACTCCTCACGCTTCACCAGCTCTTCTTGGTGGCGATTCTTCCAAGAAGAGCGCGACCAGCCCCCACGCCGCGCGCTGCGTGGGGGTGGCAGCGGGTCGCTTCGCCACGCCTGGTGAAGCGAGATGGAGTCCGACCGAGCTCCGAGGCGGCTCGGGCCTTCCAAGAGAGCCGTGGGCGTGCTTCACCCCTACATCCTTTTCCTTTCTTTTCTCCTGCGTAAAAGGGAACAACATGTGGCCCCATGGGGTGCGTTTAGGGCAACGCCGTTCATTATTGTCTTGCTTTTGTTATCCTGCATCGCTGTTCCCGCCAGGCGCCCATTCGTAAGTGAACCCCGGCCGTGGCCGCGTGGGCGACCGACCCAGCCTCGTGTTCAAGCGTTGTGCTGCCCGTGAGGCATGGTCAAGAGGGGTGCTCCACTGCAGACAGGCCGTGAAAACTTGAGCGATAGGGGAAGGCAGCTGGGCTCCCGAGGCTTCCGCCCACGAGTCCCCCAGCAAGAGAAATCGAGGCAGGAGGGTGAAAAAGATCGAAGAACCACGGACCAAAAAGGGGTGATAGTTTCGATAAAAACTTCAAATGGGAATAACCAGTCAACCGCAGAAAGCAAATGAAAAAGCCGCGTCCGGCACCTAGTCTAGTCTTCGACGTCTTCTCACCAACCTGAGCTAAGTGCTGCTGCTGGGCGTGGGAGGGAGCCCCAGGGCCTGAGGCCGGCACTCCTCGAGACTCCGGGTGTGTACAACCCCAACTCATTATTACGTGAGAGTGTCACGGGCGACGAGCTTCACAGGCTCCGGGCCTTTCTTCTGGGAAGCAAGCTTCACGGGCGTTCGCCCTCTTCACAGGCTCCGGGCCTTTCTAGAACGCGACAGCTTCACATGCGTTCGCCTTCTTCACAGGCTCTGGGCCTTTTCCAAAAAGATGAACTTCACAGGCATTCGCCTTCTTCATGTGCTCGTGGCCTTTTCCAAAAGATGAACCTCACAGCATTCGCCTTCTTCACATGAGCTCGTGGCCTTTTCCAAAAGATGAACTTCACGGGCATTCGCCTTCTTCACGTGCTCGGGGCCTTTTCCAAAAGATGAACTTCACAGGCATTCGCCTTCTTCACAGGCTCAGGGCCTTTTAGGGGTAGAACCTCTGGAGGTGCTGGATGTTCCACGCGTTCTGTATAGGTACTCCTTCTTGAGTCTCCAAGTGCACGGAGCCAGGCCTGGAAACATGAACAACCTTGAATGGGCCCTCCCACATGGGAGAGAGCTTATGCAGTCCCTCCCTAGAGAGGACCCGTCGGAGCATGAGGTCTCCTACCTCGAGAGTTCTGGGGCGGATGTTGCGGCAGTGGTATAGCCGGAGTGCCTGCTGGTACCTTGCCGCTCGCAGTGCAGCTTCCCGACGGCGCTCCTCCCCCAGCACAAGAGCCGTCCCAGCGTGGCGCCCCGCACGTTTCATCGAACGCCAGACCGCGCGGATCGACGCTGACCTCGTGAGGAGGACCGCCGCTCCGTGAGACCAGGAAGAAGGGGTCTCTGTAGTTGGCTTGGTCGCGGTTGTGCGGATGGACCACAACACGGATGGAAGCTCGTCGTACCAGCCTCTGCCGCAGGCTTGCAGCTTCTTATTGAACGTCATGGTCTTGAGGCCTCTCAGGACCTCTGCATTGGCCCGCTCGGCCTGCCCATTGTTGCGGGGGTGCGCCACCGAAGCGTAGCATATCTGCGTCCCAAGGTTAGCGCAGTACGTTTTAAAAAGGTTACTGGTGAACTGCGAACCGTTGTCGGTGATGATGCGGTTCGGCACTCCGAACCGGCTCACGATGCCCTTGATGAACTTGACTGCAGAACCAGCGGGGATGGCGCGGACGGCCTCGACTTCGGCCCACTTGGTGAATTTGTCCACGGCGACGTAGAGGTAGCGATAGCCCCCTGGCGCCCGAGGAAATGGGCCCAGAATGTCCAGCCCCCAGACCGCGAATGGCCAAGTGAGGGGGATGGTTTGCAGACCTCCTGCGGGCTGGTGGATCTGCTTGGCGTGGAATTGGCAAGCCTCGCAAGCCTTCACGAGTTCGATGGCGTCATTGAGCGCGGTGGGCCAATAGAAACCGCTGCGGAACGCCTTGCCGACAAGGGTCCGTGATGATGAATGGTGCCCACAATCTCCGCCATGTATATCTGCCAACAGTTCCTTCCCCTGTTCCCTGGTGATGCAGCGCAGGGATACGTCGTTCGGTCGTTTCCGGTAGAGTTCTCCATCCATGATGTTGTATGTCGTGGCTTGCCGCGCCACACGCTCTGCCTCCTCCTCCTTCTTCGGCAAAGCCCCATGAATTAAGTAGCTCTTGAGCTCCGTGATCCAGCACTCCTCTTGAGGTTCCATTGTCGAGCAGCGTGTTCTCGAGGCCGGGCCACAGGCTGGGGCTCCCGAGGCTGGTGGCTGAGGGAGCTCCTCCCGAGGCTGTGCCGTGCTTGATAACGGCGACAGGGCTGAGGGCTTGAAGAGACGTTCCTCAAAGACGCCCGGCTCCTGGGGTAACCTCCTGGAGGCTCGTTTGACGATGTCGTCGGCCTCTTGATTGGTGCCGCGGGGCACGTGCCGCAGCTCCAACCCCCAGAACTGTTTCTCCATCCTGCGGTCCTCCGCAAGGTAGGCTTCCATGTGTTCATCTCTTGGCTCATACACCTTGTTGGAGAAATTGACGAGGAGCTGTGAATCGCCCTTGATGGTAAGGCGCTTCACCCCCAGGGCAGCGGCAGCCTTGGACCGCTTATCAGCCCCTCGATTCTGCTATGTTGTTGGAGACCTTCTCGCCATGCCGGAAAGCAGAGCTGCACGGCATAGTAGAGCTTGTCTGGCGGGAGATATGAGTACCGCCCAGCCCCAGTATACTGTCTCGAGAACGCCCGTCAAGTACATGACCCAACCTTCGGCGCCCGCTCCCCCGGGAGAGGGACCGATCTCGCCGCCCCGAGGCCGGTGCTTCATCCATTCGCCACGAAATCTGCCAGTGTGCCCCTTGATGACTCTGGTCATACTGAACTCGAGCTGGAATGCTTGCAGCTCAATGTTCCACTCGGCGACCCTTCCAGCCGAGTAGGGGCTCCTGAGCACCCTCTCTAGGGGTATGCCGAGACAACCTTGATTGGATGACCACGAAGTAGTGCCGCAGTTTCTTGAAGCCACCAATAGTGCGAGGAGGAGCTTCTGCGGCATGGGGTACCGTGCCCTCGCATCCTGTAACATGGTGCTGACGAAGTACACCGGGTGCTCGACGAGGTTGGGGCGTCGGTCTTTGGTGGCGTCTTCTCGAAGCCGTGGCGCCTCGAGGTGTGGCGCCTCCCTAAGCTGGGTGCTCGGATGGGAGGCCTCCCGCCCTTGGTGCGCTCTGCTGTGTGGCTAATCTTCTTCCATTGCGGTCTGGCTTCGCTAGTTCCTTCCGGTTCGGTCTTGCCTTAGCTCGGGTGGCCGCCGTGGTTTGGCTCGACTCCTCCCTAATCGCCACAGGCGGTGCTAAGCGGAGTAGGGAGTGGCGGCGAGGTAGAGTACCAAGGGCTCCGAGGCGCTGGGCCACCATCACTGGGGGCTGGTCAGTACCTCTTGAGGTCTTGAACGCTTTGTCGGCCTCTTGATCCACTCGAAGGGCCCTTTTTCTTCATCGGTGGAAGAAAGGCGCGCCCGCTCCCCAATCGGGAGATGAAACGGCCCAGCGCCGTTCTGGCGCCCGTGAGCCGTGATCTCCCCGAGGGTCTTGATGGGCTCATGTCTTCCACTCGCCTTGACCTTTTTCGGGTTGGCCTCGATGCCCGGTGGGACACGAGGAAACCAGGAGCTTGCCTGAGGGAACTCCAAACACACACTTCTCGGGTTGAGTCGCGGGCTTCTGCGTTGAGGCTCATGAAGGTTTCTTCCGTGTCTTGTATCAAGGTCTTGGCCTCGCGAGACTTCACCACGATGTCGTCGACGATGCCTCCACATTCTTCCCGAGCTGTGGGCCCAAGGTGATGTGCATGAGCAGCTGGAAGGTTGCCCTGCGTTCGCAACCCGAATGGCATGCAGGTATAGCAATATACTCCACGGGGTTAGGAAGGCCGTCTTCTCCACGCCTTCCACCGCCATCTTGATCTGGTGATACCGGAAAAGGCGCCCAAGAAGCACGCAGAGTCACACTCGGCGGTGGAATCGACGATCTGGTCGATGCGAGGGAGCGGAAACGGATCCTGCGGGCATGCTTTGTTGAGGTTGGTGAAGTCGACACACATGCGCTCCTTTCCTCCCTTCTTTGGCACCACCACGGGGTTGGCCAACCAATCTGGGTATCGGACCTCGCGAATAACCCCCGCGGCTTCTAGCTTGCGGGTCTCTTGGACGATGAAGGCCTGCTTTTCGGTGGACTGCCTCCTCGCCGCTTCTTTGGGACGCACGTTGGGGCACACGTTGAGGTGGTGCTCGATCACGCCCCGTGGAATCCCCGCCAGCTGATCGGGCTCCCAGCGAACACCTTCTTGTTCGCACACAGAACTTGACAACGGCTTCCTCCTGTTCGGGCTCGAGGTTGGCGCCTATGGTGAAGGTGGCATTTGTGGACCCGTCCTCATCGACGGGTATCTGCTTGGTCTCCGCCTTGTCTTGAGTGAACAACTGCTTCTTCTTGGTCGGTGCAGCCCCCTTGGGCTTGGGGGCTTCCGCATCGGGCGGTGTCTGCTGGCTGCCGTCTTGAGGGTGAGCCTGAGCGCTCGCAGCGCACCTTCAGTATCCCCGGGCACGGTGAGGATGCCGCTGCTCCCAGGCATCTTCATGAGGTTGTACCCCGGGTGGGTTGCGGCCATGAATCTGGTCAATGCTGGATAGCCAAGGATGGCGTTGTAGGGGAGGCGGATGGGGGCGATGTCGAAGTCGACCAATTCCGTGCGGAAGTTGTCGTAGGTGCCGAAGGTCACCGGAAGCCAGATTTGCCCCAAGGAGCTGGATGACCCTCCTCCTACGCCCGAAAAAGGCCGCCTGGGCAGCAGCCGCTCCCTGGGTATGCAGAGGAGGTTGAAGGCCTAGGCGAGAGTACGTTGAGGCCGGGCCGCCCGTCGATGAGGAGTCCCGTGACGGCGACCGGCATATGGTAGGTGTGCGAGCGAGGGGAGCGCACCGAGCCGCCGAGTTGGCGGGGTGGTCTTGAGAGTCGAAGGTCAGCCTGGCCGACGACTCGTCCGCTTGAGGGAGCCTCGCGCTGGAGGCGGCGCCGACCAGCGGACGAATGTCTTGACATGGCGGTGGAAGGCGGCGCTGCGAGCCGTCGAGGAGGGCGCGACGAGTGGGGAGCGGCGAGGGGCGGGCGACAGAGAGCGCAGCCCTCCCATGAGGTTGCCGAGGAGCGCAGGACGATGCGCCTGCCCGTCCCCGCCGGGCCGATGGCGGTGTTGACGGCAGGTGACGGGGAACGACGAGGGCGCCCGCCGACCGGAGCTGTCTGGGCGACATGGGAGGCGAGGGCGGCTCGGCTCTTGCCGCGGGCTCGACGGGCGTCAGACATGGTTGCGGTGGTCGAGAAAGAACGAGGCGACGAAAGGCAGATTCCGGCGCACCCCTACCTGGCGCGCCAAATGTCGGATTACGGGTTCCGGCAGACCCTTGAGGTTCGAACTCTGGGGTGTGCGCGGAGATCCAACCCTCCACCATCTCGTACCTCGCCGAATCGCAGGGACCTAACTACTCGCAAGAACAGCTCAAGAGACACGAGATTTATACTAGTTCGGGCCACCGTTGTGGTGTAATACCCTACTCTAGTTTGTGGTGTGGTGGATTGCCTCTTGGGCTGATGAAGAACAGTACAGGGAAGAACAGCCTCACGAGGGTCTGTTCTCGGTGGGTGTGATGAACTGCTAAGTGGTGCCCCGTCGCTCTAGCTTGAGGATCGGGTCTCTATCTCTCTCTCTCTCTGGATTCCAAATGCCGGATCCCTCTATGATGGTGGCTAGCTCTGCTTATATAGACGAAGGCCCTGGGCCTCTTCCCAAATATTGAGTGGGAAGGGCGCCAACAATTGACCATTTTGAAGGGGAACAGCGGGTACACTTATCCTGACTAAAGTTGGTCCTCGCCTGCCAAAGGCTCCGGTGATGACGCCTGCTTGGGCTCCACGATGACTCCCTTCCAGCCGTTGGGGCTAGTCTTGGTCTTGTTGCATCAAGCAGATGCCTTTGCTTGATGCTCTCGCTGCGCTTGCTCCCTTTGCACCAAAGAGGAAAGGAGGGCCTGCTTGTGTGGCGCCTGATCGGGCGCCCTTGGTCGTCATGGCTTGCGTCACGGGCACCTCGCGAGGTACCCTGCCTTGAACTCTCCGCCTCCTCATGAGCCAGCCTGACGAGGCCGTGCCTGAGGAAGCTCCTTGTCGTCCGCCTCGCGAGGCTTGGCCCCTCGCGAGGGTCTTGAGTTTGTGTTGATGAAGATGGGCCGTCTTGGGCCTCCTTTGAGCCACGTCGCAGGCCGCAGGCAGGCAAGTCTGGGGACCCCCGTTCCCAGAACGCCGACACACACCTTTTGAGAGAGCCATACATGAATTGGAATTTGTTAGAATACTCTTTGTGCTTCACTTATATCTTTTGAGCTATATAGTTTTGCTCTAGTGCTTCACTTATATCTTTTAGAGCACGGTGGTGGATTTGTTTTATAGAAACTATTGATCTCTCATGCTTCACTTAGATTATTTTTATAGTCTTAAATAGCATGGTAATTTGCTTAATAACCTCAATATGCTAGGTATACAAAAATAGTAAAAACTTTCTTATGAGTGTGTTGGATACTAAGAAAAGTTTGATGCTTGATGATTGTTTTGAGATATGGAGGTGATAATATCAAACTCGTGCTAGTTGAGTAGTTGTGAATTTGAAGAATGCTTGTGTTGAAGTTTGCAAGTCCCATAGCATGCACGTATGGTAAACATTATGTAACAAATTTGAAACATGAGGTGTTCTTTGATTGTCCTCCTTATGAGTGGCGGTCGGGGACGAGCGATGGTCTTTTCCTACCAATCTATCCCCTAGGAGCATGCCGGCGTAGTGCTTTGGTTTTTATGGCTTGTAGATTTTTGCAATAAGTATGTGAGTTCTTTATGACTAATGTTGAGTCCATGGATTATCGCACTCTCACCCTTCCATCATTGCTAACCTCTTGATGCCGTGCATTGCCCTTTCTCACATTGAGAGTTGGTGCAAACTTGGCGGTGCATCCAAACCCGTGATATGATACACTCTTTCACACATAAACCTCCTTATATCTTCCTCAAAACAGCCACCATACCTACCTATTATGGCATTTCCATAGCCATTCCGAGATATATTGCCATGCAACTTTCCACCATTCCGTTTATCATGACACCTTCATCATTGTCATATTGCTTAGCATGATTATGTAGTTGGCATAGTATTTGTGGCAAAGCCACCGTTCATAATTCTTTCATACATGTCACTCTTGGTTCATTGCATATCCGGTACATCACGGAGGCATTCATATAGAGTCATACTTTGTTCTAGTATCGAGTTGTAATCATTGAGTTGTAAATAAATAGAAGTGTGATGATCATCATTTTCTAGAGCATTGTCCCAAGTGAGGAATAAAAAGAGAAAGGCCATAAAAAAAGAAGGCCCAAAAAATGGGAGAAAAAGAGAAGGGACAATGCTACTATCCTTTGCCACACTTGTGCTTCAAAGTAGCACCATAATATTCATGATAGAGAGTCTCTCGTTTTGTCACTTTCATATACTAGTGGGAATTTTTCATTATAGAACTTGGCTTGTATATCCCAACAATGGGCCTCCTCAAGTGCCCTAGGTCTTCGTGAGCAAGCAAGTTGGATGCACTGTGACGCCCCCGATTCAATCGTACACTAATCATGCATGCAAACGTGTACGATCAAGATCAGGGACTCACGGGAAGATATCACAACACAACTCTAAAACATAAATAAGTCATACAAGCATCATAATACAAGCCAGGGGCCTCGAGGCTCGAATACAAGTGCTCGATCATAGATGAGTTAAGCGGAAGCAACAATATCTGAGTACGGACATAAGTTAAACAAGTTGCCATAAGATGGCTAGCACAAACCGGGATACAAATCGAAGAGGCGCAGGCCTCCTGCCTGGGATCCTCCTAAACTACTCCTGGTCGTCGTCAGCGGGTTGCACGTAGCAGTAGGCACCTCCAGTGTAGTAGGAGTCGTCTGGCTCCTAGGCTCCATCGTCTGGTCGCAGCAATCGGGTAAAGAAAGGGGGAAAAGGGGGGAACAAGGCAACCGTGAGTAGTCATCCAAAGTACTCGCAAGCAAGGAGCTACACTACATATGCATGGGTATATGTGTAAAGGGCCATATCGGTGGACTGAACTGCAGAATGCCAGAATAAGAGGGGGATAGCTAATCATGTCGAAGACTACGCTTCTGGCAGCCTCCGTCTTGCAGCATGTAGAAGAGAGTACACTGAAGTCCTCCAAGTAGCATCGCATAGCATAATCCTACCCGGCGATCCTCTCCTCGTAGCCCTGTTAGAGAGCGACCACCGAGTTGTATCTGGCACTTGGAAGGGTGTGTTTTATTAAGTATCCGGTTCTAGTTGTCATAAGGTCTAGGTACAACTCCAAGTCGTCCTGTTACCGAAGATCACGGCTATTCAATAGATTAACTTCCTGCAGGGTGCACCACATAACCCAACACGCCGATCCCATTTGGCGGACACACTTTTCTCGGGTCATGCCCACCGCGGAAGATCAACACGTCGCAGCCCCACCTAGGCCAACAGAGAGGTCAGCACGCCGGTCTAAACCTAAGCGCACAGGGGTCTGGGCCCATCGCCCTTAGCACACCTGCACGTTGCGTACGCGGCCGGAAGTAGACCTAGCCTAGCAGGCGTTCGAGTCCAATCTGGCGTGCGCCACTCGGCCGAGCGTCATGAAGGCTTGGTGATACCACACGGCGAAAGTGCCCATATCTTTCCCACGTAGTTGGTTAGTGCGTATAGACCAAATGGCCAGACTCAGATCAAATACCGAGATCTCATTAAGCGTGTTAATGATGTAACCGCAGACACCGACCAAGGCCAGGCCCACCTCTCACCTAGGCGGTCTCAACCTGCCCTGTCGCTCCGCCACAAAGATCCACACATAGGGCCGTTGGGACAAAGGTCCTTTCAGCCCCCAATCCGTGAATCACTCGTGGGTGCTCCACGAGCCGACCCGACTTTAGTCACCACATGTATCATGTATAGAGTATATAGCATATACCCATAATCACCTCCCGAGTGATCACAGCCCGATAGTATAGCACAGCAGACGGACAAGAATGTAGGGCCACTGATGGAATACTAGCATCCTACACTAAGCATGTAGGATTGCAGGTAAAGGTAACAACAGTAGTAGCAAGGACATGCTATGCATCATGATAGGAATAACGGAAAGCAGTAACGTGCTACACTACTCTAATGCAAGAAGTAGAGAGTAGAATAGGCGATATCTGGTGATCGGGGGCTTGCCTGGTTGCTCTGGCAAGAAGGGTTCGTCGTCGATGTAGTTGATCACAGGGTTACCAGCAACGGTCTCGGGGTCTACCGGAAATAAGTAACCGATGGGAACATAATAAATAACAGAGCAATCAAAGCACCACAAAGCATAACATGTCAATACACGGTGCTAGAGGTGATCTAACGCAGGGATAGGTAATACCGGCGAAGGGGGGGGGGACATCCGGGAAAGTATCCCCGGTGTTTCGCGTTTTCGGACAGATGAACCAGAGAGGGAAAGTTTTGTGTTCACTATGCTAGGGATTTGTGGCAGATGAACGGGCTGCGTATCCGGATTCGTCTCGTTGTTCTGAGCAACTTTCATGTTCAAAGTATTTTCATCCGAGTTGCGGATTATTTTATATGATTTTCTGAAGTTTTATTCATTTTCTAAAATTATTATTAATTCGAAATTAATAGACAAAATGCTATGGGTACCCACCCTGTGTACACAAAATGTACACAGAGGCTGACATGTGGGCCCGGGAAACCCAGTTGACCAGTCAAACTTTGACTGGTCAACAGGAGGGTGGGGCCTCCTTGTCATTGACTGATTAAACTAGTGAGGTAGTTAATTATTTAACTAAGCAATATTAATTAAAGTAATTAATTATTAATTGATTTAGTTATTTTGATATTCCTTTTTTTTCTAACAGGGGCGGGCCCCACTAGTCATACCCACAGGGGGGTAGCACATAAACTAATCTGGGGGGTTATCCCCACTAATCCAACACGGACCGGCTGGCTCGCTCAATGGAAACCATGGCGGGGTGTGCCGCCGGCGATGGTCTTGTGGCGGCATGAGCGAAGGCCGATGGGCGTCGCGGAGGGCAGCGCCGGCATAGGGCATGGCACGCGTGGCGGCGAGGCGGGATGGCGCCGGCGAGCGGGGGCAGCCGAGGGAGAAGCGACCACAGCGGGGTGAGCGGCAAGCAAAGCGAGGCCCGGACACAGGGCGTGAGGGGGAGGGCTACGCAGGCAGCAGGAAGAGGCGACCTGGGGCTGGAGACGGGAGCGGGGCTAGGGCGATTGGCCGCGACGAGCAGCAGCACTAGCCGGCAGGAGTGGCAGCGGCGGACGGGCACGCACGCGCGAGTGGCAACGGGCGAGCGTGGATGCAGGGTAGGCGCGTGCGATGCGCACACGGATGGACCCGGGTCGTGGTAGGCGTGGTGCTGACGCACGTACGGGGCGGAGGTCTGGGACGCGCGAGCGTAAGCGGGAGCAGAGCTCCAGGCGCATGGTGGAACAACGGTGTATGGCGACGGAAGCAGGGGAGAAAAAGGGGGAAACAGATGGTGCTCATATCAGATCCGGCAGCGTGCTCCGGGAGGCCGTTGAGGTGATGCGGGCGCCGAATCCAAGACGAGCGCCGCCGAAGCCGAACTTGAAGAAAACTGCGGGGACGACGATGCGGTGCTCCCTTGATCGAGTGCTTCAGCGTGGAGACGAAGGAGAGCTTCACGGAGCGTCTGGGTATGGCAAGGAGGTCCATGGGTGGTGTTGGCCGCGGGGACAGCGGAGGCCCTGGTGACGACCGCGTCGGGCTCGACCAGATCGAGAGCAGGGAGCGAGGAGAGGGGAACGAATGGGGGATTAGGGTTTAGCTGGGCGGATGCAGCCGCATAAATATCCACACGCGCTCCTGTAGCATCGCGGTGGCGTCCATCCGCCGGCGGCGTCGGTCATGGACGGCCAGGGCACGCACACGCCTCCCTCTGATGAACAGGAGGAAGGGGGTGGGGGGCTTCGTGGGTTGGTTCTAGTAAGTTGGGCCAAATGGCCCGGCAGGATAGTTTGTCTTTCTTTCTACTTTGTTTTATCTTTTTCTTTTTATTTATTTTTCCTTCCATGTTTTCTTTTATTTCTCTAATAGTTATTGTTTCCTAACAAGTAAAACTCACACCTAAAATAGAGTTGTAAATCCAACTACTGCCACAAAAAGTTTGGTGACTATTTAAACTAGTTTAACATTTGTTTTATTATTTAAAAGCATTCAAATAATTGTTTTTGCTACTGTTTTATTCATTTTAGAGTATTCTAGCATTTTATAAAAGTGTGATTTCTCCACCGTAAATACCTATGCATTATTTGGCACGACCCGAACATTTTAGTTTTATTGTTTAAAAACTTGTGTTGTTTGCCTATACTTTAAATTTGAATTTGAATCATTTTGAACTAACGCGAGTTTATCAACATTAACCAAGGTGATGTGGCATCATTAGCAGAGGTTTACTGTAGCTTAATTATCCGGGCGTCACAATTCTCCTCCACTACAAGAAATCTCGCCCCGAGATTTAGGAGGGGAGTAAGGGGGGAGGGATTGGTTACGAAATTCTAACGGGTCTTCTCGGTGTTGGTTGCTCTTCTCGAAGAGGTCAATCCAATATATTGATGCCTTCATACTTCTGCTTCAGGTCAAAATGATGAAGTCGTCATCCTTTATCTTCATCACACGTACGAAAAGGATAAGTGGGTAACTTCAGAAGAACGGACCGCTACAGTGTTGCTTACCTGGTAGATAACATCAGGGAAGGTGGCAGAAAGTAACTCTCAGTTTGAAACTTATGACATTATCAAGTGCAAAGTAAGAAGGTGCAAAATAGGAGTTCCAAGCGCATAGGCAATCGTTCGTCGCCTGAAACGAATTGTGATAGGGATTGAGAGCAATGGGAATAAGTATTGCGTCTGATACCAGAATAGATCACTAGGTAGGTGGCCCGTGAATTACATACAAAGTCAAGCGCGAGGAATATCTTTGGCAACATGGTGTACAAGAGAGTCAGGTTTCGATCCTGTGGAACTGTGGGTTATGGGCCACCCTGTGGGTTAAAAGTAGAAAGAGCGGTGATATTTTACACAGTCATGATAACAAGGCATGTCAGAGGATAGCCTATCAATTATGTCGGCCACGTCGGTACTAATGGCGAGGGACGAAGAGAACCATTTTCCTGCTCGTTGAACGAGGCGGACCAATAGGCAAAGTTCTCGTCCATCGGTGGTTACCGGAATGTCATCAACAATAGTAACAGGGTCTTATCGACAGAGTGGTACAACGAGGTGTTTGCACAAGCAGGGAATTATTACTGCTTATTTCATATAGGTCATAGAAAGGGTTTAAACAACCCAATGAAAAGGGAAAAGTGTCTATCAGATTTAATCAGAACAATGGAAAGAAAAATGTGTTTAAAGACATATTTCAGGGGTATATCCTTCCCAAGGACAAGCAGATGATATCCATGACAGGATAGAAAGTAGAAAAGCATTTAGGTAAGGGTAGAGGAATTTCATGACATAACCCATACAACGGTGTTTGGATAATTGATAAAGAAATTTCAACGTTGTGCTTCAAATGTTCTTATTGATGATCGGAGTACCACCGACATGCTTCAAGATAGCATTGACATGGTCAACAGGTAAAGATCGGGCTATGGATACATAAGGGATCCATCAGGATCAACATATAGAATAAGTCTTATAATTTCCTCAGGGAAGAATGGTTAACCTTGCTAATACAAGAAGAACTATAATACTAGGCCCTCCAGCCAGATGTGCTAGGCATGACATCACCTTATCAGGTCAAATACTAATGTTATAACTCTTGAGAATTTGTTCTAACCATCATATCTGGCCGAGATTCAGATCTGAAGGGTGTTAGGATACCTCAGACTCTAGATGCCTGAGAAGGAAAGGTGCAACAACAGTTGACGCGAAGACATTTTAAGATCCTTGAGAAATGAACCATGGAAGCAAGTTCCGAAACCAGAGTTCAACATTAAACCAAGGAGAGGATGAGGAGGTGGCTGTTGGACTCAGCGACAATTCATCGAGATTAACAAAACATGGATGTCCACAATTATGTGAACAAGGAGATAACATTTGCCAGATCAAATGGTATATTGATGTATGTTCGAGGAAAACATGCAGGATCAATGTTAGAATGCTGATGGTGAGAAGTAACACTATACCAAGAATTCTTAAGAGGTGGAGTAATCCTCACGACATTCTTGACGTAAAAGATGGTAATACTCCAAGGTAAAGAAGAACAAATGTTGGATAGCAAGGAACTCAAGGTATACACAGAACACGAACAAGTTTGTGTTGGAGGGAAGGCAATAAAGTGGTTGATGACGACACAAATCATCGAGGGCGAGGATGGTATTTCTCATCATGAATTCAATTGATATCCTGGAAGATCTCCGAATGCTGATGATGATCATGACAAATTTTGTCAAGAGGCTCCACGAAGAAGCAATCGAACAGTGACTACATCAAGCAAAGGGATGATGAAGCGAAAGGTTAATGGAACCAAGGGTACGATACAAACTCCAAACCAAGCTTGTTGTTCAAAGTGAAATGATATGATGAGGAAAATCGATGTAAGATTAGCTCACCGTCGAAATTTGTGCTCCGGGAAGGACCAGGTAGCACAGTTAAAATCAGCACGATAATGATATAGCCAATCAGGCTAGGAATGACTTGAAGGATTATTAAACTCATAAGCAACGAAAATTACTTAGGGTTATCAAACCAGAATGCGGAATCGGTTCACATATCGGTGTTCTCGGTTGACGACAACCCAGAACCTAGGAAAATTGGAATCGGTGAGAAATAACATTTGATGAAGAACCGATAAGAAGTTATGCAGTTCCATGATATTTTCAAGATACCAGAGTGTAATACTCGATGGTAGATCAAAGTAAAGGTTGGACAGGTGCAAAAATCTGCAGAAGACAAGTACTTCAACTTGTCCGAGAAATGGTATTTAAAGGAGAACATGGCCGGAACCACGATTGCAAAGGATCAATTCATAGATACCAGATGATATCATATCAAGGAAATAATTATTATTACAAGAAGCTTCTATGATAAGTTCCACATCGGGTCCATGGGCATGAACACAAGTTCAAGGTCGACTCCCACTTCTTCAATGTATAACCTTCCATTCACCTCTCGCTTTTCGAAAATGACATTAGTTGTTGAAAGTTTTACCTGGTGCAATACCAGATAAGTATTACCCGTGAAATCTTTCAGGTTCACATAGATTAAGGAAGGCATAAGTTCAACCCATCGGGGCATCATAGAAACATATCTTCAGAGTAAATAATACAAGCTCAAAAGTAGAGCATGGTTGACAAGGCAAATGATACAATTTACCAAAGGCATTATGTATCTGAGGAAAGAACTTCTTGAGGTTTTTGTATACAACGGACACTGTTAGATGATAATTCAACAAAGGATCCGACGTTCCATAACAGAGCTTATGTGAGCATCGGCACACAACAGAGGGAGAAAACAATGCAAGGACATTGGATTATAGAAACAACTAACTAATTCAAAACTCAAATGCACATGAATTATCATTTCCAAATCAAGGGATCAGAAGCCAGTAGTCTGTTAAGAATGGATAAGTTGAATAGACTTGGGGGTACAATCGACGACAATTTGATTGATCGATAAGCAACTCATGTTCAAAATGACATCTGAGCTGGAAAGATAATTTATAAGGATCAACCGATGATTGCGGGCACTCGCACTTATGTTGAATCAATAGGATCAAAAAGACGACGTCAACGGAGACTAATGAATATAGCCAGACATATGGGAAGCATCCATAATGCAAGCAGACAAGTATTTGTAGAGCAATAAGCTGCTAAGGATTTTCGAAGGATCGAATAGTATTTCGAAGACTTTTGTGAAACACCTGAACAACTTGGGATGAGCGGGTACTCGATAGGTGCAAGAATTTATCCGTAGGGGTATTTAGGCGACTTAGAACTGCAAGGCAATAGGCACCAAGTATCCTCGGGACAATAGCGAGAATTTCGGGGTATCTTGCAATAACAAGATCAACGGGGAATGATTGTATCAATGGAAAGTGCACGTGGTTATCCATAGGGGTTTATCAATGGAAGGGAATTACAAAAGTGGCACAAAGTCTCGAAAGAACATCGTAGAGTATCTTCCGAATCTTCCGGTGCAGCAAGCGATCATCTGGAGTGAGGGGCTCTCCGGGAGAAAGTATTTTCGAGAACCTAAAGTTAGTTTTGTTTTTACCAAAATCATTTAACCTGAATAGCAGAGAGATCAAAATCCCAGAGTATAGACGAGGAGTAAAAGATCCTAATACCACCCAATGGCAACGTGGGCCCATGGGCCGCACAACCATGTTAGTAAAAGTTTTGTAAAGTCTAGACTCAACTTCGGCCAAGGAGTTTGGAAGGGGGATTCCTACAGGCAATCGGCTCTGATACCAACTGTGACGCCCCCGATTCAATCGTACACTAATCATGCACGCATAAGCGTACGATCAAAACGAGGACTCACGGAAGATATCACAACACAACTCTAAAACATAGATAAGTCATACAAGCATCATAATACAAGCCGGGGCCTCGAGGGATCGAATACAAGTGCTCGATCATAGACGAATCAGCGGAAGCAACAATATCTGAGTACGGACATAAGTTAAACAAGTTGCCATAAGATGGCTAGCACAAAGCGGGATCAGATCGAAGAGGCGCATGCCTCCTGCTCGATCCTCCTAAACTACTGCTGGTCGTCGCCGGGCTGCTGCGTAAAGAGGCACCTCAAGTGTAGTAGGAGTAAATCGTCGAAGGTGGCGTCTGGCACCTGGGCTCCATTGTCTGGTCGCAGCAATCGGTTAAAGAAAGGGGGAAAAGGGGGGAACAACGCAACCGTGAGTACTCATCCAAAGTATTCGCAAGCAAGGAGCTACACTACATATGCATGGGTATATGTGTAAAGGGCCATATCGGTGGACTAAACTGCAGAATGCCAAAATAAGAGGGGGATAGCTAATCCTGTCGAAGACTATGCTTCTGGCAGCCTCCGTCTTGCAGCATGTAGAAGAGAGTAGACTGAAGTCCTCCAAGTAGCATCACATAGCATAATCCTACCCGGCGATCCTCTCCTCGTAGCCCTGTTAGAGAGCGACCACCGAGTTGTATCTGGCACTTGGAAGGGTGTGTTTTATTAAATATCCGGTTCTAGTTGTCATAAGGTCAAGGTACAACTCCAAGTCGTCCTGTTATTGAAGATCATGACTATTCGAATAGATTAACTTCCCTGCAGGGGTGCACCACATAACCCAACACGCTCGATCCCATTTGGCCGGACACATTTTTCTGGGTCATGCCCGGCTGTGGAAGATCAACACGTCACAGCCCCACCTAGGCCAACAGAGAGGTCAGCACGCCGGTCTAAACCTAAGCGCACACGGTGCGGGCCCATCGCCTTAGCACACACCAAGACGTTGCGACGCTGGCCGGAAGCACACCTAGCCTAGCAGGCGTTCCAGTCCAATCCGGCGCGCGCCGCTCAGTCGTTGACGTCACGAAGGCTTCGACTGATACCACGACGCCGAGTGCCCATATCTTTCCCACGTAGTTGGTTAGTTCGTATAGACCTAATGGCCAGACTCAGATCAAATACCAAGATCTCGTTAAGCGTGTTAATGATGTAACCGCGGACACCGACCAGGGCCAGACCCACCTCTCACCTAGGCGGTCTCAACCTGCCCTGTCGCTCCGCCACAAAGATCCACAAAGAGGGCCTTTTGGACAAAGGTCCTTTCAGTCCCCAATCCGTGAATCACTCGCGGGTGCTCCACGAGCCGACCCGACTTTAGTCACCACATGTATCATGTATAAATTATATAGCCTATACCCGTGATCACCTCCCGAGTGATCACGGCCCGATAGTATAGCACAGCAGACGGACAAGAATGTAGGGCCACTGATGGAATACTAGCATCCTATACTAAGCATGTAGGATTGTAGGTAAAGGTAACAATAGTAGTAGCAAGGACATGCTATGCATCAGGATAGAAATAACGGAAAGCAGTAACATGCTACACTACTCTAATGCAAGCAGTAGAGAGTAGAATAGGCGATATCTGGTGATCAAGGGAGGGGCTTTCCTGGTTGCTCTGGCAAGAAGGGTTCGTCGTCGATGTAGTCGATCACAGGGGTACCGGCAACGGTCTCGGGGTCTACCGAAAATAAGTAACCGATGGGAACATAATAAATAACAAAGCAATCAAAGCACCACAAAGCATTACATGTCAATACGCGGTGCTAGAGGTGATCTAACACGGGGATAGGTAATACCGGCGAAGGGGGGGAAACATCCGGGAAAGTATCCCTGGTGTTTCGCGTTTTCGGACAGATGAACCAGAGAGGGAAAGTTGCGTTTTCACTATGCTAGGGATGTGTGGTGGACGAACGGGATGCGTATCCGGATTCATCTCGTCGTTCTGAGCAACTTCCATGTTCAGAGTATTTTCATCTGAGTTACGGATTATTTTGTATGATTTTCTGAAGTTTTATTCATTTTCTAAAATTATTATTAATTCAAAATTAATAGACAAAATGCTATGGGTACCCAGCCCTGTGTACACAAAATGTACACAGAGGCTGACATGTGGGCCAGGGGAACCCAGTTGACCAGTCAAACTTTGGCTGGTCAACAGGAGGGTGGGGCCTCCTTGTCATTGACTGATTAAACTAGTGAGGTAGTTAATTAGTTAACTAAGCAATATTAATTAAGTTAATTAATTATTAAATTAATTAATTATTAATTGTTTTTAGTTACTTTGATATTCTTTTTTTTCTAACAGGGGCGGGCCCCACTAGTCATACCCACAGGGGGGTAGCACATAAACTAATCTGGGGGGGTTATCCCCACTAATCCAACAGGGACCGGCTAGCTCGCTCAACGGAAACCATGGCGGGTGTGTGCATTGGCGATGGTCTTGTGGCAGGCGCCATGAGGCCAGCAATGGGCGTCGCCGGCGTGAGGGCGGGCGCGTGGGTGAGGCGGGCGGATGGCGCTGAGAGGGGCGGCCGAGGAAGAAGCGACCGCAGTGGGGTGAGTGGCAAGCAAAGCGAGGCCCGGACGCAGGGCGCGAGGGGAGGCGGGAGCAGAGCTCCGGGCGCATGGTGGAACAACGGTGTATGGCGACGGAAGCAGGGGAGAAAAAAGGGGAAACGGATGGTGCTCACATCGGATCCGGCAGCGTGCTCGGGGAGGCCGTTGAGGTGATGCGGGCGCCGAATCCAAGACGAACGCCGCCGGAGCCGAACTTGAAGAAAACAACGGGGACGATGATGCGGTGCTCCCTCGATCGAGTGCTTCAGCGTGGAGACGAAGGAGAGCTTCACGGAGCGTCTGGGTATGGCAAGGAGGTCCGTGGTGTTGGAAACATGAGCAATTTACCGAATGATTTTATTAACAAAAATATTAGATAAAGCATGACTAAAATAGCAAATATAAAGCAAGTCATGCAATCTGACAGAGAGAAGGTAGACATCGTCTGCATATATGAACTTGAGGTAAACACATCTAGAACAGACACTAGATGAAGTTGCTTATACTGAAAGCAGAACCTAACATCGAGGGCGAGAAACTAGAGCCAAGAACTGTAGGAGGACTTCTAATGTAAAGGAGAAGAACACGCACGACACACAAAGAAGCAGCAAAGAACGCTGGACTTGGGGGCTCTTTCCAAGAACCAGCACTGGCCATGTGGCCGTGACGAGGCGAGGCGAGGCGTGGCGTGGCATGGCGAGGCGGGCGGCGGAGGAGGAGCGCGCGTGGATGTCCCTCTTGTTCTCATGCTCATACAAGTGGGGAAAGAACCTCCCTTATAAAGAGGTCCAATTCCCACTCAACTAGCAATGTGGGACTAAACTTTAGTAGTATCCCTTGCCTTGCACAAATGGGCTAAGTGGGCCTCTAGGATTTATTAGGAATTTCTGAAATAGTTATTGGGCTGCCCCAATATAGACTAAATTCCAGCACGTGGATGGTGTTGGCCGCGGGGACAGCGGAGGCCCTGGTGACGACCGCGTCGAGCTCGACCAGATCGAGAGCAGGGAGCGAGGAGAGGGGAACGAATGGGGGATTAGGGTTTGTCTGGGCGGATGCAGCCGCATAAATATCCACACGCGCTCATGTAGCATCGCGGTGGCGTCCATCCGCCGGCGGCATCGGCCGTGGACGGCGAGGGCACGGACACGCCTCCCCCTGATGAACAGGAGGAAGGGGGTGGGGGGCTTCGTGGGTTGGTTCTAGTTAGTTGGGCCAAATGGCCCGGCAGGATAGTTTGTCTTTCTTTCTACTTTGTTTTATCTTTTTCTTTTTATTTATTTTTACTTTCATGTTTTCTTTTATTTCTCTAATAGTTATTGTTTCCTAACAAGTAAAACTCACACCTAAAATAGAGTTGTAAATCCAACTACTGCCACAAAATTTTTGGTGACTATTTAAACTAGTTTAACATTTGTTTTTATTATTTAAAAGCATTTAAATAATTGTTTTTGCTACTGTTTTATTCATTTTAGAGTATCCTAGAATTTTATAAAAGTGTGATTTCTCCACCGTAAATACCTACGCATTATTTGGCACGACCTGAACATTTTAGTTTTATTGTTTAAAAACTTGTGTTGTTTGCCTATACTTTAAATTTGAATTTGAATCGTTTTGAACTAACGCGAGTTTATCAACATTAACCGAGGTGACGTGACATCATTAGCAGAGGTTTACTGTAGCTTAATTATCCGGGCGTCACATGCACACCCACTTAGTTTCTTTTGTTGAGCTTTCATACATTTATAGCGCTAGTGCATCCGTTGCATGGCAATCCCTACTCCTTGCATTAACATCAATCGATGGGCATCTCCATAGCCCATTGATTAGCCTCGTTGATGTGAGATCTTCTCCTTTTTTGTCTTCTCCACATAACCCCCATCATCATATTCTATTCTACCCATAGTGCTATGTCCATGGCACGCGCTCATATATTGCGTGAAAGATTATAAGTTTGAGATTACTAAAATATGAAACAATTGCTTGGTTTGTCATCGGGGTTGTGCATGATGAGAGCATTCTTGTGTGACGAAAATGGAGCATGACTAAACTATATGATTTTGTAGGGATGAACTTTCTTTGGCCATGTTATTTTGAGAAGACATAATTGCTTAGTTAGTATGCTTGAAGTATTATTATTTTTATGTCAATATGAACTTTTGTCTTGAATCTTTCGGATCTGAATATTCATACCACAATTAAGAAGAATTACACTGAAATTATGCCAAGTAGCACTCCGCATCAAAAATTATGTTTTTATCATTTACCTACTCGAGGACGAGCAGGAATTAAGCTTGGGGATGCCTGATACGTCTCCAACGTATCTATAATTTTTGATTGCTCCATGCTATTATCTACTGTTTTGGACCATATTGGGCTTTATTTTCCACTTTTATATTATTTTTGGGACTAACCTATTAACCGGAGGCCCAGCCCAGAATTGTTGTTTTTTTGCCTATTTTAGTGTTTCGAAGAAACGGAATATCAAACGGAGTCCAAACGGAATGAAACCTTCGGGAACGTGATTTTCTCACCGAATATGACCCAGGAGACTTGGACCCTACGTCAAGAAAGCCACGAGGTAGGGGGGCGCGCCTACCCCCCTAGGGCGCGCCCCCACCCTCGTGGGCCCCATGAAGCTCCACCGAAGTACTTCTTCCTCCTATATATACCTACGTACCCCCAAACGATCAGATACGGAGCCAAAAACCTAATTCCACCGCCGCAACCTTATGTACCCATGAGATCCCATCTTGGGGCCTGTTCCGGAGCTCCGCCGGATGGGGAATCCATCATGGAGGGCTTCTACATCATCACCATAGCCCCTCCGATGAAGTGTGAGTAGTTTACCTCAGACCTTCGGGTCCATAGTTAGTTGCTAGATGGCTTCTTCTCTCTTTTTGGATCTCAATAAAATGTTCTCCCCCTCTCTCGTGGAGATCTATTTGATGTAATCTTCTTTTTGCGGTGTGTTTGTTGAGACCGATGAATTGTGATTTTATGATCAAGATTATCTATGAACAATATTTGAATCTTCTCTGAATTCTTTTATGTATGATTGGTTATCTTTGCAAGTCTCTTCGAATTATCAGTTTGGTTTGGCCTACTAGATTGGTTTTTCTTGCAATGGAAGAAGTGCTTAGCTTTGGGTTCAATCTTGCGGTGTCCTTTCCTAGTGACAGTAGGGGCAGCAAGGCACGTATTGTATTGTTGCCATCGAGGATAATAAGATGGGGTTTTTATCATATTGCATGAATTTATCCCTCTACATCATGTCATCTTGCTTAATGCGTTACTCTGTTTTCATTAACTTAATACTCTAGATGCATCTTTGGATAGCGGTCGATGAGTGGAGTAATAGTAGTAGATGCAGGCAGGAGTCGGTCTACTTGTCTCGGACGTGATGCCTATATACATGATCATACCTAGATATTCTCATAACTATGCTCAATTCTGTCAATTGCTCAACAGTAATTCGTTCACTCACCGTAAAATACTTATGCTCTTGAGAGAAGCCACTAGTGAAATCTATGGCCCCCGGGTCTATTCTCATCATGTTAATCTTCCATCACTTTATTATTGCCTTTGCTTTTTTACTTTGCTTTTTATTTTACTTTGCATCTTTATACCAAAAATACCAAAAATATTATCTATCATCTCTATCAGATCTCACTCTCGTAAGTGACCGTGAAGGGATTGACAACCCCTATTCGCGTTGGTTGCGAGGAGTTATTTGCTTGTGTAGGTATGAGGGACTCGCGCGTGGCCTCCAACTGGATTGATACCTTGGTTCTCAAAAACTGAGGGAAATACTTACGCTACTTTGCTGCATCATCCTTTCCTCTTCAAGGAAATCCAACGCAGTGCTCAAGAGGTAGCATCCCCCTTCAAACTTGGCCATTGTGGGATCCCTTCCCGCCTAATATTTGGGAAGAGGACCCTGGCCTCTATAAATAGGACTAGCCACCACCATAGTTAGGGACGGATCATTCGGGCCACCCTAGCACTCATCAGCTCACCGAGCCCAAGAACACCTCTCCTACTGAGGTTGTTCTTCCCTTGTACTTGTTCGTCCCCAGCCAACAAGGCAATCCACCACACCACACTGGAGTAGGGTATTACACCACAACGGTTGCCCGAACAAGTATAAACCCTCGTGTCCAGTGTTCTTCGAGTTCGTCGAGCTAGGCCGTGGATCATTGAGCGAGCGAGCTAGAGAGAGAGAGAGAGATCTTCGTGCGCACCCTAATGTTCGAACCTCAAGGGTTTGCCGGAACCCGTAATCCGATATTTGGCACACCAGGTAGGGGTGCGCCGGAGCCTCTCTTCCGTAAGCTGATCCGCCGACACTCCGCGGTTCCGATGTCCGGCAACCCGAGGACAAACTCCGACCGCTGGGCAGCTTGGCTCGTCAGGGCAGTACCGTACGCCCAGGAAGACCTCAACTCCGCACTCCAGGCGGCCCGTAAACCGCCGAACACCACAGGGCGCGGGCGACGAGGACCTGCACCTTCCGCCCTCACACCGCGGCGCGTGCGGGTGGCCGCGAGGGACTCAAGCTATGTCGCGGCAATAGCACCGCACACTCGACGGGAGCAGGCGAACATGCGGGCCGCACTCATCGTGGCATGGGAGCTTCTACGGTGCAGGCTGGCCGAAAGCGGCCGTGACGCACTGCTGGAACGCGTCGTCGAACTGTTGTACTGTGCCTGTAGGGGTGCACCGCCCTTCTGCTCCTTGTCCACGCTTCAGGTTGTGGGTGAGGCACGCGCAGGGCCCCGGCGAGCTCGCGCACCCCCTGGGGAAATGGAGGAGCCAGAAGACACCAGCGTGGGCACCGGCGCCGCCCGTCCTACTGCAGCAACTTCATCACGCAAAGCCAAGCGTTGGCGGCCTACCACGAGGCCACGCTGGAGTCGACCCAGCGGCCGCCAGGGCCTGGAGCCGCGACCAGGAGCTCAAGGCGGTGGCGGGGGGCAACCGTCGATGCCTATGTGCCCCGCATGGTGAACCTGGAGTACATGCTTGGGGAAGGCCCCAACACATTCCTTGGGCTAGCATGGGACGGCGAAAGGCTGGAAGCATGAGTTTTCCACGAGTCGCCTGAAGGCTCCACCGACCCCTTCAGCGACGACGACGGGGTACATCAGGTATCGCAGGAGAGGCGTGCACTAACCATGGGCTACCGGTGGACCAGGCCACGACGTTGGTCAGGGACCCAAGGGCGTCGGTTCCGTCCCCGACCGGAGCACAACGCTGGGGGCTGTGCGTGGGGGCTCGGAGCCACGCCCCCCCACGTGCCGCGTGGAGCAAGGCGCCGTATGGAGGTAGGCCCTCTGCCGGGGGGGGGGGGAGCGTTGGTGAGCCCTCCTGAGGGAGTCCTGGATTAGGGGGTATCCGGACAGCCGGACTATATGCATCGTCTGGACTATTGAAGCGTGAATATACAAGACTCAAGACTCCGTTCCGTGTCCGGATGGGACTCTCCTTTGCATGGAAGGCAAGCTTGGCGATCCGGATATTGTGTTTCCTTCCTTGTAACCGACTCCATGTAAAACCTAGCCCTCTCCGGTGTTTATATAAACCGAAGAGGTTGGTCCTTAGAAGGCCGATCACAATTACAATCATAATCATCATAGGCTAGCTCCTAGGGTTTAGCCTCTACGATCTCGTGGTAGATCTACTTTTGTACTACTCATATCTTCAATATTAATCAAGAAGGAAGTAGGGTTTTACCTCCATCGAGAGGGCCCGAACCTGGGCAAACATTGTGTCCCTTGCTTCCTATTACCATCAGCCTAAGACGCACAGATCGGGACCCCCTACCCGAGATCCGCCGGTTTTGACACCGACATTGGTGCTTTCATTGAGAGTTCCTCTGTGTCATCGCTGCAAGGCTTGATGGCGCCTTCAATCTTCAACAACAAGGTCCAAGGCGAGACTTTTCTCCCCGGACAGATCTTTGTGTTCGGCGGCTTCGCACTGCGCGCCAATGCGCTTGGCCATCTGGAGCAGATCGACAGCTACGCCCCTGGCCACCAGGTCAGGTTCGGAAACTTGAACTACACGGCCGACATCCGCGGAGACTTGGTCTTCGACGGATTTGGGCCTGGGCCAGGAGCGTCGGACAGTCACAATGAGCACGACTTAGACCTGCTGTCGGACGATGTCCGGGATATCACTCCGGCGGCAGCCCCAGACCTAGATCCGGAGCAGACTGCGTGGCCCACGGATGGGTGGATGGACCCCGCCCCGCAGGCCGTACACTCATCGGCGGTAGAGCCGAACACATGCCTCACTTCTAAGGAAGCCTGTGACTCCGGATCCCCGGATTCGTATCCGGTTGTGGGATCTAGCCCTTGCGCTCCAGAGCCCGCCGAGCCTGGCTGGGCTCCGGTAATGGAGTTCACCGCTGAGGATATCTTCCAGCACTCGCCCTTCGGTGACATGCTGAACTCATTATAGTCTCTCTCTTTGTCAGGAGACTCTTGGCCGAACTATGTCCGGCTTGAGTGGGAAGCAGGCGACGAAGGAATTCGCTGCCCACCCACCACCCACTTCATTGCCACGGTCGATGATTTAACCGACATGCTTGACTTCGACTCTGAAGACATCGACGGTATGGACGACGATGCAGGAGAAGTACAGGAACCACCGCTCACAGGGCGGTGGACAGCCACCTCCTCATACGATATATATATGGTGGACACTCCGAAAGAAACCAATGGCGACGAGGCAATGGAGGATAACCCCTCAGGAAGAAAAACGAAGCATGGGCGTCGTCGGCGCCGCTCCAAGCCCCGCCACAGCAACACCGGCCCCGGAGATGAAAGCAATCCGGATGGTGCCGAAGAGGAATATAATCCTGACCAGCCCGCCTTCGAGCAGGCCGAACAGGAAGATGAGCTGGTCAGCCCAGACGAACAGGCGACCGACGGATATCCGAAGGAGGACAACTATATGCCCCCCCCTCCGAAGACGAGATTAGCCTCGGCGACGACGAGTTCGGCATGCCTGAGGATCCCTCAGAGCAGGAGCGCTTCAAGTGCCGGCTTATTGCCACTGCGAGGAGCCTGAAGAAGAAGCAGCAGCAGCTTCAAGATGATCCGGACCTGCTCACAGACAGTTGGACGGAAGTCCTGGAAGCCGAGGAATATGGACTCGAGCGCCACACGGCTGACCGGCCACCCTGTGGCCGGGATAAAACGGCATACCATCCTGAATACCAGCCCGCACCCCCGCGCCAGTTTACTACAGCCCAGGGCAATACTCAAAACACCGCAGGACAACCAAGATCGATCTACGGATCGCGGGGGCGTGCCCCAGCGCGCGACGATGACCGTCATGCCAGATACATTATCAACAAGTCCGGCCGGGCCGAACACAGCAACCAGACCAATTCGAACTGCATAGCCACATAGCCCGGCACAGAGGCGCCGCACACCCCCTCTGCTTCACTGACGAAGTGATGGATCATGAATTCCCAGAAGGGTTCAAACCCATAAACATCGAATCATACGATGGCACAACAGACCCCGCAGTATGGATCGAAGATTTCCTTCTCCACATTCACATGGCCCGTGGAGACGATCGACGCCATCAAGTATCTTCCCTTAAGCTCAAAGGACCAGCCCGACACGGCTAAACAGCTGCCAAGCAAATTCCATTGGCAGTTGGGAAAACCTGGAAGACGCATTCCTCGACAACTTCCAGGGCACATATGTGCGACCACCGGACACCGATGACTTGAGCCACATTACTCAACAACCCGGGGAGTCAGCCATGAAATTCTAGACTCGGTTTCTAACTAAAAAGAACCAAATAGTCGACTGTCCGGACGCCGAAGCCCTGGCGGCTTTTAAGCATAATATCCGTGACGAATGGCTCGCCCGACACCTCGGCCAGGAAAAACCCAAGTCCATGGCAGCTCTCACAACACTAATGACCCGCTTTTGCGCGGGCGAAGACAGCTGGTTGGCTCGCAGCAGCACCACGCCACATTCCGGCACTTCGGATGTCCGCGACAATAATGGAAAGCCACGGCGCAACAGACACAAGCGACGAAACAACGACGACAACACCGAAGACAGGACAGTCAACGCCGGATTCAGTGGATCCAAATCCGGTCAGCGGAAGAAGCCGTTCAAAAGAAACAATCAAGGACCGTCTAGTCTGGACCGCATACTGGAACGCTCATGCCAAATTCATGGCACCCCAGACAAGCCAGCCAACCCACCAATAGAGACTGCTGGGTGTTCAAACAGGCCGGTAAAATAAACGCCGAAAACAAGGACAAGGGGCTGCACAGCAACGATGACGAGGAGCCCCGGCGTCCGAACACGAGGGGACGGAAGAAATTCCCCTGGTGAAAGCGGTCAACATGATCTATGCCACTCACATCCCCAAGCGGGAACAGAAGCGAGCACTACGGGACATCTATGCGATGGAGCCAGTCGCCCCCAAATTCAACCCATGGTCAGCTTGTCCGATCACCTTTGATCGTAGGGATCATCCTACTAGCATCCGTCACAGCGGCTCAGCCGCATTGGTCTTAGACCCAATCATCGACGGATTCCACCTCACGCGAGTCTTTATGGACGGCGGCAGCAGCCTGAACCTGCTTTATCAGGACACAGTGTGCAAAATGGGCATCGACCCTTCAAGTATCAAGCCCACCAAAACCACCTTTAAAGGTGTAATTCCTGGAGTAGAGGCCCGTTGTGCGGGCTCTATAACATTGGAAGTGGTCTTCGGATCTCCGGACAACTTCCGAAGCGAAGAGTTAATCTTCGATATCGTCTCTTTCCATAGTGGTTACCACGCATTGCTCGGACGAACCGCATTCGCTAGATTCAATGCGGTACCACACTATGCATACCTCAAGCTCAAGATGCCAGGCCCGCGTGGGGTCATAACATTCAACGGAAACATGGACCGCTCTCTCCGTACGGAAGAGCATACTGCAGCCCTCGCGGCAGAAGTGCAATGCGGCCTCCTCCGGCAAACCACCAATCCTGCGACGACAACCTCAAGCACCGTCAAGCGAGTCCGGAGCACCCCACAACAGGATCACCAGGCACGCCAAGAGCGCGACTAGCAGTCCGGCCTCCGCTCAAGCCCCATCAAAGCAGCATTCGTGCCACGCGCACATAGCTACGCACTCAAAATACCATGGGCACAGGCGGAGGCGCAGCAGTGACTCAGTCAGCAGTGCGGTATCACCGCAACATACTTTCATAAACCCCCCTTTCTCTTTCTATTTCTTTCAGGACACTGCCTTAGAGCAACCTCTTCAGAAGAGCCGGATTGTCGGACTTATACAGGGGAGAAAACCAAGGAGGCAACAGGCTTTGCGCACAGAAGGAAATACCCAGGTGGAATCTATTTACGATCGTTATACCTGTTTTTTCTATCTGTACGTGGCCTGCCCCTGGATAGGACATGTCAAATAGTCCTATTTATCTCCGCTTAATGCATTCATTGTAAACATACGCTTAAACGTATTATTCATCAGTGGGAGATCATATATAGCGTCAGCTTATTATTCTTATTTGAGCATTTTTTTTACAAATGTTTATTTAAATATTGCATCCGTACACCTTGGTGCGGTGAGTTTGCCAGGGGCTCTTATGGCGCCCCGTAATATGGCAAGTAAAGTCCGAACACTTTCAACAGTGCGGCACCCCGAACTTATAACACTATATGCATCAGCTCCGAATCATGTCTTGGGTCTACAGTTGGGTTAGCTCGTCTCCCTTGTTTTGGTACCTTATGTTCCGTTATATCGGCGAAGGTAGCGCAGGGAGAACTACTGCGATTGTGTCCCGGTTCTTCCGGACGAGCACCTCAGTAGAGAAAGCCAAAAACTGACCGGCATGATGCGGCGAGAGCTGGTCCCTGTTCGAGAGGTCTTAAAATCCTTAAAGATTTTTTCCGCTTTGGGCGAGGAATCGGCTTCGTCCGATCTAGGCGTATATAGCGCCCCAATTCGGCCTTCCGGATTCTAGGGGCATCGCCGAAATTTAAAATTGTAGACTTCTATGGCTAAGTGAAAGTTAAAAAGCCGCATAGTCTGATTGCCTTGTTCGCTGCGCCGGATACCTCCTTAAGGGACCAAACATTTGGATAAAGAGTGTCCGGGTTTTCCACGAACACCCCAGTACTAGTTACATGGGGGCGGAAGCCGACGACTGGCCTACTTTCAGAATTTTATAAACAGCCGCACAGAAGGTAATATTTTAAATAAAAAGCGCTACATTGTGCAAGTAACTTCGTCCTTAAATTACAAACATGATAGAAGTGAATTCATTCTAAAATTGTGTCATTGGTACATTCATCGGCCACGAGACGAGCGCCCTTCATAACGCCATCGTAATACTTCTCCGGATAGCGATGCGCCTTGCCCTCCGGCGACCCGTCCTTCACCAGCTTCTCCGCATCTAGCTTGCCCTAATGCACCTTCGCGCGGGCAAAGGCCCGGGGGGCACCCTCAATGCAAACGGATTGCTTGATAACTTCAAGCCGCGGACAGGCATTCACCATCCGCTTGATCAGGCCGAAGTAGCTAGTGGGCAGGGGCTCACCAGGCCAAATTCGGACTATGAAATCTTTCATAGCCACTTCGGCCGCCCTGTGGAGTTCGACCAACTGCTTCAGTTGGTCACTCAGAGGCATTGGGTGTTCGGCCCCAGCATACTGGGACCAGAACAACTTCTCCATTGAGCTCCCCTCTTGGGCACAGTAGAACTCCGTGGCATCTGATACGCTGCGTGGCAGATCTGCGAATGCCCCTGGAGAGCTCCGAATTCGGGTAAGTAAAAGAAACGCCTCCTCCACATGTTTGCTTTGCATAAAGAATTTCTTACCCACCGCTATCTTTTGGGCCTCCTGGATTTCCTGCTGTGCCTTCTCGGCTTCGGGCTTGGCGTCTTTCATACTCACAAGGGCCTTCACAAGCTCGGCCTCTTTCATCTTTAGATCATGCTCCACGGACTCGAACTTCTTGCTGAGGTCCCAGAGCTCTTGCTATACCTTGCCCACTCTAGCAGCTTGCTTTTTGCGCTCCTTGCATTCCAAGGCCGCCTTGTCTTCGGCCTCGGGCAGCGCTTTCTTCAGGGACGCCACTTCGGCGGTGGCCCCTGTTACACACTCACGACGCTTCGTCATTAGACTAACCAATTTTATCTATCCTTAAATACATAAGGGTGGGGAATCACTCACCTTTGTTTTCTTCGAGCTGCCTCTTCGTGAGGTCGAGCTCTCCCTGCGCCTGCTCCAGGTCCCGCTTTAGCTCGGCGACCTCGGCTGTGCGGACAGCAGCGAAAAGCAGCACAACCTGCTTATTCACATGAATACTTATTATTAGACTCCTGTGGATTATAATTGACCCTCCGTTTGGCTTTTATTTCTGAACACCAAACAGAGTATCAGGGGCTACTACCTATCAGGTGGTAATTTCACACATTTTATTACTTACCTCAAAGCACGTCGGGGAGGTGGTACGCTTTGGTCAGTCCGCTCTTGGCGGACAGAACCTTCTGAATCACCGCACTCATAAGAGTACGGTGCTCTTCATCCATGGAAGCGCCGCGAAGCGCTTCCAGCAGACAATCCCGCGCCCCGGGCGCAACGGAAGTCATCGGCACGGATGGCTCACCCTCCCTAGCGAGGGGCCGCCTGCCTGCATCCGGAGCCATCGAAGGCTCCGACATAGTGTCCGGATGAGAGTCCAGCTTGCTGCGGCTCTCATCGGCACGATCCACGGGGATCTTGAATCCCACGTGTCCGACATCTGGAATCCTGCCTTGGGGCGTCTCCAGAGTCACCTCCCCCCGCTCTGGGAGCCTTCGGGGCAACACCTCCGTGTCATCCGTGGGCTAAGGAGTAGTGGCCGTCGGGAGCGAGTTCATCACTGAACCACTCAGGGACCCATCCGAAGAAGATACCTCGGGATGAACCCTGGCCGGACTGCATTTATGTTCGGTGTTATAAAAAGACTGTGAAGTAAAGTCATGATAGAGTGCGGATACTTACGATCGCACTAGGGGCTTTCCCCTGGGCAGCCACCCCTCCTCGCTATGGGCGGCCGTGGCGGAGTAGTCCGGAAGGGACACCTTTCCCTTCTTGGGCGTCGGCCTCCCCTCAGGCGGCTTTCCTCTTTCCTCCTCCCAGTAGCGTGGAGGTAGAGTTTCTTCTTGCTTGCCCCGCCTCGCTGGAGGAATCTGTCTCGTCGTCGTCAGACGACGTGGGTATGACGGCCTTGCGCCGAGGGACTTTCCCGGCCCCCTGGTCCGCCTTCTCAGGCCCCCATCCTCTCCGGATGGGGCGGCCCCTTCTTCTTATTCCTCCCCTTCGGGGGAGGAGTGTGCCTCGTCGTTTTTGGACGAGGCTTCCAGCACAATCTTACGCCGGAGACCCTTCCTGGTCCCCGGGGCCTTCTTTGCGGCCTTCTTCTCTGGTGCCCTGTAGGGCGCCGGGACTAGCATCTCCGTCAGGAGAGCATCGGCTGGACCTTCAGGCAACGGAGCCGGACAGTCAATCTGCTCCGCTATCTCCGCATAATCCTGATCAAGCATGCACAATTATTGAATACTCCCTCATGAATATATTGGGAAGAACAGAATCTGGTGGTAGTCAGAAAACTCACCGGACGAGGAGGCCGCGCGACATGAAGTCCACGGTCCTCAGATGTGGGAGGAGGTACTTCAGAGGCCTTGAACAACGCCTTCCACGCGTCTTTGTGCTTCATGCCATAGAGCCTCTGAAGCGTTTGGTGTTCGGCCGGGACGAACTGCCACAGATTGAATGCCCGCCTTTGGCACGGAAGAATCCGACGAACGAGCATGACCTGGATCATGTTGACAAGCTTGATGTTCTTGTCCTTCATGCTCTTGATGCAGTTTTGGAGTCCGGTCAGCTCTGTGGGTTCGCTCCAGGCCAGGCCCTTCTTTTCCCAGGAGGTGAGCCGCATGGGGGTTCCGGATCAGAACTCGGGGGCCGCTGTCCAGTTGGCATCGCACGGCTCGGTGATGTAGAACCACCCCGACTGCCACCCTTTCACGGTCTACGCAAAGGAGCCATCAAGCCAGGTCACATTAGGCATTTTGCCCACCATGGCCCCTCCGCACTCTGCTTGCTGGCCACTCACGATCTTCGGCTTCACGCAAAAGATTTGTAGCCACAAGCCAAAGTGAGGCTTGATGCGGAGGAAGGCCTCACATACGACGATAAACGCCGAGATGTTGAGGATGAAGTTTGGGGCTAGATCATGGAAATCTAGCCCGTAGTAGAACATGAGCCCGCGGATGAAGGAGTGAAGTGGAAACCCCAGTCCACGGACGAAGTGGGCGAGAAACACGACCCTCTCGTGGGGTCCCGGGGTTGGAATGACCTGCCCGTCGTCTGGTAGCCGGTGCGCAATGTCTGCGGCCAAGTATCCGGCCGCCCGAAGATTTGCGATGTGCTTCTCCTTCACGGTGGAAGCCACCCACTTGCCTCCTGCTCCGGACATATTTAGCTGTGCGGAGAAGACTTGGGCTAGGGCGCTGGAGCTCGAGGGGGCAAGAGTGGGCAAAGGAGGAAGAAGGCGTGGGTAAAAATGGGGAACTCTTATCCCTTTATAGAGGCGACGAAAGCGGTGCGCCTCCCCACTCGCCCGTTGAGAATCACTTACTTCCCAAGCGCCACGATTGATGGCATGGTGGGATTACCCATACCCGTATTGATGAGAATCCCGTGATAAGGGGACACGATCTCTGCTTTGACAAGACGTGTCAAGGAAACCGCCTCGCAATATGCGTTGTGGCTGGTTGTAGGAAAACGGTTCGAATAATGACCCCACCGTAATGACATGTCATGTTGTCTAAAAAAGTTGTCGGCAGATTGCATTTGTGAAATATCATTCTCTCTACGGCGGTATGTGAAGATCATTTTGCGGATCCGGACACGGCCTAAGTGTTTGATAATTACTTTGGAGTATTCGGAGGTGGAACCCGCCTTGCAATGTCGAAGACAAGACTGCGCGCCGGACTCATCGTCATCGAAGCCTGGTTCAGGGGCTACGGAGGGAGTCCTAGATTAGGGGGTATCCGGACAGCCGGATTATATGCATCGTCCGGACTATTGAAGCACGAAGATACAAGACTCAAGACTCCGTTCCGTGTCCGGATGGGACTCTCCTTTGCGTGGAAGGCAAGCTTGGCGATCCAGATATTGTGTTTCCTTCCTTGTAACCGACTCAATGTAAAACCTAGCCCTCTCCGGTGTCTATATAAACCGGAGAGGTTGGTCCTTAGAAGGCCGATTACAATTACAATCATAATCATCATAGGCTAGCTCCTAGGGTTTAGCCTCTACGATCTCGTGGTAGATCTACTCTTGTACTACTCATATCTTCAATATTAATCAAGCAGGAAGTAGGGTTTTACCTCCATCGAGAGGGCCCGAACCTGGGTAAACATTGTGTCCCTTGCTTCCTGTTACCATCAGCCTAAGACGCACAGATCGGGACCCCCTACCCGAGATCCTCCGGTTTTGACACCGACACCTCCCCCCGGCAGAGGGACCGTGGTCACCGGGGGCGCCGCTGGCGTCCCCCTTGCCCCTTGGTCTCGTCCTGGTTTCCAGACGCCCCACCGGTGGTCGGGGGTGGCGCAAGGAGGGGTCCTCGTCTGGCGATATGAAGTAAGGCTCACGCCTGTGAAGGTCTCGCTCGTAACACTCTCACATAATAATGAGTGGGGCTGTACATGCCCCGGAGTCTCCGGAGTGCCGCCCTCGGGCCTCGGGGGCTCCCGCCCATGTCCTAGAGGAAGCACCATGCTCCGCGCTGGCCGTCGACACTGTCCCCAATGACTATGCGCACGACCAGTGATAGCACTTAGCTTCGCGCTGGTGGATGACAAGAAGACTAGCTAGGTGCCGGACGCGGCTATTTGCTTTCCTCTCCCTTCTTCTTTGTGACTTGGTTCGTCGCCCTTTCAGATTGAATTTGAAGTCTTTCTTGTTGCCAAAAAGTGGGGGGAGTTTTTCTTTTGATTGTATTGGTTCTATCGCCTTCTGGTCGTGTACCTCATTTTTAAGGCTCGCGCCTCGGGCCCTCTGGCTCGGCGGCTGGACGGCCGATCCCACCAGGCGGGTCTACTCCACCTCGACAGGACCCCTCGGGCAAGGCGTATGCACATAAAATTGCAGCGTCACGCATCCTGCCTTGATCAGCAGGCGCCCCTGGCCAGGCTCCCCGCAGCAGGGCCGCATGCTGCTCAGGAGGCTCAGGGCCGCGGACTCCTAGCGGATTATCTCAGGAGAAAGGCGTGCCGGCAGCCTCGCAACCTACGCAAGACCAGGTAGATCAAGACGAGTCGCGATGGCAACCCTGCTTAGGAGCTCGCGAACTCTCGGAAGCACATCCTAGGTTCGGCTTTAAGGCGGGAAAAAGAAGGGTAGAACATCAATTTATACACATGGGGGGCTCTGATACATCTCCGTCGTATCTATAATTTTTGATTGTTCCATGCCAATATTATTCAACTTTCATATACTTTTTGGCAACTTTTTATACTATTTTTGGGACTAACATATTTATCCAATGCATAGTGCCAGTTCCTGTTTGTTGCATGTTTTTTGTTTCGCAGAATATCCATATTAAATGGAATCCAAACGGGATAAAAACGGACGGAGCTTATTTTTGGAATATTTGGAAAATTCCAGAAGAAAAATCCACGCGAGACGATGCACGAGGTGGCCACGAGGCAGGGCACGCCCCTGACCCTCGTGGGCCACCCGTAAGGCGGTTGATGCCCTTATTCGGCCGCAAGAAAGCTATTTTTTGGTAAAAAATCATGGCAAAGGTTTCAGTCCAATCGGAGCTACGGATCTCTATATATATACGAAACGGTGAAAGGGCAGCAGAGGAGAACACAGAAGCAGAGAGAGACAGAGAGACAGATCCAATCTCGGAGGGGCTCTCGTCCCTCCCACGCCATGGAGGCCAAGGACCAGAGGGGAAACCCTTCTCCCATCTAGGGAGGAGGTCAAGGAAGAAGAAGACGAAGGGGCCCCTTCTCCCCTTCTCTTCCGATGGCGCCGGAACACTGCCGTGGCCATCATCATCACCACATTCTTCACCAACAACTTCACCGCCATCATCACCAACTCTTCCCCCCTCTATGCAGCGGTGTAACCTCTCTCTTACCCGCTGTAATCTCTACTTAAACATGGTGCTCAATGCTATATATTATTTCCCAATGATGTATGGCTATCCTATGATGTTTGAGTAGATCTGTTTTGTCCTATGGGTTATTTGATGATCAAGATTGGTTTGAGTTGCATGTTTTATTATTGGTGCTGTCCTATGGTGCTCTCTGTGTCGCGCAAGCGTGAGGGATCCCTGCTGTAGGGTTTGCAATATGTTCATGATTTGCTTATGGTGCGTGGCGTGAGTGATAGAAGCACAGACCTGAGTAAGTAGGTTGTTTGCGTATGGGATAAAGGGGACTTGATACTTTAATGCTATGGTTGGGTTTTACCTTAATGATCTTTAGTCGTTGCGGACGCTTGCTAGAGTTCCAATCATAAGTGCATATGATCCAAGTAGAGAAAGTAAGTTAGCTTATTTTTGGAATATTTGGAAAATTCCGGAAGAAAAATCCACGCGAGACGGTGCCCGAGGTGGCCACGAGGCAGGGGCGCCCCTGCCCCCCTAGGCGCGCCGCTGACCTCGTGGGCCACCCGTAAGGCGGTTGATGCCCTTCTTCGGCCGCAAGAAAGCTAATTTTTGGTAAAAAAATCACGGCGAAGGTTTCAGTCCAATCGGAGTTACGGATCTCCATATATATATATACAAAACGGTGAAAGGGCGACAAAGGAGAACGCAGAAGCAGAGAGACAGAGAGACAAATTCCAATCTCGGAGGGGCTCTCGCCACTCCCACGCCATGGAGGCCAAGGACCAGAGGGGAAACCCTTCTCCCATCTAGGGAGGAGGTCAAGGAAGAAGAAGACGAAGAGCCCCTCTCCCTTCTCTTCGGTGTGGCGCGGAGCAGCTGCCGTGGCCATCATCATCACCGCAATCTTCACCAACAACTTCACCGCCATCATCACCAACTCTTCCCCTCTCTATGCAGTGGTGTAACCTCTCTCTTACCCGTTGTAATCTCTACATAAACATGCTACTCAACGCTATATATTATTTCCCAATGATGTATGGCTATCCTATGATGTTTGAGTAGATATGTTTTGTCCTATGGGTTATTTGATGATCAAGATTGGTTTGAGTTGCATGTTTTATTATTGGTGCTATCCTATGGTGCTCTCCGTGTCGGCATAGCGTGAGGATCCCTGCTGTAGGGTTTGCAATATGTTCATGATTTGCTTATGGTGGGTGGCGTGGTGATGAAGCACAGACTCCGAGTAAGTAGGTTGTTTGCGTATGGGATAAAGGGGACTTGATACTTTAATGCTATGGTTGGGTTTTACCTTAATGATCTTTAGTAGTTGCGGACGCTTGCTAGAGTTCCAATCATAAGTGCATATGATCCAAGTAGAGAAAGTATGTTAGCTTATGCCTCTCCCTCAAATAAAATTGCAATAATGATTACCGGTCTAGTTATCGATTGCCTAGGGACAAATAACTTTCTCATGACAAAAATCTCTCTACTAAAACTAATTTAGTTGTGCCTTCATTTAAACAGCCCCTAGCTTTTATTTACTCGCTCTTTATATTCTTGCCAACCTATCCAAAAACACCTACAAAGTACTTCTAGTTTCATACTTGTTTCCGGTAAAGCGAATGTCAAGTGTGCGTAGAGTTGTATCGGTGGTCGATAGAACTTGAGGGAATAATTGTTCTACCTTTAGCTCCTCGTTGGGTTCGACACTCTTACTTATCGAAAGAGGCTACAATTGATCCCCTATACTTGTGGGTTATCAAGACCTTTTTCTGGCGCCATTGCCGGGGAGCAATAGCGTGGGGTGAATATTCTCGTGTGTGCTTGTTTGCTTTATCACTAAGTAATTTTTATTTTCTGTTTGTAGTTGTTTCCTATCTTTAGTTATGGGTAGGAAACAAAAATACCAAAAAAATTAGTTGTACCTACTGAACCAATGGTTGAAGAACTACTCAAAATCTATCACACTCCTGAAGCTTTTTACTTGGATCATCTTCGATCCCTTTGTGCTCGTGCTGAAACCCCAACTAGCTTAGTTGAGGGCAAATCTTCAGATGGGCATGCTTGTTATGTGCGACACCGAATATCTGAACAAGGGAAAATTCTATTGGGTCAAATTCATCGTTTGCAATGCTATGCTTGGAATTTATGTTATATGTATGATGTTACTTGTTGTTCTGAAAACCCTAAGAAACACCTCCCCTACCAATGTGAGTTTATTGATAATGGAATCCTATCTTCTTATGCTAAGGGTGTTTATAATTACTATGATATTCAACAAATTGAAGAATTTGTTGCTTTTAAGGGTGCTTATGAAATTGCTTCTTTGATTGAAACGTATGATGCTACTCTTTACAAATTTGAAAATTTTGCCATACTTAAATATTGCTATGATAATTATGCTTCTAATACCTATGTTTAACCATGTATTGAGGACTACTCCGCTCTCCAAGAAGAGACTAATATTTTGCAGGAGTCTATGGAAGAAAAAATTGATGAAACTATGAGCTCATTGGATGAAAAAGATGATGAGGAGAGCGAAGAACAAAAGGAGGAAGAGCGGATTAGCTACCCGTGCCCACCTTCTAATGAGAGTAACTCTTCAACTCATACATTGTTTAATTTCCCTTCGTGCTTACCGAAGGATGATTGCTATGATGATTGTTATGATCCCGTTGATTCTCTTGAAATATCCCTTTTTGATGATGCTTGCTATGCTTGTGGCCAAGATGCCAATATGAATTATGCTTATGGAGATGAACTTGCTATAGTTCCTTACGTTAAACATGAAATTGTTGCTATTGCACCCACGCATTATAGTCCTATTATCTTTAATTCTCCAAAGTACACTATATCGGAGAAGTTTGCACTTATTAAGGATTACATTGATGGGTTGCCTTTACCGTTGCACATGATAATTTTGATGAGTATAATATGCATGTGCTTGCTGATCCTACTTGCAGTTATTATGAGAGAGGAACTATATCTCCACCTCTCTATGTTTCCCACACGATAAAATTGCAAGAAACTGTTTATACTATGCATTGGCCTTTACTATGTGTGCATGAATTGTTCTTTTATGACATGCCGATGCATAGGAAGAGAGTTAGACTTCGTAATTACATGATATATGTTACTTTGTGCTCACTACTAAATTACAAATCATTGCTAATTAAAATTGGCTTTGATATACCTTGTGATCTGGGTGGATTCACTACTTGAGCACTATATGCCTAGCTTAATGGCTTTAAAGAAAGCGCTGCCAGGGAGACAACCCGGAAGTTTTAGAGAGTCATTTATTTATGTTGAGTGATTTCATATATTTTAAAAACAACAAAAATAAAGAGGGGAACCCAAAACTTTTCAAAAAGGAAAGTGAAAGTGAGAAAGACAAGCCTTGTTGAAGTGGGAGAGCTCCTTGAACTTTGTTCATGCTCACGACAACTTTGTGAATCTTGATTACAGAAACTTTTCAACAAAAATAATTATCCCCTTTTATAATTCCATTGTATTATAAAAATAATGTGCCAAGGTTTGCCTTTAGGATGTTTACAATGCTTGTTGGTTTGTACGGTGCAGGACAGAAACTTTGGCTGTAGTGCACGATTTTTAATTTTTTACTGGAACGACGAATGGTTCTGATTCTTTTTGCACTGTATTTCTATACAAACTTTTTATTTTTCCTGATTTTGGCAGAATTTTTAAAGTATCATAAGTATGGTGAATGTTCATATTATTAAAGACTGTTCTGTTTTAGACAGATTCTGTTTTTGATGCATAGTTTGCTTGTTTTGATGAAACTATCAATTTATATCAGTGGATTAAGCCATGAAAAAGTTATATTACAGTAGACACAATGCAAAAACAAAATATGAATTGGTTTGCAACAGTACTTAGAGTAGTGATTTGCTTTATTATACTAACGGATCTTACCGAGTTTTCTGTTGAAGTTTTGTGTGGATGAAGTGTTCGATGATCGAGGAGGTCTCGATGTGAGAAAAAGGAAGAGAGGCAAGAGCTCAAGCTTGGGGATTCCCAAGGCACCCCAAGTAAAAATATTCAAGGAGACTCAACCGTCTAAGCTTGGGGATGCCCCGGAAGGCATCCCCTCTTTCTTCAACAAATATCGGTATGTTTTCGGATTCGTTTCATTCATGTGATATGTGCAAATCTTGGAGCGTCTTTTGCATTTAGTTTTCACTTTTATTTTATGCACCATGCTGGTATGAGATAGTCCTTGGTTGATTTATAGAATGCTCGTTGCACTTCACTTATATCTTTTGAGTATGGCTTTATAGAATGCTTCATGTGCTTCACTTATATCATTTGAAGCTTGGATTGCCTGTTTCTCTTTACATAGACAACCGTCATTTGTAGAATGCTCTTTTGCTTCACTTATATTTGTTAGAGCGTGGCATATCTTTTGTAGAAAGAATTAAACTCTCGTGCTTCACTTGTATCTATTTAGAGAGATGACAGGAACTGGTCATTCACATGGTTAGTCATAAAACCCTACGTAAAACTTGTAGATCACTGAATATGATATGTTTGATTCCTTGCAATAGTTTTGCGATATAAAGGTGGTGATATTAGAGTCATGCTAGTTGAGTAATTGTGTAATTGAGAAATACTTGTGTTGAGGTTTGCAAGTCCCGTAGCATGCACGTATCACTACAAAAAAAACACTTCCGTGATGATACGTGTTTGTCACAGTAGGTCGCGTTTTTTTGTCATGCATGTACATCCATGACAAATTTATGACAGAATCAAGATAGTCATACCTGTGCTATCGTAGAAGTGTTCCATGACATTACCAAAATTATCATCACGGAAGTGTCCACTTCCATGACGATAAATCGCGTGTCATAGAAGTGCTTTCGTCAAGGGTGACGGACATGTGGCATCCACCGTAATGGAACACCGTTAAGCTATCGGGTCGGGTTTTGGATCCGATAACCCGTTAACAGCCCCGACCAATGGGGATTTCCACGTGTAAAATCATCATTGGCTGGAGGAAACAGTGTCGGCTAACCGTTGGACAGATGTCATCCACTCATTGGACAGAAGGCGCCTATGATACGTCGACACGTGGCACGACCCAACAGAGGCCCATTCCTGTGAAAAGGCCGGCCCGTTTGACTTGGTCAAAAGGTGGCAGGCCGGCCCATGTAAACCTATTAACGGCACTGTTCGCATATAGCCCATTTACAGCCCGCTAACCCAAGGCCCGTTCGCCCTATCCGAATTAGGCCTGTCACGTCATCTGGGCCACCCAATATGATTCGACCCGTTTTCCACTTCGGCCCATGTATGGCCCATGGCGTCTTCGGCCCATATGAGGCCCTATGTAACTCTTGGCCTATTAACGGCCCATGGTGAAACGGCCCATAATGAACAGTGTATTACTTTACACCCATTAACGGCCCGTGGTGGCGGCTGTAATGAACAGTGTATCACTTTATACCCATTAAGGGCCCGTTATTCCGTTGGGCTGTTTCCAGCCCATGTTATTTTTCTGGCCTTCTCAGAGCCCATTTATTCTTGGGCTCATTTCCAGCATTCGTTTACTTACGGCCCGTTACTGTCATTTTATGCTTATGGGCCAAATTCAGCCCGTGGTTCTGATCGGCCCGTTTGTGGTCCGTTAACACGTTGGGCCATTTTCATAGCGTCATGAAATCGGCCTATTAACGATGGCCCATTATGGTGGCCCATGAGCGGACAATTCCAACTCTAGCCCGTTTACGGCCATAATCTGACTGTTATTGGCCCATGTTTGTGTCGATCATATGGCCCGTATAAGGCCCATTGATGATACGCCCGTAGAAGACCCATTGTTTCTATGGCCCGTAGAGGCCCATTGTTTCTCTGACCCGTAGAAGGCCCATTGTTTCTCTGGCCCGTAGAAGGCCCACTATTTCTACTGACCCGTAGGAGGCCCGGTGTCACTCTGGTAAATATTAGCCCATGGTTATTGTGGCCTAGTTTTAAAAATAGGTTATTGCAGCCATTAGCAAACCGCGTAAAAAGAAGCGCAATGACTACAAGCAAACAAATAAACAAGACAACAAGGAAATAAATAAGCAAGCAACTTATGCTAGGCTATCACGGCTATCGCACATATTACATCCTTTGGGCATCAAAGTTAGCCACCGGTCTTGAATAAACGCTACCGACAAAAGAATATACAAAACGAGAGCACTTGAGAAGGCACTAGGCCGGCGGTCGGGCCCCCAAACAGTGAAGAAGCTGAGTAGACCTTAGTTGTGTCAGCGATAGATGCATCAACACTAGATTTAAGGCATGATGGTGCGACGGCAGTCCTCGACATCTTCATTGCATCTTTGACTTCAAGTCGGAGCTGAGCTGAAGCAAGCCTTTCCGCTTTAAGTTGAGGCTGAAGAAGTCGAACTGATTGAGGCGGCGATCGCTGCAGAGGTTGTCTCACACCTGCTTGGTGAGTAGCTTCAACTCCTTTGTCTTCATCAAGGCAGGACCTTGGGGTCATCTCGCTGTCCTCAAGATGGTTTGGCTCACTATCTTCCCTAAAGTTCTGCACGGTGTAAGAGATACGACTACGAAAGAGAAATAAGGAGACACGTAATAGGTTTCACAATTATATAAGCAAATAAATGGATCATTACGCATAAGGAACATGTTTTTACAACTACAATTTGAAAGCGGTAGTTGTTGCAAACATCAATCAGATGTAAACAGAAAAGCAAACAGCGATGGAGGCAATGATGCCTATCAAAATCTATACTAGAACAAAGTTTGAAGGCTTGAGAAGGATGAACTTACATTACATGTTAACACGGGCTGGACAAAGCCCTTCTCCATGTTGATGGAAGGATAATTCAATAAATTCCCCAAAGAAAATTCTTTATAAGCGTTGCCATTATTCTACATTTTGCAAAGAGTAAATATAGATCAAATAATATTGGAAGAAACAGAGGATAATGAAGCTCAGGTGCAGACTGATGATACATAATCAAATAGCAATTAATTAAGTACAACGTTACAAGGCAAAAGGGAGAGAGGTACTTACAAGAGCAATGCAGAGCCCATTATTGTTTTGAGATCGTATGATCCTTTGAGCAAGGAGAGTTCATCTGAAATTAGTTTTCATACAAGAGAGAAGGTAAGGCACAAGAAGAAATTTAGGAGTTCAAATTTTGAATTGATATCATAGACAGTACATGACGCTGGGCTCCCAACAGTTCTAATAAGGGTTTGGCCACTGGAGTAGGGGTAAAGTGTGGTACAGTTGGGCATGTGTTTTCTGTGGCTGCTGATCTATCTGATTTAACAGGTACCACTAGCTTTTCCAAATACCTAGTTTGTACTCCTTGAGGATCTTCACTCACCCTCTTCCTTTTGGACATCTATCACGAAAGAACAACATTTGACTGGAAAAACATAGTTTGACGACACATGGAATAGGTACAGAAAATGGATAGTTATGGCATATACTCATATATGATGCTTAAACTAAGCAGATGGTGTAACAAAGTAGAAGAAATGCAAGAGGTCGGATGCAAAATATGTGCGACCAATACAACTTTGCAAAGTTAGAGCAAGCACCTTGATGGGTGAATAAGATAGGCCATCCTCCACCATGCCAAGTTTGTTAGCCGGTGGATCGTTCGCAATATTCCTCTCGTCGCCCATTCTCATATTCATTTTGATAATGTTCAATATCGACATGCATGAAAACATAAAAACAAGTGAGATTTTCTTTGTAATGCGAAGTGATTCTAATCAATATTGCCTCCTGTAAACCCCTTTGTGCTATCTCTGCAATTCTTTTAAAAGATGCCATGCATGCTGTAATTTGTTGTGTGCATTAATATAATGTGGCCTACTACTCAAAATATGAGAGCTCGAAGTGATGACACTTTGCAGATGATAGCTTCAACATATAGTAAATAAGAACAAGTCGACTGACTGTGATTCAAAATATACTAAGGAGAACAACTCGACTGACCGATCGACCGCAAGAGAAGAGTATCATCTTAAAGAAGAGCAGAAGAGCAAGCAGATTGAAGATATTACAAGTGTTTCAATACAATGTCGGTTGGCCACCCATGATGAACCAGAGCGCCTGAGAAATACTATTCTTTCCGGTCTCTCCATATGTGGCTCACATGCATTTGAAACTAAAGTAGGAACATTTAGCTAACCAATTAAACATCTCTCGCTTTTACTAATATCAGCAATAATATCAGATATGAATTTGTACAACTAAGCTTGTTTAGCTCGATGGGTGGAGCAGTGCTATTACGACCACGAACCATGTAGGCTGATTGTGGTCATCATAAAATGGGGAAAACATAAGCATGATCGATACAGTGTTGATCGTGGTAGTGGGATGGCAGATCTGAAGCGCAAACCGCAAGAAGGGTAGTTAGCAACCGATGTTTGCTTTGAAATAACAACTAAGATTTGGTATGGACAAGAAAGTACGGTCAACAAGTGACAAAGAAATGCAATTATGCTGTCTATCTATATGTCGCGACATGCATTTGGAAACTCAAGTGGGACCTTTAGCTAACCAATTAAATGTACCGGTTAACTAATATCAGTATCATATCACAATCATATTTGAACAACTAAGCTTTCGAATTCTGAGTGTTGTGTTGTTTAGCTTGAAGGGTGGAGTAATGCTAGTATGAAAGAAAGCACCTACGGAGATCATAGTAGAGTAGATAAAAGGGGAAAACCCTAAGCATCAAGAGAAAAATCAGGAAAGTGGAACTAGCTGGACCAGTGGGTGGCGCACATGCTTTTTGAAACGAATATAGGAACATTAGGTGACCAATTAAACTTTCTCTGTTTTAGTTATATGAGCATCATATCAATTCATATTTGAACACATAAGCTTTGGGTTGAGGTCTTGAGGAGCAGTGCTAGCACGACACGAAGCACCTACGATGATGGTAGTGAATATAAAGGGGGGAAACCATAAGCTTTACGAGTATAGTGCCCGTGCCATGGCGGATCTGAAGGTGCAAACCGGACAAAGCTACTTCGCAACCAATGTTTGCTTTCAACTAGCCACTATGATTTGGTACGGACAAGAAAAGTACAGTAAACAAATTACGATCTATTTTCCGGGTGAGATCAATAACTTAAGCACATATGGAAGAGTACCACCTCTCTTGCGACGCCGTGTAGGCCTATCTTGTCGTTGAGGTGCTGCATGGTGTGATGGCTGTCGTGGCGGGGAAGAAGACTTTAGGCGGCGAGCGGCGGGTCGGGGATATATCCTGTTTCCGTGGGCGAGGCGGTCGTAGGAGCGGACGGCAAGGTGGACGGCGCGCCGATGAAGCGAGAGGAGGCGATGAAAGGATCTGGTCAGCGCCGTGGATGAGAGACGTCCATCTCTTGCGATGGGACGATGGGGTAGGGGTAGCGGCTCCGGCAAGGTGGAGGATGGGGTGGCGGACGGAGGAGGCTGGCCACAGTCACGGAGGTTGTCGTCGTGCGCCGACGGTGTATGAATGGGGAAATGGAGGGGGGCGATCTCAAACTTTGGGACCGCTTCTCGAAATGGGGAAAGTTCTGAACTTATCCCCATTTAAAATATCGAACATCGCGTCGGTTGGGGATAGGACGGTAATCTCATCTCCCAAATATTTGCGGTAACTATTTGAGGCGAGGAGAGGGTGTTTTGCACCACGGTTGGCGCCACGGTGTATGAACAGGGCTGACAGGTAGGGCCGTTGTGTCACGTCGATGGAAGTTACACATCTGCCCTATTTAAAATATTAGCCTACATCGATTTGGACGAGGAGAGTTTGTTTTGCCGCCCACCGTGTATGAATGGGGAAATGGAGGAAGAGACACATGTCTTTCGGACGAGCTTGAATCAAATGTGTTCGCATACGTTTGGCGCCCACCGTGTCTGAATGGGCTCGAGGCCGTCGTGTCACGTCGATTGAAGTTACTAGTCTACCCCTATCGACAGCGGTGTAAATCCGTCGATAAGGATGTCAAGTGTCGGGTAGACATTAATTTCCATCTCGCAAACACTTGCTTGGGCAGCCCACAAATTATAGTGGGTGTTTAGCCGCCGTTCAAAACTTGGGAGAATTAGCATTCACGTTTGCCACGGGACTGGCAAACTAAATTCAAATCCAATTTGTATTCGATTACGAATATCCACAGATAATTATACGTTTTGTTATTTATTTCTTCAAAACCACAACAAAGATTTATTCCACCTTTATATATGATTATGATTTAGAAATGCCGTGATCTTGAATTGAAGAGGTTGGATACACTCTGATTCAAACAGTTATTTCATCAATACAATATGCTCACACGAAAAACAGTTCACCTTATGTCAATCATACAAGTCTTGAGGATTACCTCGCCTAAAAATTCGGATCATTACAACACATGGACAACATGGAATTCGGACAAAATAGGGGGTCTTGCAACATAATCCATTCAGAGACATGACACAACATGCAAGTACAATAATCTAATGACAATTTCAACTGGTATCTAAAGAAGAACCGAGATTACCTTGGGCTTCAGATAGCAGAAACAGCAGGACCTCCTCCGTCTTCAAATGCAACATCCTTACTTCCTGCAATTCTTGGGTTGCTTGCATAATGCGTGCCGCTAATTCCGTAATTTCCAGCCTCAAGATAAAGATTACCTTATTCATGGCAGCCATACCATCTCTTTCTGCCTCTAGTAGAGCCTCAAGCACTATACTATCTGTGCTCAGACTGCTCTCTGGCGGTGTTGCCTCTGAACTGCCACCATCTGGTAACATGGATGGCGCATTGCTTCCACAAATAGATTCTGGGGTTGTACATTGTGTCCTAGTGTGAATGGCATCCTGAAAGGTTTCCGCTGGAAATAAGTAAGAGATAGTTATCGTATGATCCAGGCAGTAAGCTTACATGGTAAACGACGGACGAATTATTACCGAGCATGACAAACTATATTTAAATGGTTCGAGGCAGCATCAACCGAAAAGAAATTAAAATGGTAAGATGAAAGTTGAAAGGGAGTGTACAACCGCTATATTTAAGTTGCCAAGGCATCTAAGCAGTTGAAATAATCTAAGAAAGCACTTAACAGTGTGGCCTCATATAAACTACGAAGACAGTCTTGTGATGAAGTTGAGAGGAAAAGTTAAGGACTCAAATGAAATAGGCATGCATTTCTTTAAGATAGTACAGTGAGGCGCTCGCCGACATATTAGCCAACTCGGTATAACGTAACAACAAACAAGCATTCAAATCAAGCAATACAGCAAAGCAGACAACTGAACTATTTGTAATTCGGTAGGATTACACGTTGAGGGCACAAGCCAAGAAAGCTTCCCACTTGCATTACATTTAACATGTACTAAAACACACTGGCTTACCATATGTTGCTGTGAAGCCTAGCTGCTGTTGCAATGTTCTTTGAAGATATCATCAACATCCCATGGTTGCAAATCTAGTTGTTGTAGTTTATTCTGCACCATCTATTTAGGTAAAATTAATTTTAATCGCATGCACTGGTCCGAATTGATCCTCAATGGTTCATATAAACTAATGAAAGAAGGGTGTGTGCATACACGACAATATATCTGCTTCCCTCTATTTTTATGCTTGTTCGAGGTGCCAGCACCAAAAGAACAAATATTTTGCTTGATGGGGTTGGCAGCTCCATAATTAATAGAAGCATCAAATTAGTCATGCAACTTGGGAAGATCAAGAACACACAAACAAGTAATGAACAGAGGCTCGGAGCAGTGATGTAATAGCTAGCATCGAAAATGTAGGGTAAAACGAACAAAAAGCAGCGGAACCACATGCTAGTTTGCTGATGTGTAATTAAGCATAGAGAACATTAAGCGATCGATGGAACCAACAGGTGGCATCGAGAACAAAACTAAAGCATATTAACTATATGTGCCTTTGGTATGTAATTTAACACATGTAACATGTTCTTTGCCGAAGTATGGCCCTCGGTGCAAGCGAGAATAACGCGTCTCATGAAAAACTGAATGATGCCTGAAGAAATTCAAAGGTGCGGTGCTTATGCTAGGAAAGTGAACGTAGGCGCCGGCCGTTGGATAATAGTACCTGATTCTCGGCGGCGTATGGGTATCGTTGTCATACTTGATAGCCAAGGATCATCGATGGTGCTCGTGTTGCGGTTGAGTTTGGGCCGGCTGTCGCCGTCGCTGAAGCTGCTCCGGTGCTACGGTTGCGGCGCATGTCGACATACAACAACTCTCATCTGTGGTAAGTGAATAGTTGCATGATAAAGAGAAAAACCGAATGAGTACAAATTGAAATAACCTGATGAGGCTGCGGTGTCGGTAAAGCAGGGCCGGTGGAGTTGAATATGGCGTCCGTGGAGCGGGTCCGGTGCAGTCGACGAAGGCTTCGGCGGGCGCGTTGTATAGTGCTTTCAGTGAGGCGGATCTGTTGCGTCGGACGAGGGCTTGTATGAAGGGCCAGCGAAGGGGCGGACGAGGGAGTTAGTGAAGGTCCTATGCTGTGGTGGAGGGCGCCGGTTAAGCAGATCCGGTGCGGTGGACCATGATGGCGGTCAAGGAGATCTGGAGCAGTGGACAAGCCAGTCGCTGAAGCGGCTCGGGTGAAGTGGTGAGTTGGCAGTTTGGGGTTCCAAGGTGCGGAAGGTAGATCCGGCGGGGTGTGAGGTCCACCGCTGCGGCGGAGGACTAGATTCGGCGGCTTGCCGTGGTTGGGGGGTCGGGGAGGGGAAGGGGAGGGGCTCTGGGGAAGAATGTTGGGGGCAAAGAGGGGGAAACAATGGAGTTACAAAAGCAGCCCTTTTCCGTTCATGTGGCTGGGGTAAAACAGGAATATCGCAGGGCTAAACTTTCGGGCGCGTGATATTTCGATGTGAGCGGGAAGTTTGAAAGCTTTTGGCGCCTAAAATTATAAGTATTCTGCTCTCGTACGACCGACTATGATATCATGGCCGACAATTTGTTTGTTTTGCACGCAAAAAAATGTGCAAGTTTTGAAAATCAATGTCTCCAACTCGAAACTTAGATTGTCCATTCAATTCAAATATGGACAATTGAGCTACTACAAGCAAATACCATCATACGGTCCAATTCAAATGAAATTCCAATTGTGTTTATCCTAAATATGATGACAAAAGCAAAAATGTGTATGTGTATGAATAAAGTGGATGATTATAAAGTTTGAACATGCCCGTGTGTGTATATCTCTAGGTTTGATATATGAATTTGAAATCACGAAATCCCGGCGTAAAAAATGTACCTCCGTTTAAATGAATTACAAAGGCTAATGATGGAGTCGAATTCCAAAATTCCAATCTTAGGTTTGTAATTCGGGTACATCAAGGTATATCACGCATGTTCAAAAGTATCGTTATCTCATAGTACAAACTGTGAAACAAATGGATCAACCATGAGTGCACAATATCTCAATTATGCTAAAGTCCCTCAAATATAGACACCTCACTCTTTATCTCAAGTCAACCCCACCCCCACACACACACACACACACACACACACACACACACACACACACACACATAGAGAAGTCGTTCTCTCCCCCAAACACCAACACACGAGCACATTAACACCCCTCTCTCTTGTAAAGTCCGGACCCCAACATAGGTCTCTAACACTTTGTCTCTCGGGCATGCACACATCTCTTCCCTCACTCTCTAGGTCTCCCGCTATCTCTCTTACCCAGGCACACACACTATGTAGAGTGTATATTTCCCATACACACAAAACGTCACCCCAAACGTCTATCTCCCTATTTATGTGGTTCTCGCAAGACTCACCTCACACACCACCCCACTACAAACAAGCACACTTTGTCTCCTTGTGCACCACTCTCCTCTTTCTATCTCTCCCACATGCGGACCGCCCCAGCTCCTTCCCTGTATACATATATGTCGTGACTCTTTGCATAGCTCCCTAATGTATAATCGTTCTCGATTTCGCATATTGTTCTCTACACCATCTATTCTACATCTCTCATGAAGTCCCTATCACACACACGATGACTCGCTTCCCTTGCGTCTCCGTTCATAGGCCAATTTGGACAACATCAACATTGTCTCCCTATCTATCGCCATTTATGGACACAAACGACCCCTCTCGCCCCTCTCTTCCTCTCTCTCTCTCTCTCTCTCCGTCGCTAGCTCTCTCTTTCTCTCGCTCTCACACCCCTCTCCCACACACACACTCGATGTCTCTTCCAAATAGTCTGCTCCCCAGCCCTTTGTGCTATCCCGCTACTACACATGTCACACCATTCCCCCTTCCCTTATACTAGGTTTACATCATCGGTGGTCTCTCTATTCCACGTACACTCTCTCCCTCTCACACACAAACGCGGGCACAAACACACACAAACACGCACAAACACCCATTTATCTGGATCCTCATCTCTCCCCATGTCCGCATGTGTATCTCACACACTCACTCTCTAATTATGTATATGTGTCTCCATGTTACACAACACAAAGCCCCATGTACATGTCTCTCTATATCCTCCACACACATAGACACAAAGAATCTGTTATCATTGCCTCAATCTCTAACATATCACACACGCACACACACACACACACACACACACACACACACACTCTCTCTCTCTCTCTCGCAAACACGCTCATCAAGGGTTTCCCCGTGAATAACTTACCGTCTATTCATCAACAGTCATTGTCGGCGTTCTGGGAACGGGGGTCCCCAGACTTGCCTGCCTGCGGCCTACCGCGTGGCTCAAAGGAGGGCCCATCATGGCCCATCTTCATCAACACAGGTTCAAGACCCTCGCGAGGGACCAAGCCTCATGGGCGGACGACTGTGGAGCTTCTCGAGCACGGCCTCATCAGTGGCTCGCGAGGAGGCGGAGAGATCAAGGCGGGTACCTCACGAGGTGCCCATGGCGCAAGCCATGACGACAGAGGGCCCGGTGGGCGCCAGCCAGCGCAGTGTCCTCCTTTCCTCTTTGGTGCAAAGGAGCAAGCGCAGCGAGAGCATCAAGCAAAGGCGTCCATTTCGTGCAACAAGACCAAGACCAGTCCAACGGCGGGAAGGAAGTCATTGTGGAGCCCAAGCCGGCCGTCACCACAGAGCCTTTGACGGCGAGGACCAACTTTAGTCGGGATAAGTGTACCAGATGTCCCCTTGAAATGGCCAATTGTTGGCGCCTTCCCTCAATATTTGGGAAGAGGCCCGGGGCCCTTGCATATAAATAGTGTAAGTGCATCTAGTGCCACCCCTAGTTGGTTTTGGAGTATTGACGGCAAATGTGGTTGAGGACTAATGCGTTTGTGAGAATTGCAGGATACTTGGTAGTGTCCCTCATTGATTCGGTTTACCTACGGAGCGACCCTAAAAATGTATGAAGACATTGGCGACAATGGTGGTATGTGAAGATATTCACATTGAAGACTATGACATGAGAATACATTGAGTGAAGACTATGGGCCTTGAAGATCGTGGTCGTTTTCGTTGTTTCCTTTTCTTCTTTGTTGAGTCGTAGGAACCACCGTCTTTGTTAAGTGGGGTCCAAGTGATCATAGTCGAGAATGACTTAAGTGATGCTCAACCCAAATCCTATGTCTTGAGCGAAGATAATGAGAGCAAAACTTATCCAGAGTGGATGAGTCAGCTTTGCTTGTAGCCCAAGTAAAGTTGCCGTGTGTGTTTGAAATCTGACCGTTGGAACACGTGTCAGTTCCTTAGTGACCCAGGGTCATTTCGGACATAACAGGTCGGGTTGCCTAGTGGCTATAAATAGCCCACCCCCTACACCATAAATTGGTGGCTGCTCAGAGTTAGTGCACGGCTTTTGTCGTTTGAGAGCAACCCACCTCGAAGCCTTTGAGAGAGAGAAATCCTTGCGAGGACAAAGCCCAAACACCCGAGCCAAAGAGTGTTAGGCATCATGAAGTATTTCATGCATGTGACTTGAAGACTTATTACACTTGAGGACCTGTGAATCCTCCAGCCGGTTAGGCGTCGCATTCGAGCATCCAAGAGTCATTGTGGATTGCGGTGAATGCGATCTGTGAAGGTTTGAAGTCTACCTTGAAGACTTACCAGAGTGATTGGGCGAGGACCTGTGTGTCCTTAGCTCAAGGGAATAAGGTGAAGACGCGGTCTTCGAGTTGAATCTCAGCCTCCCTAACCAGATGTATAGTTGTCACTGAGAAGCTGGAACTAGTCCAACAAATCTGTGTCTTCAACAAGTGGTGGTTCTATCTTCTCCCTCACCTTACTTAGAGTTTGTCTTCGTGAAGTCATTGCCTATTTGTCATACCTGTTTGACTTCATTGCCTGACTACTTTTGTTGATTGGCTTCTCTCTATCTTCCATCTTGATCCTTACTACCTAGCTGCTATTAGTCTTGTACTTTCACGTTATTACATACTTGACTATGGTTTGCTTGTTGTAGTTTATCTTCCGCTGCATATCAATTAGGTCATTTCTATTGTTTGTCTTCGAAACATCCATGTTTTGAAGACTTTCATAAAAATCGCCTATTCACCCCCCTCTAGTCGATAACTAGCACTTTCAAATAGGACTAGCCACCCACAGGGCAGAGGCATGTGGCATCCAATTGGTAGCTGGAGGCACCTTGAATAGAGAGAGAGAGAGAGAGAGAGAGAGAGAGAGAGAGAGAGAGAGAGAGAGAGAGAGAGCGACTGAACTCCCCCTAGCAGTTCATCGCACCAGCCAAGAACAGAGCCCTCGCGAGGCTGTTCTTCCTTGTATTGTTCATCACCATCGCCCAAGAGGCAATCCACCACACCACAAACTAGAGTAGGGTATTACACCACAATGGTGGCCCAAACTAGTATAAACCTTGTGTCTCTTGTGCTGTTCCTTTCGTAGTTTAGATCCTAGCGAGGCGGCGGGTGCGGTAGGTAGAGGCGAGATTCGTGCGCACCCGGTGTTCGAACCTCAAGGGTCTGCGGAACCCGAAATCCGACATTTGGCGCGCCCGGTAAGTGCTTGAATTCGTCTTCCGCCGCCTTGTTCTCCGTCGACCACCGCATCCATGTCGACGCTCGTCGGGCCAGCGCCAGCGTCGAGCCGCTCTTGCTTCGGCGTCGCCAGACGGCTCCCCTGGCGGCGCCCTCGTCGTTCCGTCGCTGGCGTCAACGCCGCCACCGGCCCGGCGGGAACGAGCAAGCAAGCGTCGTCAAAGCATCCTCCGTGAGGCAAGACGGCCGCATGCTACCCCTCGCCGCTTCGGCCGGTTCTTCGTCTCGCGCATTCCGCGCTTATGGAAACTCGAGCTGTGCTCATCGCAGCAAACAAGCTCCTGCGCTACCGTCCCGTCGACGACGTCTACGAAGAGTGGCTCGACCGCGTCGCCGAGCTCGTCCGCGCCGTCCGTCCTGCTGCACCGCACCCCGTCCTGCGTGGGCGACGAAGCTCCCGGGGCGCCTCGGCCGCCTCCCCCTCAAGAAGGCGCCCTGGCCCCAAGGCGCGAGGTCCCTGGGCGGAACCCGCTTTGTCCGGCGCCAGTATGCAAGAGCAGAGCTGCCAGAGGTCCCTCGCCCGCAAGTAGCTGCCGAGTGCTCCCGCTCCAGCTCGTCGCGACAACGCTCTCGCTCCAAAGACGTCAAGACCCCCCTTTGCTCCCAACTGCAGTGCATGGGGCCCGCAAGACCAAGCTCTTCATCACCCAAGGCCTCCGTGGCTACAAAGAGCTGCCGTGCCTTCACCCCCGAGCTGGCGCAGCGTCGCGTGGCCCGACAAGTTCAAGCGGACCTGCCTCCTCGCTACGACAGTGCGGCCGACCTCGCGAGTTCCTCCAGCTCTGAGCTGGGCATCAGCCGCTTAACGGAGACGAGAAGGTCATGGCGAACTGGTTTCCCACGGTGCTCAAGGGCGGGCCCGCACTGGCTCTGAACTCGGCCCGAGTGCACGATCTCCTCTGGGACGAGATGCGCACCCGCTTCATCGCCAACTTCAAGGTACTCGTGACGGCCACCCGCCGTGGCGACATCGCGCCGCATCAAGCAGCAACTGTGGAGACCTGCAGAAATACATCCAACGCTTCAACAACGCACGCCTCAAGATTCCCAAGGTGACCGAGGAGGCCATCATCTCCGCCTTCTCCGACGGTGTGCGCGACGTCAAGATGAAGGAGGAGCTGGCGATGCATGAAGACTTGTGCACTTCCTTGGAGCTGTTCAACTTGGCGACCAAGTGCGCCAAGGCCGAGGAAGGGCATCCCCCCCTCCTCGAGCTGCCTGCCGCGGACCCAGAAGAGAAGAAGCCCAAGGCCAAGGATGTGAAGCGCAAGGGGGCTGCCATGCTCATGGCAGAACCGGACACCAAGCGGGGCAGAGATCAGCCCGAGTCTTCCAAGGGCAGCCGGTACTGCGTGTACCACGACCTCCACACCCACAACACCAGCGAATGTCAAGAGCTCCGAGCCGTCGGCGAAGGGAGGATTGGCGACGCCCGGCCGCAACGACGGGCTACGCCAAGGAGGAGGAAGGAACGAAGACGCCGAGAAGACCATGCCCACGCCAAGGGTGGCGTGACCAACCTCGCAAGGATCGCTGGCGGGACCCGCCTCGCGAGGGAGGCTGGAGGGATCAGCCTCACGAGGATCGCCCGCAAGGCAACACAGGCCTCCCTCCTCTGCCACCGCAGCCAAGGAGAAATGAAGACCATCATCAGGACGAGGGGGCTGGGGGCTTCCAGGAGCCGCGCACGATCGCCTGCATCCTGGGTGGAGCTCAAGCCCCAGCCTCTCAACGCATCTTCAAGCAGTTCGCCCGCGAAGTGAATGCAGTCCTCCCCAAGCTCGAAGCCACATGCCCCCTCGGTGGTGGCGCGGCACCATCACGTTCAGCTCGGCGGATCAGCTCAAGTGTGCGGTTACAACGGAGTCCTTCCGATGCTTTGTTCCCCAATCATCGACAACGTGCTAGTCACCAAGACCCTCATCGATGGCGGGCGGGCTCAACGTCTGTCTGTGTAAACGTTCAACAATCTCCAAGTGCCTTACAATCAGCTTCAGCCAACCAAGCCTTTCTCTAGGGTCACCGACGGCTCCACGGTCCCGATCGGGCAGGTTTGCCTCCTCGTCACCTTCACCAAGACGCGACAACTACAGACCGAGCTCATCGACTTCGACGTCGCCCACATTCGCCTGCCATACAACGCCATCCTCGGGTACCCAGCGCTGGCCAAGTTCATAGCCGTAACCCACCACGGCTACAACGTCCTCAAGATGCTAGGAAGTGGCGGAGTCATCACGGTGCCCTGCGAAGAGAAAGACGCAGTGTGCTCCCTAGAGCGAGCCTTTCAGGCCTCATCACTGGAAGACCCGGATCGCGGAAGCAGGAGGCTTCCCAAGACCGCCCCCAAGAAGAAGAAGACATCGTCTGGCCCGACCCCTCAGGAGGCAGGCCCCTCAGGGGGAACCTCCTTCTATCGCATAGGAAAGCGTGCCCGGCGCCCTCCTCACTATGCACATCTTCAGGGGGAGTTCTTCTATATCTTGCAATCAAATTCCTCAATATCTGTATTTACACTTCATATGTTTATCCCCGTTGAAAACTTAACCTATATTGTCATCAATCACCAAAAAGGGGGAGATTGTAAGTGCATCTATTGCCCCTTAGTGATTTTGGTGTATTGAAGACTTATAGGTTAAGGGACTAATGTGTTTATGAGTGTACACAGGTCTATAAGTCCATGAGGAGCTTGATATTTACAGTGAAAGTCGACCCCTAAAAATGAAGTTCTTCGACTGAAGACTTTGATATTCAAGACTTTCTCAAGACTTTGAAAGTGAAGAAATTGGTGTGACCTTGAAGACTTGGTATTCATTTGAGGAACATGAAGCGTGAAGACTTTTGTTTTCGTAGTTTCGTTTTCTCTTTCTTGAGTCATAGGAAACACCGTCTTCGTTAAAGGGGTCGAGGAAATACTAAGGAAAAATTTCCATGTGATGCTCAACTCAAAATCCTACACCTACCAATCCCTTCAAGTGAAGCCTTTGAAATCTCATACAGATTCAGTCAATTTCTTGATGATAGAGACGAAGTTCTTCTGCTCATTTGAGGAATTTGTTCTCGACCGAGAAGTTAGGAATTCGCCGGTCTGGATTGCCTACAAATGAGGAACATGATAGCCCCGAGGAAATGGAGAGTCAAATTTCCGACCGTTCTTTGTCTTCTGCCAGCCTGTCCCAAAATATCTTATCCACCTAACGGTCATATCATTGAAGGGCATTTATGTTTTATCATGTCGGGCTGCTCCCTAGGCTATAAATAGCCCTCTACAACCACTAGCTGGTTGGCTGCCCGAGAGAACTTGACACTTGTCATTTGAGAGCAACCCATCCTCCGAGGACTTTGAGCGAAAATCATCGAGTGAGGAAAACCCAAAACCAAACCCTACAAACCCAAAGTGATTGAGCATCCTTTGAAGAAATTGATCCTGCGTGGATCCGACGCTTGTTACACCTTTGAAGGTGCTTCTTCCAGACGGTTAGGCGTCATGGTCTAGAACATCCAAGAGGAATTGTGGATCGCCGAGTGACCAAGTCTGTGAAGGTTTGGAAGTCGCTGAAGACTTACCACAGTGATTGGGACGAGGTGCATGTGACCTTAGTTCAAGGAGAATACGGTGAGGACTTGGTGTCCCGAGCTGCGTGCTTTCGCCGATCGGGTGTCCGGACTGTGTGTCCTCGAGTTTAAATACTCACCGCTCCAACTAGGCGTATAAGCGAGATAGCAGTTGGAACTGGTCTACCAAATCAATGTCTTCACCAACCTAACTGGTTCTATTTCCTCAACTCTTTCATTTCCTCATTATCGTGTTGAGTGTTCATTCATATATGTGTTTGAAGACTTTGATCAAGACTTTCTCAATTTCCTCGATTCAATTTCTTGATCTGTTTGTCTTCATCTTGTGCTATCCTGTGTTTACGCTTTCGCACTCTTTAATTGTCTTCATTTCATCATGATGACCATGCCCGCATTCTCTTATGCTTACTTACGAGTACTTATTCCGCCATAGTAGTTCTTCGCTAAGGAATTTCCTCACCGCAAATTCTCGATGAAGAATTCATAAAAATCGCCTATTCACCCCCCTCTAGTCGATATAACGCACTTTCAAGAGAAGACCCAAAAAAAGGAAAAAAAGAAAACAAAAAAATGAGAGAAGGGGCAATGTTACTATCCTTTTACCGCACTTGTGCTTCAAAGTAGCACCATGTTCTTCATATAGAGAGTCTCTTGAGTTATCACTTTCATATACTAGTGGGAATTTTCATTATAGAACTTGGCTTGTATATTCCAACGATGGGCTTCCTCAAATGCCCTAGGTCTTCATGAGCAAGCAAGTTGGATGCACACCCACTTAGTTTCAGTTTGAGCTTTCATACACTTATAGCTCTAGTGCATCCGTTGCATGGCAATCCCTACTCCTCACATTGACATCAATTGATGGACATCTCCATAACCCGTTGATTAGCCGCGTCGATGTGAGACTTTCTCCTTTTTTGTCTTCTCCACATAACCCCCATCATCATATTCTATTTCATCTATAGTGCTATGTCCATGGCTCACGCTCATGTATTGCATGAAAGTTGAAAAGGTTTGAGAAACGTCAAAAGTATGAAACAATTGCTTGGCTTGTCATCGGGGTTGTGCATGATGTGAATATTTTGTGTGGTGAATATGGAGCATAGCCAGACTATATGATTTTGTATGGATGAGCTTTATTTGGCTATGTTATTTCAATAAGACATAATTGCTTGGTTCGCGTGCTTGAAGTATTATTGTTTTTATATCAAAGGATAGACTATTGCTTTGAATCACTCGTGTCTTAATATTCATGCCATGATTAGACATATGATCAAGATTATGCTAGGTAGCATTCCACATCAAAAATGCTCTCACACCCTGCGGGGCCATTTCCAAGTCTTTGCGTGCAGGATCAAAACAGAGGAGCATGAGCTCAGTCGGACATGTCGCTCGCAGTGTCGTCTGAGTCGCTCTCGTGCATGCTACCGGCGCTGTCGCTGGCGTCGTTTCCACCATCATCAACCGTGCTGCCTTCGTCCACCATGAACATGGCCTCGTCGTCCTCAGTAGCGAAGGCCCTGACCAGAGCGTCCACGTTGTCGTCCACCCAACGCGCCAGGTTGTCCCGGATAACTCCGGGCACTGGGGCGATGGCGGCGTCGAAGTCGAAGTTGGGGTCGGCATTCTGAAGATGGCTGAAGACGCGGGAGAACGCGCGTCCAAGGAGGCCCCGGCTCTTTTCCTCGACAAGCTCGTGAGCCCTCTCGGCCCGGTCCTCCAGGCGCGTCACGACATCGGTGAAGAAGCGAAGATGGCTGGCGTAGTCCTCAGCGTGGGGATGAGGGGCGTGCTCGTCGCAAATGGCACCGAGCGCCAGGTTGGCCCTCGTCCTGAGGTCCCGGAGCATGGGAGTGTGCTCGCGCAGCAAGGTATGCCGGCGGATCGCCTCTTCCCTGCTCTGCTGTGCGAGGGACTCGGTGTCTGCAACTCGCTGCTGAAGCGGGAGTAGCGCAGCACGGGCGGAGGCCAACTCGGCCTGAATGGAGATCAGGGCTGCAGCGGCAGCCTTCTCACGCTGCTCCACTTAATTCAGCTTCGACCGAAGGGCAGCGGTTCTACCCTCAGCTTCGACTTCCAAGAACTTCAGCTTCAGGGCGTACTCATTAGCAAGACCCTCGCGAGCCTTAGCCACCCTGCGGTCAGCTTCCTCCTAGATTCTGGCCTCGCGCGCGCTGGCAGCATCTTCCGCCAGGGCGACCTGGCGCTCCCTCGTCTCCAACCGCTCGAGCTCGAGGCTGCGCTCCATGCCTCCAACATCAACGCTTCCTCACACCTCAAGATCTCCTCTTCTTTGGAAGGCGCCCCTTTCATCGACGCTAAGGCAGCTCTGCGCGCCTCAGCTTGCTGCTCCAGGGAGGTGTTCAGGGCCTGGAGCTCCTGCCTGCGCTTCTCCGCGGCCTCGTGGTGGAGGTCGGCCTCCCTAGCCTCCTCCAAGGCTCGGGCACTAGCCTCACGCGAGGTCGCAAGGGATGCCTCGACCTTCGCATTGGCGTGCTCGTGCTGGAGACACCCGAGGTTGATGGCCACCTTCAGTTGACGTCATTCGTCCACCAGCCCGAGGCCCTCGGTTTCAAGGTGAGTGTCGACATCCACAAGCTCTTCCCCAAGCCGGCTCAGTGTACTCATCGCCTCCTGGAAAAGCTCATGACAGACAGTGCTCCGCTTGCGCGCGAGCTCAAACGCACGACTAGGTTCGCCATCCACGTAGGAAGTTGTTGAAGAAGTTCGAAGAGGCTCCTCTCCTCCCAGCAGGGGGCTGGAGGCCGGCCTCTTTCCAGTCGTCCTTCGGGCTTCAGCAGGGGCCTGGAGGGGTGGAGGATCGTTGCTCGAAGAAGATGCCAGGGCCGAGGTCACCCAGCCGCAGCCGATGACTAGAGGGGGAGCCCTTGGCACTCCTTCCGCACCCCGGGCAAGGCCGTGAAGGAGGAACGACAAGAATGCGGGATCGAGATGCCAGTCAGGTGAGCCCGCCTCTATGGCCGACCTCGCATCAAGTATGGCAGGCTAGCTAGGGGCGCTCAGGATCAGCGGAGGACTCGGGGCAGGAGGAGGTTGCTTCTCGGGAGACTTCGTCGCCTTGGCAGAAGGGGACCTGAGGAACCACGGTCAGAAAGGGAGCGGCACTCGAGAAGTCACAAAGATAAGATACTCACTCGTCAATGGCGATGTACTTCCTCTGTTTCTATGGCCGGAAGGCATCACCGCTGCAGCTTGGAGATCCCTTCCTCTTCTGGAGCGCATCAAGGTTTAGTCGGAGCCGGCCAAAGCCCTGGGTGCCGTTGTCGGTGTCAAAACCGGCGGATCTCGGGTAGGGGGTCCCGATCTGTGCGTCAAGGCTGATGGTAACAAGAAGTAAGGGACACAGATGTTTACCCAGGTTCGGGCCCTCTCGATGGAGGTAAAACCCTACTTCCTGCTTGATTAATATTGATGATATGGGTAATACAAGAGCAGATCTACCACGAGATCGTAGAGGCTAAACCCTAGGAGCTAGCCTATGATGGTATGAATGTAATTGTGATTGGCCTTCTAAGGACCAACCTCTCCGGTTTATATAGACACCGGAGAGGGCTAGGGTTTACATGGAGTCGGTTACAAGGAAGGAAATATAATATCCGGATCGCCAAGCTTGCCTTCTACGTCAAGGAAAGTCCCATCCGGACATGGGCCGAAGTCTTGAGTCTTGTATCTTCACGCTTCAATAGTACGGACGTGTACACAGTCCGGCTGTCCGGATACCCCCTAATCCAGGACTCCCTCGGTAGCCCCTGAACCAGGCTTCAATGACGATGAGTCCGGCACGCAGTATTATCTTCGGCATTGCAAGGCGGGTTCCTCCACCGAATACTCCAAAGTAATCACGGAACACCCAAATCGTGTCCGGATCTAAAAAAATGATCTTCGCATACCACTGTAAAGAGGAGGGTATTTCACAAATGCAATCTGCTGACAACTTTTCCCGATGACTTGACACGTTATTATGATTGGATCCATTATTCGAACCGTTTCCACACAACCAGCTACAACACATATCGTGAGGCGGTTTCTGTGACACGTCTTGTCAAAACAGAGATCGTGTCCCCTTATTACAGGATTCTCATCAATACGGGCATGGGTAATCTAACCGTGCCGCTAATCGCGGCGAGTGGGAGGCGGACGGGTTCCACCAGGCAAGTGGGGAATCACAAAAAGCCTTTATCGCCTTTATAAGGAGGTCAGGTTCCTTTCTCTTTTACCCACGCCTCCTTCTCCTGCTAACTCATTCCCCTTTGCGCGAGCCCTAAAGCCCAAGCACTCTTCTCCCCCACCGAAGGGAAGTTTTCTGAAGATGTCCGGAGCAGGAGGCAAATGGATGGCCTCAACTGTCCAGGAGAAGGACATCAAGAAGCTCCGGGTAGCCGGGTATCTGGCCCAGAAGATCGGCCACCGTCTTCCCCCGGCGGGACAGGTCGTCCCTACTCCGGAATCTCATGAGAGAGTCGTGTTCCTTCCCCATTTCGTCCATGGGCTCGGGTTTCCCCTTTACCCATTCGTTCGGGGAGTCATGTATTACTACGGGATCAATTTTCATGATCTTTCCCCAAACTCCTTCCTCAATATCTCGACGTTCATCATCGTGTGCGAGGCCTTTCTCCGGATCCCACCTCACTTCGGCCTATGGCTGAAGATTTTCAATGTGAATCCCAAGGTGGTGGGTGACGAACACGCCGAGTGCGGCGGCGCCATGGTAAGCAAGATGCCCAAGGCTGTCTGGCCGAAAGGCGCTTTCAACGACTCCGTCAAGGAGTGGCAGCAGCAGTGGTTCTATATCACCGAACCACGCGGCCCGAAGTGGGCGGCAGCTCCAGAGTTCAGATTCGGAGCCCCACTGCGGCTCACGTCCTGGCCCGAGAAGGGCCCGAACTGGTGCTCGTCTGACGAGCTGTTACTGCTCCAGACGTCAAACTCGTCGACATAGTCCAGGTGATGCTAGTTCGCCTGGTTCTCCCTTGTCAGCGCTGAGCTTGTACCCTGTGGGAGTCCGATTCGGCCGAGCACCAAACCCTTCAGGAGCTTTACGACTCCACCCACAAGGATATCTGGAAGGTGCTCTTCAAGTCCGGCAAATCGTGGCCGAGCCCCGCCGAGGATCGTGGGTATCAATCATCCCATTCTCCCAGCTCGGTAAGTCAAAGCCACACTCTGTCTATTCGTGCTTTAATTGGCACATCATGCGGGAGACACCCTAATCATGTTTCATTGCAACCTCAGGGATGGGTAAAGAAGGTGGAGCGGCTACATTGCCCAGCCCCCCTGCTGGAGGAACCGGCCGGACCTCTTCTGACGAAGATGTTGGTCCCCGCGCCTTACAAGGCGCCAAAGAAGGAGGCCTCCAAGGAGGTCAAGAAGACCCGGGGTGGCCTTCGCCGTCGCGAGGATTCGGACGCCAGATCCGAAGACTCCAGTGACGATCCTTCGTCCGAGGATGAAGAGGAGGAAGCAGAGGAGGATGAGCCTGACTCTGATGATGGGAGGAAGAGAACGGCCTCCGCATATCTAGAGGCCAGATCGCCAAAGAGGGGGAAACATTCCCTTCCAGGGGCATCCCCCACGGCTGCCGATAGCAGCCCGGAATGGGATCCCAGGGCCCAGACCCTAGAGAAGTCGTAAGTATCCGAACACGCATATGCGTCCGAGATTGTTTTTTGGGTATAGTGCTTCTGACTGTTGCCTACATATTGCACAGTTCGGCAAGGTCCTGCGCCGGCCAGTCCTCGTCGGAGGATTCACTGGACTCGGACGCTTTGGCGAGTGAGACACCTCCGCAGGCTTTTCCCCCAAGTCTGGGCGCGACACCGAGGCGTCGTCTTGACAAGACCCGGACTAGGGAGGACATATCCCTGGTGCCAAACACGCAGGGATGGATACGGCCCCCGGGACCTCTAGGGTTATGGGATCGAGCAAGCAGCCCTCCCTGATGGCGGGGGGCCATCCCAAGCCGTCGGCATCCTCTGTTCAAGCAGAGCTACCTGGCGGTCTATTGACAGCGTTGAAGAACGTGTCTATCGTCGACGAGCATCGGGCCCTTGTGGGCGAGGTGGTTGAAAGGATTCAGTCCGCCGAGAGCGGGCTGAACGCGTCCTGCCTTAGTCTTATAGAGGCTTTTGAGGTATGCCTCCTAGGAAACCCTTAAGGAATTGTCATAATATAAGTAGTAGCCCCTGATACACTGTCCGGTGAAGGAGACAGAGCCGGGCAGGGGATCAAACCCCCTGCCTTCGTTGGAGCCTGTGTAAATGACGTATACCCTTTGGTGTGAAAACATGCATCCGCCGAGAGGACTTCCGCTTTCAAGGCGGAAGTTTCCGAACTGAAGCAGAACCTTGCGCGGTCCGAGGAAGAACTCGGCCGTGTGAGGAAGCAACTGGAAGACAAGCAAGGTATGTTGAAAACATTTGTCTTGGAGTTGGCACGAACGAATGGTTGTGCAGAATAAATTTTTTAGTATTGTGTGCTCTAGCAGCGTGTGACAAATACGAGGCACTAAAGAAAGCTTTGGCTGATGCCAACTAGAAGGCTGAGGCCGAACAGGCGCTTCGTGAAAAACATGAGGCCAGGGTTATCACCGCTGAGCGGGAGCTCCAGGAAGATGTGGAGAAAAGCGAGAGCTTGGAGCAGAGTCTAAAAGGGAAAGAATGCGAGCTCGCCCAAGCTCTCGAGGATGCAGAAGGTGTTCGGGAAGAAGCCCGAGGTGCTGCGCGGGACATTCAGGAGGCCCGAAAAGTGGCGGCTGGTAAGGCCTTCTGTATCTTTAGCTTCATGTATGTTAGAATGTGAAGAATCCAAGCGGCAGGCTGAATTCTTATTTTTCCAGGGGCTTTTGCGGATCTTCCTCGCAGCATATCAGATGCTGCTCAATTCTGTCGCACCGAGGAGAAGAAGGCTGCGGAGAAGGATTTCTGGTCGCAGTATCTGGCGCCGAACTATCCGGTGCCATTTTATCGATTAGATAAAATAGCTGATCAAACTGCACCAGGCGGCCGAACTAGCCATGAAGGACTTAGTTGTCCGGCTGTGGCCTGCGGATCCGATTCCAAGCAGCTACTTCGCACTCGTCAAGTGGATCGTGGGCGCCTGTCCTTGGCTAGATGCTATCAAGCGATCAGTCTGCATAGAAGGCGCGCGTATGGCGTTTGCCCATGCGAAAGTGCATTGGGGGAAGCTTGAGGCGGAAAAGCTGATCACTGAGGGGCCGCCGGAGGGTAAGGAACACCGCAAGCCCGAGCTGTATTATGAAGGTGTGATGAAAGGGGCCCGCCTTGTGGCGGACAAGTGTACTAATGACATCATTTTCCCCTCAGGGCATCTATGCCACTTGTTGTAATATGGGATAATGGCATGTTATATATTGCCTGTTTTATTTGAACATATGTTCTTCCTGTGCGGCTGTTTATTGTATGCAAATTCTGAGAGTTGGCCACTCGTCGGCTTCTGCCCCCTCGTAAAAAGGATATGGGGGTGTTGGGGATATATCTGAACGCTCTTTATCCCATAGTTGGGTCCTTTTAAGGAGGTGTATCTTTCTGTGAACCAGGCAATCGGACTATAGGGCTTTATTACTCTCACTTAGCCATAGGAATTTGAGTATGGTCGGCGCAGCCCCTAGTGTTCGGAAGGCTGAACTAGGGGCTCTATTGGCGCCTGATCACAAGACCGATCCGTCGCACTTAGCATTTATGATGGCGTTATGCGGAATAAATATTTAAGGATTTTATGACCTCTCGAACAGCGGACCGGCTCTCGCTTCATCATGACAGTCGGTTTTCGGCTTTCTCTACTGAGGTGCTCGTCCGGTTGAACCGAGACACAATCGCAGTAGTTCTCCCAGCGCTACCTTATCCGATAGAACGAATGTAAGGTACCAAAACATGGGAGCCGTGCAAACATAACCAATGACCCAAGACATGATTCGGAGCATATGCATATAGTGCTATAAGTTCGGGGCGCCGAACGACCGAAAAGGTGGTCGGACTTGCTTGCCGTACAGTGGAGCCCCTGGTGCAACCAGGCGAACGCGGAGCGTGGCTTTATTTTTCGGCAAAGAGGCGTCGGCGATAAATGACAACCGGTAATTGCTATTTACGCATTGTAGTAGAATTTTATGTCTATGCATATTAGTATGATGTATGGAAAGAGGTGTTGTTTGTGGAACTGTTATGGCGGATGGAGAAATGTGGTGGTCGAGAATGAATCCGAACCGCCTTCTACCTGCATGTTCCTTCCTTTATGTGTCGTGATAAGTCCATGCCGCCAGATTACATTACTGCGTCAATCGTTAGTTTGCAAATGCGAAATGCTTGAAGACAGCTAGGTGTCCTCTTGTTGTTGCTCGGGGTCCCTAATCGGGCCTGGTGTGCCCAAATCGTTAGACCGTGAGGTAATCACGGACTCCATGATGGATGTCCGGATGGTTAGCTGGGTAATTTACCACATAGAATCTTGTTGGCGTGGTTTTTCCGTTAGCATCTGATGAAGCTATCGTATGGGAAGGTGCCGAGGATTTATTCTTTGGCGTAGCATTTTTGGGTGGTCCGAAGGCAACCGTTTAGAGTGGTGGGCCAACAGAACTTGGCCTTTGTGCCTTACATCTTTTAGGAGATGTTTTCCGTGGCGTCATACCCTTGTGGGCTTTGTGCGTTGTGGAGCCCCCGGATTACTAGGTCTAGAGGCACTGCAATTAACTTGTCGTGGTTTAGGTGGTCCTGGGCGGCCGTATTGTTACGCTCTGGGGGGGTTCTTGACGAGGCATCTCCCCGTTATTGCTTCCAGAGTGCGACCAGCCGCTTTGTCTTGAGAATCCTGCATTCTCTATTGGTATGCTTTGCCGTCCTTCTCGGGGTACCGTGAATTTCACACGGCTGATCCAGCGTGTATCTTTGGTCGAGTAGGCTTGTGCTGCTCTTTGCCTTTTTGTCGGACTGAGCGTTGCCGGACCTGGCGCCAACTTCCTTGTCTTGATGTTTATGACCTTTATGCCGAGGTCTGAGGGTGCCTCTTCGTATCTGCTGCTTGCCGCCTTGGACCGTAGTGATGCATGGGCATCTGCATGCGTGCCCATGGTTTTTCTGCTCGAGTTGAGGTAACCAGTTGTGCCGTATGTGCCCTTTATTAGGGCTCTCGAGTTCGTATTTTTCGGCGGCCAGTATCTTGGTCCACCTATCCTCTAGCGCATCTTGGTCAGTTGTGAGCTGCTCTTGTTTCCTTTGCAGGCTCCTTGCTGTAGCCATAAGCCGTCGCTTGAAGCGAACTTGTTCCACTGGGTCCTCTGGTACGCCGAATTCGTCGTTGCCGAGGCTTACCTCATCGTCGGAGGGGGGTGTGTGATTGTCCCTCTCCCAGTATCCCGTCGTCATTGGTCCGGCCTGCTTAAGCATAGGCTGACTCGGGTTGTATTCCTTTTTGGCACCGCCCGGACTGCTCTCGTTTCCGGGGCTGTTTTTGGTGTGGCGGGGTTTGGAGTGGTACCGGTAACACACATGTTGTGTATCTCTTCCTGAGGGGTTGTCCTCCGTTGCCTCGTCGCCATTAGTTTCTTCGGAGTGTCCACCATATATATATCATATGAGGAGGTGGCCGTCCACCGCCCAGTGAGCGGTGGTTCCTGTGATTCTCCTACATCGTCGTCCATACCGTCGATGTCTTCGGAGTCGAAGTCAAGCACGTCGGTTAGATCATCGATCGTGACAATGAAGTGGGTGGTGGGTGGGCAACAAATTCCGTTGTTGTCTGCTTCCCACTCGAGCCGGACATAGTTCGGCCCGGAGTCTCCTGCCAAGGAGGGAGACTTCAATAAGTCCAACATGTCGCCAAAGGGCGAGTGCTGAAAAACGTCCGCCGCGGTGAACTCCATCACAGGGGCCCAACCAGGATCGGCGGGCTCGGGGGGGCGCGGACTGGAACCTGTGTCCGGATATGAATCCGGGGGTCCGGAGTCACAGGTTCCCTCAGAGGTGAAACCTGTGTTCGGCTCCATCGCCGATGAAGGCACGGCCTGCGGGGCGGGGTCCAGCCCTCCGTCCTTAGGCGAAGCAACCTGTCCCGGATTTATATCCGAGGCTTCTGCCGGGACGATATCCCGAGCGACGTATGACAGTAGGTCTAAGCTGTGCTCATCGCGACTGTCGGTGTCAAAACCGGTGGATCTCGGGTAGGGGGTCCCGAACTGTGCGTCTAGGCGGATGGTAACAGGAGACAAGGGACACGATGTTTTACCCAGGTTCGGGCCCTCTTGATGGAGGTAAAACCCTACGTCCTGCTCGATTGATATTGATATTGTGGATGTTTACAAGAGTGGATCTACCACGAGATCAAGGAGGCTAAACCCTAGAAGCTAGCCTATGGTATGATTGTGAGGGTTGTTGTTGTTCTAGTCCTACGGACTAAGGCCATCCGGTTTATATAGACACCGGAGAGGGCTAGGGTTACATAGAGTCGGTTACATTGGTAGGAGATCTACATATCCAGACGCCAAGCTTGCCTTCCACGCCAAGGAAAGTCCCATCCGGACACGGGAGAAGTCTTCAATCTTGTATCTTCATAGTCTTGGAGTCCGGTCGATGATGATAGTCCGCAAATGATAGTTCGGTGATGATGGTAGTCCGCTATCCGGACACCCCTAATCCAGGACTCCTCAAGAGCCCTGAACCAGGCTTCAATGACGATAAGTCCGGCGCAGATATTGCTTGGCATTGCAAGGCGGGTTCCTCCTCCAAATGATAGAAGATTGTGAACACGGGATAGTGTCCGCTCTGCAAAATAAATTCCACATTCCACCGTAGAGAGAATAATAATATATACACAAGTTCAATCACGGCGTTTTCGTGGCATGACGTCACACCACTACCAAGCCATTACTCGAATTGTTTTTACTTTACCACCTCAGCGCATTTAGCGAAGCGGTTTCCTTGGCACGTCTTGTCGAAGTAGAGATCGTGTTTCCCCTTAATCTGGGATTCTCATCAATACGGACGTGGGTAACCCAACCGCGCCATTGATGGTGACGCTTGGGAGATAAGCGAGTTTTACCAGGCGGTGGGGACGCGTGAACTCGCCCGCCCATATAAGGGATAAGGATTCACCTTCTCACCACGCCTTCTTCCTCCTTTGCTTATCCATCTCCAAGACTCGAGCTCCAGCGCCCAAGTTCGCGCATCTTGTCTCAACCTTCTCCGACCATGTCCGGGCGGGAGGTAAATGGTTGGCCTCCACCGTTAAGGAGGAGCACATCGCCAAACTTCGCTGGCGCCGAATACCTTTCGGCGACGTCGCAGACCGGCTGCCCGACGAGGGTAGCTCATCCCACCCCAAGGCCCCATGAGAGGGTCGTTTTCTTCCCCACTTCCTCCATGGACTGGGCTTTCCACTTCACCCCTTTGTCCGGGGCTCATGTTCTACTACGGCCTGGATTTCCATGATCCGGCGCGAACTTCATCCTCAACATCTCGGCGTTTATCGTCGGTGTGCGAGGCCTTCCTCTGCATCCAGCCCCACTTCGACTTATGGCTCAAGACCTTCAATGTCAAGCGAAGGTTGTGAAGGGCACTCAAGCGGAGTCGGAGGCGCCATGTTGGGCAAGATGCCCAATGTCCTTTAGTTGAAGGGCCTTTGTGGAATCCGTCAAGGTGGCAATCGGGGTGGTTCTATATCACCGAGCAGCGTGACCCTAAATGGGCGGCGACCCCGAGTTTAGATCTGGTATCCCCCGCAGCTCACCTCCGGAAAGAGAAGGGCTTGCTGTGGGGTAGTTCAAGGAGCCGACGGACTCCAAGCCTGCATCAAGAAGCTGGTGAAGAAGCTCGGGCTGGTTAACGTGGTCCAAGTCATGCTCGTCGCCGGATTCTCCCATGCCAAGAGCGGGCATTCAATCTATGGGAGTTCGATCCGGAACAGCACCAGCGCTGAGCAAGCTCTTGACACAACGTCTGGCGCTGGAAGGTGCTATTCAAGGGCGCCAAGCCCCGCATCCATGAATGAAGATCGCAGATTTCGCCGCAGCCGAGCCGACGAGGTAAGTGATTCTACCCTTTACGGGACACTTGTTTTCATAGTTTGACTCTATGCGGGTTTTAATTTCCCTTTTCCTTTGACGGGACTGGATGAAGAAGGCGGAGCAGATTACTGTCCGGCTCCTATGCCGTAAAATCCGATGAGCGCTCATCTAGCGAGGCTGCTGGTTCCGGCACCGCACGTGGTGCGGAAAAGAAAACCAAGAAGGAGGCCACGGTTGCTCGAAAGAGCTCCCCTTTTCAGGTGTCCGAGCGACTCGGGCGGACTCCTCCCGAAAATGAGGAGGAGGAAGAGGACTCTCTCCGGAGGAGGAGAGAGGAAGAGGAAGGCTTACCCAAGGGGGAGGCGAAGGGTCAAGAGGGAAGGACTATTCCCGGACAGCTCCGCCAACATCAACGTTGGCGAGGAAGAATGGCCTTCAAGGGCCAGGCCTCGGCGAGATCGTAAGTATCCGGATTCCTAAATGATTTATAATTTCTTTTTCAGCGTCACATAGTGTCATTCTAATGCCGCATCTGCTGCAGTCCGGCCATGATGATCTCCCGCTTCATCGGCGGGTCGTTGGCTCCGTCGGATGTAGACTCCATCCCGACCGCCTCCACCCCTCGACGCCGAGGACGCCGAGGTCGGATCCCAGAAGGACCCATCGGGGAGGCTCGGGCGCCACAAGGCGTCCTCCCGGACTTTGCGCCGGACTCCACAACAGAACCCGCAGTGGTTCCGGAGTCCGGCCGGCGGCCCCTTCGAACGAAGGGCAAGACCGTGACGCCGGCGGCTTCCGTCCAACCGGAGGCGCCAGGCAATTTGTTGGAGGCGTTGCAGAGCACTTCCATCGAGGAAGAACACCGCACTATTATGAGTGCGGTGATCCAGAAGGTGCAGCTCGCCAAGAGCGGGCTGACCGAAGCCTGCAGTAGCCTTCTATCAGGCTTTGAGGTAAGAAGTTAAAAATATGCAATGTAATACCGCATAGACAGTAGCCCTCGATGCTCGGTTCGGTGTTGGAAAGAAAAGCCGGTGAGGATCAAAAAAGATATACGCAGGGTTGCTAAAAATTATGTCAATATGGGTTGCAGGCTGCGCTGCTGACCTCTGCCGACCGATTGCGGAGGTCGGTGCTTTGAAGCAGAGCTCGGCGGTCCGAGCAAGAGCTCGGCAGCGCCAGAAGCAGCTCCGGGACAAAGAAGGTGAGTGACACCACTTTGAACTTGTACCTTCTGTAAAAGGATTTAGGTTGCAACAAAAAATAACAAGGATAACATGGGTACTGCAGGGGCCACGAACGAGGTGGCGACCCTGAAGGAGGCCGTATCCATGGCCGAACGCAATGCGGCCACGGAACGGGCAGAGCGAGAAAAGCAGGAGGCGCGGGTGGCGGTGGTTCAGCAAGAGCTCCAGGCTCTCATGGAAAAGCATGAGAGTTTGAAGCGTGACTCAAAGACTCGAGAGTCCGAGCTTGCCTCGGCTCTCGAAAGTGCCAAAACCGCCAAGGCCGAGGCCCATAAGTCCCTTAAGGAGATTGAGTTGATGAGGAAGATAGCGGCGGGTAAGGCATTTTTCATGCAAAGCAAGCATGTGAATGTAAATTACGTGTTACTTACCCGGTCGGAGCTCTCGAGGCGTTTGCAGATCTGCCTCGCAGCGTGTCTGATGCCGCCGCATGCTACCGAGCCGAGGAGGGGAGCTCAATGGAGAAGGTCTTCGGTCTCAATATCTGAGACCGGCCATCCGGTGCCCCTAGCGACCAGTGAAGCAGCTGGTCGAGCTGCCTAAGGTGGCCGAGCAGGCCATGAAGGGCCTCATAGTCCGTTGTGGCTCGAGAGGCCATGCCAGGAGCTACTTCGGCCTCGTCGGCGACGGCTGGTGGATGTGTGCCCCTGGGTGGAGGTTATCAAGCGCTCCTTTGTATTGAAGGTGCTCGTCGGGCCCTTGCCAGCGCAAAGGTGCATTGGGGCAAGCTGGATGCGGAGAAGCTAATCATCGACGCGCCACCAGCGGGCAAGGAACATCGTGACGCCGAAATGTACTATAAGGCTGTCTGAAGGGTGCCCGCAAGATTGCGGATGAGTGCCCTGTGGATGTAATTTTGAGTGAATTCGCAATGTGTTATCCTGCGCTGAAAACTTTGTTCATATCGCTAAGCAACGCTTGTTAATTTAAAATATTACCTTCATGCGGCCGTTTATTGAATCGAGAGATGGCAAATCGTCGGCTTCAGCCCCCATGCCACAGTCTTTGGGGTGTTGGGATAAACATGAGCTCTAGTTCCCATTTTGGGTCCATCGAGGAGGCGCTCAACACAACGAACAGGCAACCGGACTTATAGTGCTTGAACACTCTCACTTAGCCATAGAATTCTATAATTTTAAATTTGGTGAAGCCCCTAGTATTCGGAGGACCGAATTGGGGCGCTATCCACGCCTTCGTCGGACATAATCCGAACTTCGCTCAAGCGGCGTAGGTCTTTAAGGACCGAAAGGACCTCTCGAACAGCGACCAGTCTCGCCTTATCATGACAGTCAGTTTTAGCTTTCATCGAGGCGTTAACCCGACTCAACAAGGCGCAATCGCGAGTGGTTCTCCAGTGCTACCTTAGCCGATAGAGCGGGCGTAAGGTGCCAAACATGGGAGCCGGGCAAACCCAAATATTGACCCAAGACATGATTCGAGCCGATTCATATAATGCTATAAGTTCGGGTGCCGCACTTGTGAAAGTGTGCGGACTTTATCACACCATAATGCGGAGAACATAAGCCCTGGTGTATTTGGCGTACCAAAATGTACGGATGCAACATGTAAATAAATGAACATATATATAAATATAAAGTAATGCAATTATAGGCAAAAAGTGCTGCATTTTATTCGAGAAGATATGCTATGAGTGCGGAATGATACAAATAGTGCGGAAAGCAAGGGATTGGACGAATTAAAGGCGTCTCCCTCGAGGGTAGGCAGCGGAATGTTTGTATTTAACAAATTTAATGCTCGTGATGGAGACCACCGAGTGTTAAATCGCGGCTTTTGTCCTTCCCCTGGCTGTTGCATCATGAGTTCGCAGGTTCGCCACGGACTGAGTTCTGATAAAAAGAGAGAAATAAAAGAAAAAGAGCGACACACTTGGGAGCCCTGGTGTGGTCGAACCACTCTGGTCTGTGTGGTTGTGCCCTTCCCCTATGCCCATGGTATCTCCAAGGCGATTATGTACGCGGAGAGTTTGTCTTACAATTTTGTGAGGGCTGGGGTTGGGGCCGCATTACTACGGGTGCTCGGGCGTGCTGTGGTCTTGGTTGATGTTGCTCCGGGCGCGTTTAGTCTTGTCCGGTCGTTTAACGGCCGGACTCGAGAATTGCCTTGAAAGGCTGCTCTGTACTTCTGCCGTGAGAGCCGCTGTATGTTCCTCCGTTCGGAGGGAGCGTTCCGTGTTTCCATTGACCGTGATGACTCCACGAGGGCCTGGCATCTTGAGCTTAAGGTATGCATAATGCGGCACCGCGTTGAATTTTGCAAACGCGTTCATCCGAGCAGAGCGTGATAGCCGCCATGAGCGGGACTATGTCGAAGATTAACTCCTCGCTCGGAAATTATCCGGGATCCAAGACCACTTCGATGTAATTGAGCCTGTACAATTGGCCTCGACACCTGGTATGACGCCTTTGAAGGTTGTCCTTGTAGGTTTAATCCTTGAAGGGTCTATGCCCATCTTGCGCGACCGTATCTCGATAAAGCAGGTTCAAGCTCTGCCGCCGTTCATCGGGACTTTCGTGAGGTGAAATCCATCGACGATTGGGTCTAAAACCAATGCGGCGAATCCTCCATGGCGGATATTGGTCGGATGGTCTCTTCGATCGAAAGTGATCGGGCAAGAGGACCATGGGTTGAATTTTGGGGCGATGGCTCCATCACAGATATCGCCCTTTAGAGCACTTCCGCTCCCTCTTGGGAATATCGTTGCGTATATCATGTTTACCGTCCGAACTTGAGGGAATCCCTTTTGTCCTCTGTTGTTCGCGGCGGGTCTCTTCCTCGTCGTCATTGTGTAGCCCCTTGTCACTGTTTTGGCGATTAATTTGCTGCTCGCTTGAATACCCAACAATCTCTGTTGGTGTGGTTAGCTGGCTTTTCGGGGTTCCATGTATTTGACAGAGCGGTCGAGTATTCGGTCCAAATTGGACGGACCGGAGTGGTTCTTTTGAATGGCTTCTTCCGTTGACGGGCTTGGAGCCTCGGAATCCGGCGTTGACTGCCGTATCCTCATTTTGTCGCCGCCCGCACGCGGCGTTTGTTTTGTTTCGACGCAACCTGCCATTGCGGTCCTTGGTATCCGGACTACCAGCATTTTTCTTTGAGGTTGTTATCGCGAGCTAGCCAGCTATCCTCTCCCGCACGAAGCGGGTCATGAGTGATGTGAGGGCTGCCATGGATTTCGGCTTCTCTGTCCTAGGTGCGGGCCAGCCACTCGTCACGGATGTTATGTTTGAAGGCAGCGAGTGCCTCTGCATCCGGACAATCGGCGATTTGATTTTTCTTTGTTAAGAACCGTGTCCGAATTGCTCGGCCGATTAAATGCAGCTGCTGGATTATGTGGCTTAGGTCATCGTGTCCGTGGTCGCTTTATACGTGCCACTGGAAGTTGTCGAGGAATGCGGCTTCCGTGTCTTCCCAAAGATCAATTGACTCTGCGGGCAAGCTGTTAAGCCAATGCCGAGCTGGTCCTTTAAGCTTGAGTGGGAGATATTTGATGGCGTGAAGATTGCCGCCGCGGGCCATGTGTATATGGAGAAGATAATCCTCAATCCAAACCGCGGGTCTGTTGTGCCATCGAGGATTCGATATTAACGGGTTTAAACCCTTGAGGATTTGATGATCCATTACTTCGTCCGTGAAGCATAGTGGGTGTCTTGGCGCCTCAGATTGAGCAATATCGCGGCGTAGCTCGAGAGAGCGTTATCCGCTGTGTTCGCCCGGTCGGAGATAGTTATATCCGCACGACGGTATTAAATCGTGGGTCTTGGGCGCCCACGTGATCCATAGATAGATCTGGATTGTCTTGCCTTGTCCTCCAATATATACCGCGAAGTCCGCGCGTTCCCCGTGGCTTCATGCTTTTTGAGCGATGCCGGGGTACGGTTTTGGTGGAGGGCTTGCACGCCTCTCTATCGCGGCCACGAGGTGGTCGGTCTGCCGTATTGTGCGCTGGTGATGCAGGTTTGTGTGCCTCCTCCTCCAATCGGGGGAGCAACTTGCGTTTTGGGTAACTTTTGGAGGCGTTCGAGTTCATACTCTTGACGCGAGGACCTCGGTCCATCTGTCGCCAGCAGGTCTTGATCAGCTTGAAGCTGTTGCTGCTTTTCTTTAGGCTGTTTGCGTGGCCATTAGCCTGCGTCTCAAACGCTCTTGTTCGACGGGATCCTCGAGCACGACGAATTCGTTGTCGCCGAGGCTTGCCTCGTCTCCGGAGGAGGTAAGTAATTGTCATCCTCGACCTCTTAAATCGCCGCCCTCTCGTGAGGGCTTGCTGCCGCCTCCTCCAGCGCTGGATCATCTTTGGAGGGAGTTGTCTTCGGCACTTTACGGGGTGTTATTATCTCTGTGCGGAATCTCCATTCTTGCCATGGCGGGATTTAGAGCGGCGCCACGACGCCGTCGGCGCTTGGGCTGTTTCTTTAAGGAATCGGCCTCCGCTGCTTCTTCGCCGTCCCCATCTTTTGGGGTGTCCACCATGTATATGTCGATGACGAGGTGGTCTTCGGTGTCTGTAGGCGCTAGTTCTTGGTAGTCTCCGCATCGTCGTCCATACCGTCGATGTCTTGAGTCGTAGTCGAGTAAGTCGGTTAAATCGCCGGCGGTGGCTACTGAAGTGGGTGGTGGGTGGGCTTTGAATTTCTTCGTCGTCGCGTCCCCACCATCCTGGTCGAGTTCGCCAGGCTCTCCGGATAGCGAGAGATGCTTCAGTGAATTTATGATATCGCCAAGGGCGAGTGCTGAAAGATGTCGCATCGGTGAATTCCATGATCGGCCCAATCGGATTATTGGCGGGCGCAGGAGGTTCGAGTCCGGCAGAGGGTCCGCACCTCGAGTCATGAGCTTTATGCGGGACAAGGTAAGTGTTCGCTCCATCGCCGAGAAGTTGCCGCCCGGCGGTGTCCAGCCATCCATCCTCGATCCGAGCGATCGGCTCCGGACTATGGGTGAAGCAGATTTGTGTGCGGCCTCAAGGCGCTGTCCGTGGCGAGTTAGGTCATGCCCATCGTGACAGCGCGCACGCCGGGCTGTGGCTCAGATCCATCGAGGATCAAGTCCCCCGGATATCGGCCGTGAAGTTTAGGCTTCTAAACCTGACTCGACGGCCAGGGGCGTAACTTCGATCTGCTCCGGATGGGCAAGCGAGTTGGCCCGCGAGGCGGCCGCCGAATACGAAGATCTGTCCGGGAGAAAAGTCTCACCCAGACTGCGTCGTTGTTGATTGAAGAGGCCATCAAGCCTATCGGTGGCGATACGAGGAACTCTCAATGAAAGCACCAATGTCGGTGTCAAAACCGGCGGATCTCGGGTAGGGGGTCCCGAACTGTGCGTCTAGGCGGATGGTAATAGGAGACAAGGGACACGATGTTTTACCCAGGTTCGGGCCCTCTTGATGGAGGTAAAACCCTACGTCCTGCTCGATTGATATTGATATTGTGGATGTTTACAAGAGTGGATCTACCACTAGATCAAGGAGGCTAAACCCTAGAAGCTAGCCTATGGTATGATTGTAAGGGTTGTTGTTGTTCTAGTCCTACGGACTAAGGCCATCCGGTTTATATAGACACCGGAGAGGGCTAGGGTTACATAGAGTCGGTTACATTGGTAGGAGATCTACATATCCAGACGCCAAGCTTGCCTTCCACGCCAAGGAAAGTCCCATCCGGACACGGGGAGAAGTCTTCAATCTTGTATCTTCATAGTCTTGGAGTCCGGTCGATGATGATAGTCCGGCAAATGATAGTTCGGCTGATGATGGTAGTCCGGCTATCTGGACACCCCCTAATCCAGGACTCCCTCAGTGACTGTTCGACGTTTCTGGAGCTGGCCCGAATTCGTCGAAGATCAAGTCTCCGCGGATATCCGCCGTGTAGTTCAAGTTTCCGAACCTTATTTGATGGCCGGGGGCATAGCTATTGATCTGCTCCAAGTGGCCAAGCAAATTGGCCCGCGGCGCGAAGCCGCCGAACATGAAGATCTGTCCGGGGAGGAAAGTCTCACCCTGGACAGCATCGTTAATGATGATTGAAGGAGCCATCGAGCCTGACGGCAATGTCACAGAGGAACTCTCAATGAAAGCACCAATGTCGGTGTCAAAATCGGCGGATCTCAGGTAGGGGGTCCCGATCTGTGCGTCAAGGTTGATGGTAACAAGAAGTAAGGGACACAGATGTTTACCCAGGTTGGGGCCCTCTCGATGGAGGTAAAACCCTACTTCCTGCTTGATTAATATTGATGATATGGGTAATACAAGAGTAGATCTACCACGAGATCATAGAGGCTAAACCCTAGGAGCTAGCCTATGATGGTATGAATGTAATTGTGATCGGCCTTCTAAGGACCAACCTCTCCGGTTTATATAGACACCGGAGAGGGCTAGGGTTTACATGGAGTCAGTTACAAGGAAGGAAATATAATATCCGGATCGCCAAGCTTGCTTTCTACGTCAAGGAAAGTCCCATCCGGACACGGGCCGAAGTCTTGAGTCTTGTATCTTCACCCTTCAATAGTCCGGATGTTGTACACAGTCTGGCTGTCCGGATACCCCCTAATCCAGGACTTCCTCAGCGGTCGCCAACGCCGGGTGCGGCTGGTGTGGCTCCCGAGGAGGCGACCTAAGGGGTGCTGGACTATGCGGAGGCCTCGGCTTCCACCTCGCGACGACTCGACAGGGCCTCGGGGGCTTCGGCCTCAGGAGCATCAGGCTGCACCAACCCCTCCGCTGCTTCCTCAGGGCAGCCCTCTCAAGCCCTGGGAGGTGGTGCTTCAGGAGACCCGAGAGGCGCCTGCGCCTCAGCAGCCGCGCCGCTAGCACTCGGCCCCCCTGCGCCCACTTTTGGGGCAAGTGCCGTGCCGGCAGCAGGCAATGGAGCCACGCAAACAGGGCGTGAGGCCCCTCAAGGCCAGCTGGGCGGAGCCCCCATTCATCAAAGAGGGGCATCTGCTTCACAAACCCCACCTTGTTCGAGCAGCAGTACAGTAGACAACCTTCCTCCGGCAAGCTAGCTGGCGCTGGGTCGCCCGTCAGGAGCTCGTGCACCATGCGCTGCGCCTCGAGGGGAAGGGCAGGCACCTGAAACCTCATGCGGTCCTCGTAGCCGGAGAAGGTCCACATCAGCCGAGAGTGGCGCTGACGTGGAGCGATGCGGCACTGGATGTATTCCTTCACCACCATAGGCGTCGTCACCCCGAGATCCTTCAACCTGGCCATCCGATGCCAGACATGGGCCAGCCGTCGGTCGACAAGCTTCTCGTGTTCCCAGCCGGAGCTTGGGGCGGCCGGAATCCGCGGAAGAAGCAGCAGAGGGTTGCGCACACCAACATCCACAAACACCCACCGCTTCCTGAAACCTCCGATGACTGGCGAGAGTTTGAAATCAATCCCTAAGCCGGCCGTCGCCACGACGGCCTGAAAGGATGCACACCCTGAGCGCTAAAGGGCATCTATTAGGTGCAGCGAGAAGAAGTGGCGAAGCAAGGCCACGGAGGGGGCAATGCCCACCATGGCTTCGCAGACGAAGGCGAAGACAACAAGGAGGATGATGGATTGGGGATCTAGGTGCAGCGCGTTGATCTGGTAATGCGAGAGCACCGCATTGAAGAAGTTGGAGAAGGGAGGAATCAGGCCCGCCCAGAGGGCGTGAAGATGGAGTGGGACCTCGGTGGCCGTCCTGTCAACTTTGGCGCGGGAAGCGGGCCAGGCCATCGTCGCCCCCCACTCATTGGAATCGGTGGCGAGCGCCAGGCGCACCTTGTCCATCGCCTCTGGTTGAGCACCACCGACCGCTCGACAGCGGGCTCGAAGACCAGCGGCGTGGGAGCTGAGGTACGGGACTCTTTCTTCCCCTTCTTCTTCCGGCTGGGTGCCATGGCGGCAGAGAGAGTTGGAGTCAGGCTGGGCTAGGAGAAGGGATTCGCTGCTTTCCAAAAGATGAAGGAGATGGAGGCGGAGTTGTGTAGACAACGGTGGCCGCCTAGCCAGGCGGAGATCGAGGCTGCGTGGGGAAGTGGAGACGCCCACGTCCAATCAATCGCCACATGTAAATCAAGGCCGCAGGCTGTTGGGGCCCGCGGCGCTCCGCACTTGCCCCTTGGCTTCATCTCGAAGCCAAGTCCGAGCGCACCTTGGGCCCGGAGGCTACTGTCGGTGTTCTGGGAACTGGGGTCCCCAGACTTACCTGCCTGCGGCCCAGGGCATGGCTCACCCAGCGTCCTGGTACGGCCCATCTTCATCAGCAAACACTCAAGACCCTCACGAGGGGCCAAGCCTCGTGAGGCGGATGACACAAGACCTCCTCAGGGGCAGCCTCGCTAGGCTGGTTCACGAGGAGCGGAGATATCAAGGCAAGGAGCACCTCACGAGGAGCGCGTGACGTGAGCCATGACGACCAAGGCCAGGCGGGTGCCAGCGAGCGCATAGTACCAGTTTCCTCTTTGGTGCTAAAGAGGCAGGCGCAGGCGAGGAGTCCCGAGGCGTCAAGCAAAGGTTTCCATATCGGTGCAACGAGACCAAGACCAGCAGGATGGCAGGACAGAGGTCATCATGGAGCCCAGGACGGCGTCACCACCAGAGCCTTTGGCAGGCAAAAACTACTTTTGTCAGGATAGCTTGTACTAGCTGTCCCCCTTCAAACTTGTCCGTTGTGGGATCCCTTCCCGTCTAATATTTGGGAAGAGGACCCTGGCCTCTATGAATAGGACTAGCCACCACCATAGCCGGGGACGGATCATTCGGGCCACCCTAGCACTCATCAGCTCACCGAGATCAAGAACACCTTCCTCCAGAGGTTGTTCTTCCCTTGTACTTGTTCGTCCCCAGCCAACAAGGCAATCCACCACACCACACTAGAGTAGGGTATTACACCACAACGGTGGCCTGAACCAGTATAAACCCTCGTGTCCAGTGTTCTTTCAGTTCGTCGAGCTAGGCCGTGGATCGTTGAGCGAGTGAGCTAGAGAGAGAGATCTTCATGCGCACCCCAGTGTTCGAACCTCAAGGGTTTGACGGAACCCGTAATCCGACAAATACCGGTAGCTGGAATTCTAGACCTGAAAAAGCTACGTTAGGCTGCCTATTCTGCACAACTCCAAATGAGCTGAAACTTCACAGAGATTTTTTATGGAATATATAAGAAATATTGGAGCCAATAAGTACTAGAGGGGAGCCACCAGGTGGGTTGTGCCCTCCTCGGCCCACCTCCGGTGCCCCTCTTCTAGTATATAAGTCATTTTGACCTAGAAAAAATACGGAGAGAACTTTTGGGATGAAGCGCCGCCGTCTCGAGGCGGAACTTGGGCAGGAGCACTTTTGCCCTTGGGCAGAGCGATTATGCCAGAGGTACTTCCCTCCCGGAGGGGGAAATAATCGTCATCATCATCACCAACAGCTCGCCCATCTTGGGGAGGGCAATCTCCGTCAACATATTCAACAGCACCATCTCCTCTCAAACCCTAGTTCATCTCTTGTGTTCAATCTTACCGGAACTATAGATTGGTGTTTGTGGGTGACTAGTAGTGTTGATTACATCTTGTAGTTGATTGCTATATGGTTTATTCGGTGGAAGATTATATGTTCAGATCCATTATGCTATTTAATACCCCTCTGATCTTAAGCATGATTATCGTTTGTGAGTAGTTACTTTTGTTCTTGAGGTCATGGAAGAAATCTTGGTGCAAGTAATCATGTGAACTTGATATGTGTTTGATATTTTGATGGTATATATGTTGAGATTCCTTTAGTGGTGTCATGTGAATGTCGACTACATGATACTTCACCATATTTGGGCCTAAGGGAATGCATTGTGGAGTAGTTATTAGATGATGGGTTGCGAGAGTGACAGAAGCTTGAACCCTAGTTTATGCGCTATTCCGTAAGGGACTGATTTGGATCCAAAAGTTTAATGCTATGGTTAGAATTTATTCTTAATACAATCTCGTAGTTGCGGATGCTTGCGAGGGGGTTAATCATAAGTAGGAGGTTTGTTCAAGTAAGAAAAGCACCTAAGCACCGGTCCACCCACATATCAAATTATCAAAGTAGCGAACACAAATCAAACCAACATGATGAAAGTCACTAGATGAAATTCCCGTGTACCCTCAAGAACGCTTTGCTTATTATAAGAGACCGTTTTGGCCTGTCCTTTGCCACAAAAGGATTGGCCTACCTTGCTGCACTTTTTTTACCATTACCGTTACTTGCTCGTTACAAATTATCTTGCTACCAAACTACTCGTTACTTATAATTTCACTGCTTGCAGAGAATACCTTGCTGAAAACCACTTGTCATTTCCTTCTGCTCCTCGTTGGGTTTGATACTGTTACTTATAGAAGGGACTACGATTGATCCCATATACTTGTGGGTCATCAAGGCTCTTTTCTAGTGCCGTTGCCGGGGAGTGAAGTGCTCTTGGTAAGGAAAAGTTATTACTACGTGCTGAAATTTATTGTTACTTGTCACTTGGAAAACAATCCTTTGAGGGGTTTGTTAGGGTTATCTTCACCTCGACCGGAACCACAATTAGTTATCCCTCAACCTACCGCACCTACTAAAAATATTGGATATGAAATTCCTTTGGGTATGATATAACAACTGCTAGCTAATCCTTATGCAGGAGACGGAATCGAACATCCTGATATGCACTTGATATATGTGGATGAAATTTGTGGATTATTTAAGCTTGCAGGTTTACCCCATAGATCAACCTAAGAAGAAGGTTTTCCCTTTACCTTTGAAGGGAAAAGCATTGGCATGGTATAGGATATGCGATGATATTGGATCTTGGAATTGGAATCGATTGAAATTGGAGTTTCACCAAAAAAAATATCCTATGCATCTAGTTCATCATGATCGGAATTATATATATAATTTTTTGCCTCGTGAAGGATAAAGTATCGCTCTAGCTTGGGGGAAGCTTAAGTCAATGTTATATTCACGCCCCAATCATGAGCTCTCAAGAGAAATTATTATTCGGAATTTTTATGCTCGACTTTCTCATGATGATCGATCCATGCTTGATACTTCTTGTACTGTTTTCCTTATGAAGAAGACTATTAACTTCCGGTGGGATCTTTTAGAAAGAATTAAACGCAACTCTAAAGATTGGGAACTCGACGAAGGTAGAGTCAGGTATTAAGCTTAAGTATGATTGTGTTAAATCTTTTATGAATACCGATGCTTTTCAAAAGTTTAGCACTAAATATGGACTTGACTCTGAGATAGTAGCCTCCTTTTGTGAATCATTTGCTACTCATGTTGATCTCCCTAACGAGAAGTGGTTTAAATATCACCCACCTATTAAAGAAGAAATTAAAGAACCGGTAATAGCTAAGAAGAAACTATTATTAATGTCGATCCAATTGTTCCTACCGCTTATATTGAAAAACCACCTTTCCCTGTTAGGATAAAGGAACTTGATAAAGTTTCAACTGTGGTCAATAAAAGTTATATTAGAACTTCCAAACCTGCTGAACAAATCAAAGTAGAACCTAGTGTTGCTATGGTTAAAGATCTCCTGGTAGAAAATACAGATGGGCCTGTTATTTACTTCTGTGATGAAGGTGCTAGAATTGCCAAACCCGATGAAAAAGATAAACATAGACCTGTTGTTGGCATGCCTGTTGTCTTAGTTAAAATAGGAGATCACTGTTATCATGGTTTATGCGACATAGGTGCTAGCGAGTGCTATTCCTTTTACCTTATATTAAGAAATTATGAATGATATAGCACCCGCTGAAATACAAGACATAGATGTTACTATTAAACTTGCTAATAGAGATACCATCACACCACTTGGGATTATTAGAGACGTTGAAGTCTTGTGTGGGAAAATAAAATATCGTACTGATTTTCTTGTTCTTGGTTTCCCACAAGATGACTTTTGTCCCATTATCTTTGGTAGACCTTTCTTGAACACCGTCAATGCTAAAATAGATTGTGAGAAACAAACTGTTGGTGTTAGTTATTGTGATGAGTCTCATGAGTTTAATTTTTCCAAGTTTAGTAGAAAACATCATAAAAAAGAATTGCTTAGTAAGGATGAAATAATTGGTCTTGCTTCTATATATTGTCGTGCCTCCTACTGATCCACTAGAACAATATTTGCTAGGCCATGAGAATGATATGCATCTGCATGAAAGAAATGAAATAGGTAAGATTTTCTTTGAACAACGTCCTCTGCTTAAACAGAATTTGCCTATTGAAACTCTAGCAGGTCCTCCCCCACCTAAAGGTGATCCTGTGTTTGAATTAAAACAATTACCAGACACTTTGAAATATGCTTATCTTGATGAGAAAAAGATATATCATGTTATTATGAGTGCTAACCTTTCAGAACATGAAGAAGAAAGATTATTGAAGGTTCTGAAGTAGCACCGAGCTGCTATTGGGTATGCTCTTGATGATTTAAAGGGCATTAGTCCCACTCTCTGTCAGCACAAAATTAATATGGAACCTGATGCTAAACCCGTTGTTGATCACCAACACATTTAAATCCTAAAATGAAAGAAGTGGTAAGAACTGAAATACTGAAGCTTCTGGAAGCAGGTATAATCTATCCTATAGTTGATAATAGATGGGTAAGTCATGTTCATTGTGTCCCTAAGAAGGAAGGTATTACTGTTGTTCCTAATGATAAGAATGAACTTATTTCGCAAAGAATTGTTACTGCCTATAGAATGGTAATTGATTTTAGAAAATTAAATAAAGCTACCAGAAAAGATCATCCCTCTGCATTTTATTGATCAAATGCTAGAAAGATTATCTAAGCACACACACTTCTATTTCCTTGATGGATCTTCTGGTTTTTCTCACATACCTGTCTCACAACCTGATCAAGAGAAAACCACCTTTACTTGCCCTTTTGGAACTTATGCTTACAGACGTATGCCTTTTGGTTTATGCAATGCACTTGCTACCTTTCATAGATGTATAACTGCTATATTCTCTAACTTTTGTGAAAAATTTGTTGAGGTTTTCATGGATGATTTTTCCGTTTACGGAACTTCTTTTGATGATTGCTTAAGCAACCTTGATCGAGTTTTGCAGAGATGCGAGCAAACTAATCTTGTCTTGAATTGGGAGAAGTGCCACTTTATGGTTAATGAAGGTATTGTCTTGGGACATAAAATTTCTGAACGAGGTATTGAGGTGGATAAAGCTAAAGTTGGCGCAATTGAGAAAATGTCGTGTCCTAAAGATATCAAAGGTATTCATAGTTTCCTCGGTCATGCTGGTTTCTATAGGAGGTTTATTAAAGACTTCTCTAAAATTTCCAGGCCTCTTACAAATCTTTTACAAAAGGATGTTCCATTTGTTTTTGATGATGATTGTGTAGAAGCCTTTGAAGCACTTAAGAAAGCCTTGATTTCTGCACCTATTGTTCAACCACCTGATTGGAACTTGCCTTTTGAAATTATGTGTGATGCTAGTGATTATGCTATTGGTGTTGTTCTAGGACAAAGAGTTGATAAGAAATTAAATGTTATCCATTATGCCAGTAAAACTCTAGACAATGCCCAACGAAATTATGCTACTACTGAAAAAGAATTTTTAGCAGTGGTGTTTGCCTATGATAAATTTAGATCTTACATTGTTAATTCTAAAGTGATTGTTCACACCGATCATGCTGCTATAAAATATCTTATGGAAAAGAAAGATGCTAAACCTAGACTCATTAGGTGGGTTCTTTTGCTACAAGAATTTGACTTACATATCACTGATAGAAAGGGAGCTGAGAACCCCGTGGCTGATAACTTGTCTAGGTTAGAGAATATTCTTGATGACCCACAACCTATTAATGATAGTTTTCCTGATGAACAATTAGCTGCAATAAATGTTTATCATAACACTCCTTGGTATGCTGACTATGCTAATTACATTGTTGCTAAATACATACCACCTAGTTTCACATACCAACAAAAAAAATTCTTCTATGATTTAAGACATTACTTTTGGGATGACCCACATCTTTATAAGGAAGGGGTAGATGGTATTATTAGACATTGTGTACCTGAGCATGAACAGGGACAAATCCTACGGAAATGTCACTCCAAAGCTTATGGAGGGCATCATGCGGGAGACATAACTGTTCACAAGGTATTGCAATCTGGTTTTTATTGGCCTACTCTCTTCAAGGATGCACGTAAGTTTGTTTTATCTTGTGATGAATGTCAAAGAATTGGTAATATTGGTAAGCATCAGGAAATGCCTATGAATTATTCTCTTGATGTTGAACCATTTGATGTATGGGGTTTTGATTATATGGGGCCTTTTCCTTCCTCTACTGGGTATACACAAATTTTGGTTGTTTTTGATTATGTTACTAAGTGGGTAGAAGCTATTCCAACTAGTAGTGCTGATCACAACACCTCTATTAAAATGCTTAAGGAAGTTATTTTCCCAAGGTTTGGAGTCCCTAGATATTTAATGACTGATGGTGGTTCACACCTTATTCATGGTTATTTTCGTAAAATGCTTGCTAAGTATGATGTTAACCATAGAATTGCATCACCTTATCATGCTCAGTATAGTGGTCAAGTTGAACATAGCAATAGAGAAATAAAGTTGATATTACAAAAAACTGTCAATAGGTCCCAAAAGAATTGATCTAAGAAACTAGATGATGCACTTTGGTCTTATAGAACAGCATATAAAAATCCTATGGGCATGTCTCCTTATAAAATGGTTTATGGAAAGGCTTGTCATTTGCCTCTTGAGTTAGAACATAAAGCATATTGGGCAATTAAAGACTCAACTATGATTTCAAACTTGCCGGTGAAAAGAGGTTCTTTGATATTAACTCATTAGATGAATGGAGAACACAAGCTTATGAAAATGCCAAGTTATTTAAAGAAAAAGTTAAAAGATGGCATGATAAAAGAATCCAAAAGCGTGAGTTCAAAGTTGGAGAATATGTTCTTTTGTACAAATCTCGTTTCAGATTCTTTGCAGGAAAAACTTCTCTCCAAATGGGAAGGACCCTATGTCATTGAGGAAGTTTAACGATCTGGAGCCACTAAAATAAATAATGCCGAGGGTACTAACCCGAAGGTTGTCAATGGGCAAATAATAAAACATTATATCTTAGGTACACCCATTAATGTTGAAAGCAATATGATCCAAACTATGACACGGGAAGAACACATAAAAGAAATCTTCTGCAACACTCTAGAATCGTGAAAAAGAGGAGGTACGTGATACGGTAAGTAAACGGACTCTGGAAAATCCGCAAAAATATGTTCTGTCAGTTTTGGAATATAACAAAAATTAGGAAAATAAGAAACTACCGGGAAGGCAACCCTGGTGGGCACAAGACACCAGGGCGCGCCAGGCCCCCCTGGCGCACCCAGGTGGGTTGTGCCCACCTCGATTACCTTCCATACTCCATTTTTCTTCCGTTTGCTTGTTTCCCAAGATAAAAAAATCTTTATATACCCCCCGAACCTATTGACCACCGTATCGCAGAGAAATCTCTTGTTTTCTTTTCTCGCCGTTTTGCTGACAGATCTGAAAATATGTCATCCCAAGACTCGGAGGGTGAGAGCTATGTTGCTGATTATATCGCGAACCCTAAGGCTTATGGGGTTGTGGAGCACTATAGCTGGACTTTGGAGGAAGAAGAAGACTACTATCCTAAAGGGGAGGAGGAGACAAGCTCAGACGAGGATGAAGTCCCATTGCCTCAACCTGGGGACATGCACGTGGGATTCAAGAAGTCAAGTGTCCCCAACAAAGCAAAGAAACCTAAGATCCAGTTTATCCCCTTTTGTCTTTTGCAGGAAAACAAGCAAGATTTATGCAAAAAAGTATTGGAGCTTGAGTAGGAGATTGGCGAATTGAAGGAGGAAAATTCCATCCTCAAGCGTAAGCTAAGGAAGAACGACAAACCCTCTACTTCATCACCACCACCTCCTTCTTCATCACCAAAGGGAAATTGAGTATCGGGTATGGGCACTCCCCTTGGCTTGTGCCAAGCTTGGGGGAGGTGTCCCGGTATCGTATCACCTCCACTATCTTTTGCCTTTACTTTTCTTAGTTCGATCCATAGTTATCTTTTGCTCTAGATGAATAAAAGTTTAGTTTGATCCTTTCTTTTCGAGTGTTTGCTTAGTGATCTATACTTGTAATCTTGTGAGAGATATATAATAAAGTTTAGTTTGAATTTAGTTTTCTTAACTTTCATGTCCAATAAAAAGAAAGGAAATAAATAAAAAAGATCATATGCTAATCTTATGGTAAGTAATGACATCACATACAAAAAAGTATAAGTAGAAAATTTTATTGGAGATTTACGAACATAGCATTGGTCAATGATGCAATTCATGAAAGAATTAATAAGGGAAGAGAAGATTCACATGCAAATACACTATCTTGGACATCTTTTGTGATTGTGACCCCCCATCAAAATATTGTATGCCAAAATTGTTGACGTTCATATTGCTAGCCCCATCAAAATATAGAAGTTATATTGTCATAGATCCTTTAACATGTGGTGCTTGCCCCTATCTTTGCTAGCCAAAAATTCCGCACTAAGTAGAGATACTACTTGAGCATCCAAAAACCCTTAAACCCAAATCTTGTTTTGAGAGTCGACCATACCTACCTATGGATTGAGTAAGATCCTTCAAGTAAGTTGTCATCGGTGCAATAAGGCAATAAAAATTGCTTCTAAAAGTGTTGGGTCATTTAGTGTAAGAGAAAATTGAGCGTTCTATGAACTTGTGACGGCAAACAATAAAAGCGACGGACTGCATAATAAAGGTTGCTATCATAAGGGGCAATATAACATGACGTTCTTTTGCACTAAGAGATTGAGCATACAAACAAAAAGCACATGGCAACCTCTGCTTCCCTCTGCGAAGGGCCTATCTTTTACTTTTATGTATTTACTTTTATGCAAGAGTCAAAGTTTTTCTCTCTATTCCTTTTTATTTTCTCTTTTGGCAAGCATCATGTCGTGAGGAAAGATCTAGGCACATATGTCTAGTTGGATATGGGTGGCATGAGTTATTATTGTTGGCATCACCCTTGAGGTGAATACGTTGGGAGGCGAAACTATAAGCCCCTATCTTTCCATGTGTCCGGTTGAAACGTTTAGCTCATGTGTATGCGGTGAGTGTTAGCAATCATAGAAGACTATATGATGGTTGAGTATGTGGACTTGCCAAAAAGTCTCTGACACATGACCCTTCTTGAAAAGATGATGAATTGTAGTTGCAAAGTTGACTGAAAACATAGTTTATTAGTTTTCAATAGAGTTTATGCTTTATACTTTGCTGTTGTGATGAATTGTTACTTCAATAGAGTCTAATCCTTTTCTCTCATAATATGCAAGGTACACACAAAGAGGGAGAATACCAGCAGCTGGAATTCTGGACATGAAAAAGCTACGCCGGGCTACCTATTCTGCACAACTCCAAATGAGCTGAAACATCACGGAGACTTTTTATGGAATATATAAGAAATATTGGAGCAAATAAGTACAAGAGGGGGCCCAACAGGTGGGAACAATCCACCTGGGCACGCTAGGGAGCCCAGGCGTGCCCTGGTGGGTTGTGCCCTCCTCGGCCCACCTCTGGTGCCCCTCTTCTAGTATATAAGTCATTTTGACCTAGAATAAACAATGAGGGGACTTTCGGGACGAAGCCCCGCCGTCTCGAGGTGGAACTTGGGCAGGAGCACTTTTGCACTCCGGCGGAACGATTCCTCCGGGGGAACTTCCCCCCCGGAGGGGGGAATCATCGTCATCATTTTCACAAACAACTCTCCCATCTTGGGGAGGGTAATATCCATCAACATCTTCAACATCACCATCTCCTCTCAAACCCTAGTTCATCTCTTGTGTTCAATCTTTGTACCGGAACTATAGATTGGTGCTTGTGGGTGACTCGTAGTGTTGATTACATCTTGTAGTTGATTGCTATATGGTTTATTCGGTGGAAGATTATATGTTCATATCCATTATGCTATATAATACCCCTCTGATCTTGAGCATGATTATCATTTGTGAGTAGTTACTTTTGTTCTTGAGGTCACGGGAGAAATCTTGTCGCCAGTAATCATGTGAACTTGATATGTGTTTGATATTTTGATGGTATGTATATTGTGATTCCCTTAGTGGTGTCATGTGAACGTCGACTACATGACATTCACCATATTTGGGCCTAAGGGAATGCATTGTGGAGTAGTTCTTAGATGATGGGTTGCGAGCGTGACAGAAGCTTAAACCCTAGTTTATGCGCTATTCCATAAGGGACTGATTTGGATCCAAAAGTTTAATGCTATGGTTAGAATTTATTCTTAATACTTTTCTCGTAGTTGCGGATGCTTGCGAGGGGGTTAATCATAAGTAGGAGGTTTGTTCAAGTAAGAACATCACCTAAGCATCGGTCCACCCACATATCAAATTATCAAAGTAGCGTACACAAATCAAACCAACATGATGGAAGTGACTAGATGAAATTCCTGTGTACCCTCAAGAACGCTTTGCTTATTATAAGAGACCGTTTTGGCCTGTCCTTTGTCTCAAAAGGCTTGGGCTACCTTGCTGCACTTTTGTTACCATTGCCGTTTCTTGCTCGTTACAAATTATCTTGCTACCAAACTACTCGTTACTTATAATTTCAGTGCTTGCAGAGAATACCATGCTGAAAACCACTTCTCATTTCCTTTTGCTCCTCATTGGGTTCGACACTCTTACTTATCGAAAGGACATCGATTGATCCCATATACTTGTGGGTCATCACCGCATCATCACGTAGCATCATAACCGATAAATGGCAAACTTTACCAACTATGACAAATTTTAGGTCAACTCCAATAGTAGAGAAGGTTGACTTCTTTTAGGCCTCCTACCCCATCTAGAGGAGACAATGAAATTTTGTTTGTGCAATGAGTTGCCCTTCATGTCATATCTTGTAATTTTTTAGGGGCAGATCATCATGCAGCTTTGTGACCTATTTACCTGGCAAAATTTAACAAGAATGATGATAGACTTTGAATCATGTTCAATGGTAAAGAGTGTGACTTATTTACAACCTCCCACGTCATATAGAGAAGATAATAAAACAGTGTTGTATAATGAGTTGTTTATTGATCGTCTCTTAAAGCTAATACCATGACGATGTGTGACTAAATTAGAGTAAGTTTCACTTATTACCTCTAGTCCCGACGTTTGTGACAACGAGTTTTACTCCATTTGAAAAGCTTGCCACATATTACTCCCTTTGTTTATTTTTACTCCCCGTATAAGATTTCTTTAAAGTCAAACTATGCAAAGTTTGACCAAACTTATATTAAAAAATATCAGCGTTTACAATACTAACATTATGTAGTATGAAAATTAATTTCAAAACGCACCTATTGATATTGATTTCATATTCTGAATGTTGATATCTTTTCCTATAAAATGGTCAAACTTTATGAAGTTTGACTTCAAATAAATTTAATATGTAGACTAAAAAGAAATGGCGGGATTACCTTTTAACAAATGACATAGCATAGTTTTTACCCCATGTTTTCATAAACTAAAAGTCAACTTCACTTGTTAGGACGAGATAACAGCTTGATAAACATACTATTCAGACATGTACTCATTAGGTCGACCAAATTATATCAAAGTCTTTCATCAACTTCAATGATACCGAGAATGTAGTGTCGTTTGGCACTAGGCACATCATCTATATGGTCACACCATTGGAGCAAGGCCACATCGCCACATCGCCACACAAAGAGCACACACGATGCAGAGTAGCCATTGCTCGAACCACCTCCGATGGAGGAAAGCCCTGCCATGTCTGTGGCATCAAGGGGAACAACCCCCTGTGGGCGTTGGGACTGACTGGGTCAGCAAGCATACATGATCAATCTGTGACCTGACCATGGTAGTTCCTACCATGGCGTGCTCACGCGGCACCGTAGCCCCGTGTAAACTTATTTGTTTGAAAACATACAAGCTTGTCCTCAGTTCCCGCTTATTATTTGCCATATCATCATGTAAATTACTACCTGACAAGCTTGACGATGTTTCCAATAAGGTTTGACTTCTCCCACCATCTAAATTCAATTAGGTAATGGACATGTTGTACAATGGGCTATCTTTGATGTCGTCTTGCGACTATCATGTGGCATCATAACATATACACATTAGAGTTTTTATCAACGATGATGATAAAATTTAGGTCATGATAGCGTCATAACCGACAAATGGAAAACTTTACCAATGATGACAAATTTTAGGTCATCTCCAATAGCAGAGAAGGTTGACTTCTTTCAGGTCTCGTACGTCGTATAGAGGAGATAATAAAATTTTGTTTGTGCGATGAGTTGATCTTCGCGTCATATCTTGTAATTCTTCAGGCATCATGTGACTTTGTTACATATTTACGTGGCGGCTTTAACAAGAATGATGATAAATTGTGGCTCGTGTTCAATGGTCAGGAAAGTGACTTATTTTCAACATCCCACATCATATAGAGATGATAATAAAACATTGTTGTACAATGAGTTGTCAGTTGATTGTGTTTTGCAGCTAATATAATGACATGTGTGACTTAATTAGAGTAAGTTTCACTTATGCCTCTAGTTCTCACATTTGTGACACCGAGTTTTACTCCATTTTAAAATCTTGCCACATATCTTCCCTCAAAAAAAGGCTTGCCACATATTACCTTTTAACAATGACATAGTAGTGCAACACAACTACAATTGTATCGCCTGTTTTGCTTTGGTTTCGGCAGTTTCCTTTTTCTTTAAGAAGGTCATGTTTGTTTAAGCTATACTAGACCAAAAAACTAACGATATTGCCTAGGCACCCCACCCTAGGAGCTGTCGTGTTGCCCGCCGCATGACTTTCCGTGTTCCTTCACCGTCCATTGGTGTATGTCCAACGATTTCTGTTTTGTCTATATATAAGAATGATTATATCATCTATCTACTAACTAAATGGAAATAGCCAATGGCAAATCAATCATATCTACAACCAATTTTCAACAAAATCACCAATTTTCCAGGGAAGACACTTTCAAGAAAGACTACACACTCATCGTGCATTGTCGAGTCTTGATTGTGAAGGAAAGAACTATTAATCATGGATGAATGGTCCAATCAAGGCCAAGAAATAAACACAAATATAATGCCTTAAACAAATAGATGAAGCAAAGTTTTTCGTGGATGCCAGACTGCAGATTTTCATCATGGAGATGAAATATGTTCCGGTCACCATCTTGATGGTAAACCTTCTTATAGCTATACCATCTAGGTGCCGTCCGAAGATAGATGGTCTACCATTGGTGTTGGAAATATGCCCTAGAGGCAATAATAAAGTGGTTATTATTATATTTCCTTGTTCAAGATAATCGTTTATTATCCATGCTATAAATGTATTGATCGAAAACTCAAATACATGTGTGGATACATAGACAACAACATGTCCCTGCTAAGCCTCTACCGGACTAGTTCGTTGATCAAAGATGGCTATGGTTTCCTAGCCATGGACACGAGTTGTCGTTTGATAACAGGATCACATCATTAGGAGAATGATGTGATGGACAAGACCCAAACTATGAATGTAGCATATGACGGTGTTAAGTTTATTGCTATCGTTTTCTGCATGTCAAGTATATGTTCCTATGACCATGAGATCATGCAACTCACTGACACTGGAGGAGTGCCTTGTGCGTACCAAATGTCACAACGTAACTTGGTGGCTATAAAGGTGCTCGACAGGTATCTCCGAGGGTGTCTGTTGAGTTGGCATGGATCAAGACTGGGATTTGTCACTATGATGGAGAGGTATCTTAGGGCCCACTCGGTAATACAACATCACAATAAGTTTGCAAGCAATGTGACCAATGAGTTAGTCATGGGATCTTATATTATGGAACGAGTAAAGAGACTTGCCGGTAACGAGATTGAACTAGGTATGGAGATACCGACGATCGAATCTCGGGCAAGTAACATACCGATAGACAAAGGGAACTGCATACGGGATTAGCTGAATCCTTGACATCGAGGTTCGACCGACAAGATCTTCGTACAATATGTAGGAACCAATATGGGCATCCAGGTCCCGCTATTGGTTATTGCCCATAGAGGTGTCTCGGTCATGTCTGCATAGTTCTCAAACCCACAGGGTCTACACACTTAACGTTTGGTGACGATATAAGTATAATTGAGCTGTTATGGTGGTTACCGAAGGTTGTTCGGAGTCCTAGATGAGATCCCAGACATGACTTGGAACTCCGAAGGGTCCGGAGGTGAAGATTGACATATTGGACGAAGGGTATTGGAGTTTGGAAGTGTTCCGTCGGTACCGGGTGATGGCCAGCATCACCGAAAGGGGTTTCAGGGGGGGCGACAAGTGTTGTGGGGCCCCATGGGCAAGGGGAGGGGGCAAACCAGCCCACTAAGGGGTTGTGTGCCCCCTCACCCTTTCCCACGTGACTAGGAAAGGTGGGGCGCCCCCCTCTAGGGTTCCCTCCACCCGTCTTGGCAGGCAAGTCACCCTAGCACTACTAGGGAAAGCCTAGCAGTAGTGCGGTGCTATAGCTAAAGGTTAGCAGTAGCGTTGGTCTACCCGCGCTACTGCTATAGCTACTTAGTAGTAGCGCTTCTTGAAAAAGGCGCTACTGGTAATTACTAGTAGCGCGTCTCTCTGCCCGCACTACTACTATTATTCCATATTCTATTTCTTTTTTATTCTATGTCGTATTCATGCACCATTATGCAAGTTTTCATACAGTAGAAATTTAGAGATTGTTTTTACATCATAATGAGTTATTAAATCACTAGGGTGAAAGTACCGTGGATTAGTTTCAAGTGGATGGATCCTAAGTGACCAAGTCATGGATTATCGGTCACTTAGGATCCATCCACTTGAAACTAATCCACGGTTCTTTCACCCAATGATATAATAACTCATCATCATCTTCTTCTTCTTCATCGTCATCATATCATTAACAACTTATCATCATAATACATCATTGTCATATAACAACTCCTCATGATCATCATTTTCGTCCATGAGACATCATAAAACAACTTGGTCACTAGTCATAATCACAACTCGTCCTCATCATCATCATCAACTCTAACACATTGCAGCACATAATAACACATTGTACCTAGGACCTACTCCTCTCTCATAGGACCTACTACCCCCTCTAAGGTAAAATGGCATAAAACAAGATAGGACCTGACTCTCCATTATGGAGAATGGAGACTATCCTGTCTCCAATTCTTGCGCTTCGCACAATGTTGGTTCCAAGTAGCTCCGTACGATTGTCCATACATTCTTTCCATGCTTTGGTTGTCATGTCTTCATCGGTTTTAGAAATCCGGTATGAACAGTAATGGAGCCTAGGCAGACCTGGCCGAAAGCTAATGACATCAAGGTGACCTTTTGGAAACATGAGATGAGGCACACAATCCTTTGGGATTTTCTGTTGAAAAACATAGTAATAATGTCGTAGTTAGCAATGTAGTTTAGCTTTAGAAGAATTTATGCAAAAGATGCACGGATGTCGTAATAGTAAAAAATCTTACCATGCCATCTCCATAGATGTTACCGTAGTTCAACACGTGCGCTAGTGGCACGTATTGACCATAATGTGCAGGAGTTTGATAATTGATATTGTAATTCTCAACATCAATAATAAATGGGATAAGATGATCTTTCTTCTGATAAGTTAATTCTGCGCCATCGGTGTAGTAGGTTATGTCTACCATCTTCCGTACATTCTTTGAAGAATGAAAATAAGCTATCAATGGAAATAAGATGTCAACTATTTTGAAATAAACAATAGAAATTATTTAATAACTATGTTTGATAAACTCACATAGCGGTAGAATTGGAAGCGTATCAACAAGGACCCAAATGTCCATATAATCTTCATCGATGTCAGGATCACCAAGATCCAAGGTGACAAGCATACCCTTATGAAAATCATACATCTTGCAATGTGCTTCCCAATTCGGGCAACCAAAATGGGATACGCGCTCTCAGAATTGTATAGATTTACAGCAAAATCCATACCATGATGGGTTCTTAGGTGAACTATCTTTGTTTCCATACTTTCATGATCTTCAAAATCCATCCTCTCCAAGAAATAACGTCTTGCATGGCATGAGATAAGCTACTCGAATTGTAAAAGACGAAAATTACATGTTGAAGAAGCAGAAATCGTGCTTAATTACGAAAAAACACTTGTCGTCGTTGTGTACCATTTCAACATCGAAGGTCTCTTGGAGTTTAATACTGAAGTGCCGACCTTCTACCAGGTGAGGCTTGTCGCACAGACCTCGGTCATCGCGGCACCAGTCGCACTCCGCAAGACTATCATCGTCGGACGACACTTCCTTCTAGCACATCATAATTCAAAGATTAAAATTCTAAAATTAAATATATGTACTACAAAAACTAAATAAGATCATTATTATTCAACCCGAAATGTCGTTTAAGTATCTTTCCAGAAAATCTGGGCCACTCGATATTTCCTACATATTCTAGCACAAGTCATGCCAAAATTCACGGAAAAATCCGGCATGACCTTTGCTAAAAAGGACATATCGAGCGCCTGAAATTTGCTGGAGCGGAAATTAATCAACAGTCCGGCAAAACATAGGCCACTCGGAGGTGTTCCTTGCAAACATGGCCAGTTGGGCAAGCACATATCCTATTTGCATTCAAACTTGATGGTCATTGCATTTCAATGGTTGATGGTAAAAAATATGAAAAAAAAACATTTCAAGATATCTTATATATAATCCTAACATAACTAAATTTGCCAATATAGGTCTCTCTCTAAACTAGTTCTATTAAACACTTTCTAAAAAACTAGTTCTATTAAGTACTTACTAAATAAACTAGTTCTATTAACCACTTACTAAATAAACTAGTTCTATTAAGCACTTACTATAAATAAACTAGTTCTATTAACAACTTACAATCTATGTACATTCTACAAAATTCTACCTATCTAGACTATTAAAAACCCTACATTCTACCTATCTATACTATAAACTAAATATATGGAGGGAGGAGGGGCTGTGGATGGAGGAGGGGGAGGGAGTAGGGGTTGTGGAGGGAGGAGGGGCTATGGAGGGAGTAGGGGCTGTGGAGGGAGGAGGGGCTATGGAGGGAGGAGGCGTTGTTGATGGAGGAGGAGGGGCGGCTAGAGGAGGGAGGAGTAGGGGAGGGACGAGGGGAGGAGGAGAGGCAGCTAGAGGAGGGAGGAGTGGGGCGGAGGAGGGAGGAGGGGCAGCTGGAGGAGGGAGGAGAGAGGAGGAAGAGGAGAAGGAGGAGGCTTACCGAGGCCGGAGGATGGCGGCGATGCTGGCAACAATGCGGCGACGACGGCGGCAATGTGGTGACGGGGGCGATGGCAGGAGGAGGACGGTCGCGACGGTGAGACAGGAGAGTGAGGAAATGGGCGGGCACACAGGGGGATAAGGCTGGATTAGCAGTAGCGCAGTTTAGGAGAAAGCGCTACTGCTAAATTACCTAGCAGTAATGCATTTCATGGGAAAGCGCTACTACTACACTTAGCCTGGCGGCAACGGTGGGGTAATTTTAGTACTAGCACTCTTTGCCCTGGCCGCGCTACTGCTATGTACATAGCAGTAGCGCCTTCTGTTGCCACGCGCTACTGCTAAGTAGCAGTAGCGCCCCATTTTATCCAGCGCTAATGCTAAAGTTATGTGTATAAGGTTTTCCCTAGTAGTGTAGGGGCCGGAGATCCCATCTGCCCTGGCCGCCACCCCCTAGGGGCGCCACCCCCTCCTCCCTTCTCCTATATATAGAGAGGTAGACAGACAGACCCTTGAGCACATCTCCACACCATGGCATTGCCTCCCCTCTCCCTTGCATCCCTATTCTTCTCCGTAGTGCTTAGGGAAGCTCTGCTGAGATTACTCCACCACCACCGCCACCATGCCATCGTGCAGCCGGAGGACTTGAGCTACTACTTCACCATCGCTCGCTAGATCGAGGAGGTGAAGGCGTCATCAAGCCGTACATGTGTTGAATGTGGAGGTGCCTGATACGCCTCCAACGTATCTATAATTTTTTATTGTTCCATGCTGTTATATTATCATTCTTGGATGTTTTACAATCATTTTATAGTCATTTTATATCATTTTTTGGTACTAATCTATTGACATTGTGCCAAGTGCCAGTTGCTATTTTCTCCATGTTTTTTACATCGCAGGAAATCAATACCAAACGGAGTCCAAACACAGCGAAACATTTTGTGGATTTTTTTGGACCAGAAGACATTCAGTGGGCCAAAGATGTACCAAGGAGGGGGGCCAAGGTGAGCACAAGACACCTGGGCGCGCCTGGAGACCCAGGCGCGCCCTGGTGGGTTGTGCCCACCTCGATGTCCTCCCGTAGCGCCTCTTTGCTCTATAAATACCCCAGTATTCCAGAAACCCTATGGGAGTCGACGAAAATCAATTCCAGGCGCCGCAGAGTCCAGAACCACCAGATCCAATCTAGACACCATCACGGAGGGGTGCATCATGTCCATTGGTGCCTCTCCGATGATGCGTGAGTAGTTCTTTGTAGACCTACATGTCCGTAGTTAGTAGCTAGACGACTTCCTCTCTCTCGTTTGATTCTCAATACAATGGTCTCTTGGAGATCCATATGATGTAACTCTTTTTGCGGTGTGTTTGTTGGGATCCGATGAACTTTGAGTTTATGATCAGATATATCTTTTTATCCATGAAAGTTATTTGAGTCTTCTTTGATCTCTTATATGCATGATTGCTTATAGCCTCGTATTTCTTCTCCGATATTTGGGTTTTGTTAGGCCAACTTTATCTATTTAACTTGCAATGGGAAGAGGTGCTTTGTAGTGGGTTCGATCTTACGGTGCTTGATCCCAGTGACAAAAGGGGAACCAACACATATGTATCGTTGCTACTAAGGATAAAATGATGGGATGTATTTCTACATAAATAGATCTTGTCTACATCATGTCATCGTTCTTATCGCATTACTCCGTTTCTCCATGAACTTAATACACTAGATGCATGCTGGATAGCGGTCGATGTGTGGAGTAATAGTAGTAGATGCAGGCAGGAGTCGGTCTACTAATCTTGGACGTGATGCCTATATAATGATCATTGCCTGGATATCGTCATGATTATTTGAAGTTCTATCAATTGCCCACAGTAATTTTTTCACCACCGTTTGCTATTTTTCTCAAGAGAAGATACTAGTGTAATCTACGGCCCCCGGGTCTCTTCTTTAATATATTTGCCTTTGCGATCTATTTTCCTTTGCTTTTATTTTCAGGTCTATTAAACCAAAAATACAAAAATACCTTGCTGCACTTTACTTTATTTGGCGTTCGATCTATCAATATTTACAACTCACATCCTGCCAACTTTTGGCGCCGTTACCCGAAAGGGATTGAAAACCCATTTAACACGTCGGGTTGCGAGTATTTGTTATTTGTGTGCAGGTGTTGTTTACGTAGTGTTGCTTGATTCTCCTACTGGTTCAATAACCTTGGTCTCATCACTGAGGGAAATACCTACCGTCGCTGTGCTGCATCATCCCTTCCTCTTTGGGGAAATACCGATGTAGTTCTAGCAGACATCAGTGTCGTTCGTTCGGCACTTGGATCAGGAGTTCGGGCGACGGATCGTGGTTGGATCGCGAAGACGTTCGACTACATCAACCGCGTTTATTAATGCTACCTCTTGAGCATGCGTTGGTTTTCCGTTGAAGAGGAAAGGGTGATGCAGCAAAGTAGCGTAAGTATTTCCCTCAGTTTTTGAGAACCAAGGTATAAATCCAGTAGGAGGTTACAAACAAGTCGCCTTGTACCTGCACAAACAAATAAGAACCTTGCAACCAACGTGATAAAGGGGTTGTCAATCCCTTCACGGCACTTGAAAAAGTGAGATCTGATAGAGATAATAAGATAATTTTTTTTGGTATTTTTATGGTATAGATTGGAAAATAAAGATTAAAAAATAAAATTGATCGGAAACTTATATGATGGAAAATAGACCCGGGGGCCATAGGTTTCACTAGTGGCTTCTCTCAAGATAGCATATTCTACGGTGGGTGAACAAATTACTGTCGAGCAATTGATAGAAAAGCGCATAGTTATGAGAATATCTAGGCATGATCATGTATATAGGTATCACGTCCGTGTCAAGTAGATCGAAACGATTCTGCATCTACTACTATTACTCCACACATCGACCGCTATCCAGCATGCATCTAGAGTATTAAGTTCATAAGAATGGAGTAACGCATTAAGCAAGATGACATGATGTAGAGGGATAAACTCAAGCAATATGATATAAACCCCATCTTTTATCCTCGATGGCAACAATACAATACGTGTTTTGCTGCCCCTGCCATCCGGGAAAGGACACCGCAAGATTGAACCCAAATCGAAGCACTTCTCCCATTGCAAGAAAGATCAATCTAGTAGGCCAAACCAAACTGATAATTCGAAGAGACTTGCAAAGATATCAAATCGTACATAAAAGAATTCAGAGGAGATTCAAATATTTTTCATAGATAATCTTGATCATAAACCCACAATTCATTGGATCTCGACTAACACACCGCAAAAAGAATTACATCGAATAGATCTCCAAGAAGATCGAGGAGAACTTTGTATTGAGATCCAAAGAGAGAGAAGAAGCCATCTAGCTAATAACTATGGACCCAAAGGTCTAAAGTAAACTACTCACACATCATCGGAGAGGCTATGGAGTTGATGTAGAAGCCCTCCGTGATCAATTCCCCCTCCGGTGGAGTGCCGGAAAAGGCCCCAAGATGGGATCTCACAGGTATAGAAGGTTGCGGCAGTGGAAATAGGGTTTCGTGGTGCTCTTGGATGTTTTCAGGGTACATGGGTATATATAGGCGAAAGAAGTCGGTCGGGGGAGCCACGAGGGGCCCATAAGGGTGGGGGCGCGCCTACCCCCTGGGCGCGCCTCCCTGCCTTGTGGCCGCCTCGTTGCTTCCTTGAAGTCCACTCCAAGTCTCCTGGATTGCGTTTGTTCCAAAAATAACTCTCCCGGAGGTGTCATTCCGTTTGGATTCCGTTTGATATTCCTTTTCTGCAAAACACTGAAATAGGCAAAAGCAGCAATTTGCACTGGGCCTCCGGTTAGTAGGTTAGTACCAAAATAATATAAAAGTGTATATTAAAGCCCATTAAACATCCAAAACAGATAATATAATAGCATGGAACAATCAAAAATTACAGATACGTTGGAGACGTATCAAGCATCCCCAAGCTTAGTTCCTGCTCGTCCTCGAGTAGGTAAATGATAAAAACAGAATTTTTGATGTGGAATGCTACCTAGCATAATTCTCAATGTAATTTTCTTTATTGTGGCATGAATGTTCAGATCTGAAAGATTCAAAACAAAAGTTTAATATTGACATAAAAATAATAATACTTCAAGCATACTAACAAAGCAATCATGTCTTCTCAAAATAACATGGCCAAAGAAAGTTATCCCTACAAAATCATATAGTTTAGCTATGCTCTATCTTCATCACACAAAATATTTAAATCATGCACGACCCCGCTTTCAGCCAAGCAATTGTTTCATACTTTAGTATTCTCAAACTTTTCCAATCTTCATGCAATACATGAGCGTGAGCCATGGACATAACACTATATGTGGAATAGAATGGTGGTTGTGGAGAAGACAAAAAGGAGAAGATAGTCTCACATCAACTAGGCATATCAACGGGCTATGGAGATGCCCATCAATAGATATCAATGTGAGTGAGTAGGGATTGCCATGCAACGGATGCACTAGAGTTATAAGTGTATGAAAGCTCAAAAGGAAACTAAGTGGGTGTGCATCCAACTTGCTTACTCACGAAGACCTAGGGCAATTTGAGGAAGCCCATCATTGGAATATACAAGCCAAGTTCTATAATGAAATAATCCCACTAGTATATGAAAGTGACAAAATAAGAGACTCTCTATCATGAAGATCATGGTGCTACTTTCAAGCACAAGTGTGGTAAAAGGATAGTAACATTGTCCCTTCTCTCTTTTTCTCTCATTTTTATCTTTTTTTGGGCCTGCTCTCTTTTTTATGGCCTCTTTTTTTTCCCTTTTCCTTTTTTTTCGTCCGGAGTCTCATCCCGACTTGTGGGGGAATCATAGCTTCCATCATCCTTTCCTCACATGGGACAATGCTCTAATAATGATGATCATCACACTTTTATTTACTTACAACTCAATACTTAGAACAAAATATGGCTCTATGTGTATGCCTCCGGCGGTGTACCGGGATATGCAATGAATCAAGAGCGACATGTATGAAAAATTATAAATGAAACGGTGGGAAGTTGCATGGCAATATATCTCGGAATGGCTATGAAAATGCCATAATAGGTAGGTATGGTGGCTGTTTTGAGGAAGGTATATGGTGTGTGTATGATACCGGTGAAAATTGTGCGGTAATAGAGAGGCTAGCAATGGTGGAAGGGTGAGAGTGCGTATAATCCATGGACTCAACATTAGACGTAAAGAACTCACATACTTATTGCAAAAATCTACAAGTCATCAAAACAAAGTACTACAAGCATGCTCTTAGGGGAAGGGTTGTTAGGAGTTAACCATCACGCGATCCCGACCTCCACACATAAGGAAGACAATCAAGAAATAAATCATGCTCCAACTTCATCACATAACTGTTCACCATACGTGCATGCTACGGGAATCACAAACTTCAACACAAGTATTTCTCAAATTCATAACTACTCAACTAGCATGACTCTAATATTACCATCTTCATATCTTAAAACAATCATCAAGAATCAAACTTCTCATAGTATTCAATGCACTCTATATGATAGTTTTTATTATACCTATCTTGGATGCTCATTACTTTAGGACTAAGATTTTAACCAAAGCAAATTACCATGCTATTCTAAAAGACTCTCAAAATAATATAAGTGAAGCATGAGAGATCAATAATTTCTATAAAATAAAACCACCACCGCGCTCTAAAAGATATAAGTGAAGCACTATAGCAAAATTATATAGCTCAAAAGATATAAGTGAAGCACATAGAGTATTCTAATAAATTCCGATTCATGTGTGTCTCTCCCAAAAGGTGTGTACAGCAAGTATGATCGTGGTAAACTAAAAAAGTAAAGACTCAAATCATATAAGACGCTCCAAGCAAAACAGATATCATGTGATGAATAAAAATATAGCTCCAAGTAAAGTTACCGATAGACAAAGACGAAAGAGGGGATGCCTTCCGGGGCATCCCCAAGCTTAGGATTTTGGTTGTCCTTGAATTTTACCTTGGGGTGCCTTGGGAATCCCCAGTCTTAGGCTCTTTCCACTCTTTATTCCATAATCCATCAAATCTTTACCCAAAACTTGAAAACTTCACAACACAAAACTCAACAGAAAATCTCTTGAGGTCCGTTAGTATAAGAAAACAAACCACCACTTTAAGGTACTGTAATGAACTCATTATTTATTTATATTGGTGTTAAACCTACTTTATTCCAACTTATCTATGGTTCATACCCCCCGATACTAGCCATAGATTGATCAAAATAAGCAAACAACACACGAAAAATAGAATTTGTCAAAAACAGAACAGTGTGTAGCAATCTATAACTAACGCAAACTTCTGGAACTCAAAAATTTCTGGTCAATTAGGAAGTCCTATATAATTTGTTTATTAATCTTCTGAAAAAATAATCAACTAAAGAGCACGTTTCTGTGATTTATGAAAACTAATTTCGTGCGCGCAAAAGTTTTTGTTTTTCAGCAAGATCAAATTAACTATCACCGTAGGTTATCCTAAAGGTTCTACTTGGCACAAACACTAACTAAAACACAAAACCACATCTAACCAGAGGCTAGATGAATTATTTATTACTAAACAGGAACAAAAAGCAAGGAACAAAAAATGAAATTGGGTTGCCTCCCAACAAGCGCTATCGTTTAACGCCCCTAGCTATGCATAACAACAAGAATTGATCTAGGTATTACCATCTTTGGTATGCAATTCATAGGTGGCTCTCATAATAGATTCATAAGGTAATTTAGGCCCTGTTTGGTTCATAAGTCCTAGGACTTTTTTTAGTCCCAAGTCCCTAAAAAGTCCCTACCTGTTTGGTTCCTCGGACTTAACATGGAAAAGACCATATTACAACTATAAGTCCCTATAAGTCCCTCCTTGAGAGTCTTATTTCATAAGTCCCAAATGCCCACTTTAAGTCCCTATAAGTCCCTCCTGTTTGGTTTAGATGGGACTTAAATGGACTTTTTTTAAGTCCCTACACCAATAAGTCCCTGTAACCAAACACCCTCTTAATTTTCTTCCTAGGAAAGTGTTCCATGCCTTTCCTTAATGGAAATTGGAATCTAATATTTCCTTCTTTCATATCAATAATTGTACCAATCGTTCTAAGGAAAGGTCTACCAAGAATAATAGGACATGAAGGATTGCAATCTATATCAAGAAAAATAAAATCTACGGGCACATAGTTCCTATTTGCAATAATAACAACATCATTAATCCTTCCCATAGGTTTATTAATGGTGGAATCCGCAAGATACAAATTTAAAGAACAATCATCAAATTCATGAAACCTAGCACATCACACAAAGTTTTAGGAATCGTGGAAACACTATCACCCAAATCACACAAAGCATAGCATTGAAGATCTTTAATTTTAATTTTAATAGTGGGTTCCCACTCATCATAAAGTTTTCTAGGTATAGAAACTTCTAATTCAAGTTTTTTTTCATAAGATTGCATTAAAGCATCAACAATATGTTTGGTAAAAGCATTATTTTGACTATAAGCATGAGGAGAATTTAACACGGATTGCAACAAGGAAATACAATCTATCAAAGAGCAATTATCATAATTAAATTCCTTGAAATCCAAAATAGTGGGTTCATTGCTATGTAAATTTTGACCTCTTCAATCCCACTTTTACCAATTTTTACATCAAGATCTAAAAACTCCGAATCACTGGGACACCTTTTAACTAAAGTTGACTCATCTCCAATCCCATCATTATCAAGATTCATATTGGAAAACATAGATTTAATAGGATACACATCAATTACTTTTAGATCTTGTAGCGACCAGACCCGAATGGATCAAGTCTCTGTGCTCAGTGTCATCCTCGGATCGAGAATGCCGACACCACACAAGATTTCAAGGATTTATAGCAGAGTAGCAATCACACACTTATTACATCGTTGTCCACAAGGGAACTTATTACAATAATATGGCTTAAGGCCATCTAATAATAACAGCGGAAGGCTTGGAAGATAAATGAGTCCATCAACTCCATCGGCATCACTGAGTATAGAACCACGACCTAACACCTTACTGTAAATTCGAAAAGTCTGCAACGTGAAAGTTGCAGCCCAAAACGGTCAAGCACATGGAATATCTGGCAATGTAACACATAAAGAGCAATGAAGGAATAAGCCTATACTACATGCATATATGGCTGGTGGTAAGGCTCTACGGTTACATTTTGCATAAAGCTAATTTTTCCCTACATCAAAGGAATAATTTTATTTAACTATCATGGTGGTTGTTAAACATTGAGAATGGTTGACAAGCATCCTCAATCCCAATTAAAAAGTACTCATCAAAACCCAATAACTTTTATTAGAAGTAACATGTTGAGATTCACATGATATTCAATTACAGATACTCAAATTGCCCATAACCGGGACACGGCTAATCATGATTAGTTTATACACTCTGCAGAGGTTTATGACTTTTCCCCACAAGACTCGATCGCCTCCGCTTGGTTCTCGTGACTACATGGTGTTTGAGAAACGGATGACCGAGACATAGTCTTTCGAAGCGCTAGCACCTTACATGTGGGTAGACCGTACCAACCTACATCCCCTACATCAGCTAGCCTACCCGTAAGAGTTCGCACAACTTAGTCAACTACGCCAGAGCCCATAATTGGCTTGTGGCTGCACACGGAAGTTTCAGCTTGAATAATCTTATGATCCCTTAGAGCCGGGTGGCGGTCGAAGAAATACAGCAAGTCTGATGGAAACCAGTGCCTCAATCCACCCAGATGTGTGTTTAGGTTGCCACCTTAGATAAACCATTAATTAACAATCTCACATCTGTCATGGATATTCACTCACCCAATCCACGTCTACTAGCATAGCATGGCATAATAAGCAAACGTAGAAGTGACTCCCAAGGTTTCATAAGTAAAACAGGTAATAGGTACTACCTCAATCTACTTCCCAAACCCACAATTTAATTAGATCCTAAACATGCAAGTGTTTGAGGGTTGATCTAATGCATAAAAACTGGGTAGTAGAAAAGGTATGATCAAGTGTTACTTGCCTTGCTGATGATCCGTGAGACCTAGGGATTCGAAGTAACAAGCGGCGCACTCCGGGTGATCTAACGCAGACAAACAACAAGCATACAATAAGTACTCATCTAATGCACGAGGAAATCTCGAATAAAAGCTCTAACCAGAGAGTTCAACTTTAAGAACCCTGGTTGCAAAAGAAAAGAATCGAATCAAATAAAGCATCGAAAGTCGAAACTCGAGAGAGAACGACTCGGTTTAGCAATCTGAAACTAGGTCAAAATTTTACAGTAGCAAAACTCTGTGTAAGTAGGTTAGTCGGAACGGCGGTTTCAGAATGTGAAACTCCAGCGCTTGAATCACCGATTCGATAAACGAGCAAGAAATAAAACAGATTTGAAAATCGGATCGGAAATCGAATCAGAAAAATAACGGATTAAATCCGATTAAAAGAAAATGACGAACGGATTAAATAACGGACGTTCGTTAACAGAACTAATCCAACGAACACGTTCATTGAAACGAACGGTTCGGTGAACGTTCGTTAATTAAGAAAACCGAAAAAAACAAAACCATCTAGGGTTTTTTAAAAAAACCGAACTACGCAAAAAAAAACGGATCGGTTTTTAGGGAAAACCGGATCGGAACGGAGCGGGGCGGCGGCTACCTCCGGTGGGCTTGGCGGCGAGGTCAGGTCCGGGGCTCGGGCGGCGGGGTCGGCAGGGTCGGGAGGGGCGGAGAGGCGGCGGGGTCGGCGTCGGCGAGAACGGCGGCGGGCAAGGCCCACGGCGGCGGCGGGCTCAGCGCGGCTCGGGTTGGGGCGGCTCAGTGAGGTGAGGTGAGAGGGGGCGGTATTTAAGAGGGGGGGTTGGCGACTTGGGGAGGGCAAGGGGCGAGGCGGAGGCGGACTCGGGCGGCGGGTGGCGTGGCGGCGGCGGGACGCCCCGGGGCAGCGTCTTGTGAGGAGAGAGGAGGTGGGGCTGGGCGGGCGGCTGGGCTGGGCCTCGGCCCAGTGGGCGTTTTTTTAAAAATTAAACCAACGAATTAAAAAAAAATACCAAATGAACTCCGTTTTTTAATAAAAACAATTTTCCCCGACTCCTAAAAATGAGTCGAACAAAAAGAACTTTAAAAACGGCAAACATGCATATATTTTTAAAATGCTCATTTTTGCCTAAGCAAAATAAATCTTTCAAAAACCAAATTTGATTTATTTATAATATCCTCATTTTTCCTAAATGTTGGGAAAGTCATATTATTCCCTCTCTTTAATATTTTTATAGGAAAAACTTTATGAAGATAATTAAATAAATCCAAATGATCCTATTTTCAAAATTTGGGAAATCCCAAATATGAAACTTCCAACTCTCTCCGAGGGTCCTTGAGTTGCGTGAAATTTTCTAGGATCGGAAAATGCGAGAAAATATGATATGCATGATGACCTAATGTATAACATTCCAAATTGAAAATTTGGGATGTTACAAACCTACCCCTTAAGATGAATCTAGCCCTCGAGATTCGGGTTGGCTAGAAAATAGGTGAGGTGGTCCTTAAGCAAAACTTCCTCTCTTTCCCGGTGGCTTCATCCTCGGTGTGGTGGCTCCTTTGCACTTTGCAAAACTTGATAACCTTGCTGCGGGTAACTCTGCTGGCATAATCGAGAATCTTAACCGGTTTTTCCTCATATGTCAAGTCATCCTTCAACTGAATTGCTTCGGTGGCACTTGTGTCTCTTAACGGTACCTCTGCTATCTCGGGTGACATTTCTTCAATCGAGAAACGTGGAATACATCATGAACTCCTGACAGTCCTTCCGCAATTCCAACTTATATAACTTCTCCCATGCGTTGCAAAATCTTATACGGTCCAACGAAACGGGTGCTAACTTTCCTTTAACTCCAAAACGCTTAACTCCTCAAGCGGGGATACTCGAGATATACCTGCTCCAACTTCATACTCAATCGCTTGCGCTTTGAATCGGCATAGCTCTTACATGCAGGACTGGGCTACCTTGAGCCTGTCTCGAATCAACTTAACCTTCTGTTCGACTCCTTAATCAAATCTGGTCCAAACAACCGGCGATCTCCGTTTAGTCCCATGACAACGGTGTCCTGCACCTTCTTCCATACTGCGCCTCGAAGGTGCCATCTTTAAGCTGGTTTGGTAGCTGTTGTTGTAGGAAAATTCTGCATACGGCAAATTATCATCCCAGCTAGATCCATAATCTAGTGCACAAGCTCTCAAAGATGTCCTCCAAAATCTGATTGACTCTCTCGGTCTGTCCATCGGTCTGTGGGTGGAAAGCTGTCTATGAATTCTAGTCTGGTTCCCAATGTTTCGTAACTGGTTCCAAAATTTCAAGGTAAACTGGGTTCCTCTATCCGATACGATGCTCCTCGAACTCCGTAAACACACAATTCTGGTCATGTATATCTTTGCCAACTTAGCACTGCTATAGGTAGTCTTATTGGAATGAAATGAGCTACCTTTGTCAAACGATCGACTATGACCCAAATCGAGTCATATCTGAACGAGTCTTTGGCAAACCTGTGATGAAATCCATGCCTAGTTTATCCCACTTCCATTCGGGTATCGGCAATGGTTGCAACAATCCTGCTGGCTTCTGATGCTCTGCTTTTACTTTCTGACATACTTCGCAAACTGCTACATACTCCGCAATATCCTTCTTCATTCCGGTCCACCAGAAAATATTCTTCAAATCCAAATACATCTTGGTATTTCCTGGGTGAATCGAATAAGGTGAATATGGGCTTCTTGTAAAATCAACTTCCTGATATCTGGGTCATTTGGCACATAAACACGGTCTTCAAACCATAGGGTATCGTGCTCATCCTCACGAAATCCTTTAGCTTTTCCTTTGCTCATTTTCTCCTTTATAGAGGCAGCTTCCTTATCTGCCTTTTGGGCTTCTCTGATTTTGTCCATTAGTGTCGACTGAATCTCCAATGCTGCTACATAGCCTCTCGGAACTATTTCCAAACATAGCTCTTGAAGGTCCTCGGCTAACTCATTGGGTATTCCTCCCATCATTAGGGTATTGACATGGCTCTTACGGCTCAATGCGTCGCCTCGACATTAGCCTTTCCGGGTGATAATGCAATCTCATATCATAATCCTTGATAAGTTCTAACCATCTCCTTTGTCTCGAGATTCAATTCTACGTGTGAAGATGTACTTCAAAGTCTTGTGATCCGTATATACTTCACAATGATTTCCAATGAGAAAATGTCTCCATGTCTTTAAGGCGCACAACGGCTGCTAACTCCAAATCATGAGTGGCATAATTCAACTCATGGGGCTTAAGTTGTCGTGAAGCATACGAAACAACTCTTCCTTCCTGCATAAGCACGACTCCAAGTCCTCGGCGTGAAGCGCCGCAATACACCTCATAATCCTTAGTCCGATCCGCAATATCAAAACTGGTGAGGTAACCAATCTTTTCTTCAACTCCTGAAAACTTGCCTCACAGTCCTCAGTCCATATGAATTTGTTTTCCTTCTTCAACAATTCTGTCATAGGCTTTGCAATCCTTGAGAAATTCTCAATGAATCTTCGGTAGTATCCTGCGAGTCCAAGGAAACTCCGAATCTCTCCAACTGTCGTTGGTGCTTCCCATTTGGTTACGGTCTCAACCTTTGTGGCGTCAACTGCTATCCCTTCTCCGGATATAACATGTCCGAGAAATCCAACTTCCTTTAACCAAAACTCACACTTGCTGAACTTGGCATACAACTGGTGTTCCCTCAGTTTCTCCAAAACCAATCTCAAATGTTCCTTGTGTTCCTCTTCATTCTTCGAGAAAATCAAAATATCATCAATGAACACCACGACAAACTTGTCCAAAACTCCATAAACACTTTGTTCATCGGTTCATGAAATAGGCTGGTGCGTTAGTCATCCAAATGACATAACGGTATACTCATACAGTCCATATCTCGTGGTAAATGCTGTCTTGGGTATGTCTTGCTCCCGAATCTTCAACTGATGGTACCCTGATCGCAAGTCGATCTTGGAAAACACTTTGGCTCCTTGCAAGCGATCAAACAGATCATTTATCATAGGTAGTGGGTACTTGTTCTTGATTGTTACTTCATTCAATCCACGATAATCAACAACCATTCTCAAAGATCCATCCTTCTTCTCCACTAACAAAACGGGTGATCCCCAAGGTGAAGAACTTGGGCGAATAAAACCTTTATCCAATAGTTCCTTAATCTGCTTCTTGATTTCCGCCAAATCCTTTGCGGGCATCCTGTACGGTCGCTTCGATATCGGGCCTGTTCCTGGCAACAACTCGATCAAAAACTCAATGTCTCTATCCGGTGGCATTCCTGGCAATTCTTCCGGAAATACATCAGGATAATCCTTCACCACTGGTACTTCTTCTGTCGCGCTCCGATAAGCAATTTACTTGTGCTCTCCTCGGCTCGTGCCGTGATACATACTTAATCCTTCTTCCTTCTAGTGTGGTGAGCAAAATTGACCTTGTGGTACAATCTATGTTTCCTCCATACTTTGATAACCAATCCATTCCTAATATCACATCCAATCCTTGGGATTCCGAACTATTAGGTGCGAGGGGAAAACATAGTGTCCAATCCTTAGTGGCGATCGATCACACCATTTACTAGCCATGTACTCTGCTCGGGTGAGGTTACTAGCATGGGTGACCTAAGGGCTTGGGTCGGTAATTTGTACTTATCCACAAATCCCTTGATATGTATGAATGCGATGCACCAAGATCAAAAAGAACAACTGCATAAATGACTTAACCAAAATTTACCGATTCGATCGGGCTGATCTTCAACCTCCTCCACATCAATGTGGTTCACATCCCCTGTTGAAAGGGTTTGGCTTCTTTCCGAGCTTCCATTGCCATTTCCATTCGCCTTCGGGCAGTCATTTGCATAGTGCCCAGTCTTGCGGCACTTAAAGCAAGTAATGTGACTCAGTCTACCTTGGATGGTGTTGACGGGTTGGTGCGGTTCTGTCCATTGCTTCCTCCATTCCGGTTCCCATTCTTGGTGCCATTATGGTTGTGCGAATTTCCTCCTCCATGGGTGTGCTGAAACTGAATTCCTGTTTTAGGGTATAACGAGGTTTCGCTGGGCTCGAGTTATACTTCCCTGTCCATACTTCCGCTTGCAGTTCTCAATTTGTCGCTGCTTTCCTTCAATCATGAGGGCTCGGTCTACCAACTCCGGTAGTTGTTGAAACTTGCTACCATCAACGGCATCTGAACTCATCATTCAGTCCTTCTAGAAACTTCTCCGCTTAGCTGCATCGGTATAACGTCATCCGGGGCATAACATGCTAATTTACTAAAGTCATCCACGTCTTCGCCAACAGTCCTTCCTCCTTGGCGAAGTTGCGAAACTCACGCTTCTTCATGGCCATGGCTCCTCTTGAAACATGGGCGGTCTGAAAAGCTTGCTGAAATTGATCCCATGTGATGTGTTCACTGGGTAAGTGGCTGTGAAATTCTCCCACCATGCTGCTGCGGGTCCTTCAAGCTGATGTGCTGCAAACTTCACTCTTTCACCATCTGTGCATCCTGCAGTGGTCAGCTCCCTTCCTATCTTGCGGAGCCAGTCATCTGCTACAATCGGCTCGGTGCTACTGGAATACACCGGCGGGTTCAGTCTAAGGAAACGAGTCAGATGATCCGTAGGTGGTGGTGGTGGCGGTGGGTTGTTGTTGTTGTTGTTGTTGTTGCCCTGGTTCTGCACCAATGTTTGAATCAGGGTATTCTGCTGCTGAATCAATTGGGTGATCTCTGGCGGGAAAACAAATCCGGGGTCGCGTCTCGGAGGCATCTGAGGGGTTTAGAAAAGAAGAGAAATGTAGAATAGAATGAGGTCTAAGGGGAATCACTACCCAAATGCACATGAGCAAATGCACACAAAATCACTTCATTCAATCAAACAAGGGCTTACAACGATCTAACTAGCGCAAAAGTGCGTGTACTATAATATTTACATGGAGGGAAATACTACTAATATTGGGGGACTTCTACTAATTTGAACCGGTGGAAGACTCCATGATGTCTGCTCCAGCTTCGTCTTCAAAGTCGGGTTCACTTGGATCCGAATCGGTGTCGTCGATGTTGATGTAGTCGCTTGGGTATTCGACATACTGGTCTTCATTCCTGAGCGCCAACTTCTTCTTGAGTTCTTCGATCTCGTACTTAAGATCGTTATTGTGTCTTGCCAGAGCTACGATCTCGTCCATGTAGTCCTTGCGTGTAGTCTTTAGTTCTTCTTCCAGTTCGATGATCTTTCCTTTGTCTTTCGCAACTCCAACATGTCGTTGCACATTTGGTTCTCTGGCGCCGAATGTGCTGATTTAACTCTGGATGAAAGCTGCAATGGATCTATCCTTCTTGGTGCCGACGACGCCCCGCTTGTCATCTCGGCGTCCGCAAATCTGGTAGATGGTATCCTTGAGGTCTTCTTGATAAACTTCTCCAATGCGTCCCATGGTGATGTGAGCTGCCATGCTCTTTCCCAGACTCCAAGTTGGTGCACTGAAAACACTATCTATAGCCTTGGTGATTGGGGCGAATGTTCTTCCTGGAACGTGAGCGTGAATCTTCCAGTGCTCCTCTTCAGGCAGAGTGGCGTTGGAAGTCCCGGTGAAACTTGGTAGTCCAATGTTCAGGTACTTGGTAACTTCCTTCAAGTGAAATCCAAAAGGTGTGCCTTCATCTGGTTGGGTGTACTTGATCTTCGCGTCCGTCATCCTAAAGAGAGTAGAAAAGATGAGGAGTTAGAAAATGGGAAGAGAGTAGTGATCTATGGCTTTAACTTAGTGGTCGTGTCCTACATCGTGTGCTCGATACCATTCTCTCAGAGCGACCAGACCGAATGGATCAAGTCTCGTGCTCGATGTCATCCTGGATCGAGAATGCCGACAACACACAAGACTTGAAGGATTTATAGCAGAGTAGCAATCACACACTTATTACATCGTTGTCCACAAGGGAACTTATTACAATAATATGGCTTAAGGCCATCTAATAATAACAGCGAAGGCTTGGAAGATAAATGAGTCCATCAACTCCATCGGCATCACCGAGTATAGAACCACGACCTAACACCTTACTAAATGTTCGAAAAGTCTCAGCGTGAAAGTTGCAGCCCAAAACGGGTCAGACATGGAATATCTTGGCAATGTAACACATAAGAGCAATGAAGGAATAAGCCTATACTACATGCATATAGGGCTGGTGGTAAGGCTCTACGGTTACATTTTTGCATAAAGCTGATTTTTCCCTACATCAAAGGAATAATTTTATTTAACTATCATGGTGGTTGTTAAACATTGAGAATGGTTGACAGCATCCTCAATCCCAATTAAAAAGTACTCATCAAAACCCAATAACTTTTATTAGAAGTAACATGTTGAGATTCACATGATATTCAATTACCAGATACTCAAATTGTCCATAACCGGGGACACGGCTAATCATGATTAGTTTATACACTCGCAGAGGTTTATGACTTTTCCCCACAAGACTCGATCGCCTCCGCTTGGTTCTCGCACTACATGGTGTTTGAGAAACGGATGACCGAGACATAGTCTTTCAGAAGCGCTAGCACCTTACATGTGGGTAGACCGTACCAACCTACATCCCCTACATCAGCTAGCCTACCCGTAAGAGTTCGCACAACTTAGTCAACTACGCCAGAGCCCATAATTGGCTTGTGGCTGCACACGGAAGTTTCCAGTTTGAATAATCTTATGATCCCTTAGAGCACGGGTGGCGGTCCAAGAAATACAGCAAGTCTGATGGAAACCAGTGCCTCAATCCACCCAGATGTGTGTTTAGGTTGCCACCTTAGATAAACCATTAATTAACAATCTCACATCTGTCATGGATATTCACTCACCCAATCCACGTCTACTAGCATAGCATGGCATAATAAGCAAACGAGAAGTGACTCCCAAGGTTTCATAAGTAAAACAGTAATAGGTACTACCTCAATCTACTTCCCAAACCCACAATTTAATTAGATCCTAAACATGCAAGTGTTTGAGGGTTGATCTAATGCATAAAAACTGGGTAGTAGAAAAGGTATGATCAAGTGTTACTTTCCTTGCTGATGATCCGTGAGACCTAGGGATTCGAAGTAACAAGCGGCGCACTCCGGGTGATCTAACGCAGACAAACAACAAGCATACAATAAGTACTCATCTAATGCACGGGGAAATCTCGAATAAAAGCTCTAACCAGAGAGTTCAACTTTAAGAACCATGGTTGCAAAAGAAAAGAATCGAATCAAATAAAGCATCGAAAGTCGAAACTCGAGAGAGAACGACTCGGTTTAGCAATCTGAAACTAGGTCAAAATTTTACAGTAGCAAAACTCTGTGTAAGTAGGTTAGTCGGAACGGCGGTTTTGTAACGAAACTCCAGGCGCTTGAATCACCTGATTCCGATAAACGAGCAAGAAATAAAACAGATTTGAAAATCGGATCGGAAATCGAATCAGAAAAATAACGGATTAAATCCGATTAAAAGAAAATGACGAACGGATTAAATAACGGACGTTCGTTAACAGAACTAATCCAACGAACACGTTCATTGAAACGAACGGTTCGGTGAACGTTCGTTAATTAAGAAAACCGAAAAAAAACAAAACCATCTAGGTTTTTAAAAAAAACCGAACTCACATAAAAAACGGATCGGTTTTAGGGAAAACCGGATCGAACGGAGCGGGCGGCGGCTACCTCGGCGGGGCCGCTGGGCGAGGTCCGCGGGGCTCGGGCGGCGGGGTCCGCGGGGTCGGGAGGGCGGCGAGAGGCGGCGGGGTCCAGCGTCGGAGGAACGGCGGCGGCGGTGTCCACGGCGGCGGGGCTCGGCACGGCTCGGGTTAGGGCGGCTCCGCGGGTGAGGTGAGAGGGGGGCCGAGGCGGTACTTAAGAGGGGGGGGGGTTGGCGACTTGGGGGGGGGGCGAGGGGAGGCGGACTCGGGCGGCGGGTGGCGTCTGTGGCGGCGGGCGCGCCGGGCGGGGGCGTCTTGTGAGGAGAGAGGGAGGTGGTGGGCTGGGCGGGCTGGGCCGGCTGGGCCTCGGCCCAGGGGGGGCGCGTTTTTTTTAAAATTAAACCAACTAATTAAAAAAAATACCAAATGAACTCCGTTTTTTAATAAAAACAATTTTTCCCGACTCCTAAAAATGAGTCGAACAAAAAGAACTTTAAAAACGGCAAACATGCATATATTTTTAAAATGCTCATTTTTGCCTAAGCAAAATAAATCTTTCAAAAACCAAATTTGATTTATTTATAATATCCTCATTTTTCCTAAATGTTGGGAAAGTCATATTATTCCCTCTCTTTAATATTTTTATAGGAAAAATTTTATGAAGATAATTAAATAAATCCAAATGATCCTATTTTCAAAATTTGGGAAATCCCAAATATGAAACTTCCAACTCTCTCCGAGGGTCCTTGAGTTGCGTGAAATTTTCTAGGATCGGAAAAATGCGAGAAAAATATGATATGCATGATGACCTAATGTATAACATTCCAAATTGAAAATTTGGGATGTTACAGATCTTCATCATTATTATCATGAAAACTAGAAGAACACGCTTTCATAAAGCAATCTTTTTTAGCACGCATCGTAGCGGTTCTTTCTTTGCACTCATCAATGGAAATTATCATGGCTTTGAGAGACTCATTGATATCATGCTTAGGTGGAATATATATAAGTTTCAAAGAATCAACATCAAGAGAAATTATATCCTCATTCCTAGCCAATTCAACAACCTTAAGCAATTTTTCTTCAAGCAAAGCATTGAAATTCTTTTGTGAACTCATAAATTCTTTAGCACTAGTCTCAAAATCAGAGGGCATCTTATTAAAATTTCCATATGAGTTGTTGTAGGAATTACCATAATTATTAGAAATTACTAGGGAACGGCCTAGAATTAAAGTTTCCTCTATATGTGTTGTTACCAAAATTGTTCCTACCAACAAAATTCACATCCATAGATTCATTATTATTCTCAATCAAAGTGGACAAAGGCATATCATTAGGATCGGAATAAACACTCTTATTAGCAAATAATTTCATAAGTTCATCCATCTTTCCACTCAAAACAATCTCTTCAATTGCATGAACCTTTTTACTAGTGGATCTTTCGGTGTGCCATTGAGAATAATTAACCATAATATTATCTAGGAGTTTATTAGCTTCTCCTGAAGTGATTTCCATAAAAGTGCCTGCCGCGGCCGAATCTAAAAGATTTCTAGAAGCAAAATTCAATCCGGCATAATTTTTTTGTATAATCATCCATAAATTCAAACCATGTGTAGGGCAATTACGTATCATTAATTTCATCCTCTTCCAAGCTTGTGCAACATGCTCATGATCAAGTTGCTTAAAATTCATAATATCATTTCTAAGAGAGATGGTCTTAGCGGGAGGAAAATACTTAGAGATAAAAGCTTCTTTGCACTTATTCCATGAATCAATACTATTTTTAGGCAAAGAAGAGAACCAAGTTTTGGCACGATATCTAAGTGAAAACGGAAATAACTTCAATTTAACAATATCATTATCCACATCTTTCTTACTTTGCATATCGCACAAATAAACAAAGTTGTTTAGATGTGTAGCGGCATCTTCAGTAGGAAGGCCAGAGAATTGATCTTTCATGACAAGATTCAAAAAGGCAGCATTAATTTCACAAGATTCAGCATCGGTAATAGGAGCAATCGGGGTGCTAAGAAAATCATTGTTGTTGGTATTGGAAAAGTCACACAATTTAGTATTGTCTTGAGCCATTGCGACAAGCAAGCAATCTAACACACAAGCAAACGAGAAGCAAGCGAAAAGAGGCGAACGGAAAAAGGAGGCGAATAAAACGGCAAGGGTGAAGTGGGGGAGAGGAAAACGAGAGGCAAATGGCAAATAATGTAATGCGAGGGATAAGAGTTTGTGATGGGTACTTGGTATGTCTTGACTTGACTTGGCTTAAGCCTCCCCGGCAACGGCGCCAGAAATCCTTCTTGCTACCTCTTGAGCATGCATTGGTTTTACCATGAAGAGGAAAGGGTGATGCAGCAAAGTAGCGTAAGTATTTCCCTCAGTTTTAGAGAACCAAGGTATCAATCCAGTAGGAGGTTACACGCAAGTCGCCTTGTACCTGCACAAACAAATAAGAACCTTGCAAATAACGTGATAAAGGGGTTGTCAATCCCTTCACGGCCACTTGCAAAAGTGATATCTGATAGAGATAATAAGATAAATATTTTTGGTATTTTTATGGTATAGATTGGAAAATAAAGATTGCAAAATAAAATAAATCAGAAACTTATATGATGGAAAATAGACCCGGGTGCCATAGGTTTCACTAGTGGCTTCTCTCAAGATAGCATATTCTACGGTGGGTGAACAAATTACTGTCGTGCAATTGATAGATAAGCGCATAGTTATGAGAATATCTAGGCATGATCATGTATATAGGCATCACGTCCGTGTCAAGTAGATCGAAACGATTCTGCATCTACTACTATTACTCCACACATCGACCGCTATCCAGCATGCATCTAGAGTATTAAGTTCATAAGAACAGAGTAACGCATTAAGCAAGATGACATGATGTAGAGGGATAAACTCAAGCAATATGATATAAACCCCATATTTTTATCCTCGATGGTAACAATACAATACGTGCCTTGCTGCCCTAACATCCTTTGGGAAAGGACACCGCAAGATTGAACCCAAAGCTAAGCACTTCTCCCATTGCAAGAAAGATCAATCTAGTAGGCCAAACCAAACGGATAATTCGAAGAGACTTGCAAAGATATCAAATCATACATAAAAGAATTCAGAGGAGATTCAAATATTGTTCATAGATAATCTTGATCATAAACCCACAATTCATCGGATCTCGACAAACACACTGCAAAAAGAATTACATCGAATAGATCTCCAAGAAGATCGAGGAGAACTTTGTATTGAGATCCAAAGAGAGAGAATAAGCCATCTAGCTAATAACTATGGACCCGAAGGTCTGAAGTAAACTACTCACACATCATCAGAGAGGCTATGGAGTTGATGTAGAAGCCCTTCGTGTTTGATTCCCCCTCCAAAGAAGCACCGGAAAAGTCCCCAAGATGGGATCTCATGGGTACAAAAGGTTGCGGCGGTGGAAATAGGGTTTTGTGGTGCTCTTGGATGTTTTCGGGGTACATGGGTATATATATAGGTGAAAGAAGTCGGTCGGGGGAGCCACGAGGGGCCCATGAGGGTGGGGGGCGCACCTACCCCCCTGGGCGTGCCTCCCTGCCTCGTGGCCGCCTCGTTGCTTCCTTGACGTCCACTCCAAGTCTCCTTATTGTGTTTGTTCCAAAAATAACTCTCCCGAAGGTTTCTGTAACATCCCAAATTTTTAATTTGGAATGTTATACATAGAGCATCATTGCATATCATATTTTTTAATTGCATTTTCGTTGCATTTTCTTTGCATTTTGCTCGATCCTAGAAAATTCTACACAACTCAAGGACCCACGGGGAGAGTTGGGGATTTTCGTTATTTTCATATTTGAGTTTTCTCAAATTTTGGAAATAGGATCGTTGATTTTAATTATTTTATCTTCAATTATTTCTATTACAAAAATATGTGAGAGGGAATAAAATGACTTTCCCAAAATAAAGAAATAATGAAGATTTAATAATAAAATCAAATAAGATTTTATTTTGGAGTTTTTCGCCTTTTTATTTCAATTTAGGAAAAATGCGTGTTTTTCAAAATTGCATTTAGGCCCCAAATAAATGTTCATTAAATCCGGCTTGATTTTAGAAACCAGGGAAAATTTATTTCGGGATTTTTGGAGTCCGTTTAGTACTTCTTTTGATTCTTTTTTCTACGCGTAATGTTTTATTTAAAAAAAACGAACCGCCTTTCGGGCCTTACCCGAGCGGGACTCCGCTCGGGGGCGCCTTTAAATAGCGGCCGCCCCGAGCCGCCTCAGCCCCCAGCCCACCCGAGCCCGCCCTTGAGCAGCCTGGCTGCAGCCTGAGCAGCAAGGCTTCCGAGGTTCGCCGCCTCAATTTCGTGCCGATTTTTATTTAAAAAAAACCGATCGGTTTTCTTTGGTTTTTTTCGGTTTTTTTATTATTATTTTATTTATTTATTTTTTTCTTTTTCCGTTCAAATCTGTTCGTCGTATTTTTCTTTTTCTCGGATTTAATCTGCGATTTTTCTGATCGCGATTCCAGATCCGATTTTCGTTTTAGTATAACTTTTCGCTCGTTTATCGGAATCAGGCGATTCAAGCGCTGGAGTTTAATCTCAAACCCTATTTCGAATAATCTACTTAAACAAGTTTTTGCTTTTGTAAAATTTGACTTAGATCCAAATTAGTAAAACGAAGCTGTTTTCTTCCGCCGTTTGACTTTCGTTGCTTCGTTTGATTTGATTCTTTTTGCAAACCGGAGTTCTTAAGTTGAACTATCTGGTTAGATCTATTTGAGTTTTACCTGTGCATTAGTTGAGTACTTATTGTATGCTTGTTTGTTTGTCTGGTGATAGATTACCCGGAGTGCGCCGCTTGTTACTTCGAGTCTCTAGGTTTCGCGGATCATCAGCAAGGCAAGTAACACTTTGATCATACTCTTCTCATACCCAGTTTTCATGCATTAGATCTATTCCTCAAACACTTGCATGATTAGGATCTAATTAAATTGTGGGATGGGAAGTAGTTGAGGTAGTACCTATTACCTATTTTATTATCAAACCTTTGGGAGTTACTTCTACGTTTGCTTATTATGCTATGTTATGCTAGTAGAGGTGGATTGGGTGAGTGTATTCCATGATAGATGTGAGTTTGTTATTTAATGGTTTATTTAAGGTGGCAACTTAAACACACATCTGGGTGGATTGAGGCACCTGGTTTCTATCAGACTTGCTGTATTTCTTCGGACCGCCACCCGTGCTCAAAGGGATCATGAGATTATTCATACTAGAAACTTTCGTGTGCAGCCACAAGCCATTATGGGCTCGCATAGTTGACTAAGTTGTGCGAACTCTTACGGGTAGACTAGCAGATGTAGGGAAAGTAGGTGTACAGTCTACCCACAAGTAAGGTGCTAGTGCTTCGAAAGACAATGTCTCGGTCATCCGCTTCTCAAACACCATGTAAAGCGAGAAACCAAACGGAGGCGATCGAGTGTTGTGGGGAAAAGTGCATAAACCTCTGCAGAGTGTATAAACTAATCATGGTTAGCCGTGTCCCTGTTATGGACATCTTGAGTATCTAGTACCGGATATCATGTGAATCTCATCATGTTACTTCTAAATTAATATTGTTGGGTTTGTTAATGAGTACTTTTAATTGGGATTGAGAATGCTGTCAACCATTCTCAATGTTTCACAACCACCATGATAGTTAAATAAATTTATTCCTTTGTAGTAGGGAAAATTGGCTTTATGCAAAAACTCAGAATCAGAGAACTTTCCACCAGCCATATATGCATGTAGTATAGGCTTAACATTCCATTATTCTCTATGTGTTACATTGCCAAGATATTCCATGTGCTGACCCGTTTTGGCTACAACGTTTCATGTTGCGAGACTTTTTAGATTTACGAGTAAGGTGCTTAGGTCGTGGTTCTATACTCGTGATGCCGTTGGAGTTGATGGACTCGCTATTTCTTCCAAGCCTTCCGCTGTTATCGTTATTAGATGGCCTTAAGCCATATTTATTTTATTAAGTCTCTCTTGAGACATTCGATTGTAATAAGTGTGTGATTGCTACTCGTTATAAATCCTTCATCTTGTGTGGTGTCAAGATTATCGATCCAGGATGACATCGAGCACGAGACTTGACCGGTTGAGGTCGGTCGCCACAGAGATGGTATCGAGCACACGCCATTGTAGGACACGACCATTAAGCTAAAGCCCTAGATCACTACTCTCTTCTCATTTCTGACTCCTCATCTTTTCTACTCTTTTAGGATGACGGAAGCGAGGATCAAGTTCACTCAGCCGGATGAAGATACACCCTTTGGACGACACTTGAAGGAAGTCACTAAGTACCTAAACATAGGATTACCAAGCTTTACCAGGACCTACAATTCCACTTTACCCGAAGAGGAGCGCTGGAAGATTCAAGCTCAAGTTCCCGGAAGGACGTTTGCACCAATCACGGAGCCCATAGAGTGTGTTTTCAATGCACCAACCTGGAGTCTGGGAAAGAGCATGGCAGCTCACATAACCATGGGACGCATTGGAGAAGTTTACAAAGAAGACCTCAAGGATACTATCTACCAGATTTGCGGACGCCGAGATGAACAATGGGAGATAGTTGGCACTAAGAAGGATCAATCCATTGCAGCTTTCATCCAGGAGTTAAACCAGCACATTCGACGTCAGGAGAACCAGATATGCGCAGACATGATGGAGTTGAAGACAGCAAAAGCCAAGATTATCGAACTAGAAGGAGAACTGAAGGCCACTCGCAAGGACTACATGGAGGAGATTGTAGCTCTAGTAGGACAAAATGGCGATCTTAAGGAGAAGATTGAAGAACTCATGGGAAATTCAGCACCCGGAGGAGAAGATGAAGATAGCACCTGTCCAGAGAACTACATCATCATTGACGACACCGATTCCGATCCTAGTGAGGATGATTACGAAGATGAAGCTGGAGCAGATATCATGGAGTCTTCATCGGAGCAGTTTTTCCAGTTGACCACCATAACAGTAGTAGATTACCCCATGTTATTTTAGTTTTAGTTTCAGCACTTTGTAACGATAGATAGACCGTTGTATTGCCCTTGTTTGAATTGATTGGAGTGATATTGTGTGATTTGTCTCATGTGCATATGGGTAGTGTTTCTCTCTAGACCTCATTCTATTCTAAATTCTCGTCTTTTCTTAAACCCCTCAGATGCCTCCGAGACGCGACCCCGGATTTATTTTCCCGCCAGAGATCACTCAGTTGATTCAGCAGCAGAATACCTTGATTCAAACATTGGTACAGAACCAAGGCAACAACAACAACAACAACAACCCACCGCCACCACCACCTGTTGACCATTTGACCCGTTTCTTAAGGCTGAATCCGCCGGTGTTTTCCAATAGCACCGAGCCGATTGTTGCAGATGATTGGCTCCGTAAGATAGGGAGGGAGTTGACCACTGCAGGATGTACAGATGGAGAAAGGGTGAAGTTTGTTGCACATCAGCTAGAAGGACCCCCAGCAGCATGGTGGGAGAATTTTACAGCCACTTACCCAGTAGACACTGTCACATGGGATCAGTTTCAGCAAGCTTTTCGTACTGCCCATGTTTCAGCAGGAGTTATGGCCATGAAGAAGCGTGAGTTTCGCAACTTGCGCCAAGGAGGACGGACAATTGGCTAGTATGTAGATGATTTCAGTAAGTTAGCACGTTATGCCCCAGATGACGTTGCTACGGACGCAACTAAGCAGGAGAAGTTTCTAGAAGGACTGAATGATGAGCTGAGCATGCAGTTGATGGTAGCCACTTTCAATAACTACCAGGAGTTGGTAGATCATGCGCTTATGATTGAAGGGAAGCAGCAGCAGATTGAAAATCGCAAGAGGAAGTATGGACAGGGGAAGAATAACTCTGGAGCTCAGCAGAAACTTCGCTTTACCCCGAAGCCAGGAGGACAATTTCAGCATACCCATGGAGGAGGTAGCTCGCACAACCATAATGGCACCAAGAATGGGAACGGGAATGGAGGAAGCAATGGACAGAATCGCACCAACCCGTCAACACCATCCAAGGTAGACCTGAGCCACATCACTTGCTTTAAGTGCCGCAAGACTGGGCATTATGCAAATGAGTGTCCAGAAGGCCAGAATGGAAATGGCAATGGAAGCCCAGGAAAGAAGCCGAATCCTTTCAATAAAGGACAAGTGAACCACGTTACCGTGGAGGAGGTTGAAGCTCAGCCAGATGCAGTAATAGGTAAGTTTTGGTTAAGTCATTTATCGCAGCTTGTTCTTTTCGATCTTGGTGCATCGCATTCATACATATCAAGGGATTTGTGGATAAGTACAAATTACCAACCCAAGCCCTTAGGTCACCCATGCTAGTAACCTCACCCGGAGCAGAATACATGGCTAGTAAATGGTGTGATCGACTGCCATTAAGGATTGGACACTATGTTTTTCCCTCGGACCTAATGGTTCTGGAATCCCAAGGATCGAATGTGATGTTAGGCATGGATTGGTTATCGAAGTATGGAGGGAACATAGATTGCGCCAGTAAGTCAATTTTGCTTACCACCCCAGAAGGGAGGAGAATCAAGTATGTATCACGGCACGAGCCGAGGAGAGCACATGTAAATTCCTTATCAGGAGTTGTGCAGGAGGAAGTACCAGTAGTAAGGGATTACCCGGACGTGTTTCCGGAAGAGTTGCCAGGCATGCCGCCGGATAGAGACATTGAGTTTCTGGTTGAACTACTGCCAGGCACTGGGCCGATATCTAAGAGACCGTATAGGATGCCAGCCCAAGATTTGGAGGAAATTAAGAAGCAGATTAAGGAGTTACTGGATAAAGGTTTTATTCGCCCAAGTTCTTCGCCTTGGGGATCACCAGTACTTCTAGTGGAGAAGAAGGATGGATCATTAAGAATGGTTGTTGATTATCGGGGATTGAATGAAGTGACCATTAAGAACAAATACCCATTGCCGATGATCAATGACTTGTTTGACCAGTTGCAAGGAGCTAAGGTGTTTTCAAAGATCGATTTGCGATCAGGGTACCATCAGTTGAAGATTCGAGAGTAGGATATACCTAAGACGGCTTTTACCACCAGGTACGGGTTGTATGAGTACACCGTTATGTCCTTTGGTCTGACTAACGCACCTGCCTATTTTATGAACATGATGAACAAAATGTTTATGGAGTTTTTGGATAAGTTCGTCGTGGTGTTCATTGATGATATTTTGGTTTACTCGAAGAATGAAGAGGAACATAAGGAACATTTGCGTTTGGTACTCGAGAAGCTCAGAGAACATCAGTTATATGCCAAGTTCAGCAAGTGTGAGTATTGGTTGAAGGAAGTTGGATTTCTTGGACATGTTATATCCGGAGAAGGTATAGCAGTAGACCCCAATAAAGTTGTCACCATAACAAACAGGGAAGCGCCAACAACAGTTGGAGAGATCCGGAGTTTCCTTGGACTCGCAGGATACTACCGGAGATTCATTGAGAATTTCTCAAGGATTGCGAAGCCTATGACAGAATTGTTGAAGAAGGATACCAAGTTCATTTGGACCGAGGAGTGTGAAGTTAGTTTCCAAGAATTGAAGAAACGTTTGGTTACCTCACCAGTGTTAATTCTGCCAGATCAGACCAAGGATTACGAGGTGTATTGCGACGCTTCACGTCGAGGACTTGGAGCAGTGCTTATGCAGGAGGGGAGAGTTGTTTCGTATGCTTCACGATAGCTTAAGCCTCATGAGCTAAATTATGATACGCATGATTTGGAGTTAGCAGCCGTAGTGCATGCGTTGAAGACATGGAGACATTTCCTCATTGGAAATCATTGTGAGGTGTATACGGATCACAAGAGTTTGAAGTACATTTTCACGCAGAAGGAGCTGAATCTCAGGCAAAGGAGATGGTTGGAGCTTATCAAAGATTATGATATGAGATTGCATTATCACCCCGGAAAGGCTAACGTTGTAGCAGACGAGTTGAGCCGTAAGAGTCACGTCAACACATTGATGACGAGAGAAATACCAAAGGAGTTAGCCGAGGATCTTCGAGAGCTATGCTTGGAAATAGTTCCGAGAGGCTATGTAGCAGCACTGGCGATTCAGTCAACTTTGATGGACAAGATCAGGGAAGCTCAGAAGACTGACAAAGAGATTGCCTCTATAAAGGAGAGAATGAGCGAAGGAAAAGCAAAGGGATTTCGTGAGGATGAGCACGATACCCTATGGTTCGAGGACCGTGTTTATGTGCCCAATGACCCAGAGATCAGGAAGTTGATTCTACAAGAGGCACATGATTCACCATATTCGATTCACCCAGGAAATACCAAGATGTATTTGGATTTGAAGAATATTTTCTGGTGGACCGGAATGAAGAAGGATATTGCAGAGTACGTAGCAGTTTGTGATGTATGTCAGAAGGTGAAGGCAGAACATCAGAAGCCAGCAGGATTGTTACAACCATTGCCTATACCCGAATGGAAGTGGGATAAACTAGGAATGGATTTCATCACGGGATTGCCCAGGACTTGTTCAGGCTATGACTCGATTTGGGTTATAGTCGATCGTTTGACGATGGTAGCTCATTTCATTCCAGTGGAGACTACTTACAGCAGTGCCAAATTGGCTAAGATATACATGACCAGGATTGTATGCTTGCATGGAGTTCCGAGGAGTATCGTATCAGATAGAGGAACCCAATTTAACTCAAAGTTCTGGAAGCAGTTGCATGAAACTTTGGGAACCAGGCTGGAGTTTAGCACAGCTTTCCATCCACAGACAGATTGACAAACCGAAAGAGTTAACCAGATTTTGGAGGATATGCTTAGAGCTTGTGCATTGGATTATGGATCAAGTTGGGATGACAATTTGCCGTATGCAGAGTTTTCTTACAACAACAGTTACCAGATGTCACGCCCAATATGCGACCCTATCCAAAAGGAACTCGACGGTCCCACCAAGGATAGACCCGCATATTGAAACGCTTTTGCAAGGTGGATATCATTACATCAACATTACATAATAGATGGGGATACATACATAAGGCACAAATGCCACAAGAATACATCAGCATCATATACAAGAACAACATCCGACTATGGATGAAACATAAACAGAAGTTCAAGCTGTTGGAAATATGCCCTAGAGGCAATAATAAAAGCATTATTATTATATTTCCTTGTTCATGATAATTGTCTTTTATTCATGCTATAACTGTATTATCCGGAAATCGTAATACACGTGTGAATACATAGACTACAATACGTCCCTAGTAAGCCTCTAGTTGACTAGCTCGTTGGTCAACAGATAGTCATGGTTTCCTGACTATGGACATCAGATGTCATTGACAACGGGATCACGTCATTAGGAGAATGACGTGATGGACAAGACCCAATCCTAAGCATAGCACAAGATCGTGTAGTTCGTTTTGCTAGAGCTTTTCCAATGTCAAGTATCTCTTCCTTAGACCATGAGATCGTGCAATTCCCGGATACCGTAGGAGTGCTTTGGGTGTATCAAACGTCACAACGAATCGGGTGACTATAAAGGTGCACTACGGTATCTCCGAAAGTGACCATTGGGTTGACACGGATCGAGGCGGGATTTGTCACTCCGTGATGACGGAGAGGTACCACTAGGGCCCACTCGGTAATGCATCATCATAATGAGCTCAAAGTGATCAAGTGTCGGTCACGGATCATGCATTGCGGTACGAGTAAAGTGACTTGCCGGTAACGAGACTAAACGAGGTATTGGGATACCGACGATCAAGTCTCGGGCAAGTAACATACCGTCTGATAAAGGGAATAGAATACGGGGTTGCTTGAACCCTTGACATCGTGGTTCATCCGATGACAACATCGAGGAGCATGTGGGAGCCAACATGGGTATCCAGATCCCGCTGTTGGTTATTGACTTGAGGTAGTCTCGGTCATGTCTGCATGTCTCCCGAACCCGTAGGGTCTACACACTTAAGGTTCGGTGACGCTAGGGTTAATAGGAAGACAAGTATGTGATTACCGAATGTTGTTCGGAGTCCCGGATGAGATCCCGGACGTCACGAGGAGTTCCGGAATGGTCCGGAGGTAAAGATTTATATATGGAAAGTGGTTAAACGGACTCCGGAAAGTTTCGGGGGTATACCGGTAAAGTACCGGGACCACCGGGAGGTTTCCGGAGGTCCACCGGGAGGGGCCACCTCTCCCGGGGGGCCACATGGGCTAAGTGGGAGAGGGAGCCAGCCCCTGGTGGGCTGGGCGCGCCTCCCCACCTAGGCCCATGCGCCTAGGGTTTGGGGAGGAGGAAACCCTAAAGGGGCCCCTCAGCTTGGGGGCAAGCCACCCTCCTCCTCTCCTTGGCCGCCGCCCCCCTAGGGTTTTCCCTAGAGGGCCGGCCCCCCTTGACCCTCTCCTCCTATAAATAGAGGGGTGGGGGAGGGCTGCCAACATAGTTGTAGGCGCAGCCCCTCCCCTCCCAACACCTCTCTTTCTCCACGCAAGCTTGGCGAAGCCCCGCCGAGAACTACCTCAGACCAGCTGCACCACGCCGTCGTGCTGCCATTGGGATTGTCTTCTTCAACCTCTCCTTCATTCTTGCTGGATCAAGACGGAGGAGACGCCATCGTCTCCGCACGTGTGTTGAACACGGAGGTGCTGTCCTTTCAGACTTTGGTCATCGGTGATCGGAATCACGTTGGGAACGTCTTCATCATCACCACTCTCAAGAACGCTTCCGCACTCGATCTACAAGTGGTATGTAGATGCAAACTCTCTCGTTACTCGTTGCTTAGTAGAACTCATAGATGGATCTTGGTGAAACCGTAGGAAAAATTTTAATTTTCTGCAACGCTCCCCAACAAGTGGCATCATGAGCTAGGTCTATGCGTAGTTCTCTTTGCACGAGTAGAACACAATTTTGTTGTGGGCGTGGATCTTGTCAACTTACTTACCGTTACTAGTTGTTTCTTGCTTCCGCGGTATTGTGGGATGAAGCGGCCGGACCAACCTTACACGTGCTTTACGTGAGACCGGTTCCACCGACTAACATGCACTAGTTGCATAAGGTGGCTGGCGGGTGTCCGCTCTCCTACTTTAGTGGAGCGGATTCGATGAACAGGGTCCTTATGAAGGGTAAATAGAAGTTGACAAGATCACGTTGTGGTTATTCGTAGGTAAGAAAACGTTCTTGCTAGAACCCAATTGCAGCCACGTAAAAGATGCAACAACAATTAGAGGACGCCTAACTTGTTTTTGCAGCAATTGTCATGTGACGTGATATGGCCAAGTTGTGATGAATGATGATATATTGTGATGTATGAGATCATGTTCTTGTAATAGGAATCACGACTTGCATGTCGATGAGTATGACAACCGCAGGAGCCATAGGAGTTGTCTTTATTTTTGTATGACCTGCGTGTCATTGAAGAACGCCATGTAATTTACTTTACTTTATTGCTAAACGCGTTAGCCATAGAAGTAGAAGTAGTCGCTGGCGTGACAACTTCATGGAGGCACGATGATGGAGATCATGATGATGGAGATCATGATGATGGAGATCATGGTGTCATGCGGTGACAGGATGATCATGGAGCCCTCAAGATGAAGATCAAAGGAGCTATATGATATTGGCCATATCATGTCACTACTTTATAATTGCATGTGATGTTTATTATGATTATGCATCTTGTTTACTTAGAACGACGGTAGTAAATAAGATGATCCCTTAGAACAATTTCAAGAAGTGTTCTCCCTAACGTGCACCGTTGCTACAGTTCGTCGCTTCTAAGCACCACGTGTTAATCGGGTGTGATGGATTCTTACGCTCACATACAACGGTGTAAGCAAGATTTACACACGCAGTAAACACTTAGGGTTAACTTGACGAGCCTAAGAATGTGAAGACATGGCCTCGAACACGGAGACCGAAAGGTCGAACACAAGTCGATGGAAGATACGATCAACATGAGAATGTTCACGACGCAGACTAGTCCGTCTCACGTGTTGATCGGACACGGCCTAGTCGACTCGGATCGTGTAACACTTAGATGACTAGAGGGATGTCTAATCTAAGTGGGAGTTCATTAATAATTTGATTAGATGAACTTAATTATCATGAACTTAGTCTAAAACTTTTGAATTATATGTCTTGTAGATCAAATGGCCAACGCTCATGTCAACTTGAACTTCAACGCTGCTCCTAGATAAAACCAAGCTGAAAGATGACGGCAGCAACTATACGGACTGGGTCCGGAACCCGAGGATCATCCTCATAGCTGCCAGAAACAATACGCCCTAGAAGGACCGCTAGGTGAAGCTCCGTCCCGAGAGAACCAAGACATCATGAATGCTTGGCAGTCTCGGTCGATGATTACTCCCTCGCTCGATGCGGCATGGTTTACAGACTTAGAACCGGGCTCCAAAAGCGTTTTGAGCATCACGGAGCATATGAGATGTTCAAGAGCTGAAACTTGTTTTCCAAGCTCACGCCGGGTCGAGAGATATGACATCTCCGACAAGTTCTATAGTTGTAAAATGGAGGAAAACAGTTCGTCAAGTGAGCACATTCTCAAGATGTCAGGTTGCACAACCGTATGACCCAGCTGAATATTAACCTCCCCGATGAGGCGGTCATTGACAGAATCCTCGATCGCTCCCACCAAGCTACAAGAGCTTTGTGATGAACTACAACATGCGGGGATGGTAAAGACCATTCTGAAGTGTTCTCTATCTGAAGTCACCGAGGTTGAAATCAAGAAAGAACATCAAGTGTTGATGGTTAATAAGACCACTAAGTTTAAGAAGGGCAAGGGCAAGAAGAACTTCAAGAAGGACGGCAAGGAGGTTGCCGCGCCCGCAAGCAAGTTGCCGGAAGAAGTCAAAGAATGGACCCAAGCCCGAGACCGAGTGCTTTTATTGCAAGGGAAGGGTCACCGAAGCGGAACTGCCCCAAATACTTAGCGGATAAGAAGGCCGGCAACACCAAAGGTATATTTGATATACATGTAATTGATGTGTACCTTACCAAGAATCGTAGTAACTCCCGGTATTTGATACGGTGCCGTTGCTCATATTTGTAACTCACAGCAGGAGCTGCGGAATAAGCGGAGATCGGCGAAGGGACGAGGTGACGATCGGCGTCGGGAATGGTTCCAGTCGATGTGATCGCCGTCCGCACGCTACCTCTTCATTTACCCACGGATTAGTTATGAACCTTAATAATTGTTATTTGGTGCCAAGTTTGAGCATGAATATTGTATCGGATCTCGTTTAATGCGAGATGGCTACTCATTTAAATCCGAGAATAATGGTTGTTCTATTTATATGAGAGATATGTTTTATGGTCATGCTCCGATGGTCAATGGTTTATTCTTAATGAATCTCGGCGTAGTATTACACATGTTCATAACGTGAATACCAAAAGATGTAAAGTTGATAACGATAGTCCCACATACTTGTGGCAATCGCCGCCTTGGTCACATTGGTGTCAAGCGCATGAAGAAGCTCCATCTTGATGGACTTTAGAGTCTCTTTATTATGAATCATTTGACACATGCGAACCATGCCTCATGGGCAAGATGACCAAGACTCCATTCTCGGAACAATGGAGCGAGCAACCAACTTGTTGGAAATCATACATACCGATGTGTGCGGTCCAATGAGCGTTGAGGCTCATGGAGGATATCGTTATGTTCTCACTCTCACAGATGACTTGAGTAGATATGGGTATGTCTACTTGATGAAACACAAGTCTGAAACCTTTGAAAAGTTCAAGGAATTTCAGAATGAAGTAGAGAATCAACGTGACGAAAGATAAAATTCTTACGATCGGATCGTGGAGGAGAATATTTAAGTCACGAATTTGGTACACACTTAAGAAAATGTGGAATCGTTTCACAACTAACGCCACTGGAACACCTCAACAGAACGGTGTGTCCGAACGTCAGAATCGCACTTTATTGGATATGGTGCGATCTATGATGTCTCTTACCGATTTACCGCTATCATTTTGGGGATACGCCTAGAGACAGCTACATTCACTTTAAATAGGGCACCGCCTAAATCCGCTGAGACGACACCGTATGAATTATGGTTTGGGAAGAAACCTAAGCTGTCGTTTCTAAAAGTTTGGGGATGCGATGCTTATGTCAAGAAACTTCAACCTGAAAAGCTCGAACCCAAGTCGGAAAATGCGTCTTCATAGGATACCCTAAGGAAACCTTTGGGTATACCTTCTACCTTAGATCCGAAGGCAAGATCTTTGTTGCCAGAACGGAATCTTTCTTGAAAAGAGTTTCTCTCGAAAGAAGTAAGTGGGAGGAAAGTAGAACTCGATGAAGTACTACCTCTTGAACAGGAAAGTAGTGCAGCTCAGAAAATGTTCTGTGATGCCTACACCAACTCAAGAGGAAATTCATGATGATGATCAAGGTACTTGGATCAAGTTACTCTTGAACTTCAGGGTCCACTAGGACACGTTCCGCACTGCAGTGGTACGGCAACCCTGTCCGGAAATCATGTTGTTAGACAACGGTGAACCTTGAACTATGAAGAAGCAATGGCGGCCCAGATTCCAACAAATGGCTAGAAGCCATGAAACCGAGATAGAATCCATGTATGAAAACAAAGTGTGGACTTTGGTGACTTGCCCGATGATCGGCGAGCGATAGAAAACAAATGGATCTTTAAGAAGAAGACGGACGCGGATGGTAATGTCACCATCTATAAAGCTCGACTTGTCGCTAAGGGTTATCGGCAAGTTCAAGGGATTGACTACGATGAGACTTTCTCTCCGTAGCGAAGCTTAAGTCCGTCCGAATCATGTTAGCAATTGCCGCATACTATGATTATGAGATATGGCAGATGGACGCCAAAACAGCGTTCCTTAACGGTTATCTTAAGGAAGAGCTGTATATGATACAGCCGGAAGGTTTTGTCGATCCTAAGAATGCTGACAAAGTATGCAAGCTCCAGCGATCCATTTATGGGCTGGTGCAAGCATCTCGGAGTTGGAACATTCGCTTTGATGAGATGATCAAAGCGTTTGGGTTTATATGAGACTTATGGAGAAGCTGCGTTTACAAGAAAGTGAGTGGGAGCTCTGAGCATTTCTCATATTATATGTAGATGACATACTTGATGGGAAATGATATAGAATTCTTGGACAGCATTAAGGCCTACTTGAATAAGTGTTTTTCAATGAAGGACCTTGGAGAAGCTGCTTATATATTAGGCATCAAGATCTATAGAGATAGATCGAGACGCCTCATAGGTCTTTCACAAAGCACATACCTTGATAAGATTTTGAAGAAGTTCAAAATGGACCAGTCCAAGAAAGGGTTCTTGCCTCAGATTGCAAGGTGTGAGATTGAGCTCAGCTCAATGCCCGACCACGGCAAAAGATAAAGAAGAGATGAGTGTCATCCCTATGCCTCAGCCATAGGATCTATTATGTATGCCATCTTGTGTACCGGACCTGATGTAAACCTTGCCGTAAGTTTGGTAGGAAGGTACCAAAGTAATCCCGCAAGGAACACCGGACAGCGGTCAAGAATATCCTAAAGTACCGAAAAGGACAAAGGACATGTTTCTCGTTTATGGAGGTGACGAAGAGCTCGTCAGTAACAGGTTACGCCGACGCTTAGCTTCGACACGATCTGATGACTCTAAGTCACAAACCGGATACGTGTATATGTTGAATGGTGGAGCGAGAAGCTGGTGCAGCTGCAAGCAGAGCGTCGTGGCGGGATCTACATGTGAAGCGGAGTACATGGCAGCCTCGGAGGCAGCGATGAAGCAATTTGGGTGAAGGAGTTCATCACCGACCTAGGAGTCATACCCAATGCGTCGGGGCCGATCAAACTCTTCGTGACAACACTGGAGCTATTGCCCTTGCCAAGGAGCCCAGGTTTCACAAGAAGACCAGCACATCAAGTTGCCGCTTCAACTCCATCCGTGAAAATGTTCAGAATGGAGACATAGAAATTTGTAAAGTGCATATGGATCTGAATGTCGCAGATCCGCTGACTAAACCTCTTCATGGGCAAAACATGATCAACACCGTAACTCTATGGGTGTTCGATTCATCACAATGTAAACTAGATTATTGACTCTAGTGCAAGTGGGAGACTGTTGGAAATATGCCCTAGAGGCAATAATAAAAGCATTATTATTATATTTCCTTGTTCATGATAATTGTCTTTTATTCATGCTATAAGCGTATTATCCGGAAATCGTAATACACGTGTGAATACATAGACTACAATACGTCCCTAGTAAGCCTCTAGTTGACTAGCTCGTTGGTCAACAGATAGTCATGGTTTTCGACTATGGACATCGATGTCATTGATAACGGGATCACGCCATTAGGAGAATGACGTGATGGACAAGACCCAATCCTAAGCATAGCACAAGATCGTGTAGTTCGTTTTGCTAGAGCTTTTCCAATGTCAAGTATCTCTTCCTTAGACCATGAGATCGTGCAATTCCGGATACCGTAGGAGTGCTTTTGGTGTATCAAACGTCACAACGAATCGGGTGACTATAAAGGTGCACTACAGGTATCTCCGAAAGTGACCATTGGGTTGACACGGATCGAGCTGGGATTTGTCACTCCGTATGACGGAGAGGTATCACTAGGGCCCACTCGGTAATGCATCATCATAATGAGCTCAAAGTGATCAAGTGTCCGTCACGGATCATGCATTGCGGTACGAGTAAAGTGACTTGCCGTAACGAGACTAAACGAGGTATTGGGATACCGACGATCAAGTCTCGGGCAAGTAACATACCGTCCGACAAAGGGAATAGAATACGGGTTGCTTGAACCCTTGACATCGTGGTTCATCCGATGACAACATCGAGGAGCATGTGGGAGCCAACATGGGTATCCAGATCCCGCTGTTGGTTATTGACTTGAGGTAGTCTCGGTCATGTTCAGATGTCTCCGAACCCGTAGGGTCTACACACTTAAGGTTCGGTGACGCTAGGGTTAATAGGAAGAGAAGTATGTGATTACCGAATGTTGTTCGAGTCCGGATGAGATCCCGGACGTCACGAGGAGTTCGGAATGGTCCGGAGGTAAAGATTTATATATGGAAAGTGGTTAAACGGACTCGGAAAGTTTTGGGGTATACTGTAGTAAATGCAGGGACCACCGGAGGGTTCGGAGGTCCACCGGAGGGCCACCTCTCCGGGGGCCACATGGGCTAAGTGGGAGAGGAGCCAGCCCCTGGTGGGTGGGCGCGCCTCCCCACCTAGGCCCATGCGCCTAGGGTTTGGGGAGGAGGAAACCCTAAAGGGGGCGCCCCCCTAGCTTGGGGGGCAAGCCACCCTCCTCTCCTCTCCCTTGGCCGCCGCCCCCCCTAGGGTTTTCCCTAGAGGGCCGGCCCCCCTTGACCCTCTCCTCCTATAAATAGAGGGGTGGGGGGGAGGGCTGCCAACATAGTTGTAGGCGCAGCCCCTCCCCTCCCAACACCTCTCTTTCTCCACGCAAGCTTGGCGAAGCCTGCCGGAGAACTACAGTACCACTGCACCACGCCGTCGTGCTGCCATTGGGATTGTCTTCTTCAACCTCTCCTTCATTCTTGCTGGATCAAGACGGAGGAGACGCCATCGTCCCGTACGTGTGTTGAACACGGAGGTGCTGTCCTTTCAGTACTTTGGTCATCGGTGATCGGAATCACGTTGGGAACGTCTTCATCATCACCACTCTCAAGAACGCTTCCGCACTCGATCTACAAGTGGTATGTAGATGCAAACTCTCTCTCGTTACTCGTTGCTTAGTAGAACTCATAGATGGATCTTGGTGAAACCGTAGGAAAAATTTTAATTTTCTGCAACGTTCCCCAACACAAGCGACATCCACCCTGCTAGCCCAGGCTGCCGACCTGGAACCTATCCCCTGATCGAAGAAGAAGCAGAAGAAGAACTCCAAGACAAGCAAACATCGCTCTCGCGTCATGATCATCGCATAACCTGTACCTGCAACTGGTGGTGTAGTAATCTGTGAGCCACGAGGACTCAGTAATCCCATTACCATGGGTATCAAGACTAGCAAAGCTTAATGGGAAAAGGAAGGGGTAAAGTGGTGAGGTTGCAGCAGCGACTAAGCATATATGGTGGCTAACATACGCAAATGAGAGCGAGAAGGGAAACAAAGGAACGGTCGTCAACTAGTAATGATCAAGAAGTGATCCTGAACTCCTACTTACGTCAGACATAACCCAGAAACTGTGTTCTCCTCTCGATCAACCCCGAAAAGAGACACTCACGGTTACGCACACGGTTGGTGTATTTTAGAAGAGTTTGCTTCAAGTTTACTACAACCGGATATTAACAAATTCCCATCTGCCACATAACCGCGGGCACGGCTCTCGAAAGTTTATACCCTGCAGGGGTGTCCCAACTTAGCCCATGATAAGCTCTCGCGATCAACGAAGGATATTCCTTCTCCCCGGGAAGACCCGATCAGTCTCGGAATCCCGGCTACAAGACATTTCGACAGCAATAAAACAAGACCAGCAAGACCTCCCGGCGTGCCGACACCATCATAGTAGCCGCGCGTATCTCGTCTCAGGCCACGACCAGATAAGCTAAGCGTACAGGTACCGACGTAACCCAAGTTGCCAAGGGATGGTCCCGCACGGTGCTCTAGTTTGGACCAACGCTTAGACAAGCACTGGCCCGGGGGAGGGGTAAATAAAGATGACTCTCGGGATGCGCGACTCCCAAGGGAAAAAGGCTAGGTGAGGCAAATGTAAAACCAATGTTGGGCCTTGCTGGAAAAGTCTTATTCAAAGCGAACTGTCAAGGGGGTCCCATAAATCACCCGACCGCGTTAGGGACGCAAAAATCCGGGAACATAATACCGATATGACGGAAACTAGGGCGGCAAGAGTGGAACAAAACACCAGGCATAAGGCCGAGCCTTCCACCCTTTACCAAGTATATAGATGCATTAATTAAATAAGATATATTGTGATATCCCAACAAGTAAACATGTTCCAACAAGGAACAACATCTCCATGTTCCAACACACGCTTCAGCTTCCGCCTCGAGAACCCAACGGGCTGCTTCCCATCCAGTCCAGTCGCCGCAGTATGACGCTCCGCTGCAACTTGTGCCATTGCAGTCACATCCCATCTTCGCACCAACCTCCTCTCCTCTGATCCATCCCACCACAATGGCGAACTACCCACTGAACTCTGTGCCTTTCCTCCCGCCGGGTTTCGCCGTTGAGCCAGGGCCGGCTGATCGTCTTGTGCGCAGCGGCATGGTCGTTGGCCCGATCGCTCCTCTAAGCCACGAGTTCCTGGCCATTGCAGAAGCCAGTGAGTATGTGCCCCTGCATCGTCGAGCCACCGTCCGCCATCGGATCACTACTCTGCTTCAAGAATCACAGCTCTTTCCTAATGAGGTCAGTGATCACCCCCTTGGTGTTGGGATTTTTGGGTTTGTGGATTCATTTCATGAGAGATACTGCCGTCAACACGCCGCTGGAGCTTGAAGATGAAGATCTGCTGATTACCTTCGTCCCACACAATGCGGCTCTTAATCGTAGAGCGGCTCCATTTGGACCTGAGATTTGGATCATGTTCTTCAGCTTTCCGTATGACTACCAAACGGATTATTACATCACTAAGGCCTTGGGTGGATATGGTTCCTTAGTTTCCTGGTATAATCCCCGTCAGGACCGCAGATTCATCCTTCTGAAAGCCCGAGTACTTAGCCTGCGCCTCGTCCCCAAGAGTTTTGTGGTCTGGCAGCTTGGAGGTGCGCGAGACAGTTGGACTGTAGTAGTCACCATTCTTCGTAGCAACGACTGGAATGGTCTTCTCCCTGACGTACCTGCCGCACCGGAGGAAATGCCACCCCCAGATGGCAACCCACATCCACAGTTTGGCCCTGAGCTCACCGCGGAACAACTTTATCAGCAACAAGTTCATAACTGGCTCGTTCAGAATGGTGCACCTGCAGCTGGCAACAATGAGGCCCAACAAGTTGGTGACAATGCAGGCTGGGGCACTTGGGATGCACCGGCTGCTCCCCCACCACCACAAATGCCGCCCCATCGGTGAACTACAAGTTCGGCTTGTTGCATGAGGTCCGATTGTGCAACATGGGTTAGTACCTGAAAACAATGTCACTGATAATGCTCTCCAGGCTTGGAATGATTCGATCACTCAGTCTGACAGTTCAAGCACGACCCAGTCTGACATTCTCATCATCGATCACCCACCTATGCAGTTGTATGATAATGCAAGCCCTGAAACTCTTAACATCACTCTGGAGATTTATGATCAAGGAGTCAGATTCGGCTTATCTGCTCAAGGTAACGAGATCCTTTCCAAGCTACTGAATGACCCAATCCCACGCCGGAATCTCAATACCTTTATATTCCAAGCTGTTAGTCCTATGCTTGCAAATTTTGGACCTTGGAGGGAGGGGTTTGGCCTGAGAACAACCCCGGTACAGATGTCTATCTTGGTCACGCAGGACTCCACTGGTCTGACTTTTTCCCAGCAATCAAGTTATACTTCTGATTTCGCACCCTCTTCTGTGATCATTGAGGACCTGTCTGAGCATGCCAATATGGACAGCGCTACAGAGCCCTCCATGCTGCCCAACACTGATGTTGCCACTATGGACACGGAAGAAGTTGTGCGCTCCTCACCTCTGCAACTTGCTGTAAGCTCGGAGGCAAATGCTCCCCTGCCCACCGCCGGCCCGCGCCCTCGTAAGGCCAGGGCTGCTGCCCCTATCTCCACAACTGAAGTGCGCCGCAGCCTCCGCTCCAACAAGTACGATGGGTTCAAGGTTCCTCCCCTCTCTGAAACTCGAAGGACCATCTCCAAAGTTAAACCTCGTGTCATCCCGTCTATTGGCACATCAGCTTCTGCTGGGTCTTCTGCTATTGAGATCCTACCCCCAACTCCTATAGCTACTCTGCAATCCATTGGAGTTAACCAATGTGCTATACCAGTTACTGAACTTTCTGAAGAAGCACTACTGGCTGAAACTACTACCGCACCTGAGCTCTCTGCGCCATCGACTAGGAGTGATCAGGGAGAGGATCTCTCCCACGATTCTGCTTAATCCTGGGAGCTCTTTATGACGTCGTTGAGATGCTGGAATGTGCTCTCATGGAATATTCGTGTACTCAACTCTGAGAAGAAGCATCTGGCTCTGAATAACGCTATCTCTACCGGTGGTTGTGCTATCGTTTGCCTCCAGGAAACTAAGATGCCTGAGGTTACTTTTGCTTTTATTAAAACTTGCTGCCCTAAACAATTTGATCGCTTTGCTTTTGTCCCTTCACGTGGCGCTTCTGGAGGGCTGCTAACTATCTGGAAAAGCTCGGTTTTCTCTGGTTCGGTTCGCTCGTCTGATCCATTTGCGCTAGTCATTGATTTCGTTAGCACACAATCATCTAACCGTTGGACGTTAGTTAATGTGTATGGGCCTTGCACGGGTACTGATAGAGATGTTTTCACACAATGGTTATATGATGTTCAAATACCTAGTAATCAAGACTGGTTACTTTTGGGTGATTTCAACTACATGCACGCTCCGGACAATCGTAATAAACCTAGGGGTAACATTCAAGATATGATTATGTTCAATGACATAATTCGTAAACAGCAACTGATTGAGCTTCCGGTGAAAGGTAGAACTTATACTTGGAGCAATATGCAAACCGATCCATTGCTAGAGCAGATTGACTGGTTCTTCACATCCTTACATTGGACTAATGCATATCCCAAAACGTTAGTCAAACCTCTTGGCAAGCCTGTTTCTGACCACATCCCTTGCGTGGTCACCATTGAGACCAAAATACCCCGATCCAAGCTCTTTCGTTTTGAATCCTACTGGAACTTAAATCCAGGGTTTATGGACATTGTCAGAGAGGTTTGGGGCCTGCCAGTTAGGAACGCAAACGCTGCTACAATCCTTTGCCGAAAATTCAAAGCGCTGCGGCACGCTCTCAAAATCTGGAGCAAGAATATTTCTCGTTTATCCGTGGCCATCACAAACTGTAACAGTGTCCTGGCGGACCTAGACGAGTTGGAAAATAAACGTCCCCTTTCAATTCCAGAAATGAATTTCAGGCGTATTCTAAAGTCGCATCTGCTAACGCTGCTCAAATATCAAAAACTATATTGGAAGAAGCGCTGTACTGTTCGTTGGATTAAGTTTGGCGATGAAAACTCCAAGTTTTTCCAAGCTATGGCCACGGAACGTTATCGCCAAAACAACATCTCCTCCCTCAAGCTTGAGGACGGCACCTTGGTCGAAGATCATCCTGCAAAAGAGGCCCTCTTATTTCAAACCTACAAAAACCGCCTGGGCACGGTCTCTCCCTCAGACATGAAATTTGATCTACCAACCATTATCCCCCCCGCTACCCATCTCGACCAGCTCACCACTCCTTTTTCACATGAGGAAATTGATAATGTCGTCAAAAGTATGCCTCCGGATCGTGCACCTGGACCAGATGGATTTAGTGGGGCGTTTTTGAAAGCATGCTGGCCCATCATTCGATATGACTTCTATGCACTATGCGCCCAGTTCTATGAAGGTACGCTTGATGTCACTAGCATCAATGATGGTCTCATCACACTTATACCCAAGATCAACTCTCCCGAAACGGTCAATGATTTCAGACCCATTACATTGCTCAACTGCTGCCTAAAGCTAATTACCAAACTGCTAGCAGACAGACTTCAGCGTGTCATTCCCACCCTCATCCACCGGAATCAGTACGGGTTCATTAAAGGTCGCACTATACAGGATTGTCTGGCGTGGGCTTATCAATACCTCTATCAATGCCAAACCTCGGCCCGACCAATCATTGTTCTTAAACTTGATTTCGCCAAAGCATTTGATACTATAGCGCATGACCCAATGATTTGCATTATGCAGCAGATCGGTTTCAATGACAAATGGATCCCCTGGATCAAGTGCCTCTTCTCCTCGGGTCGCTCGTCCGTCCTTCTTAATGGGGTCCAAGGCCGACAGTTCCTTTGCCGCTGCGGTGTGCGGCAAGGTGATCCTTTGTCCCCCCTCATTTTTGTCCTGGCAGCTGAGCTACTTCAATGTGCGGTCAACGATGCTTTTCGACGTGGAGATATCAGCCTGCCTTTTCCATGCAATGTGCAAAATGATTACCTAGTGATTCAATATGCGGATGACACCCTCCTTGTCCTGCCTGCCTGCCCGCAACAGGCCGCCCGTGTCAAGAACATTCTTTCGGATTATGCAGCCTCTATCGGCCTCAAAATAAACTTTCACAAGTCAACGCTCATGCCAATCAACCTAGATGCAAATGCCGCTTCTAGACTTGCCGCCGTTTTTGGCTGTTCTGTAGGTACAATGCCCTTCACCTACCTTGGCTTGCCGCTTGGCACTACTAGACCAACCATTCAAGAATTCATGCCTCTGGTCTGCAAAATGGAGCGTCGTCTCACTGCCACGATAGCTATGATGTCCTATGGGGGTCGCCTTTCTTGGCTAAACGCTTCTGTCACCTCCCTTCTTGTGTTTGCCATGTGCACGCTCAAGTTTCCTTCGAAACTGATTGAAATTCTGGACAAGATAAGAAGGAGATGCCTCTGGACAAAGAAAACCGACCAAGGTGACAAATGTAACTCGCTTGCAGCTTGGGATCTAGTTTGCAAGCCCAAACGTAAAGGCGGCTTGGGGGTGATCAACATCAAAATCCACAACGAAGCCCTCCTGCTGAAATTCTTGCACAAGTTCTATAACAAATTGGACGTTCCATGGGTCACCATGCTTTGGGAGAATCAGTATACCAACCAGGTGCCTCATGCGGTTGATTTGGTCGCCTCCTTCTGGTGGAAAGACATTCTCAAGTTAACACCCATTTACCGAGGGATCACCCGTGTCCAAGTCATTGATGGCTCCACTACGTTGCTTTGGAAAGATTTGTGGTCGAATGATGTGCTGCAAACATCGCACCCCCATGCATTCTCGTTTGCTCGGCAGGAAGACATGACGGTCGCTGATTTCTGGGCCAACACTGGACTGCAAGAAACCTTTCACCTACCGCTGTCTGCCCATGCGCTCAATGAGGTGCATGATGTTCATCGCGCGGCATCCCACATACACCCATCCACAACACTATCTGATGTGTGGCTCTACACTTGGGGGACAGCTGAGTACAGACCAAAAGACTTTTATGACAACTTCTTCCGTGATGCAACAGTTCATCCCACTTTCCCGCTCCTTTGGAAATCAAACTGCACGATGAAAATCAAAGTATTTGGGTGGCTGCTGCTGCATGACAGACTCAACACGCGTGACATGCTGAGAAGAAGACACTATGACATTGGGAATGACTTCACTTGTCTCCTGTGTGGGCAGACTATTGATGAGACTCTCGAGCACATGATCTTCACTTGCCAATTCAGTGAAAGGTGTTGGGCCAAGATAGATGTTCATTGGACCGATTTTCAAAACAGGTTTGATGCATTGCACAACGCACAGCCCAACTGGCCCAACCCCTTCTTCGTCGAAGCATTCTTCACCGCTGCATGGAGTTTGTGGAAAGAAAGGAACAATAAGCACTTCAGAGGTGTAGCCCCAACCATTGCATCTTGGTTCAATCGTTTCAAAGTGGACTTGGGGCTTCTTCAATACAGAGTTAAGGGTACACGTAGAACTGCCCTGCTTTCTTATTGTGACACACTTAGTTGAGTCCTGCTGTATTTTCCCTACCCTCTTAACTTACTTAGAGACAAGTGTATAGCAGTAACCATGGCGTAGTTGCCACCACCCCTGGTGGTCACACCAAGTGTGGTGCCTGATGTTTGAGTGTGATATGTCTATGTAAACACCCCATTTATATAGATATATGAAAATACACAGTGGGAGTTCTCTCCCACTGTCTAACTCCTCAAAAAAAACAAGGGACAAACTTCATCTTCACCTGCAACTAACAATGCTATAAGAGGGGCTGAGCAAAGCAGTAACATAGCCAAACAACGGTTTGCTAGGAAGGGTGCAAAAGGTTAGAGGTTCATGGCAAATAGGGGGGCTTGAGCAGCAAGTGATAGGTAGCGCAGCATAGCGAAAGAGCGAAGCAACTAGCATAGCAAAGATAGTAGTGAGATCCAGGGTAGCGGTCATCTTGCCTGAAATCCCGCAAGGAAGAAGAACGAGTCCATGAAGAAGACGAACGGATGAAGCCGAACCAAGCGTAGACGAACGAATCCTCACGATCGCAACGAAACAGGAACTAACAAGAAGAAGCACACCACATAGTAAACACACCACACATGAACAAGGCATGATGCAAAACAAGCATGATGCATGACAAAGCTACATGAAGCTACTCATGGCAAGAGATGATGCAAACAAGAGCAACACATCAAAGCAAGTTTAAATGAGGCCGGAAGCAACATAGAACAATTCCGGTAAGTCCTCATATGCAAATTTCGAAATTGGTCCAGATCTGAATAAACCTTATGTTAAAGTTGTTAAACAGCAAGTTAAGATGCACCACGATGATCTACACGAAATTCTAGTCAAGTTACATATAAAGTTCATTAGATTCGGAGCTACGGCCTAGAAGATATGAGCAAAACAAGTTAAACATGGCATTGATGCAAAATGCATACAAACATTAAGAAAAGACCTCAAAACATGGATGCAACATGATAATATGAAACTACATGCAAAATCAAGCAAGTTTCATATAGAGCACACTCAAAACGGAGCATCGGTTCAACACATACACCCTATACAAGACATAACAACAATCTGTCCAAAACAGCAACTAGGCATATTGCAAGCACCAAAATAACATGCTAAAGGACCTCAACATGAAAAAAAAAAGACATGGGCATGATGTACATGTAAAACATGACAAAACATGAACACTGAGCTATCTCCAGAAATCACTAGAACATGCTCAAACACACATGGCAAGATTGCAAATAATAACAGTTTCAGGCATTGGCAGAAATAACATCAGGTTGCAATGTTTAGAGCTATCAAACAGCATGCTACAGGAACTTATCATGGCAAACAAAGGCATGGCATGATACTATTAAATGCATAGATCAAATGTCCTTTACTGACCATGAGCCAAAAAGGATCAGACAATATGATAGCACCCATGTAAACATGACAAGTTATATGACAGATTCATACATGGCAGGAACAACAATAAGTAGGCATGTTGGTGAGCTCGAACCACTCACCACAGAGCAATACATGGCATGGAAAGGCAACTCACAGTAAGAAGACATGGCATAGAAGCTATACATGGCAAGAACAACATCATAGCATGCAAGGATCAACTACAACAACCTTGGCAAAATTGAATAACATGTAAACAACCTGCCAGGAAACATTTTATATCAAAAGTAGAGCTCGATTGACTCAAGCTATGGCACTCCATAATTGCAAACAAGGGCATGGATGGATAGATAATAACCATATGTTCAAAACATCCTTACTGAAGTATCTCAAAATAAGCATGGATCTCTCTGTAGCATCAAGTTAACATGGCACAAAAATATCTGCAAAACAGGGCTGAAATCAGCAACATCATGAAGCCTAGTTTGCATGCTTGTGCTAGTCACCACAGAGATCACAAAAATACATGGCATACACCCCTGTAAAGATGGCATGGCATATTACAAAACACATGTAGGACTCAAGTTCATAGGATGCACACATCAATCATGGCAAAAATGAGAAAAGTGCATGTTCTGATAAGAATCAGAAACTAACATCACATAGCCCTCTTCCAACAGCATTTCGGGCATCAAGATGAGCTCAAATGTAAATGATGCAATGAAACGAAATGATGTACTCGTCGAGGCGAACAATTTGACGTATTACACGCACAAAACGGGTTAATATGCAGAGAGTTATGGTGTGATGAAAATGCATGAAAATATTAGCAGATCGGGGACTTTGAGAAAATCAACCTCTCCGAGAAAGTCAACGGGATCGGACGGAGCGGGATGACAAGATCTGGGACGGGGCTTGCGCGTTTGGTTCGAGGGAGTGGTGGATCTCGTCCACTCCCTCGGATCCGGCCGGAGCTTCGCCGGAGACGACAGGGACGGCGACCGGAGTGGCCGGGGAGGGACCGGCAGGGGGCGGCGGTGTCGGATCCACGGGCGGAGGCGGCGGGGCTCGCCGGACGGCGGAGCAACCGCGGCGGCGGGAGGCGCTGGCGGCGCCGCCCGAGGCGGAGAAGCTGGCGGGGCGCCACCGGAGCGGCGGAGGCGGAGGCGGCGCGGGCGCGGCATGGCGGGCGCCGCGCGAGCGCTTCGGGCGGCGGCGATGGCGGCGGCAGTGGCGGCGGGCGGCGGCGGGCGGCGAGGAGCGAGGCGGCGGGGTCGGACGGGCGCGGCGGCGGCGCTGGGGCCCAGGCGGCCAGGCGGGCTCACGATGGGCGAGTGGGCCCTTGGTGGAGACGGCGCGGGAGCTGACGTGGCGGCGTCTGATTCGCCGAGGGACGGCGGCGAACGTGTCCGGCGCCGGCGGACGCATCCGGCGCGGCGCAGAGGAGAAAAACTAGGGTTAGAGGGGGATTTGACCGCGAATTTCGGAGGGGGAGGTGTTTATATAGACATAGGGAGCTAGGAGAGTCCAAATGAGGTGCGGTTTTCGGCCACGCGATCGTGATCGAACGACCGAGAGCATGGAGGGGAGTTTGCTGGGTTTTGGGCCACTTTGGAAGGGGTATTGGGCTGCACACGAAAGAGGCCTTTGCGGTTACCCGGTTAACCGTTGGAGTACCAAACGACCTCCAAATGGCACGAAACTTGACAGGCGGTCTACCGGTGCTATACCAAGGCCGCTTGACAAACCTCGGTCCATTCCGAGAAAGTTTAACACCCGCTTTACGAAAAAGAGGTAAAAGGGGGCGCCGGGAGACATAGGAGTGCCGGATTGCAAAACGGACAACGAGGAAAATGCTCGGATGCATGAGACGAACACGTATGCAAAATGAAAACACATGATGACATGATATGAAATGCAGATGATGACATGGAAAAGTGCAACACGCAAGCAAATGACATGGCAACGACAGCGAATAACTGGCAGACACCTGGCGCATCGAATCCGGGGCGTTACAACACTCCTCCACTAACAAGAGATCTCGTCCCGAGATCTTAGGACCAAGACGGAAGGAAAAAAAGGAATGATGTGAAACAAGAACTCAAGAGAAGAAGCGAAGAATCGAGAGCACTCAAGAATAAGAGAGGAACGACGAGAATGACGAGAATCGAAAGCTCACGGAATCAGATAGACTATGAAACCACTCGTTCTAACCGGAGTGGTTAGAATGAGAAAAGAAACGAATAAGACTGAAAGAATTTAGGCAACACTCCGACTGAAACATGGAGGAATAGAACACGAACTTAAGAAGATGGAATGAAACTTGATGAACTCTTGAAGAATGAATTAAATCATGAAGAACCATCATGAAGAACTCCGGTAACAAAAGGATGATGAGATAGAATGAAGGAAGAAAGAATAAGATGAGCGTTGCGATGATTTAGATGGAGGTTCCGATGAAAAGGCCGAGGAAATTGAACTCCGGAAAAGAAAAGATGAGAACACTTGGAAGTAGAATTCATTCCTCAAGAACAAACTCCGAAGAAAAGATTAATCACTTTGATGAAATAAGAATAAGATTTATTGTATGCTTATCCTTCATCAAATTAAATTGATGACCAACAATGGATTTTTGCATATTACTTATTCTTATTGAAAAGGATTGAGAAGTGACATAACGCAAACTTGAGGAGGTCTTCATGAACCACCGGTAGGATTGAAGAGAACGAAAGGATTAAATGATAATCAAAGAAAAAGAATCTAGAATGAACCATCGTGAGAATTCGAAATGACTGACGAAAGAGGATGAATCACCGGGAAGAATTAGAAGAACAAATAAACTAGAGGGGATTTAGATGCAAAAGAACAGGAAGAACTCGAGCTGATTAAAGAACACTTGAACGAAGCACCGGAAGAATATTGAGATGAACGAAGCTGAAACTTGGAACGAAGAAATATTCCGAAAAGATGACCTCCGGATGATCGAGATGGAAAACAACTCCTGAAATACTCCGGATTGATGAAAAGAATTGCATGACTAGAAACAATTAGATAGGATAACATCGAGCTAGCACCATGAACCTCCGGGAGAACGGACAAGATTTAAGAGAAACTCTACTTCGGTCTTCAAAGGACGCTGATAAACACCACCAAAATTGTTAAGGCACTCCGGGGGAACGAAAAGCGAAGAGGTTGAGCCAACAATGAAAAGAATTTGAAAGCGATCTTGGAGAAGGCATGTGACTGATGAGATTCATTCTTACGTCACACTTCAAAGGATTTGAGAATAGCTCCGGAAATTAGAAGAGTCAGGTAAGATCCTGGGAAAAGACCTGTGGGTTAGGGCCCACTAAAAGAAAACACCGTTGGAAAGGGATGTTGAACAGATAGATGATGCACCGGAACAATTGAAATATATTTGAATGAAGTGACAACCTCGAATTAATTAGGACACAGACGAATCTCCTGAGATGTCTTGAGCACTCCGGAAGGATAAACTGGCAAGAGGAGAACGAGCAGGAAAAACACTTCGAGGAAAAGAATATGATCAACCCGAAAAACTTGAATTGAATTCGCCGGAAAAGAAAAAGAGATGAAGAATGACGAACGAGACGAGAATTCACCGGTTGAAATAATTGAGGGAAGACTGAAGAGGCTCCACACGAATGGAATAGATGGTCGGGAGAGAGGCAAACTCCGGGAATAAGAGGGTGGGGGCGGAAAACAAAGACAACTTTGAAGGGGAACCGACGAATATCTTGAAGAGAAAACACCGGTTGAAATCATTGAGGAAAGAAAGCAAAGACTTCGCACGAGTAGAATGGATACTCGATTACGGAGTCCGGTTCCGAGACGAAGAAGGGTGGGCGGGTGGGAAAAGAAAACAACTGAGGATTGAACTTGCAAAAACAAAGAGGGTCGAATCGACTTGATGAGAAATGCACCGGATGAAAAGAGATGAGAACCAACGATCGGAAAACCAACTGCGTGATCCTAAAGAAAAATTTGAAGGGGAAGAGGAGTAGTACAAAACACCTACGTCAAGATTCCTTAGCAGAGCAACGAAGGGGCTGAGGAGTAAAAAGAATTCCTACTCTCCGATATAACTAGACTCCGAAAACAGTTTTCTTCTAGACTCAACTGCGGCCAAACTACACGATCAATCAAGGGGGCTCCTAGGGTCGGTCGAGGCTCTGATACCAACTTGTCACGCCCAATATGCGACCCTATCCAAAAGGAACTCGACGGTCCCACCAAGGATAGACCCGCATATTGAAACGCTTTTGCAAGGTGGATATCATTACATCAACATTACATAATAGATGGGGATACATACATAAGGCACAAATGCCACAAGAATACATCAACATCATATACAAGAACAACATCCGACTACGGATGAAACATAAACAGAAGCTCAAGCGACATCCACCCTGCTAGCCCAGGCTGCCGACCTGGAACCTATCCCCTGATCGAAGAAGAAGCAGAAGAAGAACTCCAAGACAAGCAAACATCGCTCTCGCGTCATGATCATCGCATAACCTGTACCTGCAACTGGTGGTGTAGTAATCTGTGAGCCACGAGGACTCAGTAATCCCATTACCATGGGTATCAAGAGTAGCAAAGCTTAATGGGAAAAGGAAGGGGTAAAGTGGTGAGGTTGCAGCAGCGACTAAGCATATATGGTGGCTAACATACGCAAATGAGAGCGAGAAGAGAAACAAAGGAACGGTCGTCAACTAGTAATGATCAAGAAGTGATCCTGAACTCCTACTTACGCCGACATAACCCGAAACTGTGTTCTCCTCTCGATCAACCCGAAAAGAGACACTCACGGTTCACGCTTTACGGTTGGTGTATTTTAGAAGAGTTTGCTTCAAGTTTACTACAACCGGATATTAACAAATTCCCATCGCCACATAACCGCAGGCACGGCTCTCGAAAGTTTATACCTGCGGGGTATCCCAACTTAGCCCATGATAAGCTCTCGCGATCAACGAAGGATATTCCTTCTCCCCGGAAGACCCGATCAGTCTCGGAATCCGGCTACAAGACATTCGACAGCAATAAAACAAGACCAGCAAGACCTCCGGCGTCGACACCACGATAGTAGCAGCGTGTATCTCGTCTCGAGCCACGACCGGATAAGCTAAGCGTCACAGTACCGGCGTAACCCAAGTTGCCAAGGGATGGTCCCAGACGGTGCTCTAGTTTGGACCAACGCTTAGACAAGCACCGCCCGGGGTAATAAAGATGACCCTTGGGATGCGCGACTCCCAAGGGAAAAAAGGCTAGGTGAGGCAAATGTAAAACCAATGTTGGGCCTTCTTTGGAAAAGTCTTATTCAAAGCGAACTGTCAAGGGGTCCCATAAATCACCCGACGCGTTAGGGACGCAAAAATCCGGGAACATAATACCGATATGACGGAAACTAGGGCGGCAAGAGTGGAACAAAACACCAGGCATAAGGCCGAGCCTTCCACCCTTTACCAAGTATATAGATGCATTAATTAAATAAGATATATTGTGATATCCCAACAAGTAAACATGTTCCAACAAGGAACAACATCTCCATGTTCCAACAAGGGACAAACTTCGTCTTCACCTGCAACTAACAACGCTATAAGAGGGCTGAGCAAAGCAGTAACATAGCCAAACAACGGTTTTCTAGGAAGGGTGCAAAAGGTTAGAGGTTCATGGCAAATAGGGGGGCTTGAGCAGCAAGTGATAGGTAGCGCAGCATAGCGAAAGAGCGAAGCAACTAGCATAGCAAAGATAGTAGTGAGATCCAGGGTAGCGGTCATCTTGCCTGAAATCCCGCAAGGAAGAAGAACGAGTCCATGAAGAAGACGAACGGATGAAGTCGAACCAAGCGTAGACGAACGAATCCTCACGATCATAGCAAACAGGAACTAACAAGAAGAAGCACACCACATAGTAAACACACCACACATGAACAAGGCATGATGCAAAACAAGCATGATGCATGACAAAGCTACATGAAGCTACTCATGGCAAGAGATGATGCAAACAAGAGCAACACATCAAAGCAAGTTTAAATGAGGCCGGAAGCAACATAGAACAATTCCGGTAAGTCCTCATATGCAAATTTCGAAATTGGTCCAGATCTGAATAAACCTTATGTTAAAGTTGTTAAACAGCAAGTTAAGATGCACCACGATGATCTACACGAAATTCTAGTCAAGTTACATATAAAGTTCATTAGATTCGGAGCTACGGCCTAGAAGATATGAGCAAAACAAGTTAAACATGGCATTGATGCAAAATGCATACAAACATCAAGCAAAGACCTCAAAACATGGATGCAACATGATAATATGAAACTACATGCAAAATCAAGCAAGTTTCATATAGAGCACACTCAAAACGGAGCATCGGTTCCACACATACACCCTATACAAGACATAACAACAATCTGTCCAAAACAGCAACTAGGCATATTGCAAGCACCAAAACAACATGCTAAAGGACCTCAACATGAAAAAAAAAAAGACATGGGCATGATGTACATGTAAAACATGACAAAACATGAACACTGAGCTATCTCCAGAAATCACTAGAACATGCTCAAACACACATGGCAAGATTGCAAATAATAACAGTTTCAGGCATTGGCAGAAATAACATCAGGTTGCAATGTTTAGAGCTATCAAACAGCATGCTACAGGAACTTATCATGGCAAACAAATGCATGGCATGATACTATTAAATGCATAGATCAAATGTCCTTACTGACCATGAGCCAAAAGGATCGAGACAATATGATAGCACCCATGTAAACATGGCAAGTTATATGATGATTCATACATGGCAGGAACAACAATAAGTAGGCATGTTGGTGAGCTTGAACCACTCACCACAGAGTAATACATGGCATGGAAAGGCAACTCATAGTAAGAAGACATGGCATAGAAGCTATACATGGCAAGAACAACATCATAGCATGCAAGGATCAACTACAACAACCTTGGCAAAATTGAATAACATGTAAACAACCTGCCAGGAAACATTTTATAGCAAAAGTAGAGCTCGATTGACTCAAGCTATGGCACTCCATAATTGCAAACAAGGGCATGGGTGGATAGATAATAACCATATGTTCAAAACATCCTTACTGAAGTATCTCAAAATAAGCATGGATCTCTCTGTAGCATCAAGTTAACATGGCATAAAAATATCAGCAAAACAGGGCTGAAATCAGCAACATCATGAAGCCTAGTTTGCATGCTTGTGCTAGTCACCACAGAGATCACAAAAATACATGGCATACACCCCTGTAAAGATGGCATGGCATATTACAAAACACATGTAGGACTCAAGTTCATAGGGTGCACACATCAATCATGGCAAAATGACAAAGTGCATGTTCGATAAGAATCAGAAACTAACATCACATAGCCCTCTTCCAACAGCATTTCGGGCATCAAGATGAGCTCAAATGTAAATGATGCAATGAAACAAAATGATGTACTCGTCGAGGCGAACAATTTGACATATTACACGCACAAAACGGATTAATATGCAGAGAGTTATGGTGCGATGAAAATGTATGAAAATATTAGCAGATCGGGGACTTAGAGAAAATCAACCTCTCCGAGAAAGTCAACGGGATCGGACGGAGCGGGATGACGAGATCCGGGACGGGGCTTGCGCATTTGGTTCGAGGTAGTGCTGGATCTTGTCCACTCCCTCGGATCCGGCCGGAGCTTCGCCGGAGACGACAGGGACGGCGACCGGAGTGGCCGGGGAGGCACCGGCAGGGGGCGGCGGTGCCGGATCCGCGGGCGGAGGCGGCGGAGGTTTCGCGGATCATCAGCAAGGCAAGTAACACTTTGATCATACTCTTCTCATACCCAGTTTTCATGCATTAGATCTATTTATCAAACACTTGCATGATTAGGATCTAATTAAATTGTGGGATGGGAAGTAGTTGAGGTAGTACCTATTACCTGTTTTATTATCAAACCTTTGGGAGTTACTTCTACGTTTTCTTATTATGCTATGTTATGCTAGTAGACGTGGATTGGGTGAGTGTATTCCATGACAGATGTGAGTTTGTTATTTAATGGTTTATTTAAGGTGGCAACTTAAACACACATCCGGGTGGATTGAGGCACCTGGTTTCTATCGAGACTTACTGTATTTCTTCGGACCGCCACCCAGGCTCAAAGGGATCATGAGATTATTCAAACTAGAAACTTTCGTGTGCAGCCACAAGCCATTATGGGCTCTGGCATAGTTGACTAAGTTGTGCGAACTCTTACGGGTAGACTAGCAGATGTAGGGGAAAGTAGGTGTACCAGTCTACCCACAAGTAAGGTGCTAGTGCTTCTGAAAGACTATGTCTCGGTCATCCGTTTCTCAAACACCATGTAGTGCGAGAAACCAAACGGAGGCGATCGAGTCTTGTGGGGAAAAGTGCGCAAACCTCTGCAGAGTGTATAAACTAATCATGGTTAGCCGTGTCCTCGGTTATGGACATCTTGAGTATCTAGTACCTGGATATCATGTGAATCTCATCATGTTACTTCTAAATTAATATTGTTGGGTTTGTTAATGAGTACTTTTAATTGGGATTGAGAATGCTGTCAACCATTCTCAATGTTTTCTAACCACCATGATAGTTAAATAAATTTATTCCTTTGCGGTAGGAAAAATTGGCTTTATGCAAAACTGTAACAGAGAGCTTTCCACCAGCCATATATGCATGTAGTATAGGCTTAACATTCCATTATTATCTATGTGTTACATTGCCAGCATATTCCATGTGCTGACCCGTTTTCGGGCTGCAACGTTTCATGTTGCAGACTTTTAAGACGACGAGTAAGGTGCTTAGGTCGTGGTTCTATACTCAGTGATGTCGTTGGAGTTGATGGACTCGCTATTTCTTCCAAGCCTTCCGCTGTTATCGTTATTAGATGGCCTTAAGCCATATTTATTTTATTAAGTTCTCTCTTGAGACATTCGATTGTAATAAGTGTGTGATTGCTACTCTGTTATAAATCCTTCGAAGTACTGTGTGGTGTCAGCGTTACTGATCCAGGGATGACACTGAGCACAGAGACTTGACCGGTTGAGGTCGGGTCGCTACAGTTTCATTCCATTTGGATTCCGTTTGATATTACTTTTCGTGAAACACTGAAATAGGCAAAAAAACAACAATTTGCACTGGGCCTCCGGTTAGTAGGTTAGTCCCAAAAATAATATAAAAGTGTATATTAAAGCCCATTAAACATCCTAAACAGATAATATAATAGCATGGAACAATCAAAAATTATAGATACGTTGGAGACATATCAATTAATGCTTCCGCTTAGCGATCTACAAGGGTATGTAGATCCAATCTCTCATCTTGTAGATGGTCATCTCCTAGATTATATCTTGGTGAGCGTAGGATTTTTTCCCATGCAACGTTCCCCAACAGTGGCATCATGAGCTAGGTCTATGCGTAGATGACATCACGAGTAGAACACAAAGGAGTTTGTGGGCGTTGATATTCAGATTGCTTCCTTCCTTGTCTTTTCTTGATTCAGCGATATTGTGGGATGAAGCGGCCCGGACCAACTTTACATGTCCACGTACATGAGACCGGTTCCATCAACAGACATGTGACGTTGTTGCATAAAGATGGCTGGCCGGTATCTGTCTCTCCCACCTTAGTTGAATCGGATTCGACAAAGGCGGTCCTTGTAGAAGGTTAAATAGCAACTTGCATATCAGCGTTGTGGTTTTGCATAGGTAAGAATCGTTCTTGCTAGATACCCATAGCAGCCACGTAAAACATGCAACAACAATTAGAGGACGTCTAACTTGTTTTTGTAGGGTATGTTGTGATATGATATGGCCAAAGACATGATGAAATATATTTGATGTATGAGATGATCATGTTTGTAATAGTTTATATCGACTTGCATGTCGATGCATAGGGAAACCGCAGGAGCCATAGGGTTATCTTTAATTATTGTATGACCTACGTGTCAATCATTAAGCGCTATGTAATGCTTTACTTTATCGCTAAGCGGTAGCAATAGTAGTAGAAGCCTGGTTGGCGTGACAACCCCGATGGTGACACGATGATGGAGATCATGGTGTCATGCCGGTGACGATGGAGATCATGCCGGTGCTTTGGAGATGGAGATCAAAAGCACAAGTTGATGGCCATATCATGTCACTTATGATTTGCATGTTATGTTAATCCTTTTATGCATCTTATTTTGCTTATGAAGACGGTAGCATTATAAGGTGATCCCTCACTAAAATTTTAAGATAAAATTGTGTTCTTCCCAAGTGTGCACCGTTGTGAAAGTTCTTCGTTTCGAAGCACCACGTGATGATCGGGTGTGATAGACTCTATGTTCTCATACAACGGGTGCAACCCAGTTTTGCACATGGAGAACACTTGGGTTAAACTTGACGAGCCTAGCATGTACAGTCATGGCCTCGGAACACAAGAGACCGAAAGGTCGAACACGAGTCATATAGTAGATATGATCAACATGGAGATGTTCACCATTGAAACCACCTCATCTCACGTGATGATCGGACTTGGGTTGGTTAATTTGGATCATGTTGCACTCGGACGACCGGAGGGATGTCGATTTGAGTGGGAGTTCATAAGTAATATGATTAAATGAACTCATTATCATGAACAATAGTCTAAAGTTGCCTTTGCAAATTTATGTTGTAGATCAATGGCTCGCGTAGTAGCTCCCCTGAATTTCAATGCGTTCCTAGAGAAAGCTAAGATGAAAGATGATGGAAGTAACTTTGTGGACCGGGCCCGTAATATGAGGATTATCCTCACGGCTTCCCATAAGTCTTATGTCCTTGATGCACCGCTTGGTGCGCCACCCCCTCCAACGACTGTGGACGTTGTAAACGCCTGGCAGTCGCTTGTTAATGACTACTCAATAGTTCAATGCGCCATGCTATATGGCTTAGAGCCGGGACTTCAAAGGCATTTTGAACGTCATGGAGCATATGAGATGTTCCAGGAGTTGAAGTTTATCTTTGAGAAGAATGCCCGGATTGAGAGGTATGAGACCTCTGATAAGTTCTATGCCTAACGGGTCTATCAGCGAGCACATACTCAGAATGTCTGGGTACTACAATCGTCTGCTGAGTTGGGAATTGAGCTCCCGCCAGAGGCTGTCACTGACAGAGTTCTTCAATCTCTACCGCCTAGCTATAAGAGCTTTATGTTGAACTATAACTTGCAAGGGATGAACAGGTCAGTCTCGGAGCTGTTCGCGATGCTGAAAGTCGCTGAGTCAGGCATCCAGAAGGAGCATCAAGTGTTGATGGTGAATAAAACCACTAGTTTCAAGAAAGGCAGGGGAAAGAAGGGAAAATTCAAGAAAGGTGGCAAAGCAGTTGCTCCTCCCGTGAAGAAACCCAAGGCTGGACCCAAGCCGGAGACTAAGTGCTTCTATTCCAAGGGAACTGGCCCCTAGAAGCGGAACTGCCCCAAGTATCTGGCCGACAAGAAGGGGGCCAACATCAACAAAGGTATATATGATATACATGCTATTGATGTGTACCTTACCAACTCTCATTGTAGTGCTTGGGTATTTGATACTGGTTCGGTTTCTCACATTTGAAACTCAAAGCAGGAACTACGGAATAGAAGGAGGCTGGCGAAGGACGAAGTGGCGATGCGCGTGAGAAATGGTTCCAAGGTTGATGTGATCACCGTTGGCACGCTCGCTCTTGGATTACCATCAGGATTAGTGATGAACCTGAATAATTGTTATTTAGTGCCTGCGTTGAGCATGAACATTATATCTGGATCTTGTTTGATGTGAGACGGTTACTCATTTAAATCAGAGAATAATGGTTGTTCTATTTATATGGGTAATATCTTTTATGGTCATGCACCCATTGTGAGGGGTTTATACTTATTGAATCTCGATAGTGATGATACACATGTTCATAACATTGATGCCAAAAGATGAAGAGTTGATAATGATTGTACCAATTTCTTGTGGCACTGCCGCTTAGGTCATATTAGTGTAAAGCACATGAAGAAACTCCATGCTGATGGACTTTTGGAGTCACTTGATTTTGAGTCACTTGACACATGCGAACCATGCCTCATGGGCAAGATGACTAAGACCCCTTTTTCCGGAACAATGGAACGGGCAAGTGACTTGTTGGAAATCATACATACTGATGTGTGCGGTCTGTTGAGCGTTGATGCACGCGATGGATATCGTTACTTTCTCACCTTCACCGATTACTTGAGTAGATACGGGTATATTTACTTGATGAAGCATAAGTCTGAAACGTTTGAAAAGTTCAAGCAATTTCAGAGTGAAGTTGAGAATCATCATAACAAGAAGATTAAATTCCTACGATCCGATCAAGGGGGGGAATATCTGAGTTATGAGTTTGGCAATCACTTAAGACAATGTGGAATTGTTTCACAGTTGATGCCACCTGGAACACCACAGCGTAATGGTGTATCTGAACGTCGTAATCATACCTTATTGGATATGGTGTGTTTTATGACGTCTCTTGCCGATCTGCCACTATCATTTTGGGGTTATACGTTAGAGACAACTGCATTCACTTTAAGTAGGCCACCATCTAAGTTCATGGAGACGACGCCATATGAACTGTGGTTTGGCAAGAAACCTAAGTTGTCATTCCTTAAGGTTTGGGGCTGCGATGCTTATGTCAAAAGGCTTCAGCCGGAAAAACTCGAACCCAAAGCGGACAAATGCGTCTTCATAGGGTACCCAAAGGAGACAATTGGGTATACCTTCTATCTCAGATCCGAGGGCAAAGTGTCTATCGCTAAGAACGGGTCCTTTCTCGAGAAAGAGTTTCTCTCGAAAGAATTGAGTGGGAGGAAGATAGAACTTGATGAGGTTGTTGAACCTCTACTTCAATCAGTGAGTAGTGCAGCGCAGAAAGATGTTTCTGTGACAGCTATGTCAGTTGAAGAGGAAAGTAATGATAGTGATCATAAAGTTTCAGATCAAGTTACTATCAAACCTCGTAGGTCGACAAGGGTACGTAGAGCTCCTGAGTGGTACGGCAACCCTGCCTTAGAGGTCATGTTGTTGGGCAACGATGAACCTACGAGCTATGGAGAAGCGATGGTGGGCCCGGATTTCGACAAATGGTTAGAGGACATGAAATATGAGATGGGAGCCATGTATGAAAATAAAATATGGACTTTGGAAGTATAACCTGAAGGGCGGAAGGCCATTAAGAATAAATGGATCTTCAAGAAGAAGATGGACGCGGATGGTAATGTCACCGTCTATAAAGCTCGACTTGTGGCAAAGGGGTTTTCACAAGTTCAAGGAGTTGACTACGATGAGACTTTCTCACCCGTAGCAGTGCTTAAGTCCGTCAGAATCATGTTGGCAATAGCTGCATTTTTCGATTATAAAATCTGGCAGATGGATGTCAAAACAGCGTTCCTTAACGGTTTCCTTAAGGAAGAGGTGTATATCATGCAACCGGAAGATTTTGTCGATCCAGAGAATGCTGACAAAGTGTGCAAACTGCAGCGATCCATTTATGGACTGGTGCAAGCATCTCGGAGTTGGAATCTTTGCTTTGATGAGGTGATCAAAGTGTTTGGGTTTATACAAGTTTACGGAGAAGCTTGTATTTACAAGAAAGTGAGTGGGAGCTCTATAGCGTTTCTAATATTATATGTGGATGACATATTGCTGATTGGAAACAATGTAGAACTTTTGGAAAACATGAAGGAATATTTGAACAAGATTTTTTCAATGAAGGACCTAGGAGAAGCTGCTTTCATATTTGGCATCAAGATCTATAGAGATATATCAAGATGCTTGATAGGACTTTCACAAAGCACATACCTTGATAAGATTTGGAAGAAGGTCAAAATGGATCAGTCCAAGAAGGGGTTCTTCCCTGTTTTGCAAGGTGTGAAGTTGAGTCAGACTCAATGCCCATCGACTATAGAGGATAGAGAAAAGATGAGTGTCATACCCTATGCCTCTGCCATGGGCTCTATCATGTATGCGATGTTGTGCACAAGACCAGATGTAAGCCTTGCCATAAGTATGGCTGGAAGGTTTAAAATTAATCCAGGAGTACTGGACAGCGGTTAAGAATATCCTTAAGTACCTGAAAAGGACTAAGGAAATGTTTCTCGTTTATGGAGGTGATCAAGAGCTCGTCGTAAAGGGTTACGTCGATGCAAGCTTTGACACTGATCCGGATGACTCTAAGTCTCAAACCGGATACATATCTATACCTACTAATAAAATAAATAGATATTCTTAGTCCGTTTTGCTATTTTATAGAAAATCCATAATGTTTCTGACATTAAACCCGCAGTACATATAAAATGTTTTTTAAAATACTCATATCTTCTAAACCGTAACTCCAAATTTAATATGCTATATATGGAATTTGACTAGAAAATATGTAGAATCTGAGTATGATGTTATTTTACATGCTAACAATTAAAAAATACTATCTAGGCTGCAATGTTAATCAACAATGCATTATCCGTCTTTTTTTCATACCGATACTGATTCAGATTGGGGATGAACACCTCAGCAAAATCGGGATTGGACATGAAATTGGCGATAAATTTGCTAGAGACACCCAATAAATAAGGGCATGCATGATAAGAAATAAAAGAAGGACCCAAAAAGATGCGATGTTTGCTATAAAAGAAATAAAAGAGAAAATGCAGAGGAGATCCAATAAAGATGAGATGTTGCGCTATTCTCCTATATATAAGAAGAAAAAAGAAAGGACATGCATGAAAAAAAGTAAAAAGGAGGCATGCATGACGAAAAATAAAATAAAAGACAAGTTTGATAAGATATAAACAGTGATCAATACCTATGACATGTATGGCAAGAAATAGTGATGAAATAGGGGCGCAAGTACCTGCGTCCACAAGAGATCATACAAAAATGTTCTGTTCCGGACAAAAAAATAATCTCTTTTTATGATTAAAAAATCATGAATCTTTTTAACAACTCTTCAAATACTTAAGAAATATGCATGTGAAATAAGTGTTCAAGAGTTACCCTAAGTTGGTGATTCTTAAACTGAAAACTGCCATTGATGCACACATGTCTCTGTAGTGTGCTAATGTGTCATCCTTTGTTTATGTCGTTTTTCTTTACTCACCCGTAACAACGCCCCATTCCGAACATGTCATGAATAAATGCATGATCACTTGCCCATTTCTTTGTACGGATTAAATCTACATGCAAGCGGTGTTGAAACAGAACGCCCGTAGAATCTTAAACTATGCTTTCATAGGTTAAGACCATCTTGTTTGGGCCGTAGCTATAAATTCTCATATTATAGACCATTTTTGTAAATTAAGAGTGTGTGGTATTTTTTCCTCCCGTTGCAACGCACGGGCCTTTTTGCTAGTATATTATAAATGGGGGAACGGTAAGCTGGTGCATGATGCGGCTTGAACTACGTTGGTATTTCCCCAAAGAGTAAGGATTGATGCAGGACAGCTATGGTAGGTATTTCCCTCAGTGATGAGACCAAGGTTATCGAACCAGTAGGAGAACCATGCAACACCACGTGAACGGCTTCTGCACACAAACAAGCAAATACTTGCAACCCGACGTAAGAGAGGGGTTGTCAATCCCTCATGGGTAAAAGGATAGGTAAAATTGTAGTAGATTGGATAAATAGATCTCGTGGGAACGCGAGATAAAATAAATAACAATAAATTGTAGCAAGGTATTTTTGTGTTTTTGGATTAATAGATCTGAAAATAAAAGCAAATAAAAATAGATCTCGAAGGCAAATATAATAAAGAAGAGACCGGGGGGCCGTAGATTTCACTAGTGGCTTCTCTCAAGAAAAATAGCATACGGTGGGCAAACAAATTACTATTGGGCAATTGATAGAACTTCAAATAATCATGACGATATCTAGGCAATTATCATTATATAGGCATCACGTCCAAGATTAGTAGACCGACTCATGCCTGCATCTACTACTATTACTCCACACATCGACCGCTATCCAGCATGCATCTAGTGTATTAATTCATGGAGAAACGAAGTAATGCAATAAGAATTAGGACATGATGTAGACAAGATCTATTTATCTAGAAATAGACACCGTCTTGTTATCCTTAATAGCAACGATACATACGTGTCGGTTCCCCTTCTGTCACTAGAATCAAGCACCGTAAGATCAAACCCATCACAAAGCACCACTTCCCATGGTAAGAAAACTAGATCTAGTTGGCCTAACTAAACCAAATATTCGAAGAAGAAATACGAGGCTATAAGTAATCATGCATATAAGAGATCAAAAGACTCAAATAACTTTCATGGATAAAAACATAGATCTGATCATAAACTCAAAGTTCATCGGATCCCAACAAACACACCGCAAAAAGAGTTACATCAAATAGATCTCCAAGAGACCATTGTATTGAGAATCAAAAGAGAGAGAGGAAGCCACCTAGCTACTAACTATGACCCGTAGGTCTACAATGAACTACTCACGCATCATCGGAGAGGCACCAACGAGGATGATGAACCCCTCCGTGATGGTATCTAGATTGGATCTGGTGGTTCTGGAACTTGCGGCGGCTGGAATTGATTTTCGTCGACTCCCCTAGGGTTTCTGAAATATTGGGGTGTTTATAGAGCAAAGAGGCGGTGCGGGAGGCCACTGAGGTGGGCACAACCCACCGGGGCGTGCACGGGCCCCCCAGCGCAAGACAGTGGGTTGTGCCCCTCTGAGCACCCTCAGTACTTCTTCGGCCCATCTTGTGTCTTCTGGCCCAGAAAAATTCTCCAAAAAGTTTCCCTGCATTTGGACTCCATTTGGTATTGATTTTCTGCGAAGTAAAAAACAAGCAAAAAACAACAACCGGCACTGGGCACTATGTCAATAGGTTAGTCCCCAAAAGTGATATAATGTTGCTATAAAATGATTGTAAAACATCCAAGAATGATAATATAACAGCATGGAACAATAAAAAATTATAGATACGTTGGCGACGTATCAGTGTAGTTCCAAGCAAAGCATGGTAGCTCATTCTACATGCGAAGCGGAGTACATAAATGCCTTGGAGGCAACAAAGGAAGGTGTCTTAATGAAGGAGTTCATGACAGATCTTGGAGTTGTGCCTAGTGCACTGGACCCGATGACTCTGTTCTGTGACAACACTAGTGCCATTAGTCTAGCCAAGGAACCAAGGTTTCACAAGAGGACTAGACACATAAAGAGACGCTTCAATTCCATCCGTGATTACATCAAGGAGGAAGACATAAACATTTGCAAAGTGCATACGGACCTGAATGTTGCAGATTCGTTGACTAATCCTCTTCCACGGGCAAAGCACGATCAACACCAGAACTCTATGGGTGTTAGATTCATTACCATGTAATGCTAGATTATTAACTCTAGTGCAAGTGGGAGACTGTTGGAAATATGCCCTAGAGGCAATAATAAAGTGGTTATTATTATATTTCCGTGTTCATGATAATTGTTTATTACCCATGCTATAATTGTATTGACCAAAAACTCAAATACATGTATGGATACATAGACAACAACATGTCCCTAGTAAGCCTCTACCGGACTAGCTCGTTGATCAAACATGGCTATGGTTTCCTAGCCATGGACATGAGTTGTCATTTGATAACGGGATCACATCATTAGGATAATGATGTGATGGACAAGACCCAAACTATGAACGTAGAATATGATCGTGTTAAGTTTATTGCTATCGTTTTCTGCATGTCAAGTATATGTTCCTATGACCATGAGATCATGCAACTCACTGACACCGGAGGAATGCCTCGTGTGTACCAAACGTCACAACGTAACTGGGTGGCTATAAAGGTGCTCTACAGGTATCTCCGAGGGTGTCTGTTGAGTTGGCATGGACCAAGACTGGGATTTGTCACTCCGTATGACGGGTAGGTATCTCAGGGCCCACTCGTTAATACAACATCACAATAAGCTTGCAAGCAATGTGACCAATGAGTTAGTCACGGGATCTTGTATTACGGAACGAGTAAAGAGACTTGCCGGTAACGAGATTGAACTAGGTATGGAGATATCGACGATCGAATCTCGGGCAAGTAACATACCCATAGACAAAGGGAACTACATACGGGATTAGCTGAATCCTTGACATCGAGGTTCGACCGATAAGATCTTCGTAGAATATGTACGAACCAATATGGGCATCCAGGCCTTGCTATTGGTTATTGACCATAGAGGTGTCTCGGTCATGTCTGCATAGTTCTCGAACCCGCAGGGTCTACACACTTAACATTTGGTGACGATATAAGTATAGTTGAGATGTTATGGTGGTCACTGAAGGTTGTTTGGAGTCCCGTATGAGATCCCGTACACGACGAGGAACTCCGGAAGTGTCCGGAGGTGAAGATTGATATATTGGACGAAGGGTATTGGAGTCCGGAAGTGTTCCGGGGGTACCGGGTGATGAGCAACATGACCGAAAGGGGTTTCGGGGGGCCCCGACAAGTGTTGGGGGGCCCATGGGCCAACGGGAGGGGAAAAACCAGCCCACTAAGGGGCTATGCGCCCCCTCACCCTTTCCCACGTGACTAGGAAAGGTGGGGCGCCCCCTCTAGGGTTCCCTCCACCCGGTTTGGGGGGCAAGTCACCCTAGGGGAGATCCCATGTTGTCGGTGTACAAGAAGAGGGGTGCGTTTTTGTACCCCTATACATCTGCAGGCGATGGAGCTGCGCGCCACGGTCACGCCAAGCGAGCAGGGAGGTGAGCCAAGGTAAGACCAAAGCCCAAGATAATAAGAGCAACGCCAAGGCCAAGACCACAAAGAGCAGAGGGACGAAGCAGGTTCCCCCGGCAAGACCCTTGCCGGGGCAGCCTCAGCAGCCCCGGCAAGATCCTTGCCGGGACAGCTCACCCCGCACCAACAGAGCGGGCCACCCTTGAGCCCACGGTCTCCAACATCACGTTGGGCCAGGGCTCGGGAGGCACCTCCGTGGTGGCATGCAGATCTTTGTGAAGACATATTCAAGATCAGATGAGGATTAGAAGACGACGATCCTCGGTAAGATCCTTGCCGAGGAAGGCCACCAGACCCCCGGCAAGGCCCTTGCCGGGGACGACTGCGCGCCACGGCAAGACCCTTGCTGGGCCACACGGCAAGACCCTTGCCGGGCCACCTGGCAAGGCCCTCACCAAGGACGACAGCAGGGCCACCGCCAGGCCCACGCCAACCAAGCTTCCACTGCCTTCACATGCAGCTGCCAGCCCAACCAGCTGGGCATGCACCTGCGTGGCAACATGCAGCTCCCAGGACAACTCATCGAGCGCCTGCGTGGCGGCATGCAGATCTTCGTGAAGGCTCCGCCACTGCGCCACCTCAGCTGCCTGCCTGCCTACATGGCACCACGTGCCTCACTGGCCAGGGCGCGTGTCAAAGCGAGGAGGAGAGGCGACGAACGGGACGGGCCTCGCCCCCGTCCCCAATAAAGCAAGGGGACACCTAAGCTACGCATTAAATCGTCTTGTCTCGTAATACGAGCGATAAGCTCGGGGCATCAGACGCCTTTCCACCTCCTGTGTGCCTTGTGGCAGCCCTTCCGACTATAAAAGGAGGCCCATGGCATCTTGGAGAGGATTCGCTCTTCAACCACGATGACCACAGCTAGTTCGAGAGCTCAAGAACTCTCTGAAATACACCCACCAAAGCAGGACTAGGGTTTTACGCATCCTCGCGGCCCGAACCTGGGTAAACGATCCTTGTGCTTACTAGCCCTGCTCTTCTCGCAACCCCGCGCCCCGGCAACCGTAGTAGGGATTCTTGTGATCCCATAGGTGTCGTTCCACACCGACACATGTGCCCTGGCCGCCCCCCCCCCCTAGGGGAAACCCTAGGGGCGCCACCGCCTCCTCCCTTACCCTATATATAGAGAGGTAGAGAGAAGGCACCGGACCCTTGAGCACATCTCCACGCCACGACGCTGCCTCTCCTCTCCCTCGCATCCCTCTTCTTCTCCTTAGTGCTTAGCGAAGCTCCGCTGAGATTTCTCCACCACCACCGCCACCACGCCATCATGCTGCCGGAGGACTCGAGCTACTACTTCACCATCGCTCGCTGGATCGAGGAGGTGAAGGCGTCATCAAGCCGTACATGTGTTGAACATGGAGGTGCCGTCGGTTCGGCACTTGGATCGGGAGTTCGCGGGACGGATCGTGATTGGATCGCAAAGACATCCGACTACATCAACCGCATTTATTAATGCTTCCGCTTAGTGATCTAGAAGGGTATGTAGATCCAATCTCTCCTCTCATAGATGGTTATATCCTAGATTGGATCTTGGTGAGCATAGGAATTTTTTTGTTTCCCATGCAACGTTCCCCAACAACTAGTACCCGTCACGATCGTGCACCGACTAGGCCAAAATCATCTTATGTTAGACTGAATTAGTAGTCCTCCACCTACCGGTCCTTCACCTGTTAGCAAAGGGAAGAGGGTGATGCCATGAGTGACCACCATTATTTGCTAATCTGGAATCACTTGTGGGCACTGGGTACTGGGCACATCATCTGTATGGCCACACCATTGGAGCAAAGCCTCGACGCTACATCGTCACACAAGGGCCACACATAATGGAGAGTGGCCATCCCTCGAACCACATCCGATGGAGGAGAGTTGTGCCATCTTCGGGGTTATAAGGGGGAACAACCCCTGGTGGGCTAATAACCCACAAGTATAGGGGATCAATTGTAGCTGAAGGAAATATGCCCTAGAGGCAATAATAAAGTTACTATTTATTTCCTTATTTTGTGATAAATGTTTATTATTCATGCTATAATTGTATTAACCAGAAACTTAGTACATGTGTGAATACATAGACAAAACAAAGTGTCCCTAGTATGCCTCTACTTGACTAGCTCATTTATCAAAGATGGTTATATTTCCTAACCATAGACATGTGTTGTCATTTCATGGACGGGATCACATCATTAGGAGAATGATGTGATGGACAAGACCCATTCGTTAGCTTAGCATTATGATCGTTATAGTTTCATTGCTACTGCTTTCTTCATGACTTATACATGTTCCTCAGACCATGAGATTATGCAACTCCCGAATACCGGAGGAACACCTTGTGTGCTATCAAACGTCACAACGTAACTGGGTGATTATAAAGATGCTCTACAGGTGTCTCTGATGGTGTTTGTTGAGTTGGCATAGATCGAGATTAGGATTTGTCACTCCGTGTATCGGAGAGGTATCTTTGGGCCCTCTCGGTAATGCACATCACTATAAGCCTTGCAAGCATTGTGACTAATGAGTTAGCTGCAGGATGATGCATTACGGAACGAGTAAAGAGACTTGCCAGTAACGAGATTGAACTAGGTATGAGGATACCGACGATCGAATCTCGGGCAAGTAAGATACCAATTACAAAGGGAACAACGTATGTTGTTATGCGGTTTGACCGATAAAGGTCTTCGTAGAATATGTTGGAGCCAATATGAGAATCCAGTTTCCGCTATTGGTTATTGACCGGAGATGTGTCTCGGTCATGTCTACATAGTTCTCGAACCCGTAGGGTCCGCACGCTTAACGTTCGTTGACGATAGGTATTATGAGTTTATGTGTTTTGATGTACCGAAGGTAGTTCAGAGTCCCGGATATGATCACGAACATGACGAGCAGTCTCGAAATGGTCGAGACATAAAGATCGATATATTGGATGGCTATGTTTGGACATCGGAATGGTTCCGGATGAGTTCGGGCATTTATCGGAGTACCGAGAGGTTACCGGAACCCCCCGGAGAGTCAATGGGCCTTAATGGGCCATAGTGGAAAGGAGGAGGAGGAGGCCAAGGTTTGGGCGCCCCCCCAAGCCCAATCCGAATTGGGAAGGGGGCCGGCCCCCCTTTCCTTATCTTCTTCTCCCTCTTCCTTCCCTCTCCCACCGGGAGTAGAACTCCCCCTTGGGCGCGCCTAGGAGGCCGGCCCTCTCCCCCTCCTCCACTCCTTTATATACGGGGGAGGGGGGAACCCCATAGACACACAAGTTGATCATTGATCTCTTAGCCGTGTGCGGTGCCCGCCTCCACCATAATCCACCTTAGTCATATCGGTGTAGTGCTTAGGCGAAGCCCTGCGTCGGTAACTTCATCAACATCGTCATCACGCCGTCGTGCTAACGAAGCTCTCCCTCGACACTCAGCTAGATCAAGAGTTTGTGGGACGTCACCGAGGTGAACGTGTGCTGATCGTGGAGGTGCCATGCTTTCGGTACTAGGATCGGTTGAATCACGAAGACGTCCGACTACATCAACCGCGTCACTTGACGCTTCCGCTTATGGTCTATGAGGGTATGTAGACAACACTCTCCCCTCTCATTGCTATGCATCACCATGATCTTGCGTGTGCGTAGGATTTTTTTTAAATTACTACATAAGCCAGGTTTACGCGTAGATGTTATATGCACGAGTAGAACACAAATGAGTTGTGGGCGATAATAGTCATACTACTTACCAGCATGTCATACTTTGGTTCGGCGGTATTGTTGGATGAAGCGGCCTGGACTGACATTACGCGTACGCTTACGTGAGACTGGTTCTACCGACGTGCTTCGCACACAGGTGGCTGGCGGGTGTCAGTTTCTCCAACTTTAGCTGAATCGAGTGTGACTACGCCCGGTCCTTGTTGAAGGTTAAAACAACACATACTTGACGAAACATCGTTGTGGTTTTGATGCGTAGGTAAGAATGGTACTTGCTCAGCCCGTAGCAGCCACGTAAAACTTGCAACAACAAAGTAGAGGACGTCTAACTTGTTTTTGCAGGGCATGTTGTGATGTGATATGGTCAAGACGTGATGAGATATAAATTGTTGTATGAGATGATCATGTTTTGTTAAAGTTATCGGCAACTGGCAGGAGCCTTATGGTTGTCTCTTTATTGCATAAGATGCAAGTGCCATGTAATTGCTTTACTTTATCGCTATGCGATAGCAGTAGTTCCAAAAGAAATAGCTGGTGAGACGACCATGTGACAACACGTTGATAAAAGATCAAGATGATGGAGATCATGGTGTCATGCCGGTAACAATGGAGATCATGACAGTACTTTGAAGATGGAGATGGCACAAGATGATGATGGCCATGTCATCTCACATATTTTGATTGCATGTGATGTCTATCTTTTATACATCTTATTTTGCTTAGTTCGGCGGTAGCTTTATAAGATGATCCCTTACTAAAATTTCAAGGTATGAGTGTTCTCCCTGAGTATGCAGCGTTGCAACAGTTCTTCGTGCCGAGACACCACGTGATGATCGGGTGTGATAAGCTCTACGTTTACATATAACGGGTGCAAGCCAGTTTTGCACACGCAGAATACTCGGGTTAAACTTGACGAGCCTAGCATATGTAGATATGGCCTCGGAACACTGAGACCGAAAGGTCGAGCGTGAATCATATAGTAGATATGATCAACATAGTGATGTTCACCATTGAAAACTACTCCATCTCACGTGATGATCGGACATGGTTTAGTTGATATGGATCATGTGATCATTTAGATGACTAGAGGGATGTCTATCTAAGTGGGAGTTCTTAAGTAATATGATTAATTGAATTTTAATTTATCATGAACTTAGTCCTGATAGTATTTGCATAACTATGTTGTAGATCAATAGCTCGCGATGTAGCTCCCCATTTATTTTTGTGATATGGTCCTAGAGAAAAATAAGTTGAAAGATGATAGTAGCAATGATGCGGACTTGGTCCATTATCTGAGGATTATCCTCATTGCTGCACAGAAGAATTATGTCCTTGATGCACCGCTAGGTGACAGACCTATTGCAGGAGCAGATGCAGACGTTATGAATGTTTGACAAAAGCCCAGTATGATGACTACTTGATAGTTTAAGTGCACCATGCTTTATGGCTTAGAACCGGGACTTCAAAAATGTTTTGAACGCCACAGAGCATATAAGATTGTCCAAGAGTTGAAATTGGCATTTCATACTCATGCCCGTGTCGAGAGGTATGAGACCTCTGACAGTACTTTGCCTACAAGATGGAGGAGAATAGCTCAACCAGTGAGTATGTGCTTAGATTGTCTGGGTACTACAATTGCTTGAATCAAATGGGAGTTAATATTCCAGATAAGATAGTAATTGGCAAAGTTCTCTAGTCACTATCACCAAGTTACTAGAACTTCGTTATGAACTATAATATGCAAGGGATGTCGAAAGTAATTCCTGAGCTCTTCGCGATGCTGAAATCGGCGAAGGTAGAAATCAGGAAAGAGCATCAAATGTTGATGGTTCACAAGACCACTAGTTTCAAGAAAAGGGCAAAGGAATAGAAGGGGAACTTCAACAAAGAATGACAAACAAGTTGTCACTCCCGTGAAGAAACCCAAAGCTAGACTCAAGCCTGAAACTAAGTGCTTCTACTGCAAAGGAAATGGTCACTGGAAGTGGAACTGCCCCTAGATACTTGGCGGATAAGAAGGATGGCAAAGTGAACAAAGGTATATTTGATATACATGTTATTGATGTGTACTTTACTAGTGTTTATAGCAACCCCTCGGTATTTGATACTAGTTCAGTTGCTAAGAGTAGTAACTCAAAACAAAATTGTTGTTATGTTTACATGAATAAAACCTTCTATGGTCATACACTCAAAATAAATGGTTTATTGAATCTCGATCGTGTTGATACACATATTCATCATATTGATGCCAAAATATGCAAAGATGATAATGATAGTGCAACATATTTGTGGCACTGCCGTTTAGGTCATATTGGTGTAAAGCGCATGAAGAAACTCCATGCTGATGGGCTTTTGGAATCACTTGATGCTTGCGAACCATGCCTCATGGGCAAGATGACTAAGACTTCGTTCTCCGGAACAATGGAGCGAGCCACTGACTTATTGGAAATAATACATACCGATGTATGCGGTCCAATGAGTGTTGAGGCTCACGGCGGGTATCATTATTTTCTGACCTTCACAGATGGTTTGAGCAGATATGTGTATATCTACTTGATGAAACACAAGTCTGGAACACTTGAAAAGTTCAAAGATTTTTAGAGTGCAGTAGAGAATCATCGTAACAAGAAAATAAAGTTTCTATGATGTGATCGCCGAGGCAAATATTTGAGTTACGAGTTTGGCCTTCAATTAAAACAATGTGGAATAGTTTCACAAACTCATGCCACCTGGAACACCACAGCATAATGGTGTGTCCGAACGTCATAACCGTACTTTATTGGATATAGTGCAATCTATGATGTCTCTTACCGATTTACCACTATCGTTTTGGGGTTATGCATTAGAGACAGCTGCATTCACGTTAAATAGGGCACCATCTAAATCCGTTGATACGACACCTTATGAACTATGGTTTGGCAAGAAACCCAAGTTGTCGTTTCTTAAAGTTTGAGGCTGCAATGCTTATGTGAAAAAGCTTGAACCTGATAAGCTCGAACCCAAATCGGAGAAATGTGTCTTCATAGGATACCCAACAGAGACTGTTGGGTACACCTTCTATCACAGATCCGAAGGCAAGATCTTTGTTGCTAAGAATGGTTCCTTTCTGGAGAAGGAGTTTCTCTCGAAAGAAGTGAGTGGGAGGAAAGTAGAACTTGATTAGGTAATTGTACCTTCTCCCGAATTGGAAAGTAGTTCATCACAGAAATCAGTTCCAGTGATGCCTACACCAATTAGTGAGGAAGTTAATGATGATGATCATGAAACTTCAGATCAATTCACTACCGAACCTCTTAGGTCAATGAGAGTACGTTCCGCACCAGAGTGGTATGGTAATCCGGTTCTGGAAGTCATGTTACTAGACCATGACGAACCTACGAACTATGAGGAAGCGATGATGAGCCCAGATTTCACAAAGTGGTTTAAGGCCATGAAATCTGAGATGGGATCCATGTATGAAAACAAAGTATGGACTTTGGTGGAATTGCCCGATGATCGGCAGGCCATGGAGAATAAATGGATCTTCAAGAGGAAGACAGACGCTGATGGTAGTGTTACTGTCTACAATGCTCGACTTGTCACGAAAGGTTTTCGACAAGTTCAAGGTGTTGACTACGATGAGTTTTTCTCACTCGTAGCGATGCTTAAGTCTGTCTGAATCATGTTAGCAATTGCCTCATTTTATGAAATCTGGCAAATGGATAAACAAAACTGCATTTCCTTTAGTCAGTCCTTCCTTCAAGATTTTTGCCTGCAGATCTCTCTCTTCAAAACATATATATCTTTCGGCGCCAGTCTTTCCTGCCTTACCTTAACCCCGCTTTCACGTGGCGAATTGGTATGAGGTTTCAGTATTAATGGATATCTTAAAGAAGAGTTGTATATGGTGCAAACAGAAGGTTTTGTCGATCCAAAAGGGGCTAACAAAATGTGCAAGCTCCAGCGATCCATTTATGGACTGGTGCAAGCATCTTGGAGTTGTAATATACGGTTTGATAAGTTGATCAAAGCATATAGTTTTATACAGACTTGTGGTGAAGCCTGTATTTACAAGAAAGTGAGTTGGAGCACTACAGCCTTTCTGATAAGTATATGTGAATGACATATTGTTGATCAGAAATGATGTAGAATTTTCTGGAAAGCATAAAGGAGTGTTTGGAAAGAGTTTTTCAAAGAAAGGCCTCGATGAAGCTGCTTACATATTGAGCATCAAGATCTATAGAGATAGATCAAGACGCTTGATAAGTTTTTTCAATGAGTACATACCTTGACAAATTTTTGAAGTAGTTCAAAATGGAACAGTCAAAGAAGAATTTCTTGCCTGTATTGCAAGGTGTGAAATTGAGTAAGACTCAAAGCCCGACCACGGCAGAAGATAGAAAGAGAATGAAAGTCATTCCCTATGCCTCAGCCATAGGTTCTATAAAGTATGCCATGTTGTGTACCGAATCTATTTTATACCCTACACTGAGTTTGGCAAGGGAGTACAATAGTGATCTAGGAGTAGATCACTGGACAGCGGTCAAAATTATCCTTAGTGGAATAAGGATATGTTTCTTGATTATGGAGGTGACAAAAGGTTCGTTGTAAAGTGTTACGTCAATGCAAGTTTTGACACTGATCCAGATGACTCTAAGTCTCAATCTAGATACATATTAAAAGTGGGAGAAATTAGCTAGAGTAGCTCCGTGCAGAGCATTGTTGACATAGAAATTTGCAAAATACATACGGAACTGAATATGGCAGACCCGTTGACTAAACTTCTCTCACAAGCAAAACATGATCACACCTTAGTACTCTTTGGGTGTTAATCACACGATGATGTGAACTAAGATTACTAACTCTAGTAAACCCTTTGAGTGTTGGTCACATGGCGATGTGCACTATGGGTGTTAATCACATGGTGATGTGAACTATTGGTGTTAAATCACATGGCAATGTGAACTAGATTATTGACTCTAGTGCAAGTGGGAGACTGAAGGAAATATGCCCTAGAGGCAATAATAATGTTATTATTTATTTCCTTATTTCATGATAAATGTTTATTATTCATGCTAGAATTGTATTAACCGGAAACTTAGTACATGTGTGAATACATAGACAAAATAAAGTGTCCCTAGTATGCCTCTACTTGACTAGCTCGTTTATCAAAGGTGGTTATGTTTTCTAACCGTAGACATGTGTTGTCATTTGATGAATGGGATCACATCATTAGGAGAATGATGTGATGGACAAGACCCATTCGTTAGCTTAGCATTATGATCGTTACAGTTTCATTGCTACTGCTGTCTTCATGACTTATACATGTTCCTCAGACCATGAGATTATGCAACTCCCGAATACCGAAGGAACACCTTGTGTGCTATCAAACATCACAATGTAACTGGGTGATTATAAAGATGCTCTACAGGTGTCTCCGATGGTGTTTGTTGAGTTGGCATAGATCGAGATTAGGATTTGTCACTCCGTGTATCAGAGAGGTATCTCTGGGCCCTCCCGGTAATGCACATCACTATAAGCCTTGCAAGCATTATGACTAATGAGTTAGTTGCGGGATGATGCATTATGGAACGAGTAAAGAGACTTGCCGGTAACGAGATTGAACTAGGTATGAGGATACCGACGATCGAATCTCGGGCAAGTAACATACCGATGACAAAGGGAACACCGTACATTGTTATGCGGTTTGACCGATAAAGATCTTCATAGATTATTGACCGGAGATGTGTCTCGGTCATGTCTACATAGTTCTCGAACCCGTAGGGTCCGCACGCTTAACGTTCTGTGACGATCGGTATTATGAGTTTATGTGTCTTGATGTACCGAAGGTAGTTCGGAGTCCCGGATATGATCACGGACATGACAAGGAGTCTCGAAATGGTCAATACATAAAGGTCGATATATTGGATGGCTATGTTCGGACATCAGAATGGTTCTGGGTGAGTTTGGGCATTTACCGGAGTACCGGGAGGTTACCGGAACCCCCCGGGGAGTCAATGGGCCATAGTGGAAAGGAGGAGGAGGCGGCCAAGGTGGGGGTGCACCCCCCAAGCCCAATCCGAATTGGGAAGGGGGCCGGCCCCCCTTTCCTTCTCTTCCTCTCCCTCTTCCTTCCCACTCCTACTCCAACTAGGGAAAGGGGAATCCTACTCCCACCGGGAGTAGGACTCCCCCCTTGGGCGCGCCTAGGAGGCCGGCCCTCTCCCCCTCCTCCACTCCTTTATATACGGCGGAGGGTGCACTGTCGGTATCAAAACCGGCGGATCTCGGGGAGGGGTCCCGAACTGTGCGTCTAGGATCGATGGTAACAAGAGACGGGGGGCACAATGTTTACCCAGGTTCGGGCCCTCTCTATTGAGGTAATACTCTACTTCCTGCTTGATTGATCTTGATGAATATGAGTGTTACAAGAGTTGATCTACCACGAGATCGTAATGGCTAAACCCTAGAAGTCTAGCCTATGAGTATATGGTAATAAATCTGTCCTATCCGGACTATGCCCTTCGGTTTATATAGACACCGGAGAGATCCAGGGTTACATGGAGTCGGTTACATAGGAGGAAATCTTCATCATCGGTCGCCTAGCTTGCCTTCCACGCCAAGTAGAGTCCAATCCGGACACGGGTATAGTCTCCGGCCTTCACTTCTTCATAGCCCATCAGTCCGGCCCAACAGATAACACGCCGGACGCCCGAGGACCCCTTCGTCCAGGACTCCTCAGTAGCCCCTGAACCTGACTTCAATGACGAGGAGTCCGGTGCGCAGATTGTCTTCGGCATTGCAAGGCGGGTTCCCTTCTTCCGAAATCCAAGATAGTCTTCAGATGTGACGATTGTATCCGGACCTGTTACACACCATGCACGACCGCAGAGAGAATATATATATTTTACATGAGTCCCATCCGCTGACGACTTTCTGCAATGTGACGTTATGTCCGTTCGGTCATAATTTCGAACCGTTTGTCCCATGTTTCAAGATGCGGTGGCTATTGGCACGTCTTGTCGAAGCGGAGATCGTGTCCCATTATCGCGGGATTCTCATCAATGCGGGCATGGGTAACCAAACCATGTCGTTTACACGGCCCTTGGGAATAGGCAAATCTCAAGGCGGACGAGGAGGCGTTTAATATTTGTTGCCTTTATAAGGAGATAAGGATTCCCCCTTCCTCTTCTCATGCTTTCTCTCTGTCTCTGCCTTCCCAACCTTGAGCTTCAGCGCCCAAGTTCCAATCTCCTTTCCACCCCAGCAACCATGTCCGGATCCGGTGGTCAGCGCAAGTGGATGGTCTCCTCCGTCACGGAGGAGGACATTACTGAGCTCTGTGCGGCCGGATATTTGGCAAAAGAGATCGCCCACCGTCTGCCGGCCTAGGGACAGATCGTCCCCACGCCGGAGCTCACGGAGAGGGTGGTATTCATCCCCCATTTCTTCCGCGGGCTAGGGTTTCCCCTTCACCCCTTCGTCCGCGGGCTAATGTATTATTACGGGGTAGATTTCCATGATCTGTCCCCGAATTCCTTCCTCAACATTTCGGCGTTTATCATCGTAGGCGAGGCCTTCCTCCGCATCCACCCCCACTTCGGACGGTGGCTCAAGGTCTTCAACGTGAAGCCGAAGGTGGTAGATGGCCAGCACGCGGAGTGCAAAGGGGCAATGGTGAGTAAATTGTCCAATGTCTCTTGGCCCAAAGGCACCTTTGTAGATATGGTAAAGGAATGGCAGAAGCAGTGGTTCTACGTCACATAACAACGCGGCACCTCCTGGGCCGCGGCTGCCGAATTCCGCTCCGGCGTTCCTATGTGACTCACCCCCTGGGTCGAGAAGAGTCCGGACTGGTGTTCTCCTGATGAGCTGATAGCGCTGCAGACGCATGTTCAGAGCATGGTAACCAAGAGCGTCAAGCTCGTTGATGTGATCCAGGTGATGTTAGTTCGTCGGATCCTTCCATGTCAGCACCAAAGCCGGCCGTTGTGGGAGTTCAATCCAAAGAAGCACCGGACCTTGGTGAGGCTCTTCGAGACTATGCATAAGGGCGCATGGAAATTGCTCTTCAAGGGCAATGAGAAACCACCGGCCACGGATTCGGACCGTGATCACGATTATACACACCCCGCCAGCAAGGTATGTTATTTCGAATGAGTCCTCAACCTAATTGTTTCGAGGATGACATCTGAGCTTTTATTATTGCTCCTTCAGGACTGGACGGAGAGGGCGAAGCGGATCCAGTGTCCAGCTCCGCTGCCCGAAGAACCAATCATCCCGCGCTTGGCGGAGATGCTAGTACCGGTGCCGTATAAGGCGCCGGAGAAGAAGGCCAAGAAGGAAAAGGGGGCCAAGAGCGGCCTCTGTCGTAAGGGTACTTCGGACGAGGCATCCGAAGATGACAAAACTTATTCCTTTGTCCCTGAGGGCAATGATGGGGGAGAGGAGGAACAAGAAAACAATCCTCCCCCTGAGGAGAGGAAGAAGAAGAGGGCGGCTCCGATGCATCTGGAGGCGGATGCGCCTAAAAAGGGGAAGGGCGTTCCGGCAGCCAACACTGCGTGGGACGTTGACAGTAGTCCAGAACGACGCCCCTGCACAAAGCCGCAGGCCGCATCGTAAGTGACATGGCTTATTTATGCGCAGATCCAGCCCTTTCTCTCCATTATCTTGATGTAGTTAGTTGTACCATTGCAGCCCGGCGCGCGATCTAATCCAGCGATCCTCGTCTGGAAGTTCGTTGGCTCCGTCGAAATGGCGAGCCAGTCGCCACCGCCTGCTTACTTCCCCAGGGCCGGGGACGACGCCGAGGCGCTGTCCCGGAGGGCCGATCCGAGCTGGGGAGGAACCCAGGACGCTGTCCGGGAGGAACCACGAGGCGAAGCCTCCACTGCCAGACACATGGAGGAGACGATCCCCATGGAGACTGGAGAAGAGGGCCGCATCCAGCTTGGCCCTCAGCCGGATACAATTCCGGAGACCCATATGGCTCCGGAGTCGGGCGGGCAGCCCCCTTTAAAGGAGGGGGGTGCACCGTTTCCGCCGGTGGCCCTTGTCCATCCAGGGGCGCCGGATAACCTGATGGAGGTGCTACGAGGCGCCTCCGTTATGGATGAGCACCGTGTTCTTATGAGCGCGGTGATCGAGAAGGTTCAGTCCGCCAAGAGTGGAATGAACAAAGCCTGCAGCAACCTGTTGACCGGTTTCGAGGTATATAACAGAGAAAAAAACCCATATAGTCAGTAGCCCCTGAGACACTGTCCGGTGCTCGGGAAGAGGAACCGGACAGAGGATCAATCCTCTAGTGAAGGCGACTAACGTAATATGTGTGCATGAGCAGGCGTCGCTGTTGGCCGCGACCTCACATGCTGCCGAAGTCTCTGAACTGAGGCGAGGCTGGAGCGGACCGAGAACGAGCTCGGCGAGGTTAGAGTGCGGCTGCAGGAGAAGCAAGGTAAGTAATGGCTTGCTGTGTGTTCGGAAAGCGGAGACGCTGTGTATTGACTGTAATGTCGAAATGTATGCAGGAGCCGCGACCGAGGTCGAGGCCATGAGGAAGGCCCTGGGCGAGGCCGAGGAGAAGGCTGTCCAGCAGCAAGCCGCCCGTAAGAAGCTCAAGGCCCATGTCAAGGAAATCCAGCAGGAGCTCCAAGATGCAGTGAAAAAAATGTGAGGCCTTGGAGAATGATGCGTCAGCTCAGGAGGCCGAACTCACCAAGGCTCGTCAGGGCGCGGAGACCGCGGGGAATGAGGCCCAGGCCGTCATCCAGGAGATCCAGGAAGCCAGGAAAATCACGGCGGGTAAGGCTTTTAAGATGCAAAGCAAGTATGCGGAGAGGCAGTACCTTTTACTAACCCGGGTTCGGAGTTCCCCAGGAGCTTTTGCGGATCTACCACGCAGCGTATCGGACGCTGTAGATTTCTACCGAGCCAAAGGAGGAGGTGCTACGGAGAAGCTATTCTGGGCGCAGTATGCGGCGCCAGAGCATCCCATGTCTTTCACCGATCAGCTGAAGCAGCTAGTGGAGCTGCACCGAGTGGCCGAACTAGCCATGAAGGATTTGACAATCCGGCTATGGCCAGCGAAGCTATGCCCGGCAGCTACTTCAGACTCGTGAGGCGCCAAATGGAAGCCTGTCCGCGGTTGGACGTCGTCAAGCGCTCTGCCTGTATTGAAGGCGCCCGCATGGCCTTTGCTCGCTGCAAGATGTGGTGGGCGAAGATGAATGCTGTTGAAGTTGCCAGCGGGCCGCCGGAGGGCAAGGAGCACCGCACACCCGAGAAATATTTTGCAGATGTCACAGAAGGGTCTCGACTTGTGGCAGCTCAATGTTCAAAGGACATTAGTTTCGAATGAATGCATTCATGTTGTCCTTTGCCTTGTGTTATAAAGACAAAGCTTGTTTTGTAATGTAAATTCGTTATGCTTTAAATTGTTTCCTTCTGTGCGGCCGTGTTATATGCAATCTGAGGGTTGGCGATTACCGTAAACTACGCCCTCACGGAATTAGTACGGAGGTGTTAGGGATGGGATCTTAACAATCTTGATCCAATTATATGGTCCTTGAAGGAGTTGTTTAGCGCAACGAACAAGGCAATCAGACTATACGGCTTAAACGCCCTCACTTAGCCATATGAGTTTTATAATTAAGCAAGTGCGCAGCTGTAGGACCTTGAGAAGAGGTGTTTAGAGGGGGGTGATTAGACACTAAGTACCAAAGTTGCAGTTTTTAAGTTTCTTTAAAGTTTGAGTGGAGTTTAGGCACAAGTTTAACATTCACAACATATAGCAAGCAAGCATGCAAAGAGTATATGAGCAGCGGAAAATAAAGTATGCAACTTGCAATAATGTAAAGGGAAGGGATTGGAGGATTCAAACGCAATTGGAGACACGGATGTTTTTGGCGTGGTTCCGATAGGTGGTGCTATCGTACATCCACGTTGATGGAGACTTCAACCCACGAAGGGTAACGGTTCTTGTGAGTCCACGGAGGCTCCACCCACGAAGGGTCCAAGAAGAAGCAACCTTGTCTATCCCACCATAGTCGTCGCCCACGAAGGACTTGCCTCACTAGTGGTAGATCTTCATGAAGTAGGCAATCTCCTTGCCCTTACAAACTCGTTGGTTCAACTCCACAATCTTGTCCGAGGCTCCCAAGTGACACCTAGCCAATCTAGGAGACACCACTCTCCAAGAAGTAACAAATGGTGTGTTGATGATGAACTCCTTGCTCTTGTGCTTCAAATGATAGTCTCCCCAACACTCAACTCTCTCTCATAGGATTTGGATCTGGTGGAAAGAGGGTTTGAGTGGAAAGCAACTTGGGAAAGGCTAGAGATCAAGGTTCATATGGTAGGAATGGAATATCTTGGCCTCAACACATGAGTAGGTAGTTCTCTCTCGAAATAGGATTTGGAAGTGTAGGTTCGGTCGATGGCTCTCTCCACGAATGAAGAGGAGGTGGAGGGGTATATATAGCCTCCACACAAAATCTAACCGTTACACACAATTTAACAAACTCGGTGGGACCGAATTGTTAAACTCGGTCAGACCGATTTAGCAAATAATGTGACCGTTAGGGCTTTCGGTGGGACCGGAATGCAACTTGGTGGGACCGATTCGGTTAGGGTTAGGGCATAACGTAATCTCGTTAAGACCGATTACACAAACTCGGTGGGACCGATTTTTGCAATAAGCTTTCCAGAGAGTTGGTCAGACAAACTCGGTTTGGCCGATTATCAAACTCGGTGGGATCGATTTTGATAATAAGTTAACCAGAGAGTTTGCATTGTAAACTCGGTAGTACCGATTGCTCAAACTCGGTGAGATCGATTTTGATAATGGACATACACAGAGAGATTACAATCCCATCTCGGTGAGACCGAGATCCCTATCGGTATGACTGATTTGCCTAGGGTTTGTGGCAGTGGCTAAGACATCCAAACTCGGTGGCGCCAGATAGAAAGAATCAGTGGGGCCGAGTTTGACTTTAGGTTTAGGACAAATGTGTGGAAGTGGGAAAGTAGTTGAGGGTATTTGGAGCATATCACTAAGCACTTGAAGCAAGAGGCTCATTAAGCAACACCTCATCCCTCCTTGATAGTATTGGCTTTTCCTATAGACTCAATGTGATCTTGGATCACTAAAATGTAAAATGAAGAGTCTTGAGCTTGAAGCTTGAGCCAATCCTTTGTCCTTAGCATCATGAAGGAGTTCCCACATCCTTTAGTCCATGCCACTCCATTGTTGAACTTATCTGAAACATACTAGATAAAAGTGTTAGTCCAACAAGAGATATGTTGTCATTAATTACCAAAACCACCTAGGGAGCACTTGTGCTTTCAATCTCCCCCTTTTTGGTAATTGATGGCAACATACATCAAACCTTTAGATAAAGATATAAAGAATAGCAAGTAAAGCTTTGGAAAGACATGTAACAAGCATAGGCTCCCCCTACATGTATGCAATCATGTGAATATGAAATATAGAAGCATGTGATAGCATAACCATGATAGAGCAGGCAATGTGTTACATGTATATTGGCTATATGCATCAGAGCAAAACGTATTAAAGAGCATACCTTCATGCCCATGAGTCCTTCTTGCAAACAGTATGTACATCAGCAAGAATTCCTCATACACATGATTGTGATGCATATACTTACCTTGTGGTCTTGAGTTGGCTTAGGATGGAATGAACCTGCGTAAACAAGGTTAGATAACACAGATACATCTACTAGCCAGAGCAAACAGAAGAAACCACAAGAATACCAAGACTGGGATGACATCTAGAGAGTGAGTACTAAGTACCACATTGGATTAGACATGTCCCCAAGAGTAAAGATATGCAATGAATTTGAATGATTTCTTTCCCTTAGATGTCTTGCTCCCCCTGAATCTAGCATGTGATACTGGGAGAAGATAGGGAATAGAAAATCATAGCTGAAAGAAAACAGAGCTGAAAGATATGAATGATGATCAGAGCTAAAGTTCAGAGCTAATGTATGCTAATGCAAAATAAGCACATATGAACATGTCTTTCCCCTCAAGAAGACATGTGGTATCTCTCCTCTTGAACACCAAGCATCTGGGATCCTTGAGAAGTACTTTCTACTAGTATTCTTTCCCCCTGGAGATCTCTCTCTCCCCCTGAAGGATCTCTCTCTCCTTCTCTGATGTGATCTATCTCTCTAAATGATAAGCTTTGATGTGATCTCTCTCTCCCCCTTTGACATCAATTCCCAAGAAGGGCTTGATAAAGATGTAATCTCTCTCTCTCCCCCTCTGGAATTTGTCGTGAATGGGTTTGATCCTTGAGTCACAACAAAAAGCAATGATAAAAATGTGATGCTTGTAGAGGACAAGGTTCATTGAGTGGAGCTGGAACAGAGGAAACACAGAATAAGTGGCAAACTGTTTTTCCTGTGGTGAAATAGGTGGCACCGAGTTGTAGGCTTCGGTCGTACCGAAAAGATTCGGTTGGTCCGAAAATAACAAATTGGTGTAACCGAGTTCATCGCAGAGAGAACACATGTCACCTCAGCTCACTAGACTAGTAAGATCTCACAAAGATTTGCAAGGAATTAACTGAAAATATGCAAGGAATTAGAATGCATAAATGCAGAGCAAACAGAAAGAAATCTAGATGAAGTTTTTTTTAATTTGAAAGGGGAAACACAAATGCATGAGACAAATGCAAAAACTCAGAAAAGAACACTGGAGAACTTCATCTAGAGATGGTCGGCGACAAAGTCACCTATGTTAGAGTATATTGACTCAGGAGTTAAGTGAGATCACTTGATCATAGGCCATACTCATCGTTTAAGCTCAAAATGGGGTTGCCATTTTTCGTTTAAGCATCTTGATGTATTCACATCTTGTTGAGTTGCTTTAACTCATGACTCGGAGTAAAGCTTCTCTAAGATGGAATAACATACCTTGGTTGGTGGTGTTGTCCATGTAGTTGAACTTGCGTGGGTTGCTCAAGGTTGATGTAGCTCATCAAGAATGTGGAGCACCACTTGGAATTTGAGTCCATCTACCTACATGGGTTAGTTCTTGCAAGGAAGTGCACTTGTATATCCAAAAATGACAATCATGAAACTCAACATAGAATTTGTCAAAGGATATGTTTGAATGGTTTCGTGCTTCCTTGTCTTCAACCACCTTGTGTAGATACTTGGTGATGTAGAGATTGCTCAAGATATGAGTAGGTTTCAACCTCATGGAATTTGATTCAACCAAGTACCTACATGGGTTAGATAACATGCAAGATACAAATATATCCAAGACATAAGTTTTTCATCATAAAAGAAATATCAAGGATTAGTCATAAGCTCATGTCTTGCATGTATCCAATGGAGTTTCTACTCCAAGTTTGAAGCATCAATGATGTTCAATTCTCCTCTTAACCTACAAAACACTTTCTCATCAAGAGGTTTAGTGAATATATCCGCTAATTTATTTTCGGTGCGTACATGCTTAAGATCAATGTCACCCTTAGCAACATGATCTCGAATGAAATGATGACGAACTTCAATATGCTTAGTTCGAGAATGTTGCACGGGATTATGACCAATTTTGATAGCACTTTCATTATCACAAAGCAATGGAACATGTCTCACATATATCCTATAATCCTTAAGAGTTTGGGTCATCCAAATTAATTGAGCACAACATGAACCAGCGGCAATATATTCAACTTTGGCGGTGGATAAGGATACCGAGTTTTGTTTCTTGGAGGACCAAGACACAAGAGATCTACCAAGAAATTGACAAGTACCCGAAGTGGACTTTCTATCAAACTTGTCTCCGGCATAGTCTGGGTCAGAATAGCCAACAAGATCGAAAGAGGCCCTCTTAGGATACCAAATGCCAAAATTTGGTGTATGGATTAAGTATCTCACTATCCTTTTCACGGCCTTAAGATGAATTTCTTTAGGGGCAGCTTGATATCGTGCACACATGCACACACTTAGCATAATATCGGGACATGAAGCACATAGATATAACAATGAACCAATCATAGAGCGATAAACCTTTTGATCAACCGGTTCACCATCTTTGGTTAAGTCAAGATGTCCACTAGTAGGCATGGGTGTAGTCATACCTTTGCATTCTTGCATATTGAACTTCTTGAATAAGTCCTTAGTGTACTTTGTTTGCGAGACAAAAGTACCTTCCTTAGTTTGCTTGATTTGCAAACCAAGAAAGAATTTGAGTTCACTCATCATAGACATCTCAAACTTCTCCGACATTAGCTTCCCAAACTTTTCACTAAAATGAGGGTTAGTTGAACCAAATATAATATCATCAACATAAATTTGGCACACAAAGAGTTCACCATTAACCCTTTTAGTAAAAAGAGTATAATCAATTTTCCCAATTTCAAAGCCTTTGTCAATAAGGAACTTGGTCAAGCATTTATACCATGCTCTAGGAGCTTGTTTAAGTCCATAAAGAGCTTTGTGAAGTTTGTAAACATGATTGGGTTTCTTAGGATTGACAAAGCCGGGAGGTTGTTTAACATAAACTTCCTCCTCTATTTCACCATTTAGAAAAGCACTTTTAATGTCCATTTGGTAAAAGGTGATATCATGGTGATTAGCATAGGCAAGTAAGATGCGAATGGAATCAAGTCTAGCAACAGGGGCGTAAGTCTCACCATAGTCCCACCTTCGACTTGTGTGTAGCCTTGGGTGACGAGACGTGCTTTGTTGCGAACTACTTGTCCATCTTCATCTTGCTTGTTGCGAAACACCCATTTGGTACCAATGATGTTGTGGTTGTTGTTGGGCTTCTCAACCAATGTCCAAACTTGGTTCCTCTCAAAGTTGTGTAGCTCTTCATGCATAGCATTTATCCAATCCGAATCTTCCAATGCTTCTTCGACCTTCATAGGTTCAATGCTAGAGATGAAAGAATAGTTTTCACAAAAGTTAGCTAAACGAGTTTTAGAGCGAGTGATTCTCCCGGTTTGAATATCATTGTAGATTTGCTCGACGGGATGGTCTTTAGAAATTCTTGCTCGAACTCGTGAAAGCTTTTGCTTGGGTCTTCGTTGAACATCTTCTTCATCTTGTTCTTCTTCTTGGCCTTCTTCATTGTTGGCGTTGTCGTTCTCTTGTCGTGGTGGAGAAGGAGGTTGTCGACGTTCATCTTGATGCACTTCCTCGTTTTCTTCATCTTGGTGTGTCCCACTTGTGGATGCTTCCGTATCAACTCTTGGTTCACCTTGTCGTGAAGTAGAAGCTTCCACTTGGACGGACGAGGTACTCTCCTTCACCTCCGTTGGACGGATCTTGCCAATAGACAAGTCTTGGATTGCTTCCGAAGGATCTTTGTCTCCTACATCAATTGGCAATTGCTCTACTTGTGAGCCGTTAGATTCATCAAACTTCACATCTACCGTCTCTTCAACCTTTGGGTGAAATTGTTGTGACACGGTAAGTGTGAGAGTTTGAGCCATAACCTAGTAGGAAACCTTCATGAGACTTAGGAGCAAATTTAGAACGACGATGCTTATCAAGAATGTAGCACTTTGAGCGAATACTCGAAAGTATCCAACTTGGGGTTTGTTACGGTGAGTAGCTCGTATGCCGTCTTGCCGAGTAGCTTGTGAAGATACAAGCGATTTGTTGCATGACAAGCTGTCTCAACCGCTTCTGCCCAAAAGTGCTTCGGCGTCTTGTACTCATCAAGCATCGTTCTCGCCATTTCGATGAGCGTCCGAATCTTCCTTTCAACAACTCCATTTTGTTGAGGTGTGTACGTAGCCGAGAACTCGTGTGAAATCCCTTCTTCGTCAAGAAAGGTCTCCACATTTGCGTTCTTGAACTCCGTTCCGTTGTCGCTGCGAACCTTCTTGATCTTCACTTCAAATTGGTTTTGGGCCTTCCTAGCGAAGTTTTTGAAGATCTTTTGGACCTGCGATTTATCATCGAGAAAGGACACCCACGTAAATGTAGAAAAATCATCAACTATAACTAGACCAAAAGAATTTCCACCGAGACTCTTGTAAGAGTTGGGACGAAAGAGATCCATGTGGAGTAGCTCGACTGGCCTCTTCGTGGTCATGATGTTCTTCACGGATGCCTTCCTCCAACCTGTTTACACCTTGACAAGCCTTTGCAAAGTCTATCCTTATCAAATATGACATCATTAACTCCAAGGATATGATTCCCCTTAATAAGCTTGTCAAGGTTTCGCATACCAACATGACCTAATCGTCTATGCCAAAACCACCCTTTTGAGGATTTAGCAATGAAGCAAGTTTTAGGTTGAGCCTTTTTAGTGAAATCAACAATGTATAGATCACCTCTACGCACACCAGTAAAAACCATTTTATGATTATCTCGACGAAACACTTGGCAATCTACTTCAGTAAATAGAACATTGAAACCGAAATGTGCAAGTCTAGATACTGAAAGTAAGTTGTAACCAAGAGATTCAACGAGCATAACATTTTGTATGGAGCTATCTTGTGATATGGCCACCTTACCGAGGCCAACCACCTTACCCTTTGAGTTGTCACCGAAAGTGACATACTTTCGAGGACTATCATTATCAGCAAGCTCACGAAACATGTCTTTATCTCCGGTCATGTGATCGGTACATCCACTATCAAGAACCCATTCCTTTCCTCCTGACATATATCCCCGAAGATCTTCCATAAGACCAAAATGTCTCATTGCATCATCAAGATCGAAGTCACTATCATCATCCTCATCATAGTATCCATGTTCAACATCGTCATGTGGTGGATCAAATCCTAGAGAGGGTGATTCATTAGAATGAGTTTGACAATAATCTTGTCTATGAATTCTTATAGCTTCGGAAATAATGCCACTAATAATTCCAACATTTCCTTTGGCACGCATAAGGTTTGTAAGCTCAAATAGACGATCACCAAACATAGGATCACTAGTATTCATCTTACTCAAAGCAATAGACTTATAGAGAATCTCATCTAGATTTTTCAAGGAATAATTTGGAAAGCGTACCTCAAGAAATTTCCATATAGTGTAGGCACACTCAAAAGTTGGCAAGATTATAATCAAGTTTCTAGGCAATCCTCTAGTGATAAGATTAACAGTTCTAAGATTCCTAACCATGTCAATTGATTCATCATGGGTAGGATGCATAGGATCAACATAAGGTGCACAAGGGCTAGCAATGTACTTGTTAAAATGATATTGATTGAAAATAACAAGCATCTCATTTTTCCACTCATGAAAATACTCTCCAGCAAGAATAGGCACTCTATGTCTAAGACTCCCCAAAGTAGACTCATCCATCTTCCTCCAATGGTGATTAAACCAAGGCAATGGATACCAATGCTCTGATACCACTTGTAGGACCTTGAGAAGAGGTGTCTAGAGGGGGTGATTAGACACTAAGTACCAAAGTTGCAGTTTTTAAGTTTCTTAAAAGTTTGAGTGGAGTTTAGGCACAAGTTTAACATTCACAACATATAGCAAGCAAGCATGCAAAGAGTATATGAGCAGCGGAAAATAAAGCATGCAACTTGCAAGAATGTAAAGGGAACGGATTGAAGGATTCAAACGCAATTGGAGACACGGATGTTTTTGGCGTGGTTCCGATAGGTGGTGCTATCGTACATCCACGTTGATGGAGACTTCAACCCACAAAGGATAACGGTTGCGCGAGTCCACGGAGGGCTCCACCCACGAAGGGTCCATGAAGTAGCAACCTTGTCTGTCCCACCATGGCCGTCGCCCACGAAGGACTTGCCTCACTAGCAGTAGATCTTCACGAAGTAGGCGATCTCCTTGCCCTTACAAACTCCTTGGTTCAACTCCACAATCTTGTCGGAGGCTCCCAAGTGACACCTAGCCAATCTAGGAGACACCACTCTCCAAGAAGTAACAAATGGTGTGTTGATGATGAACTCCTTTCTCTTGTGCTTCAAATGATAGTATCCCCAACACTCAACTCTCTCTCATAGGATTGGATTTGGTGGAAAGAATATTTGAGTGGAAAGCAACTTGGGGAAGGCTAGAGATCAAGATTCATATGGTTGGAATGGAATATCTTGGCCTCAACACATGAGTAGGTGGTTCTCTCTCAGAACTGGTAAGTTGGAAGTGTAGGTTTGTTCTGATGGCTCTCTCCACGAATGAAGAGGAGGTGGACGGGTATATATAGCCTCCACACAAAATCTAAGCGTTACACACAATTTACCAAACTCGATGGGACCGAATCGTTAAACTCGGTTAGACCGATTTAGCAAATAATGTGACCGTTAGGGTTTTCGGTGGGACCGGAATGCAACTCGGTGGGACCGACTTGGTTAGGGTTAGGGCATAATGTAATCTCGGTAAGACCGATTACACAAACTCAGTGGGACCGATTTTGGTAATAAGCTTTCCAGAGAGTTGGTCAGACAAACTCGGTTTGGCCGATTATCAAACTCGGTGGGACCGATTTTGATAATAAGTTAACCAGAGAGTTTGCATTGTAAACTCGGTAGTACCGATTGCTCAAACTCGGTGAGACCGATTTTGATAATGGACATACACAGAGAGATTACAATCCCATCTCGGTGAGACCGAGATCCCTATCGGTATGACCGATTTGCCTAGGATATGTGGCAGTGGCTAAGACATCCAAACTCGGTGGCGCCGGATAGAAAGAATCAGTGGGGCCGAGTTTGACTTTAGGTTTAGGACAAATGTGTGGAAGTGGGAAAGTAGTTGAGGGTATTTGGAGCATATCACTAAGCACTTGAAGCAAGAGGCTCATTAAGCAACACCTCATCCCTCCTTGATAGTATTGGCTTTTCCTATAGACTCAATGTGATCTTGGATCACTAAAATTTAAAATGAAGAGTCTTGAGCTTGAAGCTTGAGCTAATCCTTTGTCCTTAGCATCATGAAGGAGTTCCCACATCCTTTAGTCCATGCCACTCCATTGTTGAACTTATCTTAAACATACTAGATAAAAGTGTTAGTCTAACAAGAGATATGTTGTCATTAATTACCAAAACCACCTAGGGAGCACTTGTGCTTTCAGTAGCCCCTGGTCCAAGCCAGGGTGCTATCAGCATCTGATCGGGAAGTGCCGACCCTTCGCGTGACGCAGAAAAAATCTCCAACGACTTTGTAACCCTCGAACAGCTGACCGGCTCTCGCCGTATCATGACAGTCAGTTTTCGGCTTTCTCTACTGAGGTGTTCATCTGGTCAGGGCCAGGGCACAATCGCAGTAGTTGTCCCTTTACTACCCTAGCCGATAGAGCGGAACGTAGGGTAGCAAGCACAGGAGCCGGGCAACCCAACTATTGACCAAAGACATGATTCGGAGCCAATGCATATAATGCTAAATTCGGGGTGCCGAACTTGTATACAAAAAGTGTTCGGACTTTGTTGCCGTATTATGGGGCGATAAGCAGCCCCTGGCAAGTATGAAACGTACAAAAGAGTACCGGTGTAGCTGATAAGCAGATCGAAATAAAATGAAGTAAGAAGCGAAAACCACAGAAACTGGGCCGCAAATCATTTTTTTATAACTGAATGGATACGTTAAGGCGTATCTTATACAAATAGTGCAATAAGCACCCGAACTATTTAACATGCCGGGATCAAGAAGGAGCAGCGTGCGGGTCCTGGGCAATAAGTAAAAATACCGTCAAGAAGAACGTCTGGAGGTTACCCTACGCACCTATGTTGCATGCCCCCCTTGTATGCCGATCCTTCGGAGGGGCTGGTGACCAGGCTCGCGGAAAAAGGAACCTGAAACAGAAAGGAAAAATTGTGTCCGGGGTCGGTCTAGCCGAACTGTTGATCCCGGGTTAGCATGTGCCTCCGTCGATGTCCATGGAATTTCGAGTGCGTAATTATGTACGCGTGGTACGAATGCCACTGCTTCATCGGGACTGGGACGGAGGCCGAATTGCTAGTTGAGCTCTTGACGGGCCTTGCTGTCCTACTGCAGTGTAGTTCGGAACCTTTTGACGGTGTCCAGGGACTCGACAGCCGCACTATGGTGCTGTTTGAGAAGGCCGCTCTGTACCTCTGCTGGTAGGGCAGCGGTGTGCTCCTCTGTTCGGAGGGAGCGTTCCGTGTTGCCATTGACTGTTATGACGCCGCGTGGACCGGGCATCTTGAGCTTGAGATAAGCGTAGTGTGGCACTGCGTTGAATCTAGCAAACGCTGTTCGTCCGAGCAGTGTCTGGTAGCGCTGCGGAATGGGACGATGTCGAAGATTAACTCCTCGCTTCGGAAATTGTCTGGAGAACCGAAGACCACTTCCAGCGTGATTGAGCCCGTACAGCGGGCCTCGACCCCTGATATGACTCCTTTGAAGGTAGTCTTTGTTGGTTTGATTCGTGAGGGTTCAATGCCCATCTTCCGAACTGTGTCTTGATAGAGCAGGTTGAGGCTGCTACCACCGTCCATTAGGACTCGTGTTAGGTGAAATCCGTCGATGATTGGGTCGAGGACCAGTGCGGCCGAACCGCCATGACGGATACTGGTTGGGTGGTCTCGACGATCAAAGGTGATCGGAAATACGACCATGGATTGAACTTGGGGGCGACTGGCTCTACCGCGTAGACGTCCCTGAGTGCACGCTTACGCTCCCTTTTGGGGATGTGTGTAGCGTATATCATGTTCACCGTTTTGACTTGAGGGGAAAACTTCTTCTGCCCCCCAGTGTTCGGCTGCCGGGGCTCTTCGTCCTCGTCCTCACTTTGTGATCCCTTTTCTTTGTTTTCGGTATTTAACTTGCCAGCCTGCTTGAAAACCCAACAATCCCTGTTGGTATGATTGGCTTGCTTGTCCGGGGTGCCGTGTACCTGGCACAGATGGTCAAGTATGCGGTCCAGGCTGGAAGGTCCTTCATTATTTCTTTTATAGGGCTTCTTCCGCTGGCCGGACTTGGAGCCAGTGAATCCGGCGTTGACTGTTGTGTCATCGGTGTTGTTGTCATTGCCGGCGTTTGTATTCATTGCCTTTGGAGCTTGCGGTGCTATTCTTGGCCTCGAGGGGCTGTCTCGCTGGCCGTGTTGTTACTACGGGCCAGCCAACTGTCCTCTCCCGCGCAAAAGCGGGTCATGAGTGCCGTGAGGGCTGCCATGGACTTTGGCTTTTCTTGGCCGAGGTGGCGTTGTAACGCCCGGATAATTAGGCTACAGTAAAACTCTCTTGATGATGCCTTGTCATCTATGTTACTGTTGCTAATTAAGTGGTAGTTCAAAAACATAGCAAATTCAAAAATGAATTAGCGACAAACACCCAAAGTTTTCAAAAGTCAACACAAAAATGTTTGGGGGTTGCCAAATATTGCATCGGTAATTATGGTGAAGTAAACACATTTTTATAAAATGTCTAAGTAATTTAAAATGAGTTAAAACAGAAAAGAAAATAAATAAAAGAAAGAAAATCAAAAGAGAAACCGAAAACAGAAAAAAAGAGTAAACCCCCCCTTGGGCCTCGGCCCAGCTGGCCACCGGGCCAACCAGGCCGGCCCAGCCGTCCACTACTAACCCCCCCCCCACACCACCACCCACTCCACCGACACCCCCCATTCCCCCCACGCAAAATATCTCCCCCCTCCCTCTCTCCTGATTGGATCGGGAGGAGACCGTCGCCTTGAGCCTCGTCGCCGCCAACGCCGCCGTCCCGTCCTCCTCCTCGCCGGTCCTCCCGACCGCCCGTCCATCCCTGCCCGTCCCACAACCCCCACAGGCCCACCTCTCCTCTCTACCCCTCGCTCGCTCACGCTGCGTGCCGCGCCATCCGGGCTCCGACGCCGCGCCCGCCCGCCCGCGCGCCCGACGCGCCAGCAGCAGCTGGCCCGCTGCCCCAAGACTGCCACGCGCGCCGCGCGCCCCTCACGCACGGGCCTCGCCCCGGTTCTCCCCGACCGCGCGGTCGCGCCTCCGGTGCCATGATCGCCGCGCCCTCTTCCCCACAGTCGCCTCGGCCACGCGCCCGACCACCACCGCGTCCGCGCCCTCACAGCCTCGCCTGCCTGCGCCATGAAAGCACGCGCCTTCGTGCCACGGGCGTGCCCCTGTGAGCCGCCCCTCCCCTCCTCTCTGTCCCTCTCCGTCCCTTGCGCCCAGCTCTCCCTCGCCGCTGAAGGGCTACACCGCACCGCCATCGCGCCCCGCGCCCTCTCTCTGCTTTCGTCGCGCCCCCGCGCGGCCGTGCTCGCGCCGGCAGCCATCATGCCACCACAGCCTCGGCCTCGTTCGCTGCGCTCCTGTGGCGGCGCCCATAAAGCCGCCTGTCGCCCCATCCGGGTGGACTCGGGTGCGTGCGCACACCCGCACCCGGCACTCCGCTAGGCCCCAGACCCATCGACTAGGGGCCCCGCCTGAACAGTTTTAGAAAAAAAAAGAATTAAAAATAATAAAAATTAATAAATAGATAATAATAGCTAAATTAATTAATTAATTAACGAATTAATTAAGTTAATTAATCACACTTAGATTAACCTAATTAACTGTTAGTTAGTTAATCAAACAATGACACTGGGGCCCACCCCCTAATTACTTATGATTAGTTTAATTAATCTGTTAATTAAAATGTGTCACTAACAGGTGGGACCCACCTGTCAGGTTGACCAAGTCAACTCTGTTGACTGCTGATGTCAGCATGACATCATGCTGATGTCATTAATCTGTTTTCCGAATTAATTAAATAATTAATTAAATTCCTGAAATTAATAAAATCTTTAGAAAATCATATCTTTTAACCCGTAACTCGGATTAAAATATTTTCAACATGAAAGTTGCTCGAGCAGCGAGGCGAATCCGGACACGCATCCGTTCGTCCGCCACACACCCCTAACCTATCGAACTCGCAACTTTCCCCCTTCGGCTCCTCTGCCCGAAAACACGAAACACCGGGGATATTTTCCCGGATGTCTCCCCCCTTAACCGGCATCACCTCATACCACGTTAGGTCACGCCTAGCATCGTTACTTGTCATGTCATGCATCGATATGCATCTGTTTACATGGTATTCATTGTTTCTTCCCCTCTTCTCTCCGTAGACTACGAGACCGAGGCTGCTGCTGCTTGATTCGACTACGGAGTTGACGACCCTCTCTCTTGCGGAGCAACCAGGCAAGCCCCCCCCCCTTGATCACGGATATCGCCTATTCTACTCTATCTTGCTTGCATTAGAGTAGTGTAGCATATTATTGCTTTCGCTATACCTATCTGATGCATAGCTTTGTCCTTGTTACTCTTGTTGTTACCTTTACCGCAATCCTATATGCTTAGTATAGGATGCTAGTATTTTCATCTGTGGCCCTACATTCTTGTCCGTCTGCTTGTGCTATACTATCGGGCCGTGATCACTCGAGAGGTGATCACGGTATATACTATATACTTTATGCACGATACATGTGGAGACTAAAGTCGGGTAATTTGGTGGAGCACCATGAGTGGATCTTTGTGGCGGAGCGGCAGGCAGGTTGAGACCGCCTAGAGAGAGGTGGGCCTGGCCCTGCTCGCGTTCGCGGATACTTAACACGTTTAACGAGATCTGGGTATTTGATCTGAGTCTGTCCATTTGGTCTATCGCCCTAACCATCTCGTGGGAGTAGTTATGGGTATCCGGCGTCGTGGTATCGGCCGAAACGCCGTGACGCGTCGGCGGCGAGCGGCGCGCGCCGGATTGCACCGAACGCCACTAGGCTAGGTCTGCTTCGGCAGCGTCTGAGCGTGCAGGTGTGCTCAGGCGATGGGCCTGCACCCTGGCGCTTAGGTTTAGACCGGCGTCTTGACCTCTCTGTTGAGCCTAGGTGGGGCTGCGACATGTTGATCTTCAGCGGCGGGCATGACCCAGGAAAGTGTGTCCGCCAAATGGGATCAAGCGTGTTGGGTTATGTGGTGCACCCTGCAGGAAGTTTAATCTATTGAATAGCCGTGATCTTGATAACAGGACGACTTGGAGTTGTACCTTGACCTTATGACAACTAGAACCGAATTCTTAATAAAACACACCCTTCCAAGTGCCAGATACAACCGGTGGTCGCTCTCTCTCAGGGTTACGAGGAGGGGATCTCCGGTAGGATTATTGCTATGTGATGTTACTTGGAGGACTTCAACCTACCCTCTTCTACATTTGCAAGGCGAAGGTGACCAAGCGTAGTCTTCGATAAGACTAGCTATCCCCTCTTATCCCGGCATTCTGCAGTTTAGTCCTCGATATGACCCTTACACATATATCCATGCATATGTAGTGTAGCTCCTTGCTTGCAGTACTTTGGATGAGTACTCACGGTTGCATTGTTTCCCCTTTTCCCCTATCTCTACTCGGTTGCGCAACAGACGATGGAGCCCAGAGCGACGCCACCGTCGATGGCGACTACTACTGGAGGTGCCTACTACTACGTGTAGCCGGCGACGACGACCGAGAGTAGTTAGGAGGATCGAGGCAGGAGGCTGCGCCTCTTCGATCTGTATCCCGGTTTGTGCTAGCCTTCTTAAGGCAAACTTGTTTAACTTATGTGCGTACTCAGATATTGTTGCTTCCACTGACTTCGTCTATGATCGAGCACTTGTATTCGAGCCCTCGAGGCCCTGGCTTGTATTATGATGCTTGTATGACTTATTTATGTTTTAGAGTTGTGTTGTGATATCTTCCGTGAGTCCTTGATCTTGATCGTACACATTTGCGTGCATGATTAGTGTACGATTGAATCGAGGCGTCCACAAGTTAATATCGAGCCGATTGCTGTAGGAATCCCCTTCCACACTCCTTGGCGAAGTCGAGTCTAGATATTGCAAAAACTTTTACTAACTTGGCTGTGTGCCTTACGGGCCCACGCCGCCATCGGGTGGTACTAGGATCTTTTACTCCTCGACCTTTTACGGGACTCGAACTCTCTTCTACTCGGGTTAAGCAATTTACTAACTAACACTAGGATCCCGTGATCACATTCACCCCAAAGTTGGATAAAGCCATAGTTATTCCTTGGAATTGTATTTTGATCAATTTCCACCTTGTCATTTGACTCCTTTGAAACATCTTTGTTTTCAGATGGAACCCACGAGGCAGGTCGTGCGCCACACGACGGCCATTGGTGCCTCGGGATCACTGCGGTCTTTGGCAGAGATGATGACCTATCCGGGTTATCGCGGCACCCCGAGTACACCGTCTTTGAGGAGTACCGGGACTTTAACCAGAGCGATGCCGAGCCATCGTCCACCTCTACTCTCGGGAGTATGACTCACACTCTTGTGCACACCGCACATGGTGTTGGGGTGACTATCGATATGGCAGTCCACGATGCTGCTTATGCTGCTCTTACCCGTCTTCGTGGAGAGTATCGGGAGTTGGACACCTCCCCCTTCAGGCACATTACTATCGCATCTGATGTTGGTGAGGAGGGATACTACACTGCTGCCTACTCCACTGTCACCAAAGAGCCCTTCTACCATCATAACTTTGTTCTGCATGCTGATGGGCTGGATCGAGCTAACCGAGCTCTTCGCCACGAGTTGTACACCACCCGTCAGCACCTTTACCGTGCTCGACGCTGTTGCACCCTTTGTCCGATCCGAGAGCTGCGCGTTCTGCGATCTACCCAGCCAGACCGTGATGCCCCGGGGTGTCGGTTGGCGGAGGTGGAGGCTACTCTCCGACTTGGCCCTCTTCTACCACTGGCGTCGGGTTACGCACGAGTATCCGCGGTCCCTGTGTCAGCGACATGGAGGACTATCCGCTGCCACACTACCAGCTTTCAGAGCTCTGACTACCTCCATGCAGCCGCGTGGGACTGATGTAGGCTTGCTTGTTAAGTGTTAGATGCATTCGCCATGAGAGCACTGCGTGCGCCGATGATGTCTTAGTCTATGTACTGAACTCTGTGTACCGAACTCTATGCATGATCCCTTTTGTAAGATATGCCGACTACTATGTAGTTTCTATCGTGTTGTTTTCATTATGCATGTTTCATCATGAATGATTCTTGTCTTTTGCAAAATTTCTCAAATGCTGAACTACCCCTGTTATATTAGCAGGATGGTTAGACCAGCTGGTCGTGGTCGAGGTGGCAACTTCCCACCACCGCCTGAGTACATGGCTGGTATGATCCAACAGCTTGAGATGAATCGCCAGTTCATGGAGAACATGATGGCTCAGTTTCCTCGCCCCAATATGGACCAGCAGCCAAACACAGTAACTCTGCAGGATTTCATGCGCCTCAACCCAAGTGTGTACCGCAGCTCAACCCAGCCCCGAAGGCGATGGTGGCTCCATGACATCACCTATGAGATGGAGTCTGCTGATGTAGCCCCTGACAGCTATGTCACCTTTGCTTACTTCTTCCTGAAGGGACCCGCAGCTCAATGGTGGGACATCCACAGGTGAACTCAGCCACCTGGAACAATCATCACTGGCGGACTTCCAAGCTGCTTTCCGTGCCCGCTTCATCCCTCAAGGAGTCATGGACGGAAGAAGCGTGAGTTCCATAACCTCACCCAAGGCAACAAGACTGTTGAAGCTTATCGGAGAGTTCTGGACTTGTCTCACTATCTTTCAAGAGGACATTGCAAGCGATGCACGCAGACGGGAGAAGTTCGTGGCGGCCTTCAAGGCGACATCAAGCTCGCACTTCTAGTGCACGACTTTGCTGATTTCGCCACCTTGGTGAACAAAGCTATCAATGTCGAAACTGGTTTGCAGGAATACGAGCTCTAAAGGCAGCAACCGTGACACGGGCTCATCTTCGGCCCGTCCTCATGAGCGCAAGATATGGATTCCCAACAGCATGTACCAGCCGAATGCACCTGCCCCAAGGCAAAGCTATGATGCACCTCGCCCCGCCTACTCCAACTAGGCAGCCAAAGCTTCAGCTCCACCACCCCAAGCTCCTGTTCCCACCCCCAATAATGGTTTGTGCTTGGTGTGGACAACCAGGCACCGTGCTAGAGAATACAACCGAACCAGAATCAGGTGGCCCTTCCGGCGACCGGTCGTGGAAGCAACCAACCCGCAACAACAATGCCAAGCCTTATGGTCGAGTTCATGCCAACCACGTTGATCGAGCGAAGCTCAAGACCAACCTGCTCTTGTGATGGGTACACTCCTCGTAAATTCAGTACACGCATCTGTTTTATTCGATTCAGAGCATCGCATTCATTCATGTCGGAAGATTTTGCATACAAGCACGGCGTTAAGTGTGAGGAGATGAACTCTTGGTAGTGGTAAAAACCCCTTGGGACAATGTCAAACCTCCATGGTTGGCGTCGACGTCCCCATGGAAATCGAAGGGCTGGAATTCTATGCCTCACCTATTATCCTGAAGACGTCTAACATCGACCTCATTTTGGGGATGGATTGGTTGAAAGCGCATACTGCTTCAATTGTTTGCGCCACTAAGACCGTCCATCTGCTACACCTTCGATGAAATAATAAGCTACAATGCTCAAATGCGGTTCGAATGCGAGGCAAGGCTCTATGCATTGAATGCATTGAACGCCGCACCCTCGAGGGCATTGAAAACATTCTGTCGTTCGCGACTTCCGGGGCGTCTTTCTGAAGAACTTCGAGGATTCCCCTGCTAGAGCTGTCGAATTCGTCATCGACTTGAAACCGGCACCACTCCTATAGCCAAGCGACCCTACAAGATGTCGCCGCATGAACTCCTTGAGCTCAAGGAGGAAATCGACAAGTCTCTTCGCAGTGGTTTCATTCGCCCAAGTTGCTCTCCTTGGGGAGCACCTTCTCTCTTTGTCAAGAAGAAGATGGGACAAACCGATTGGTCCAAGACTACCGTCCTATAAACCAAGCTACCATTCAGAATAAGTATCCTCTTCCTCGGATCAACGATCTGTATGATCAACTGGCTGGTTCGTCAGTGTTCTCTAAACTCGACTTGAGGTTGGGTTACCACCAGATCCGTGTTCGTGAGGAGGATATCCCCAAGACCGCATTTGTGACTCGATATGGTTCATACGAGTACACCGTCATGTCTTTCGGCTTAACCAATGCTCCAGCCACTTTCTCTCGTCTGATGAATTATATATTCATGGATTACCTCAACAAGTTCGTCGTGGTTTATCTGGATGATATCCTGGTATTTTCCAAGAATGAAGAAGAACATCTTGAACATCTTCGTCTTGTCTTTGGAAAAGCTATCTGAGCATCAACTTTATGCCAAGTTCTCCAAATGTGAATTCGGCTTCCGAAGTAACCTATCTTGGGCATGTCATCTCTAAGGATGGTATTGTCGTCAACCCCGAGCGAGTTCAAGCTATTCTCGATTGGGCTCCTCCGAAGAGCGTTAAGCAAGTCGAAGTTTTTCGGTCTACTTGACTATTGCCGTCGATTCGCCGAGAACTTCTCCAAGATTGCCGAGCCTCGACTAACTTTGTTGCATAAGGGCGTCAAGTTTCAATGGACGAGACAAATGTCGAAAGCTTCCAGCACTCAAAGACAAGTTGACTTCGCCGATACTAGCTCCTCCCGATACTAAGAAGGACTTCGTCATTTATCGCGGCGCTTCCGTCGAGGATTAGGCTGTGTCCTAATGCAGGAGCGCAAAGTGATTGCCTATGCCTCTCGACAATTGCGCCCTCACGAAGAGAACTACCCAGTTCACGACCTCGAGCTTGCTGCTGTCATTCATGCACTGAAGCGGTGGCGACATTACCTTCTCGTGTCGTTGCGAGATCTTCACCGACCACCAAAGTCTGAAGTATCTGTTTACTCAGCCAGACCTGAACCTCCGTCGGCGAGAGATGGATGGAGGCATTGCAGACTTTGACTTGGGTATTTCCTATACACCAGGCAAGGCTAATGTAATGGCTGATTCCTTGAGCCGCAAGTCTTACTGCAACCACCTCCAAGTTCACAAAGTTCAGCCCTCACTTGTTGAAGAATTCAGAAAGCTGAACCTCCATATTGTTCCTCTGGGTGCACTCGCTCCCCCTCCTGAGGAGTCTCGGAAGATGAATCTCCGTGTTGTTTCCCAGGGTTCCCTCTATACCCTGGCTGTCGAACCCGATCTCGTGAGCTCCATCAAGACAATGCAGGGATATGACTCTGAAGTCTACAAGATTAAGCGCGACCTCAAAGAAGGAAAGCCCTCATTCTTCACTATTGCTGATGATGGCGCCTTGTACTTCAAAGGCCGCCTAGTGGTGCCGTGTAAGAAGGAAAACCTGAATATGACTCGGGAAGTTATGAAAGAAGCTCATGATACGCCTCTATGTATCCATCCTGGTAGTACAAAGATGTACCAAGACATCCGTCAGAGATTCTGGTGGTCTAATATGAAGCAAGACATTGCTCGCTATGTTCTTGAGTGTGACGTTCTTTGTCGTATCAAAGCGAGAACATCAAAGGCCTCTTTGGAACTCTGCAACCTATCTCTATTCCTGAATGGAAATGGGACCATGTTGAAATGGACTTCGTCCTTTGGATTTCCCAAATCGCGAAAGGTAATGATACTATTCTTGTCGTCATTGACCGGCTTTCTAAAGTTGCACATTTACGGCGGTCAAAGAAACGATCTTGCTAGTCAGCTTGCAACTCTCTACATGTCCGAATTGTTTCACTTCACGGTATTCCACTTTGGTTATCGAGTTCGGACCGTGGCAGCTTATTCACTTCAAGATTACGGGCAAGTTTCCAAGAAGCTATGGGGACTCACTTATCTTTCGATCTGCGTTTCATCCATGATCACAAGGGCAAGTTGAGCGTGTCAACCAAGTTCTCGAAGACATGCTTCGAGCTTGTGTTATTTCCTTCGCAAGAAATGGGAGGAATCTCTCCGTATGCTGAGTTCTCTTATAATAATAGCTATCAAGCTAGTCTAAAGATGGCCCCTTGAAGTGTTATATGGACAAAAGTGCGAACCCTCCGAACTGGTCGAAGCGGGAGCGTCCACTCTTGGCCTGGATATTATCAACATGCCGAAGAACAAGTCCGCATTATTCGCGAGAATCTCAAGACTGCTCAGTCACGTCAAAAGAGTAATTATGACCGTCATCATAAAGACATGGTCTATCAACCTGGCGAAAAGGCCTATCTTCGCGTTACACCAATGAAGGGTGCTCAACCCTTCGGGATCAAGGGCAAACTAGCTCCTCGCTATATTGGCCCATTCACTATTCTGGAAAGGCGTGGAAAAGTGGCATATCAACTGGAGCTTCCGTCGAACCTTTCTCAGGTTCACGATGTGTTCCACATGTCACAGCTCCGACGCTGCTTCAAGGACCCAATCCGAGCAGTGGACCATGAAGTGCTCGAATTGCAACAGGACCTCTCCTATAAAGAGCGTCCGGTCCGCATTCTCGACCAAGCTGAACACCGCACACGCCAGAAGGCGATCAAGTTCCTCAAAGTCCAGTGGTCGCACCATTCTGAAGATGAAGCCACCTGGGAACGCGAGGATCGCCTGCGTGATGAATACCCCGCACTGTTTCCTTCTACCTCCTAAATCTCGGGACGAGATTTCTTGTAGTGGAGGAGATTTGTAACGCCCGGATAATTAGGCTACAGTAAAACTCTCTTGATGATGCCTTGTCATCTATGTTACTGTTGCTAATTAAGTGGTAGTTCAAAAACATAGCAAATTCAAAAATGAATTAGCGACAAACACCCAAAGTTTTCAAAAGTCAACACAAAAATGTTAGGGGTTGCCAAATATTGCATCGGTAATTATGGTGAAGTAAACACATTTTTATAAAATGTCTAAGTAATTTAAAATGAGTTAAAACAGAAAAGAAAATAAATAAAAGAAAGAAAATACAAAAGAGAAACAGAAAACAGAAAAAAAGTAAACCCCCCTCGTTGGGCCTCGGCCCATTGGCCTGACCAACCAGCCGGCCCCACCGTCCACTACTAACCCCCCACTCCACCACCCACTCCACCGACACCCCCCATTCCCCCCACGCAAAATATCTCCCCCTCTCTCCCGATTGGATCGGGAGGAGACCGTGCCGCCAGCCTTGTCGCCGCCTTGAGCCGCCCCTGTCCTCCTCCTCGCGGTCCTCCCGACCGCGCCGCCCACCTGCCCGTCCCTTGCAAACCCCCCCCGTGAGGCCCACCTCTCCTCTCTCCCCTCGCTTGCTCACCGCGCCGTGCCGCGCCGTCAGGCTCCAGCACGCCGCGCCCCCGCGGCGCTACAGACTGCATCGCTGCCCTGCCATGACCCCAAGACGGCCACGCGACGGCGGCCCCTCACGACAGGCCTCGCCCCGGTTCTCCCCGACCAGCGGTCAGGCTCCGGCGCCCATGATCGCCGCGCCCTCTCCCCTGGTCGCCTCGGCCACGCGCCCGCCACCACCGCGTCCGCGCCCTCCCCGCCTCGCCCTGCCTGCCATGTGCGCTGCTGCTGCTGGCCGGGCGTGCCCTGTGAGCCGCCCTCCCTCCTCTATGTCCCTCTCCGTCCCTTGCGCCTAGCTCTCCCTCGCCGCCAGGCGGGCTACACCCCACCCGCCGTCGCGCGCCCGGCGCCCTCTCGCTGCTCGTCGCGCCTCGCTGTGGCCGTGCTCGCTGCCGGCAGCCATCAAGGCCACCTCCTCGGCCTCTGGCCTCGTTCGCCGCTCCTCGAGGGCGAAGGCCAGACAGACCGCCCGTCGGCCCCCATCCCGGTGGACTCGGCGCGTGTCGCGCACCCGTACCAAAGACCGCTAGGCCCCCTGCCATCGACTAGTGGGCCCCGCCTGTAGCGGTTTTAGAAAGAAAAAAAAGAATTAAAAAAATAATAATAATAAATAAATAGATAATAATAGCTAAATTAATTAATTAATTAACGAATTAATTAAGTTAATTAATCACAATTAGATTAATCTAATTAACTTTTAGTTAATTAATCAAACAATGACAGTGGGGCCCATCCCCTAATTACTTATGATTAGTTTAATTAATCTGTTAATTAAAATGTGTCAATAACAGGTGGGACCCACCTATCAGGTTGACCAAGTCAACTATGTTGACTGCTGATGTAACATCCCAAAATTCTAAATTTTGGAATGTTATAATAAATAGATAGATTTGTTTGTTTGTTTGAATTGTTGAGTGATTGATTGTGTGAAATTGAGTGGAATTTGAAACTTTTTGAAAGTTAAATGAGAGGGAATAAAAGGACTTTCCCAAACTTTCATTTTTGCTTTTATGATCTTGGAATTCAAATTCTTTTCATCACAAAACCACGGAGAGAGGATAACATGACTTCTTCCATTTAAATGAAAAAGGGTGTTGAAAATATTTGAATTTCATTTGGAAATATTTTCTAATTCATAAACTTCATGCAACTCAGTGATTTTCACGGCGAGGATAAAATGACTTCTTCAAAACATATGAAATATGAGTTGGGAGTTTCAAAGGATCAAATTCAAGTCCTTTTGGAATTATTTTTCAATTTGGAGTTATTTTGATTTTATTCAAATTATTTTCTCCAAAAATAAAATACATGGAAAATAGGGTAACATGATTCCCTACATCAGAAAATTGGAGAGAAATTAATTTGAAGTCATTTTGGTATTTTAAAATGATTTTATTGGATTTTATTGGACCAGTAGCACTGTGTGAATTATTAAAATTTGTGTGGATTTTATTTGACATTAGAATAATGTTCATCTTGTAGGAAATATTTTTCTGCAAATTTTGATATATTATATGCCTATATAAAAGTTTTAATTATTTTGTTTTTGTTTTAGTTTTGTGAAATTTTGTTAAAATATATATATATATATATATATATATATATATATATATATATATATATATATATATATATATATATATATATATATATATATATATAGCGCTTGGGCCAAAGGCCCAAGTCACGATTCAGCCACCGGCCAAGGCCAAGGCCATGGCCATCACGACACACACCTAGGGGCGAGGAGCCAAGGTTTCCTATTCTTTACAAATCCTAGTAGGATTTGATCCCGTTCGTTATTCCGTTTATTCCGATTTGTTTCTAGATCTTTTCCTCTTTGTTTCCTAATCCTAGTCTATTTATTGTCCCCTACCCCAAGCAAAGCCCTCCTCCCCAATATAAATACCCAAGCACCCCCCCTCCAACACATCAAACCAACACCTCTCCTCTCATCTCCTCTCCATGCAGCAGCAGCAGCAGCACCACCACCGCCGCTTGCCACCTTGCCGCCAAGTGCGCCGCTGCGCCTCGACCTCTCCCTGAGGTTTATATGATCTCCTCTCCACCGTCCCGTGATCTCCTTTCCTCTAGGAGCAACCGCAACATCGGATCCGATCTTCTTCCCCAACTCCGACGACTACTCCGGTGAGATCCACGAAATCCCGTAATTCATTTTTTTCAAAAAATAGCAATCTTAGAAAATTCATATCTTTTAGAGTTTTTAGTATTTTTGAGTGATTCCAATTGCTATGTGTCACAAATTTGCTGAAGTTTCTGTTAGTGTCTCTGGATTTCAAATTTGAGTAGTTTAAATTTGAATTTGATAAATTTTGTTCAGATTAGTATTTTGGCCATAACTTGAGTTTAAAAATAGGTTTTTAATTAATTCTTTTTGCTCCTGGTCTCTAGGACCTTTGTTTATCCAGTAGTATTTAGTATTTTATTTCTAGGTTAATTTAAATTAGGTTTTTAGCAAAACAGTACTGTTTTATTATTAGTTCTGTTTTAGCTTTTTCTTTATTGTTTTTATTAGTTTTAAATTATTTCTTTTTGTCACTTTTGACAAAATTAGTTGTGTTTCTGTTAGACAACAGGAGAAAATTTATTTTTATTTTAAAAAATTTATTTTCCTTAGTTTTGTATGAAACCTTCTATAGGTCATAGTTAGAGTTTTATAAAAGCTTTTTATTTGTTTCTTTTGCAAATAAAATTTTATGGAAAAAATACTTTCTGTTAAATTAGTTATTTTACATTTTATTTTCTGTTAATTTATTAGTTTAGTATTTTAATTGTTGTTAAGTTTTTACTTACGACAAAACTATATTAGATGTTTGTAGCAAAGTCATAGATCTTCGTTAGTATTTTTTCTTTGTAGTTTTATTTGAAGTTTCTTTTGATTTTGTTTGAGTTTTATTATTGATTTTCCTTGATGTTTTGATTGTTATTTCGAGTGCTAAAATTGTTTGCTAGGATGTTTGCTTATGTGAATGCTATGTTTGACTATATAGATTTTCAGCGGAGTGACGATTAGTTCTACCAAGTCATTTTCGTGACGTTGTTATATTCATCAAGTATTACCAGCAAGTTCACTTTGACCATGCTTTCATACCTATGTTTTATTGCATTTAGTGGCATCTTTGCAACAACCCTCCAAGAGTGATATTGAATCCTTGTAGTTGAGTAGTATGCATGAGGTAGGAACCCATCACCCTGTTACCAAGCCGGGACGTTATTTATTTTAATGCTACGCTATTGTAGACGGGGTTGGTATGAGTGCTCGGAGTGGTGTGAGAATGGAGGATCTCGTCAATGGCGACAACTCCATGATGGAATCTGCAAGGACTGCATCTTCAAGGCCTCAAGACTTCAAGACTTGAGACAAGAATTCAATACACACTCTTTGGGTGAAGGATGGTTGACGGGCACCTGGAGAAACCGGTGGTTGGCGGGATGCATGGAGAAGCGCCATGACATCTTGCGGAAAGCTTCACCCAGACTCAAAGAGACGGAAGAATACTTCATGCCGGAAGCTTACTGTGCAACCGCAAGTCACTATGGGCTCTGGCTTGGTTGACCTTAGTTGTGACTCTGGGTGGGGCGGTGCTAGCAGATGTAGAACTACGGTAGGATTGGATGAGCACGGACGGTGGTCGAGGAACTCTTCGAAGACCATGTTTGATCGTCTTGTTCTCAAACACCCGAAGTGCGAGAACGTAAAAGAGGATCGAATCTTGCGGGTAAAGTGTACAAACCTCTGCAGAGGGTTAAAACCTAATCGATTAGCCGTGTCCCCGTTACGGACAATTTGAGCATCTAGACACTGGATCTATCTCGGAACTCTCAACACCGGATGATAACATAATTGTGGGCAACTTATGATGATTTTGGGCTATGAGACATCGGTTGGCGGAACCATGTCATGATAGAAAATTCCATAGTACAGATTTCATTTATTCCTTTGATGTAGGGAAAATAAAACCAGCTTTTACGCAAACAAAACTCAGATCTGAGCCACAAAGCCATACCGCATATAGTATAGTTTATCATCTGTTTTCTCTTATTGTGATCTTGCGGTACATTCAATGTCTTGACCTACACGGCTGCAACGTATCATGTTGCAGATATTTCCTCGACAGTAAGAGTTACGATACAGGGTTACGGTCTACACTCAACTGCCGATGGCGTTGATGGGACTCCACACCCGACTATTTGTTTCATTGTGACTTATGAGGTATATATCAGTTTTACGTTAATTATACATGTGATTGCACTTTGATATATACATTGATGTCTTTGTGTGTGCAAAGATACTTGATCCGAGGATGGCACAGCAAGAACACGAGGCTTGACCGTCTGAGGTCGGGTCGCTACAGCTGATGTCAGCATGACATCATGCTGATGTTATTAATCTGTTTTTCGAATTAATTAAATTCCAAAAATTAATAAAATCTTTAGAAAATCATATCTTTTAATCCGTAACTCGGATTAAAATATTTTCAACATGAAAGTTGCTCAGAACGACGAGACGAATCCGGATACGCAGTCCGTTCGTCCGCCACACACCCCTAACCTATCGAACTCGCAACTTTCCCCCTCCGGCTCCTCTGCCCGAAAACACGAAACACCGGGGATATTTTCCCGGATGTTTCCCCCCTTAACCGGCATCACCTCATACCACATTAGGTCACGCCTAGCATCGTTACTTGTCATGTCATGCATCGATATGCATCTATTTACATGGTATTCATTGTTTCTTCCCCCTCTTCTCTCCGGTAGACTATGAGACCGACGCTGCTGCTGCCCAGTTCGGCTACGGAGTTGACGACCCCTCTCTCTTGCCAGAGGAACCAGGCAAGCCCCCCCTTGATCACCAGATATCGCCTATTCTACTCTATACTGCTTGCATTAGAGTAGTGTAGCATGTTACTGCTTTCCGCTATACCTATCCTGATACATAGCCTGTCCTTGTTACTACTGTTGTTACCTTTACCTGCAATCCTATATGCTTAGTATAGGATGCTAGTATTTTCATCTGTGGCCCTACATTCTTGTCCGTCTGCTGTGCTATACTATCGGGCCGTGATCACTCGGGAGGTGATCACGGGTATATACTATATACTTTATACACGATACATGTGGAGACTAAAGTCGGGTCGGCTGGTGGAGCACCCGCGAGTGGATCTTTGTGGCGGAGCGACAGGGCAGGTTGAGACCGCCTAGGAGAGAGGTGGACCTGGCCCTGTTCGGCGTTCGCGGATACTTAACACGTTTAATGAGATCTGGGTATTTGATATGAGTCTGGCCATTTGGTCTATACGCACTAACCATCTACGTGGGAGTAGTTATGGGTATCCCGGCGTCGTGGTATCAGCCGAAGCACTTCGTGACGTTAGGGACTGAGCGGCGCACGCCGGATTGGACTGGAACGCCACTAGGCTAGGTCTGCTTCCGGCCGCGTACGTAACGTGCAGGTGTGCTCAGGGCGATGGGCCCAGACCCCTGTGCGCTTAGGTTTAGACCGGCGTGCTGACCTGTCTGTTGAGCCTAGGTGGGGCTGCGACGTATTGATCTTCCGCGGTCGGACATGACCCAGGAAAGTGTGTCCGGCCAAATGGGATCAAGCGTGTTGGGTTATGTGGTTCACCCCTGCAGGGAAGTTTAATCTATTTGAATAGCCGTGATCTTCGGTAACAGGACGACTTGGAGTTGTACCTTGACCTTATGACAACTAGAACCGGATTCTTAATAAAACACACCCTTCCAAGTGCCAGATACAACCGGTGGTCGCTCTCTCTCAGGGTTACGAGGAGGGGATCGCCGGGTAGGATTATTGCTATGTGATGTTACTTGGAGGACTTCAACCTACCCTCTTCTACCTGTTGCAAGACGAAGGTGACCAGAAGCGTAGTCTTCGATAAGACTAGCTATCCCCCTCTTATTCTGGCATTCTGCATTCAGTCCATCGATATGGCCCTTTACACATATATCCATGCATATGTAGTGTAGCTCCTTGCTTGCGAGTACTTTGGATGAGTACTCACGGTTGCATTGTTTCCCCCTTTTTCCCCTATCTCTACTCGATTGCTGCAACCAGACGATGGAGCCCAGGAGCCAGACGCCACCGTCGATGACGACTACTACACTGGAGGTGCCTACTACTACGTGCAGCCGGCGGCGACGCACGAGGAGTAGTTAGGAGGATCGAGGCAGGAGGCTGCGCCTCTTCGATCTGTATCCCGGTTTGTGCTAGCCTTCTTAAGGCAAACTTGTTTAACTTATGTCCGTACTCGAGATATTGTTGCTTCCGCTGACTCGTCTATGATCGAGCACTTGTATTCGAGCCCTCGAGGCCCTGGCTTGTATTATGATGCTTGTATGACTTATTTATGTTTTAGAGTTGTGTTGTGATATCTTCCCGTGAGTCCTTGATCTTGATCGTACACATTTGCGTGCATGATTAATGTACGATTGAATCGGGGGCGTCACAGGCGTGCTAGCCATTCGTCCCGTATGCTGTGTTTGAAGGCTGCCAATGCCTCGGCATCTGGATAGTCAACGATCTGGTTCTTTTTGGTTAGGAACCTAGTCCAGAATTTTCTGGCTGATTCTCTAGGTTGTTGAACTATGTGGCTTAGATCATCGGCGTTTGGTGGCCGGACATATGTTACTTGGAAGTTGTCTAGGAAAGCTTCCACCAAGTCCTCCCAGCTGCCGATAGAATTTTCACGCAGGCTATTAAGCCAGTGCCGAGCTGGCCCTTTGAGCTTGAGTGGGAGGTATTTAATGGCGTGGAGGTCATCTCCTCGAGCCATGTGGATGTGGAGGATGAAATCCTCGATCCACACTGCGGGATCGGTTGTGCCGTCGTATGATTCGATATTGACGGGCTTGAATCCCTCGGGGAATTCGTGATCCAGTACCTCGTCCGTGAAGCAGAGATGGTGTGCGGCATCTCTGTACCTGGCCGTGTCGTGGCGTAGCTATGATGGAGTTCGTCTGCGGCATTCGACCCAGACGTGGTTAGGTTTGTCACGTCCGAATAGGTAGCCATCCTCGTGCCTTGAGGCACGTCCGCGCGATCCGTAGATCGATCTTGTATGTCCTGCTTTATTGTCAAAGGTCTGTCGAAGGTCGTATGTGTGACCCCGAACTCTTTCGTCTTTATTTTTTCGAGGTGGTGAGGTAGGCTGTTGTTCGGCCTGAGTTGCCGCTTTATCCCGACCACGTGGTGGCCGGTCGACCGCCATGTCTCGACCACGCGGTGGTCGTTCCGCATTATGCGAGGGAGATATGTGTTCCGGTGCCTCCTCATCGAATTGAGGTAGCAGTCTACGTTTCGGGTAGCTTTTGGCTGAGCGCTTAAGGCCGTATTCTTCGGCTGCGAGGACGTCGGTCCATCTGTCGACGAACAGGTCTTGTTCGGCTTGAAGTTGTTCTTGTTTCTTTTTCAAGCTCCTTGCAGTGGCTATGAGCTGAAGCTTAAAGCGCTCCTGCTCCAGAGGGTCCTCCGGCACGATGAAGTCTTCATTGCCGAGGCTTGTCTCCTCTTTGGAGGGTGGATGGTAACTATCGTCCTCCGAGTTATCTTCTAAGACCTGTTCATCAGGGGTGTCTTGCATGTTGTCATATTCCTCCTGTTTGGATGCAGCGCCGACAGGGTCATTGTTTTTGGCGTCGCCCGGAGTACTATTTTCTCCGGTGCCAGTGTTGCCATCCTTTGAGCTACAAGGCTTAGAACAACGTTTGGGGCGCCGGCGCTTGGACTGCGTCTCGGAGGGTTTGTTCTTATCCGGCTCTTCTTTGTCGTCGCCAGATCCTTTGGGTGTATCAACCATGTACACGTCGTACGAAGAGGTGGCCGTCCAATGTCCAGTGAATGGCGGGTCTTGGCCTTGCTCATTGTCGGCATCGTCGTCCATACCAGTGATGTATTCGGAGCCATAGTCAAGAACGTCAGTTAAGTCGTCGACGGTGGCTATGAAGTGGGTGGCGGGTGGGAAGCAAAATTCCTCGTCGTCCGCTTCTAGCTCGAACCAAACATAGTTCGGCTGTGAGTCACCCTCCAAGGGCAAGTTCTTTAAAGAATTTAGTACGTCACCCAAAGGCGAATGCTGGAAGATGTCTGCGGCGCTAAATTCGAAAATTGATAACCAGCTCGGTGTCCGCAAGCGCACTTGATCCAGAACGTGTAGCCGGAGACGAGCCCGGAGTTCCATTGACGCAAGCATTGCAGGATGTCGAGTCCGTGTGCGGCTCCAACGCCGCGAACTTTATGGCCTCAGAGGGGACGATCTGCTTAGGTACTCGGGCCGTTGCAGCAACATGATCCATCTCCTGGGTGTGCTCCGGTGACAAATTTGAGTCATGTTCATCAGAGAGAAGGGGAGCGATCGCCGCGGTCTCAAATCCATCGAAGATCAAGTTTCCACGGATATCCGCGACATAGTTCAAGCTTCCAAATCTGACTTGATGGCCAGGGGCATAGCTATCGACCTGCTCCAGATGGCCAAGTGAGTTGGCCTGCAGTATGAAGTCGCCGAATACAAAAATCTATCCATGGGGAAAGGTTTCTCCCCGAACGACGCCATTCCCGACGATCGAAGGGGCCATCGATTCTTATGTCAACGACGCAGTGGAACTCTCAATGAAAGCACCAATGTCGGTGTCAAAACCGGCGGATCTCGGGTAGGGGGTCCCGAACTATGCATCTAGGATCGATGGTAACAGGAGACGGGGGACACAATGTTTACCCAGGTTCGGGCCCTCTCTATGGAGGTAATACCCTACTTCCTGCTTGATTGATCTTGACGAATATGAGTGTTACAAGAGTTGATCTACTACGAGATCGTAATGGCTAAACCCTAGAAGTCTAGCCTATGAGTATATGGTAATGAATATGTCCTATCCGGACTATGCCCTCTGGTTTATATAGACACCAGAGAGATCTAGGGTTACATGGAGTCGGTTACATAGGAGGAAATCTTCATCATTGGTCGCCTAGCTTGGCTTCCACGCCAAGTAGAGTCCAATCTGGACATGGATATAGTCTCCGGCCTTCACGTCTTCATATCCCATTAGTCCGGCCCAAGAGATAACAGGCCGGACGCCCGAGGACCCCTTAGTCCAGGACTCCCTCAGGCACCCCATAGACACACAAGATGATCATTGATCTCTTAGCCGTGTGCGGTGCCCCCCTCCACCATAATCCACCTCGGTCATATCGGGTAGTGCTTAGGCGAAGCCCTGCGTCGGTAACTTCATCAACACCGTCATCACGCCATCGTGCTGACGAAGCTCTCCCTAGACACTCAGCTGGATCAAGAGTTCATGGGACATCACCGAGCTGAACGTGTGCTGATCGCTGAGGTGTCGTGCTTTCGGTACTAGGATCGGTTGAATCGCGAAGACGTTCGACTACATCCACCGCGTCACTTAACAACACTCTCCCCTCTCGTTGCTATGCATCACCATGATCTTGCGTGTGTGTATGATTTTTTTTGAAATTACTACATAACCCAACAGTAGCCTTTCTCGACAAGTAAGAGTGTCGAACCCAACGAGGAGCTAAAGGTAGAACAAATATTACCTCAAGTTCTATCGACCATCGATACAACTCTACGCACGCTTAACGTTCACTTTACCTAGAACAAGTATGAAACTAGAAGTACTTTGTAGGTGTAATGGATAGTTTGCAAGATAATAAAGAGCACGAAAATAAAAACTGGGGGTTGTTTAGATAAAGTAACAACTAAGTTAGTTTTAGTAGAGAGCTTTTTATCACACAAGAAAGTTATTTGTCCCTAGGAAATTGATAACTAGACCGATAATCATTATTGCAATTTTATATGAGGGAGAGGCATAAGCTAACATACTTTCTCTGCTTAGATAATATGCAGTTATGATTGGAATGCTAGAAAACATCCGTAACTACTAAAGATCATTAAGGCAAAGCCCAACCATAACATTATAAGGTATCAAGTCCTTGATACGTCCATTTTGCATCATGTTTCCTTACTGTTATTTATGATGTTTTCATCCATAATAATGCTTTTTGGAGTAATTCTAATGCCTTTTCTCTCATAATATGCAAGGTATACACAAAGAGGGAGAATTCCGGCAGCTGGAAATCTAGACCTGGAAAAGCTACGTCAGGCCACCTATTCTGCACAACTCCAAACAAGCTGAAACTTCATGGAGATATTTTATCAAATATATGATGAATATTGGAGCAAATAACTACTATAGGGGGCCCACCAGGTGGGCACAACCCACCTGGGCGCGCCATGGAGCCCAGGTGCGCCCTGGTGGGTTGTGCTCACCCAGGCCCACCTCCGGTGCCCATCTTCTGGTATATAGGTCATTTTGACCTAGAAAAAAAATGAGGAGAGGACTTTTTGGACGGAGCGCCGCCGTCTCGAGGCGGAACTTGGCTAGGATCACTTTTTCCCTCCGGCGGAGCGATTCCGCCGGGGGAACTTCCCTCCCGGAGAGGGAAATCATCGTCATCATCATCACCAACAAGTCTCCCATCTTGGGGAGGGCTATCTCCATCAACATCTTCAACAACACCATCTCATCTCAAACCCTAGTTCATCTCTTGCGTTCAATCCTGTTACCAGAACTATAGATTGGTGCTTATGGGTGACTAGTAGTGTTGATTACATCTTGTAGTTGGTTACTATATGGTTTATTTGGTGGAAGATTATATGTTCAGATCCAATATGCTATTTAATACCCCTCTGATCTTGAGCATGATTATCATTTGTGAGTAGTCACTTTTGTTCTTGAGGTCACAGGAGAAATCATGTTGCAAGTAATCATGTGAACTTGATATGTGTTTGATATTTTGATAGTATGTATGTTGTGACTCCCTTACTGGTGTCATGTGAACGTCGACTACATGACACTTCACCATATTGGGCCTAGGGAATGCGTTGTGGAGTAGCAATTATATGATGGGTTGCGAGAGTGACAGAATCTTAAACCCCAGTTTATGCGCTATTCCGTAAGGGACAAATTGGATCCAAAAGTTTAACGCTATGGTTAGAATTTATTCTTAATAGTTTTCTCGTAGTCGCGGATGCTTGCGGGAGGGTTAATCATAAGTAGGAGGTTTGTTCAAGTAAGAACAGCATCTAAGCACCGGTCCACCCACATATCAAATTATCAAAGTACCGAACACGAATTAAACCAACATGATGAAAGTGACTGGATGAAAATCCCGTGTACCCTCAAGAATGCTTTGCTTATCATAAGAGACCATTTTGGCCTGTCCTTTGCCTCAAAAGGACTGGGCTATCTTGCTGCACTTTTGTTACTACTATCGTTACTTGCCCGTTACAAATTATCTTGCTATCAAACTACTCAGTTACTAAAATTTCAGCACTTGCAGACATTACCTTACTGAAAACTACTTATCATTTCCTTCTGCTCCTCGTTGGTTTCGACACTCTTACTTATTGAAAAGAGCTACAATTGATCCCCTATACTTGTGGGTCATCAAGGCTATTTTGTGGCGCCGTTGCCGGGGAGTGAAGCGCCTTTGGTAAGTGGAATTTGGTAAGGAAACATTTATATAGTGTGCTAAAATTTATTGTCACTTGTTACTATGGAAAACAATCCTTTGAGGGGTTTGTTCGGGGTATCTTCACCTCGATCGGAACCACAATTAGCTACCCCTCAACCTACTGCACCTACTAAAAATATTGAATATGAAATTCCTTCGGGTATGATAGAACAACTGCTAGTTAATCCTTATGCAGGAGATGGAAACGAACATCCTGATATGCACTTGATATATGTAGAACAAATGTGGATTGTTCAAGCTTGCAGGTTTACGCGGGGATGAAGTTATGAAAAAGGTTTTTCCTTTATCTTTGAAGGGAAAATCATTGGCATGGTATAGGCTATGCGATGATATTGGATCTTGGAATTGGAATCGTTTGAAACTGGAGTTCCACTAAAAAAATTATCCTATGCATCTAGTTCATCGTGATCGGAATTATATATATAATTTTTGGCCTCGTGAAGGAGAAAGTATCGCTCTAGCTTGGGGGAGACTTAATTCAATGTTATATTCATGCCCCAATCATGAGCTCTCAAGAGAAATTATTATCCAGATTTTTTATGCTCAGCCTTCTCGTAATGATCAAACCATGCTTTGATACTTCTTGTGCTGGTTCTTTTATGAAGATGACTATTAAATTTCAGTGGGATCTTTTGGAAAGGATTAAACGCAACTCTGAAGATTGGGAACTCGATGAAGGTAAAGAGTCAGGTATTAAGCTTAAGTATGATTGTGTTAAATCTTTTATGAATACCGATGCTTTTCAAAAGTTTAGCACTAAATATGGACTTGACTCTGAGATAGTAGCTTCCTTCTGTGAATCATTTGCTACTCATGTTGATCTCTCTAAAGAGAAGTGGTTTAAATATCACCCACCTATTAAAGAAGAAATCAAAGAACCGGTACCAGTTAAAGAAGAAACTATACATTACAATGTTGATCCACCTGTTCCTTCTGCTTATATTGAGAAACCACCTTTCCCTGTTAGGATAAAAGAACATGCTAAAGTTTCAACTATGGTAAACAAGAGTTACATTAGAACACCTAAACCTGATGAACAAATTAAAGTGGAACCTAATACTGCTATGGTTAAAGATCTCTTGGAAGAAAATGTAGATGGGCATGTTATTTACTTCTGTGAAGAAGCTACTAGAATTGCCATACCTGATAAAAAGGATAAACATAGACCTGTTGTTGGCATGCCCATTGTCTCAGTTAAAATAGGAGATCATTGTTATCATGGTTTATGTAACATAGGTGCTAGTGTGAGTGCTATTCCTTATTCCTTATATCAAGAAATTATGAATGACATAGAACCCGCAGAGATAGAAGACATAGATATTACTATTAAACTTGCTGATAGAGACACTATCTCACCAATTGGAATTGTTAGAGATGTTGAAGTCTTGTGTGGGAAAATAAAATACCCTACTGATTTTCTTGTTCTTGGTTCCCCACAAGATGATTTTTGCCTCCATAATCTTTGGTAGACCTTTCTTGAACACCGTTAATGCTAGAATAGACTGTGAGAAACAAATTGTCGGTGTTAGTTTTGGTGATGAGTCTCATGAGTTTAATTTTTCCAAGTTTAGCAGAAAGCTTCATGAAAAAGAATTGCCTAGTAAAGATGAATTAATTGGTCTTGCTTCTATTGCTGTGCCTCCTACTGATCCACTAGAACAATATTTGCTAGACGATGAAAATGATTTACATATGCATGAAAGAAATGAAATAGATAAGATTTTTTTTGAACAACGTCCTTTGCTTAAACACAACTTGCCTATTGAAACTCTAGGAGATCCTCATCCACCTAAAGGTGATCCTGTGTTTGAATTAAAACAATTGCCAAACACTTTGAAATATGCTTATCTTGATGAAAAGAAGATATATCCTGTTATTATTAGTGCTAAGCTTCCAGAACATGAAGAAGAAAGATTATTGAAAGTTCTAAGGAAGCACCGAGCTGCTATTGGATATACTCTTGATGATTTAAAGGGCATTAGTCCCACTCTATGTCAGCACAAAATTAATATGGAACCTGATGCTAAACCCATTGTTGATCACCAACGTCGGTTAAATCCGAAGATGAAAGAAGTGGTAAGAACGGAAATATTAAAACTTTTGGAAGCGGGTATAATCTATCCTATAGCTGATAGTAAATGGGTAAGTCCTGTTCATTGTGTACCTAAGAAAGGAGGTATAACTGTTGTTCCTAATGATAAGAATGAACTTATTCCACAAAGAATTGTTACAGGCTATAGAATGGTAATAGATTTTAGAAAATTAAACAAAGCAACTAGAAAAGATCACTACCCTCTGCCTTTTATTGATAAAATGCTTGAGAGATTATCTAAGCACACACATTTTTGCTTCCTTGATGGATATTCTGGTTTTTCATAAATACCTGTTTCCCAACCTGATCAAGAAAAGACCACTTTTACTTGTCCCTTTGGAACCTATGCTTATAGACGTATGCCTCTCGGTTTATGTAATGCACCTGCTACCTTTCAAAGATGTATGACTGCTATATTCTCTGACTTTTGTGAAAAGATTGTTGAGGTTTTCATGGACGACTTCTCTGTTTATGGGAAGTCTTTTGATGATTGTTTAAGCAATCTTGATCAAGTTTTGCAGAGATGTGAACAAACAAATCTTGTCTTGAATTGAGAGAAGTGCCACTTTATGGTTAATGAAGGCATTGTCTTGGGTCATAAAATTTCTGAAAGATGTATTGAAGTAGACAAAGCTAAGGTTGATGCAATTGAGAAAATGCCATGCCCTAATAGGTATTCGTAGTTTCTTAGGTCATGCTGATTTCTATAGGAGATTTATCAAAAACTTTACTAAAATTTCTAGGCCTCTTACGAATCTTTTGCAAAAGGATATTCCTTTTGTTTTTGATGATGATAGTTTAGAAGCCTTTGAAACACTCAAGAAAACCTTAATTTCTGCACCTATTGTTCAACCACCTGATTGGAACTTGCCTTTTAAAATTATGTGTGATACTAGTGATTATGTTGTTAGTGTTGTTCTAGGACAAAGAGTTGATAAAAAATTGAACGTTATTCATTATGCTAGTAAAACTCTAGACAGTGCTCAACGAAACTATGCTACTACTGAAAAAGAATTCTTACCAGTGGTGTTTGCTTGTGATAAATTTAGACCTTTAGGAGCGGCTATACATCCTCGACGCGGAGCGCCGCCGCAGGAAAAGGAGCGGCTGTACATCCCGGTGCACCAGGAGTGGTGGCACTGGCAGTACAGGCAGGCGCTGCCCTATCTGGATGTCAACCTGCCCCATGGTTAGCATCTGAACCCGCACCGCATCCCGGTGCCGGGGGTGCCATAGTCAGCGCGGGCGCACGCCGAGGAGGTGAGCAGGCGCCGCGAGCTTCTGACGCCAGAGCAGCGGCGGCTCCCTCTGTACGCGCCGGACTCTCCCAACTAGGAGATCTAGTTCGCATTGGAGCACGAGGAGGAGCGTCGCCGCAGCGTGCAGCTCAACCATGCCGTCACACCACCACCCCCGGAGGTCAAGCAGAAGGACGAGCAGGAGGCGACCTACCAGGCCGCGCTGGAGGCGGCGTTGCAGCACGCTCTGGAGGAGAGCAGGCGCGACGAGGACGCGCACTGGGAGGGGCTGGAGGTGGCCATCGCGATGTCCGTGGCCGGTGACCGCGTCATCCTCCCGCCGCCAGCCATGAAGTTCGAGCCCGAGCGGTACTAGTGGACCGACCAGCTCCATGAGTGGGCCTGCATGCCGCCCTTGTGGCTCGGCGCGACGCTGGAGCAGTAGACGACGTACCTCCAACAATGGAGGGCGCGCGCATCGATGATGAGCGGCGGATGGAGCTGGAAAGCCGCTGGGCACGGGAGGAGGAGGAGCGCGCCCGCGACGGGGCAACAGTGCAGCCGGCGGCGCAGCCGGCGCAGGATGCGGCACGGGCCTGGGAGGCGGCATTCCCCTAGGTTGGCTCGGCGCCGGAGCTGATCGACCTCACCGGCCCGGGGAGGACGCCGCTCCCTAGGGCCAGTGGGCCGGCAGCACAGATTATTTTCAATGTTTAAGTGGTCTTTGGCCGGCGTATAATGTTTAATTATGTTAAGTTTGAACTTGTTTGTGTGGGTTTTTTCTTAAATCCACGTGTAAAAAATTGCGTTGGATCAGTGTTGGGTGCATGCATCGACCCAAACGAAAAAATAGATATGGACGTTCGCTCAGCCTACCCAAACTGACAAAAATTAGATAAAACATGCGTCTGTTTGGGTCGTCCGGTTGAAGTTGCGCTAAGATATTTTTCTTTGACAAGGAAACTTTTCCGCAGCAAAGAAACTCAAGCAAAGTTATGCGTGGAGAGAAGGCTTGGATCACCGATCAGTGATCACAGCACGAAGATGCCTTCGCTGATGGCTTCCTTTGGCGTTTAGGAGATGAGCTGTCTTTCGTTTTGTTGCCACGCGCAGGAGCATTCGTCAGCAGCTGGCTTTGGCCCTTTGCTCGGATCCAGCCGCGAGACGCGGGGGATCCAGGGGTGATCGACTGGCCGGGGGAGCAGCGAGACGCCAAGCGCCGTGCTCTCAGGTGCTTCCGCATTTTCCTCTTCTTTTTATTTTATAGTCGGCGCTTCAGTCTCTGTTCTGTAGAAAAGGACTACACCTATTTTCACTGAAGCATATTCCTCTGTTTAAAAATACTTGTTATTAAAATAGTGTATCTAAAATTAAAATACGTTTGGATACATTCTTTTTATCTATTTTGATGATAAGTATTTTTGAACGGAAGAAGTACTTATCAACGACGTTTTCTCGCGTAAGCGTAAGGCGCGCCGTGAATTTCATAATCCTTTTTCTAACGCGGTTGAGTTGACTACTACGTAGTGAGTAGTATGGCATGTTTTGAGCATGTCTCCGGGCCACCTGCGTCGCGTGGTGATCACATGTCAGACCACATGTCCTCTTCGAGAAAATGTCGTCAGCCCACGTTGATGCATGCACCACCTTCTAGCACGCGCCACGCTATCATGCATGCATAGATGGAGTCAAAATCGTCTTGTCTTATGTTCTTCGTTTTGAATGTTTGAGGCTCGAATCAGGCACGGTATCCTAGGCAAAGCCGACCACTTTGACATGCACGGTTTGCCATGTTCTGGGACCAGCAGAATACGGGACAGTCTACGATAGCAGCTCCAATTTTGGACGATTGCCGGTTACTGTTTTCTTAACTTCGGGAAGTCATTTTAGAGCATTGTAATGGTGAGTCTAATATGATAGCTCATGTGCTAGTGTAAAATGGACGCGTAGATCCATCAAACTTGTGGTTGGACTCATCCCTCGCTTTTTTTTGCAGAAATTTTAGCGGATGATGTAAACATTGTTTAAATTTTAATAAAGCTAGCCTGCGTGTCTGGGGCAGTGAGTCTGGTCCGACCTTGCCTGCGTGTCTCCATGCACTGGGGGAGCCTATGCTTCGCTTACAGTAGAAATGTGGCTTTATCAAGCCGATGTTGTGCTAATCCATTTTTTATATTTTAAATGGATACATATTTCAATATTAAAATTACATTTAAAATTAACACCACGAATTTGAAAAAATGTTAACATAGTATAAAAGAAATGTTGGCATAACTAAAATATGTTGGTGACAATGAAAATATTCCTGCATTCAGAAAATATGACGGTGACAATGAAAAATATTCCTACATTTTCCAAAATTTGTATGTGATTTTTTGAAAAAGTGTACACAAATTAAAAAATGTTTATATAATATTATATACTTTTTCCTATAAAAATTGCATGCGACATTTAAAAAAATATTCTTGCATTTCGTAAAAATGTCTGTGGCATTTAATAAAATGTGCATACAATAAAAGAAATGTTCGCATAGTTTAAACAAAATAATAATACCCTAAATGAATATTCAGCGTGTATTTGGACGAATTTTGATCATGTATTCAGAAAAGTGTTCAAAATTCATATTAAAAATGTACATTGAGTATTTAAAAATGTTCAACATGTATATAAAATGTTTCACGTGTACAATAAAATGTATATTTTGTACTGAAGATATTTAACAAATTTTGTACAATGAAAACAAATGTTTGCGTAGTTTGAAAAAGTTTATTACCATAAAAATGTTCAACATGCATTCGAAAATATGTTGATCATGTATTCAAAAAGTTTCATAACATGTATTAAAAAGAAAACTGTACATCGTGTATATGAAAATGTTCAACACGTATCAAAAATGTTTCACATGGACACTAAAAATATATATTGTGTACTGAAAATATTTTAGAAATATATATACAATGTAAAAAATGTTTGTGTATTTTTGAAAATTAGTTATTAGTACCATAAAAAGTGTTCAGCATGCATTTGGAATTTATTGGACCATGTATTCAAAAAGTGTTCAAGACATGTACTAAAGGAAAATGTACATTTTCTATTTGAAAATTGTTCAACGTGTTTCAAAAAATGTATCATGTGTACACTAAAATGTATATTGTGTACTTTAAAAAGTATAAATGTGTTGATAAAGAACCAATAAAAATCAAAGAAAGAAACGAAGACAACCAATAAAAATAAAAAAGAAAAGAAAAGAACCAAATAATAAAATGAAAACTAGAGAAACCAAATGCAAAAGAATGAAAATAGTGAAACCCGAGAAAGAAACAAAGAAAAATGAAACAAAACCGACAAAAGAAAACAAAGAAGAAATGCAAAAGGAAAAGCAGTGAAAACCGAGAAAGAAAGAAAGGAGAAATAGAAAAGAAGAAGAAAATATATAGTGAAATAAAGAAAACTTGTGACAAAACCCAGAAAAACAGACAACCAAAAAAAACCCAAAAATAAAAAAAAAACACCAAAAAGAGAGCAAACCAGTACGTCGACGAGCGACAGTGAGGATCAACCTAGGCTATTGGGTTGGCCCATATGCGCGCGCTTCACACGAGACGGATGCTATAGTCCCTAGATATAGCATTTGTGCAGGTTACTGTCCTTTGGGCTAGCACGAGGATTTAAGGATTTACGCTGAGGTTATAGAATGGGCCTGTGGTCTAGTAGTGCGTTGTGTGTTTCTTTTGTTTGGCGAAGAGCATGAGAGGAGCTCCTAATCGACACTTAAGACCCAAAATGAGCGTGAATCCTATTTGGTGCTTAGAGTGCCGAATATAGTGCATTTTCTTAGCTGGTGCACACCCCTCGATCGTTTCGTTTGTTAACAGGTTGACCGGTCTAAGTTTAGCATGTGATTTTGTTGATCCCGTCGATAGGTTAGTGTGTGATCATTGAAAGCTTCTAAAAGCTTCCAAGCTGATTTTAGGAAGTTTCTGACAGCTTTCGGCCCTTTTTTCGTTCTTTGTTTTTCTGGTTTTGACCCGGGTTTGTCTTGGTTTTATTACTTTCCTTACTTTTAGCATTTCGTATTTCTTTTTAAATTTTTTAATTTTCAATAAAAAATGTGTACTTAAAATTTCCAAATTCAATATCATTTTTTAAATGTGTCAAACTTTTTCGGTCCCGTGAAACTTTTCCAAATTCGCGAGCTTTTAATCAAATTTGCAATTATTTTTAAACATCATGAACTTTTTATTTATTTTGTGATTGTTTTTCAAATCCACCAACTTTTTCTAAAATCCATGAACTTTTTCCAAATTTGTGAACTTCTTTTTCAAAATAATTAACATTTTTAAAATCCACAAACTTTTTTCGTGCACAAATTTTGTCAAATTCATTATTTCTTTTCAAGTCCACAAATTTTTTTCAAATACACAAGCTTTTCAAAATTCATGAACTTTATTGAAATCTGCGTAAGTCTTTCAAATTCACAAACTTTTTTTATATGCGATTTTTTTTTGAATTCACGAACTTCTTTCAGATGCTCAAACAAATTTTTTTAATCGGTAAACTTTTTTGAAATTCATGAACCACTTTTCAGATCCGTAAATATTTTTCAAATCAACGAATGTTTTCCGGTGCCCGAACTTTTTTCAAATTCACGAACATTTTTCAAGTCCGCAAACTGTTTTCAAATGTGGCTACGGTTTTTTGTGTGCTAGTGATGAGGACATTAATACCATTGTTACACCCAAAGCCTCTGGTGCTATACATACTAGACCAATTACTAGAACTCGTGCATGCCAATTGAATTACCAGGTACTTTCGTTTCTCGGTGACAATTCTAATGTTCATGAGAATATGATGCTGCCTAAATTAGATACATTTGTGTGGACGTGAAGTTTCTACACCCAGAAGCAAATGCTCCTGGTGTGAACAGTAAAAAATAAAAATTCAAAAAATGTCAAAAAATTCTGAATTTTTTTTGTGGCATACTTACACAAATGTTTGTTGTGCGCGTAAAATTTCATCGCGAAATCACATTGGTGGAAGGTGTGGTAAAAGAAACAAAATCGAAGCTCTGGAAATGTTACTTACAAAAGCATTTTGTAGCTCTGATTTTGTTTTTTTCGGCATGACTTCCACGAATGTGATTTCGTGATGAAAATTTTCATGCACAAGAAACACTTGTGAAAGTATGTCACAAAAAAAATTCAGAATTTTTTGAATATTTTTCTATTTTTTTTATTTTAATGTTCACACCAGGAGCATTTGCTCCTGGGTGTAGAATGGTACTTTCACATTTGTGTTGATTAGTAATGAAGGCCTAGTATGGACAAGAGGGATGAACACTTGAGCAGGATCAAGCATGGAGATGAAGGCGCGCGCGAAGGGATCGAGAATGGCGTTTCTAGTGCATATTTGAGCACTTTGAAGCCTCCGTGATGACCTACAAGGACATGGATAAAATATACAAGATGCCCCTTCATAACTTTCGTCTATAGCTTATTTTAGGTGCTGCGCCACCTTATTTTTGTGCCCGGCCCATGTAATTTCAAAATACTTAAGAATAGGCTGTTTTTAGAGTCCGTATGTGTGGGGAAACAAAGTTAGGGTTTGTTTCGGACCCCTCCTACAAGGGGTCACGAAATTCCCCCTACTCCTCCATATATACTGCCTTTAGGGCGTCGTTTAGACTTTGAGTTTTTTTTAGATTAAAAGTTCTCCATAGGCGCAACTTCGCGTACTCCGTTTGTGTTCAACGACCAGACCAAGATGTCACAGAACCCCACCTTGATCAATAAAGCTTTTCCTCTTTAATTCGCAATATCCAGATTGCAATTTCAGTTTCTTACTTGTTCTTCGTTTGCTTGCAGAAAATAGACCCTCTTGGTCATGTTGATCGTGCTTCGGCGTGGTCAATAATCTCTCGGAGTTGGTTTAGCAATTGCTAAGGCGCGTTGTAACGCCCCGGATCCGATGCGCCAGGTGTCTGCCAGTTATTCGTTGTCTTTGCCATGTCATTTGCTTGCGTGTTGCACTTTGCCATGTCATCATTTGCATTTTATATCATGTCGTCTTGTGCATCGCATTTGCATACGTGTTCGTCTCATGCATCCGAGCATTTTCCTCGTTGTCTGTTTTCCAATCCGGCACTCCTATGTCCCCCGGCGCTCCTTTTTACCTCTTTTCGTGTGCGGGTGTTAAACGGTATCGGAATGGACCGAGGTTTGCCAAGCGGCCTTGGTATAGCACCGGTAGACCGCCTGTCAAGTTTCGTGCCATTTGGAGGTCGTTTGATACTCCAACGGTTAACCGGGTAACCGCAAAAGCCTCCTTCTCTTTGCAGCCCAACACCCCTTCCAAAGTGGCCCAAAACCCAGCCAACTCCCATCCATGCTCTCGGTCGTTCGATCACGATCGTGTGGGCGAAAACCGCTCCTCATTTGGACTCTCCTAGCTCCCTCTACCTATAAATATGTCTTCCTCCCCCGAAATTCGCGGATGAATCCCCCCCAAACCCTAGATCTTTTCCCCTCTCGCCCGCCGGACATGTCCGTCCCGGACGGATGAAGCCAGCGCCGCCCGCAGCCAATCTCCTCCGCCACGTGGCCTCTCCGCCGCCACCACCGCGCCCGCCGCTGCCCGGCGAGTTCGCCAGCCGGGCCCACCCGCCGCCCCCGCGCCCGTCGCCTCGCCCGCCCGCCGCCCGCCGCCGATGCCCGCCTCGCCCTCGCCGCCCTCCGCCCGTGCGGATCTCGCGCCCGGCCTGGGACGCCGCCGCTGCTCGGCGCCGGCCGCCTCCAGCGTCCCCGCCGGCCGGGTGCCGCCGGATCTCCTCCGCCGACGCCTCGTCCCCCGCCTCGGCCTCCCTCGCTCCGGCCGTCCTCCTCGCCTCCGGCCGCATCGCCGCCGCCCCGGCTCGGCCCCGCCTCGATCCACGCCGGAGCCCCGATCCACTTCGCCGCGTTGACTTCGAGGTCCAAATTCCCCTAAGTCCCTGTTATATTTACATTTTCATGCATTTTCATGCCATCATATCTCTGCATCCGTAGCTCCGTTTCGTGCGTATAATATGTCAAATTGTTCGTCTCGACGAGTACATCATTTCGTCTCATTTCATCAATTTCATTTGAGCTCATTTTGATGCCCGAAATGCTGTTAGAAGAGGGCTATGTGATGTTAGTTTCAGATTCTTATCAGAACATGCACTTTTGTCATTTTTGCCATGATTGATGTGTGCACCCTATGAACTTAAGTCCTACATGTGTTTTGTAATATGCCATGCCATTGTTACAGGGGTGTATGCCATGTATTTTTGTGATCCCTGTGGTGACTAGCACAAGCATGCAAACAAGGCTTCATGATGTTGCTGATTTCCGCCCCTGTTCTGCTGATATTTTTATGCCATGTAAACTTGATGCTACAGAGAGTTCCATGCATATTTTGAGATACTTCAGTAAGGATGTTTTGAACATATGATTATTCTCTATCCATCCATGCCCTTGTTTGCAATTATGGAGTGCCATAGCTTGAGTCAATCGAGCTCTACTTTTGCCATAAAATGTTTCCTGGCAGGTTGTTTACATGTTATTCAATTTTGCCAAGGTTGTTGTAGTTGATCCGTGTATGCTATGATGTTGTTCTTGCCATGTATAGCTTCTATGCCATGGCTTCTTACTGTGAGTTGCCTTTCCATGCCATGTATTGCTCTGTGGTGAGTGGCTCAAGCTCACCAAGATGCCTACTTATTGTTGTTCCTGCCATGTATGAATCTGTAATATAACTTGCCATGTTTACATGGGTGCCATCATATTTTCTCATCCCTTTTGGCTTATGGTAACTAAGGGACTTTTGTTATATGCTTTGAGTAGATTCATGCCATTCCTTTGTTTGCATTGATAAGTTCCTGTAGCATGTTGTTTGATAGCTCTAAACATTGCAACCTGATGTTATTTCCTGATAAGTCTGAAACTGTTATTATTTGCAATCTTGCCATGTGTGTTTGAGCATGTTCTAGTGATTTCTGGAGATAGCCCAGTGTTCATGTGTTGTCATGCTTTACCTGTACATCATGCCCATGCCTTTTGTTTTCTTGTTGAGATCCTGTAGCATGTTGTTTTGATGCTTGCATTATGCCTAGTTGCTGTTTTGGACAGATTGTTGCTATTACTTGTATTGTGTGTATGTGTTGAACCGTTGCTCCGTTTTGAGTGTGCTCTATATGAAACTTGCTTGATTTTGCATGTAGTTTCATATTATCATGTTGCATCCTTGTTTTGAGGTGTTTGCTTGATGTTTGTATGCATTTTGCATCAATGCCATGTTCAACTTGTTTTGCTCATATCTTCTAGGCCGTAGCTCCGAATTAAATGAACTTTATATGTAACTTGACTAGAATTTCGTGTAGATCATCGTGGTGCATCTTAACTTGCTGTTTAACAACTTGAACATAAGGTTTATTCAGATCTGGACCAATTTCGAAATTTGCATATGAGGACTTACCGGAATTGTTATATGTTGTTTCCGGCCTCATTTAAACTTGCTTTGTTGTGTTGCTCTTGTTTGCATCATCTCTTGCCATGAGTAGCTTCATGTAGCTTTGTCATGCATCATGCTTGTTGTGCATCATGCCTTGTTCATGTGTGGTGTGTTTACTATGTTGTGTGCTTCTTCTTGTTAGTTCTTGTTTCGTTGCGATCGTGAGGATTCGTTCGTCTACGCTTGGTTCGTCTTCGTGGATTCATCTTCTTCATGGACTCGTTCTTCTTCCTTGAGGGATTTCAGGCAAGATGACCGCTACCCTGGATCTCACTGCTATCATTGCTATGCTAGTTGTTTCGTTCTATCGCTATGCTGCGCTACCTATCACTTGTTCCTCAAGCCTCCCAAATTGCCATGTCAGCCTCTAACCTTTTGCACCCTTCCTATGCAAATCGTTGTTTGGCTATGTTACCGCTTTGCTCAGCCCCTCTTATAGTGTTGTTAGTTGCAGGTGAAGATGAAGTTTGTTCCTTGTTGGAACATTGAGATGTTGTTCCTTGTTGGAACATGTTTACTTGTTGGGATATCACAATATATCTGATTTAATTAATGCATCTATATACTTGGTAAAGGGTGGAAGGCTCGGCCTTATGCCTGGTGTTTTGTTCCACTCTTGCCGCCCTAGTTTCCGTCATATCGGTGTTATGTTCCCGGATTTTGCGTCCCTAACGCGGTCGGGTGATTTATGGGACCCCTTGACAGTTCGCTTTGAATAAGACTTTTCCAAAGAAGGCCCAACATTGGTTTTACATTTGCCTCACCTAGCCTTTTTCCCTTGGGAGTCGCGCATCCCGAGGGTCATCTTTATTTACCCCGGGCCGTTGCTTGTCTAAGCGTTGGTCCAAACTAGAGCACCGTCTTGGGACCATCCCTTGGCAACTTGGGTTACGTCGGTACCAGACGCTTAGCTTATCCGGGCGTGGCTCGAGACGAGATACGCGGCTACTATCGTGGTGTCGGCACGCCGGAGGTCTTGCTGGTCTTGTTTTATTGCTGTCGAAATGTCTTGTAGCCGGATTCCGAGACTGATCGGGTCTTCCGGGAGAAGGAATATCCTTCGTTGATCGCGAGAGCTTATCATGGGCTTGTTGGGACACCCTGCAGGTATAAACTTTCGAGAGCCGTGCCGCGGTTATGTGGCGATGGGAATTTGTTAATATCCGGTTATAGTAAACTTGAAGCAAACTCTTCTAAAATACACCAACCGTGTGCGTAATCGTGAGTGTCTCTTTTCGGGTTGGTCGAGAGGAGAACACGGTTTCGGGTTATGTCGACGTAAGTAGGAGTTCAGGATCACTTCTTGATCATTACTAGTTGACGACCGTTCCTTTGTTTCTCTTCTCGCCTCATTTGCGTAATGTTAGCCACCATATCATGCTTAGTCGCTGCTGCAACCTCACCACTTTACCCCTTCCTTTCCCTTTAAGCTTTGCTAGTCTTGATACCCATGGTAATGGGATTCTTTGAGTCCTCGTGGCTCACTGATTACTACACCACCAGTTGCGGTACAGGTTATGCGATGATCTTGACGCGAGAGCGGTGTTTTTGTTTTGGAGTTCTTCTTCTGCTTCTTCTTCGATCAGGGGATAGGATCCAGGTCGGCAGCCTGGGCTAGCAGGGTGGATGTCGTTTGAGCTTCTGTTTATGTTTCATCCATAGTCGGATGTTGATCTTGTATATGATGTTGATGTATTCTTGTGGCATTTGTGCCTTATGTATGTATCCCCATCTATTATGTAATGTTTATGTAATGATATCCACCTTGCAAAAGCGTTTCAATATGCGGGTCTATCCTTGGTGGGACCGTCGAGCTCCTTTTGGATAGGGTCGCATATTGGGCGTGACAGACGTCCTCGCACGTTCGTAGTCGGATCGTCAAAGTCTACTCCAGCATAAACGATAGCCATCATCTTATCGAAAGACGGGACACCTTCTTCTCTATCAAGTGGTATCAGATTTTCAGGTTGCTCGGTGAGATTTTACAGTTTTTCGTAGTTTAGATCGAGTATGTTCTTCATACCTAAAATCCATGAAAAAGCAGAAAAAATGGTTAGTTCATCATATCCAAACCAATCTGAGCCTTTGCATAATCTTTTATGTATTTGCTTTGTTGAATTTTCGGTTGCATCGTCATGTCAAGTTGCTGGTCTTAGCGTCTAGTTTCCCTTAGAGTTCCGAGTTATGTTCACAAGTTATCATGCACCATCGTCATCGCTCCTGCCATATACGACCACCACCAACATATTCCTTACCGCTGCCATATACATCCACCCGTCCACCACCAATTCGAGTCCACATATACATCCGCCTGTCCACCACCAATCCGAGTCCACATATACATCTGCTGTCCACCACCGATCCGAGTTCTTTTTATATTAGGTTTGTTTTCGAGATCCATCTAGTTTCTGATTTGTGTTTCCTTGCCTGCGTAGGTTCCGAAAAAAAGGAGTCTGGAGACTCCCGGGCAGTTTTTAGGCCAAAATTTCAGCGATCAAAATATTTTTTCCTTATCCTGTTTTTAGGTCCCAGGGAGCGTTTTGAGACACTCGCCATCATAGTGATTTTTTGTCGCACTTTTTCGTCGTTGCTGCCCTGATTTTTGAAAAAAATAGTCAAAAAAGTTCGTGCCTATCTTGTTATTTTGACTTGGGAAGAGTTTTGAGACACTCGCCATTATAGTGATTTTTCGCAAAAAAAGGAGCGAAAAAAAGAGCGATTTTTTCAGAGTGTGCTTTTCCCTTGTTTACGTGCCGTGCCGTGATTTTGTTAGTGTTCGAGGCTCGCGTCTCTAGTACGGTCTAGCCTGGGACCAGCACAGTACCGTCGTTGAGCGTTTATTCAACTTTGCATCTCTGAACTAATTATCGCCGAACCTTTTTGCTAACATATTATAAGCCTTCCCAGCTCCACATACATCTACATCGTGCGTTTGACTCACCCTGGTAATCGCTCTATCAAAGTTTTGAGAATTTTGACTACAACTGTTGCCGATCATCAACTGCTGCTTGGTAAGAACTGGTAAGAATTTGAGATTCGCTTGACGGATTTGTGACTTTCCACAACACCACCGCCACTTCCTAGCAGTCTATAGGATCATATTCTTGTGTTTTTCTCTTGCTGCTAACCATGCCAGGATCACAAGCGGATGAGCTAGACTGGGAGAACATGACGAACAAGGAGCTCCATGATAAATTCCAGGAAATGTTGGGTCAACAGGTAGAAGACGTGATGGCCAGTTTTGGCAAGGCATTATCAAGGATTGATGATGTTGAGAAGACAATTGACAAAAAGTTGGATGCCAAGTTCCCTGAAGTGCTTGCGCGTCTACCTCCATCTATTGCCTCTGCTGCACCATTGCAACAGCAACAACAACAACCACCTCCACATCACGAGACAGCCCTTCGCCGAGCAAGCCATGTTCGTCTTGAGCCTGGCCAAACTTCTGGTGCCGCTGCTACTGCTGTTGATGCTTCTATAGCTCCTGCTGCTACTGCAGAAGTGGAGGACCATTACGAGGATGAGGTTGATCAAAATAAGAACTACGTGCAACCACCAGCACCACCACCACCAGGTCGTCCTCATGCATATCATCGCAATGGTAGGGCTGCACCACCACCTGAGGTACGAGATCATGACCATCTTCCTAAACTAAAATTGTATATTCCACCATTTGAGGGTAGATATCTTCCTGATATATATCTTACTTGGGAGTTAGAAACTGAACAACGTTTTACATGCTTACAATATCTTGAAGAGAGACGTGTTCCTGCTGCTGTTTGTGCTTTCACTAGTTCTGCATGTGTTTGGTGGTCTGAATATTGTAGGTTATATCCTATTCCAGCTACTTGGGCTGCTTTGAAAACTTCTATGCGTACTCGTTGGGTTCCACCATATTATCAACGTGAATTACTTCAGAAATTGCAGCGTTTAACACAAGGAAATTTTTTTGTAGAGGAATATTATCAGGAATTGCAAACTGGCATGATTAGGTGTGGTATTGTTGAGGATAACAAAGCAATGCTTGCACGTTTTATGGGTGGATTAAATAGAGAGATTCAGACCATTTTATAGTACAAGGAGCATAATAATATCACTCGTTTATTCCATCTTGCTTGCAAAGCTGAACGCGAAGTGCGGGATCGACAGGCATTGGCGCAGACTAACTTTTTTGCAGGTCGACCTTCATCATGGACATCGCGTGGATCCTCTACTTCCACACATTCTGCTGCACCGGCACCTCCGTCAGCTGCCACCTCCAGCTGTGATACAAGAAAGTAGGCACAACCACCACTATCTGCCAAGTGCACACCTGCCGGGCCTGCACAGAGCTCTTCTTCATCCATGGCATCAACAGGGCACACACATGATTGTTGGGTAACATAGTAATTTCAAAAAAATTCCTACGCACACGCAAGATCATGGTGATGCATAACAACGAGAGGGGAGAGTGTTGTCCACGTACCCTCGTAGACCGTAAGCGGAAACATTATGATAGTGCGGTTGATGTAGTCGTACGTCTTCACGATCGACCGATCCTAGTACCGAATGTACGGCTCCTCCACGATCTGCACACGTTCGGCTCGGTGACATCCCACGAACTCATGATCCAGCAGAGTGTCGAGGGAGAGCTTCGTCAGCACGACGGCATGATGACGGTGATGATGAAGCTATCGGCGCAGGGCTTCGCCTAAGCACTTCAACGATATGCCCGAGGTGGATTATGGTGGAGGGGGGCAGCGCACACGGCTAAGAGATCAATGATCAACTTGTGTGTCTATGGGGTGCCCCCTCCCCCGTATATAAAGGAGTGGAGGAGGGGGAGGGCCGGCCCTCTCTATGGCGCGCCCTAGGGGAGTCCTACTCCAACCGGGAGTAGGATTCCCCCCTTTCAAGTAGGAGTAGGAGAGGAAGGAAGGAGGAGAGAGGGAGGAAGGAAAGGGGGGGCCGGCCCCCTTCCCAATTCGGATCGGGCTTGGGGGGGCGCCCCCTCCTAGGACGCCTCCTCCTCTCTCCCACTAAGGCCCAATAAGGCCCATACACTCCCCGGGGGGTTCCGGTAACCTCCCGGTACTCCGGTAAATGCCCGAACTCACCCGGAACCATTCTGATGTCCAAACATAGCCATCCAATATATCGATCTTTATGTCTCGACCACTTCGAGACTCCTTATCATGTCTGTGATCACATCCGAGACTCCGAAAAACCTTCGTACATCAAAACACATAAACTCATAATACCGATCGTCACAGAACGTTAAGCGTGCAGACCCTACGGGTTCGAGAACTATGTAGACATGACCGAGACTCATCTCCGGTCAATAACCAATAGCGGAACCTGGATGCTCATATTGGTTCCTACATATTCTACGAATTATCTTTACCAGTCAAACCGCATAACAACATACGTTGTCCCTTTGTCATCGGTATGTTACTTGCCCGAGATTCGATCATCGGTATCTCAATACCTAGTTCAACCTCGTTACCGGCAAGTCCCTTTACTCATTCCGTAATGCATCATCCCGCAACTAACACATTAGTCACATTGCTTGCAAGGCTTATAGTGATGTGCATTACCGAGAGGGCCCAGAGATACCTCTCCGACAATCGGAGTGACAAATCCTAATCTTGATCTATGCCAATTCAACAAGTACCATCGGAGACACCTGTAGAGCACCTTTATAATCACCCAGTTACGTTGTGATGTTTGGTAGCACACAAAGTGTTCCCCCGGTATTTGGGAGTTGCATAGTCTCATAGTCATAGGAACATGTATAAGTCATGAAGAAAGCAATAGCAATATACTAAATGATCAAGTGCTAAGCTAACGGAATGGGTCAAGTCAATCACATCATTCTCTAATGATGTGATCCCATTAATCAAATGACAACTCATGTCTATGTCTAGGAAACTTGACCATCTTTGATTCAACGAGCTAGTCAAGTAGAGGCATACTAGTGACACTCTGTTTGTCTATGTATTTACACATGTACTAAGTTTCCGGTTAATACAATTCTAGCATAAATAATAAACATTTATCATGATATAAGGAAATATAAATAACAACTTTATTATTGCCTCTATTGCATATTTCCTTCAGTCTCCCACTTGCACTAGAGTCAATAATCTAGATTACACAATAATGATTCTAACACCCATGGAGTCTTGGTGCTGATCATGTTTTGCTCGTGAGAGAGGCTTAGTCAATGGGTCTGCAACATTCAGATCCGCATGTATCTTGCAAATCTCTATGTCTCCCTCCTTGACTTGATCGCGGATGGAATTGAAGCGTCTCTTGATGTGCTTGGTTCTCTTGTGAAATCTGGATCCTTTGCCAAGGGAATTGCACCAGTATTATCACAAAAGATTTTCATTCGACCCGATGCACTAGGTATGACACCTAGATCGGATATGTACTCCATCCAGACTCCTTCATTTGCTGCTTCTGAAGCAGCTATGTACTCCGCTTCACATGTAGATCCCGCCACGACGCTTTGCTTAGAACTGCACCAACTGACAGCTCCACCGTTTAATATAAACACGTATCCGGTTTGTGACTTAGAGTCATCCGGATCAATGTCAAAGCTTGCATCGACGTAAGCATTTACGACGAGCTCTTTGTCACCTCCATAAACGAGAAACATATCCTTAGTCCTTTTCAGGAATTTCAGGATGTTCTTGACCGCAGTCCAGTGATCCACTCCTGGATTACTTTGGTACCTCCCTGCTAAACTGATAGCAAGGCACACATCAGGTCTGGTACACAGCATTGCATACATGATAGAGCCTATGGCTGAAGCATAGTTAACACCTTTCATTTTCTCTCTATCTTATGCAGTGGTCGGGCATTGAGTCCGACTCAACTTCACACCTTGTAACACAGGAAAGAACCCTTTATTTGCTTGATCCATTTTGAACTTTTTCAAAACTTTATCAAGGTATGTGCTTTGTGAAAGTCCAATTAAGCGTCTTGATTTATCTCTATAGATCTTGATGCCCAATATATAAGCAGCTTCACCGAGGTCTTTCATTGAAAAACTCTTGTTCAAGTATCCTTTTATGCTATCCAGAAATTCTATATCATTTCCAATCAACAATATGTCATCCACATATAATATTAGAAATGCTACAGAGCTCCCACTCACTTTCTTGTAAATACAGGCTTATCCAAAAGTCTGTATAAAACCATATGCTTTGATCACACTATCAAAATGTTTATTCCAACTCCGAGATGCTTGCACCAGTCCATAAATGGATCACTGGAGCTTGCACACTTTGTTAGCATCCTTTGGATCAATAAAACCTTCAGGTTGCATCATATACAACTCTTCTTCTAGAAATCCATTCAGGAATGCAGTCTTTACATCCATTTGAGAAATTTCATTCATAAAATGCAGCAATTGCTAACATGATTCGGACGGACTTAAGCATCGCTACGGGTGAGAAGGTCTCATCGTAGTCAACTCCTTGAACTTGTCGAAAACCTTTCGCAACAAGTCGAGCTTTGTAGACAGTAACATTATCGTCAGCGTCAGTCTTCTTCTTGAAGATCCATTTATTCTCGATGGCTTGCCGATCATCGGGCAAGTCAACCAAAGTCCACACTTTGTTCTCATACATGGATCCCATCTCAGATTTCATGGCCTCAAGCCATTTCACGGAATCTGGGCTCAACATCGCTTCCTCATAGTTCGTAGGTTCGTCATGGTCAAGTAACATGACCTCCAGAACAGGATTACCATACCACTCTGGTGCGGATCTTACTCTGATTGTCCTACAAGGTTCGGTAGTAACTTGATCTGAAGTTACGATCATCATCATTAGCTTCCTCACTAATTGGTGTAGGAGTCACATGAACAGATTTCTGTGATGAACTACTTTCCAATAAGGGAGCAGGTACAATTACCTCATCAAGTTCTACTTTCCTCCCACTCACTTCTTTCGAGAGGAACTCCTTGTCTAGAAAGGATCCATTCTTAGCAATGAACGTCTTGCCTTCGGGTCTGTGATAGAAGGTGTACCCAACAGTCTCCTTTGGGTATCCTATGAAGACACATTTCTCCGATTTGGGTTCAAGCTTATCAAGTTGAAGCTTTTTCACATAAGCATTGCAGCCCCAAACTTTAAGAAACGACAACTTTGGTTTCTTGCCAAACCACAGTTCATAAGGTCTCATCTCAACGGATTATGGTGCCCTATTTAACGTGATTGCAGCCGTCTCTAAAGCATAACCCAAAACGATAGCGGTAAATCAGTAAGAGACATCATGGATCGCACCATATCTAGTAAAGTACGATTACGACGTTCGGACACACCATTACGTTGTGGTGTTCCGGGTGGCGTGAGTTGCGAAACTATTCCGCATTGTTTCAAATGAAGATCAAACTCGTAACTCAAATATTCTCCTCCATGATCAGATCGTAGAAACTTTATTTTCTTGTTACAATGATTTTCCACTTCACTCTGAAATTCTTTGAACTTTTCAAACGTTTCAGACTTATGTTTCATCAAGTAGATATACCCTGCTCAAATCATTTGTGAAGGTGAGAAAATAACGATACCCGCCGCGAGCCTCAACATTCATCGGACCACATACATCAGTATGTATGATTTCCAACAAATCTGTTGCTGCTCCATTGTTCCAGAGAACGGAGTTTTAGTCATCTTGCACATGAGGCATGGTTCGCAAGTACCAAGTGATTCATAATCAAGTGATTCTGAAAGTCCATCAGAATGGAGTTTCTTCATGCGCTTTACACCAATATGACCCAAACGGCAGTGCCACAAATAAGTTGCACTATCATTATCAACTCTGCATCTTTTGGGTTCAATATTATGAATATGTGTGTCACTACTATCAAGATTCAACAAAAATAGACCACTCTTCAAGGGTGCATGACCATAAAAGGTATTACTCATATAAATAGAACAACCATTATTCTCTGATTTAAATGAATAACCATCTCGCATCAAACAAGATCCAGATATAATGTTTATGCTTAACGCTGGCACCAAATAACAATTATTCAGGTCTAAAACTAATCCTGAAGCTAGATGTAGAGGTAGCGTGCCGACCGCGATCACATCGACTTTGGAACAATTTCCCACGCGCATTGTCACCTCGTCCTTAGCCAATCTTCTCTTAATCTATAGTCCCTATTTCGAGTTGCAAATATTAGCAACAGAACCAGTATCAAATACCCAGGTTCTACTGCAAGCTTTAGTAAGGTACACATCAATAACATGTATATCACATATACCTTTGTTCACCTTGCCATCCTTCTTATCCGCCAAATACTTGGGGCAGTTCCGCTTCCAGTGACCAGTCCCTTTGCAGTAGAAGCACTCAGTCTCAGGCTTAGGTCCAGACTTGGGTTTCTTCACTTGAGCAGCAACTTGCTTGCCATTCTTCTTGAAGTTCCCCTTCTTCCCTTTACCCTTTTTCTTGAAACTGGTGGTCTTGTTGACCATCAACACTTGATGCTCCTTCTTGATTTCTACCTCCGCAGCCTTTAGCATTGCGAAGAGCTCGGGAATTGTCTTATCCATCCCTTGCATGTTATAGTTCATCATGAAGCTCTTGTAGCTTGGTGGCAGTGATTGAAGAATTCTGTCAATGACAACATCATCAGGAAGATTAACTCCTAGTTGAATTAAGTGATTGTTATACCCAGACATTTTGAGTATATGCTCACTGACAGAACTATTCTCCTCCATCTTGCAGCTATAGAACTTATTGGAGACTTCATATCTCTCAATCCGGGCATTTGCTTAGAATATTAACTTCAACTCCTGGAACATCTCATATGCTCCATGACGTTCAAAACATCGTTGAAGTCCCGGTTCTAAGCCGTAAAGCATGGCACACTGAACTATCGAGTAGTCATCAGCTTTGCTCTGCCAGACGTTCATAACATTTGGCATTGCTCCTGCAGCGGGTTTGGCACCTAACGGTGCTTCCAGGACGTAATTCTTCTATGCAGCAATGAGGATAATCCTCAAGTTATGGACCAAGTCCATGTAGTTGCTACCATCATCTTTCAACTTAGCTTTCTCTAGGAACGCATTAAAATTCAACGGTCAACAGCATGGGCCATCTATCTACAACAACATAGACATGCAAAATACTATCAGGTACTAAGTTCATGATAAATTAAAGTTCAATTAATCAAATTACTTAAGAACTCCCACTTAGATAGACATCCCTCTAATCATCTAAGTGATCACGTGATCCAAATCAACTAAACCATGTCTGATCATCACGTGAGATGGAGTAGTTTCCAATGGTGAACATCACTATGTTGATCATATCTATTATATGATTCACACTCGACCTTTCGGTCTCAGTGTTCCGAGGCCATATCTGCATATGCTAGGCTCGTCAAGTTTAACCCGAGTATTCTGTGTGTGCAAAACTGGCTTGCACCCGTTGTATGTGAACGTAGAGCTTATCACACCCGATCATCACGTGGTGTCTCGGCACGAAAAACTTTCGCAACGGTGCATACTCAGGGAGAACACTTATACCTTGAAATTTAGTGAGAGATCATCTTATAATGCTATCATCGAACTAAGCAAAATAAGATGCATAAAGGATAAACATCACATGCAATCAATATAAGTGATATGATATGGCCATCATCATCTTGTGCCTTTGATCTCCATCTCCAAAGCACCCTCATGATCACCATCGTCACCGGCGCGACACCTTGATCTCCATCATAGCATCATTGTCGTCTCGCCAACTATTTCTTCTACGACTATCGCTACCGCTTAGTGATAAAGTAAAGCAATTACATGGCGATTGCATTTCATATAATAAAGCGACAACCATGTGGCTCCTGCCAGTTGCCGATAACTCCGTTACAAAGCATGATCATCTCATACAATAAAATTTATCATCATGTCTTGACCATATCACATCACAACATGCCCTGCAAAAACAAGTTAGACGTCCTCTACTTTGTTGTTGCAAGTTTTACGTGGCTGCTACGGGCTGAGCAAGAACCGTTCTTACCAATGCATCAAAACCACAACGATTTTTCATGAAGTATGTGCTCTTTTAACCTTCAACAAGGACCGGGCGTAGCCACACTCGATTCAACTAAACTTGGAGAAACCGACACCCGCCAGCCACCTGTGTGCGAAGCACGTCGGTAGAACCACTCTCGCATAAGCGTACGCGTAATGTCGGTCTGGGCCGCTTCATCCAACAATACCGCCGAATCAAAGTATGACATGCTGGTAAGTAGTATGACTATTATCGCCCACAACTCACTGGTGTTCTACTCGTGCATATAACATATACGCATAAACCTGGCTCGGATGCCACTGTTGGGTAACGTAGTAATTTCAAAAAAATTCCTACGCACACGCAAGATCATGGTGATGCATAGCAACGAGAGGGGAGAGTGTTTTCCGTGTACCCTCGTAGACCGTAAGCGGAAGCGTTATGACAATGCGGTTGATGTAGTCGTACGTCTTCACGATCGACTGATCCTAGTACCGAAAGTACGTCACCTCCACGATCGGCACACGTTCGGCTCGGTGATGTCCCACGAACTCACGATCCAGCAGAGTGTCGAGGGAGAGCTTCTTCAGCACGACGGCGTGATGACGGTGATGATGAAGCTACCGGCGCAGGGCTTCGCCTAAGCACTGCAACGATATGACCGAGGTGGATTATGGTGGAGGGGGGCACCGCACACGGCTAAGAGATCAATGATCAACTTATGTGTCTATGGGGTGCCCCCTCCCCCGTATATAAAGGAGTGGAGGAGGGGGAGGGCCGGCCCTCTCTATGGCGCGCCCTAGGGGAGTCCTACTCCCACCGAGAGTAGGCTTCCCCCCTTCCAAGTAGGAGTAGGAGAGGAAGGAAGGAGGAGAGAGGGAGGACGGAAAGGGGGGCCGGCCCCCTCCCCAATTCGATTGGGCTTGGGGGGGGGGGCTCCCCCTCCTAGGCCGCCTCCTCCTCTCTCCCACTAAGGCCCAATAAGGCCCATACACTCCCCGGGGGGTTCCGGTAACCTCCCGGTACTCCGGTAAATGCCCGAACTCACCCGGAACCATTCCGATGTCCAAACATAGCCATCCAATATATTGATCTTTATGTCTCGACCATTTCAAGACTCCTCGTCATGTCCGTGATCACATCCTGGACTCCGAACAACCTTCGGTACATCAAAACACATAAACTCATAATACCGATCGTCACAGAACATTAAGCGTGCGGACCCTACGGGTTCGAGAACTATGTAGACATGACCGAGACTCATCTCCGGTCAATAACCAATAGCGGAACCTGGATGCTCATATTGGTTCCTACATATTCTACGAAGATCTTTATCAGTCAAACCGCATAACAACATACGTTGTTCCCTTTGTCATCGGTATGTTACTTGCCCGAGATTCGAATCGTCGGTATCTCAATACCTAGTTCAATCTCGTTACCGACAAGTCTCTTTACTCGTTCCGTAATGCATCATCCCGCAAGTAACACATTTGTCACATTGCTTGAAAGGCTTATAGTGATGTGCATTACCGAGAGGGCCCAGAGATACCTCTCCGACAATTGGAGTGACAAATCCTAATCTTGATCTATGCCAACTCAACAAGTACCATCGGAGACACCTGTAGAGCACCTTTATAATCACCCATTTACGTTGTGACGTTTGGTAGCACACAAAGTGTTCCTCCGGTATTCGGGAGTTGCATAATATCATAGTCATAGGAACATGTATAAGTCATGAAGAAAGCAATAGCAATATACTAAACGATCAAGTGCTAAGCTAACAGAATGGGTCAAGTCAATCACATCATTCTCTAATGATGTGATCCGTTAATCAAATGACAAGTCATGTCTATGGTTAGGAAACTTAACCATCTTTGATTCAACGAGCTAGTCAAGTAGAGGCATACTAGTGACACTCTGTTTGTCTATATATTCACACATGTACTAAGTTTTCGGTTAATATAATTCTAGCATGAATAATAAACATTTATCACGATATAAGGAAATATAAATAACAACTTTATTATTGCCTCTAGGGCATATTTCCTTCAATGATATTATTTGCCGTCATTGTAAGGGTAGAGGTCATTATGCGAGAGAATGCCAATCTCCGCGTGTTATGATTGCTACGGAGGATGGTGAGTATGAGTCCGCTAGTGACTATGATGAGGAGACTTTGGCTCTTATTACAAGTGAAGAATACGGTGGAGATGATCCTGATCATGAGATGCAATACATGGTTGCTGAAGATGCTGACAGGTATGAAAGTTTAGTTGCTCAACGTGTTTTGAGTGTGCATGTCACACAAGCTGAGCAAAATCAGAGGCATAATTTGTTCCATATAAAGGGAGTTGTGAAGGAACCTTCTGTTCGCGTCATCATAGATGGAGGGAGCTGCAACAACTTGGCTAGCATGGAGATGGTGGAGAAGCTATATCTCACCACAAGACCACATCCACATCCTTACTACATCCAATGGTTCAACAACAACGACAAGGTTAAGGTAACACGTACTGTTCATGTGCATTTTAGTATCTCTACATATGTTGATTACGTTGATTGTGATGTGGTACCCATGCAAGCATGTTCCTTATTACTTGGTAGACCATGGCAATTTGATAAAAATTGTGTACACCATGGTAGAAACAATCAGTATACTCTTGTTCATAAGGATAAACATACTACTTTGCTTCCTATGACTCATGATTCCATTCTGAAAGATGATATTAATAGAGCTAAGAAAGCAAAACAAGAGAAAAATAAGAGTGAAAATCAGATTGTGGCAAAAGAATTTGAGGAACAAATGAAGCCTAATAATAAACCATCTAGTGTTGCTTCTGAAATTAAATTGAAAAGTGCATGTTTACTTGCCACCAAATCTGATATTGATGATCTAGATTTCAGCAAATTTGTTTGCTATGCTTTTGTGTGCAAAGAGGCATTATTTTCATTCTAGAACGTGCCTTCCTCTTTGCCTCCTGCTATCACTAACATTTTGCAGGAGTTCGCTGACGTCTTTCCACAAGACGTGCCACCGGGATTACCACCTATTCATGGGATTGAGCATCAAATTGACTTAATTCCCGGTGCTTCGCTGCCAAACCGTGCGCCATATTGTACCAATCCAGAGGAGATGAAGGAGATTATGTGTCAAGTACAGGAGCTGCTCGACAAAGGTTATATACGCGAATCTCTTAATCCTTGTGCTGTTCCTATTATACTAGTGCCGGAAAAGGATGGCACGTCGCATATGTGTGTTGATTGTAGATGCATTAATAATATTACTATTCGTTATCGTCATCCTATTCCTAGGCTAGATGATATGCTTGATGAATTGAGTGGCTCTACAATATTCTCCAAAGTTGATTTGCGTAGTGGATACCATCAAATTCGCATGAAATTGAGAGATGAATGGAAAACAACATTTAAAACTAAGTTTGGCTCATATGAGTGGTTAGTCATGCATTTTGGGTTAACTAATGCACCTAGTACTTTCATGAGATTAATGAACTAAGATTTACGTGCTTTCATTGGACGATTTGTGGTAGTCTATTTTGATAATATACTGATTTATAGCAAATCTTTGGAAGAACATTTGGAACATTTACGTGCTGTTTTTATTGCTTTATGTGATGCACGCTTGTTTGGTAACCTTGGGAAGTGCACCTTTTGCACCGACCGAGTATCTTTTCTTGGCTATGTTGTTACTCCACAGGGAATTGAAGTTGATAAAGCCAAGATTGAAGCTATTGAGAGTTGGCCGCAGCCCAAAACGGTCATACAAGTGAGGAGTTTTCTTGGACTCCTAGTTTCTATAGGCGTTTTGTGAGAGATTTTAGCACCATTGCTGCACCTCTCAATGAGCTTACAAAGAAGGATATGCCTTTTGTTTGGGGTATCGCACAGGAAGAAGCCTTCACGGTATTGAAAGATAAGTTGACACATGCTCCTTCACTCCAACTTCCTGATTTTAATAAGACTTTTGAGCTTGAATGTGATGCTAGTGGAATTGGATTAGGAGGTGTGTTATTACAAGATGGAAAACCTGTTGCATACTTTTTTGAAAAATTGAGTGGGCCTAGTCTGAACTATTCTACTTATGATAAAGAATTATATGCTCTTGTTCGGACCTTAGAAACATGGCAACATTATTTATGGCCCAAAGAATTTGTTATACATTCTGATCATGAATCTTTGAAACACATTAAAAGTCAAGCAAAACTGAACCGTAGACATGCTAAATGGGTTGAATTCATTGAGACTTTCCCTTATGTCATTAAACACAAGAAGGGTAAAGGAAATGTTATTGCTGATGCATTGTCTTGTCGTTATACTATGCCTTCACAACTTGACTTTAAAATATTCGGTTTGGACACCACCAAAGATCAATATGTGCATGATGCTGAATTTAAAGATGTATTGAAGAATTGTAAAGAAGGGAGAACATGGAACAAGTTTGTCATTAATGATGGATTTGTGTTTCGTGCTAACAAGCTATGAATTCCAACTAGCTTCGTTCGTCTTTTGTTGTTGCAGGAGGCGCATGGAGGAGGATTAATGGGACACTTTGGCGTGAAGAAGACGGAGGATATACTTGCTACACATTTATTTTGGCCAAAGATGAGACGGGATGTTGAGCGTTTTGTTGCTCGCTGCACTACATGTCAAAAAGCTAAGTCACGACTCAATCCTCATGGTTTATATATGCCTTTGTCTGTACCTAGTGTTCCTTCGGAGGATATATCTATGGATTTTGTTTTAGGATTACCTCAAACAAAGAAGGGGAGTGATAACATATTTGTTGTCGTGGATAGATTTTCTAAAATGGCACACTTCATACCATGTCATAAAAGCGATAATGCTGCTAATGTTGCTGATTTGTTCTTTCGTGAAATTATTTGCTTGCATGGTGTACCAAATACTATTGTTTCAGATCGTGATACTAAATTTCTTAGCCACTTTTGGAGATGTTTATGGGCTAAGTTGGGGACTAATGTCTACTACGCACCTTTATTCTTGTAGACTCATGTTGGGCCTCCAAGCGCAGAGTTTCGTAGGACAGTAGCAATTTTCCCTCAAGTGGATGACCTAAGGTTTATCAATCCGTGGGAGGCGTTGGATGAAGATGGTCTCTCTCAAACAACCCTGAAACCAAATAACAAAGAGTCTCTTGTGTCCCCAACACACGAAATACAATGGCAAATTGTATAGGTGCACTAGTTCGACGAAGAGATGGTGATACAACTGTAATATGGATAGTAGATATTGATTTTTGTAATAGGAACAACAAAAAACAGAAAGGTAGCAATTGATAAGATGTAGCACAAATGGTATTGCAATGCTTGAAAATGAGGCCTAGGGTCTGTACTTTAGCTAGTGCAGTCTCTAAACAATGCTAATATAATTGGATCACATAACCATCCCTCAACGTGCAACGAAGAATCACTCCAAATTTCTTATCTAGCGGAGAACATAAGAAGAAATAGTTTGTAGGGTACGAAACCACCTCAAAGCTATTCTTTCCGATCGATCTATCCAAGAGTTCATACTAAAGTAACACCAAATAATTAAAATTCATAATACTCAATCCAACACAAAGAACCTAAGTGCCCCAAGATTTCTACCGGAGAAACAAAGAAAAGAACGTGCATCAACCCCTATGCATAGATTACCCCAATGTCACCTTGGGAATCCACGAGTTGAGTACCGAAACATATATCAAGTGAATCAATACGATACCCCATTGTCACCACGGGTATTCATAGCAAGACATACATAAAGTGTTCTCAAATCCATAAAAGTATTCAATCCGAAAAAATGAAATCTCAAAGGGAAAACTCAATTCATCACAACAAGATAGAGATGGTAAAACACCATATGATCCAACTATATTAACAAAGCCTGCAATACATCAATATCATGACATATCAAGAACACGAGAGAGAGAGAGAGAGAGAGAGAGAGAGATTAAACACATACCTACTGGTACAAACCCTCAGCCCCGAGGGTGGACTACTCCCTCCTCATCATGGTGGCCGTCGGGATGATGAAGATGGCCACCGGTGATGATTTCCCCCTCCGACAGAGTACCAGAACAGGGTCTAGATTGGGTTCTCGTGGCTATAGAGCCTTGCGGCGGTGGAACTTCTGATCTAGGGTCTCCGCGAGGGTTTTTGGAATATTTGGGAATTTATAGGGCGAAGAGGGGGTGCGGGAGGCCACTGAGGGGCACAGCCCACCTGGGCGCACCTAGGCCCCCGAGCGTGCCCTGGTGGGTTGTGCCCCCCTTGGGGAACCCCCCAGGTGCTTCTCTAGCCCACTGGATGTCTTCTATTCCATAAAAAATCCTCAAAAAGTTTCGCGGTATTTGGACTCCGTTTGATATCAATTTCTTGCGATGTAAAAAACAAGCAAAAAACAACAACTGGCACTGGGCACTAGGTCAATAGGTTAGTCCCAAAAAATGATATAAAGTTGCTATTAAATGATTGTAAAACATCCAGGAATGATAATATAGCAACATGAATACTTCATAAATTATAGATACGTTGGAGATGTATCAGCATCCCCAAGCTTAATTCCTACTCGTCCTCGAGTAGGTAAATGATAAAAGAAATAATTTATGAAGTGTGAATGCTAGCAAAGTGCACAAATTTGATCAATGATAATTTCAATCACTTTTCCTAGCATTATAGCAACAATTCTTTCTTATAAAACTTCTCATGTTAAAGTAGCACCAATTCACATGTTAAGGTTCAAACAACGAATTCTCTTGAAACTCAACAACCTATGTTCTTAGTCACCAAGCAATTGTAATTCAAATTATTCAACAGATTCTAAGTAAGGGCTCCACATACTCAACCATCATATAGTCTTCTATGATTGCTAACACTCACCGCATACACATGAGCAAAATGTCTCAACCGGACACATAGAAAGATAGGGCTTATAATTTCACCTCCCAACGTATTCATCTCAAGGGTGATGTCAACAATAATAACTCATGCTACCCATATCCAACTGGATATATGTGCCTAGATCTTTCCTCACCACATTATGCTTGCCAAAAGAGAAAAATAAAAAGGAATAGAGAGAAAAACTTTGACTCTTTCATGAAAGTAAATACATAAAAGTAAAAGGTAGGCCCTTCGCAGAGGGAAGTAGAGGTTGCCATGCTCTTTTTTTGTTTGTATGATCAATCCCTTAGTGCAAAAGAACGTCATGTTATATTGCCCCTTATGATAGCAACCTTTATTATGCAGTCTATCGCTTTTATTCTTTGCCATCACAAGTTCGTACATGCTCAATTTTCTCTTACACTAAATGATCTAACACTTTTAGAAGCAATTTTTATTGCCTTATTGCACCGATGAAACTTACTTGAAGGATCTTACTCAATCCTTAGGTAGGTATGGTGGACTCTTGAAAATAAGGGGTTTAAGGGTTTTTGGATGCACAAGTAGTATCTCTACTTGGTGCGGAATTTTTGGCTAGCAAAGATGGGGGGCAAGCACCACATGTTGAAGGATCTATGACAATATAACTTCTATGTGAATATGAACAAAAATAAATCATTGCGTTGTATTCCTTGTCCAACGTCAACAATTTTGGCATATATATTTTGATGGGGGCTCACAACACAAAAGATTTCCAAGTTAGTGTATTTGCATGTGAAGTTCTCTTCCTTATAGTAATCATTCAGGAATTGCTTGTATGACCAATATTGTGATTGTCAAGCTTCAAAAGATTTCACTTTCTAAACCGAATGTGAAGCTACCACTAGGCATGATATGAACATATAAATTCGACTTCATGACATTCAATTCATTCAACAATTTACTCATAGGATATAAGTGAAGCACAAGAGTAAATGATAAGCTACTCCAAAAAGATATAAGTGAATATCAATCGAGTAGTTAAGTAATAGATAGCTATATGAGGACTCTCTCTTATTTAAAACTTTCAGATCTTAGTATTTTATTAAAATAGCAAGCAAAATGAAAATAGAATGACATTTCAAGGATAGCACACATCATGTGAAGAAGCGAAAACTTAGGCTCAACCGATACTAACCGATAACTGTTGAAGAAGAAAGGTGGGATGCCTACCGAGGCATCCCCAAGCTTAGATGCTTGAGAATTCTTGGAATATTTACTTGTGATGCCTTGGGCATCCCCAAGCTTGAGCTTTTGTGTCTCCTTAATTCCTCTCATATCACGGTTTACCTAATACTGAAAACTTCATCCACACAAAACTCAACAAGAACTCGTGAGATAAGTTAGTATAAATCAATGCAAAACCTTATCATTCTCTATTGTATCAAATCACTAAAATTATTATTCAACATTGCATACTAAATGCCTCTGCATATTTAATACTCACATCCTCAAATAGAATCATTAAACAAGCAAACATATGCAAACATAACAACAATCTGCCAAAACAGGACAGTCTGTAAAGAATGCAATAGGATCAATACTTTAACTCCATAACTTCTGAAAATTCAACACACTGTAGAAAATTTATCAGAGCTTATTGTGCAAAAGTTTCAACATTTCATCACATTCTGACTTTTCTCGGGAATTTTTGCAATAGCGATAAACTTTCTGTTTTGAAACAGCAACATGTAGACTTGCAAAATAAGTATGGTAAAGTCTATCCTTGACACTTACTGAAAAGAAATATGCAAAATATTATTCTAAATAACAGCAAGCAAATCCTAACAAAATAAATTGATGCTCCTAGTAAAACACATATCATGTGACGAATGAAAACATAGCTCCAAGTGAGATTACCGATAATGTTGGAGACGAAAGAGGGGATGCCTTCCGGGGCATCCCCAAGCTTAGTAGCTTGGATCTTCCTTGAATTTTACCTTGGGGGTACCTCGGGCATCCCCAAGCTTAGGGTCTTGTCACTCCTTATTCTCCTCATATCGACATCTCACCCAAAACTTGAAAAATTCAATCACACAAAACTTAACGGAACTTCGTGAGATAGGTTAGTATGATAAAGAGCAAACCATTTCACTTTGGTACTGTCAAAGACAAGATTCATAATTGTTTCCACACAATGCCTACTATGGCATATCATTTCCACAATTTATATTGAGCAATATAAGCCATAGAAATTAGGAAACAGGCAAACTATGCATTGAAAACATAATCTGTCAAAAACAGAATAGTCTGTAGTAATCTGTACTCCAACCATACTTATGCTACTCCAAAAATTCTGAAAAATTAGGACAACGTAGGGAATTTGTATATCTATCACCTGTAAATAATTCAGATCAAAATCACGTTCCATTGAATTTCGAAAATTCATGGAATGAGCGCAAAAGTTTTTATTTTTTCACAGATTCAAGTCAACTATCATCCACACTATCCCAAAGGCTTTACTTGGAACTTTATTGAAACAAAAGCAATAAAACATGATTACTATAGTAGCATAATCATGTGAGCACACAAAAACAGTAGGTAAAAGTGTTGGGTTGTTGTCGGTGTCAAAACCGGCGGATCTCGAGTAGGGGGTCCTGGACTATGCGTCTAGGATCGATGGTAACAGGAGACGGGGGACACGATGTTTACCCAGGTTTGGGCCCTCTCTATGGAGGTAATACCCTACTTCCTGCTTGATTGATCTTGATGAATATGAGTGTTACAAGAGTTGATCTACCACGAGATCGTAATGGCTAAACCCTAGAAGTCTAGCCTATGTGAATATGGTAATGAGTATATGTCCATCCGGACTATGCTCTCCGGTTTATATAGGCACCGGAGAGATCTAGGGTTACATGGGGTCGGTTACATAAGAGGGAATCTTCATAGTCGGTCACCTAGCTTGCCTTCCACGCTGAGGAGAGTCCAATCCGGACACGGGTATAGTCTTCGGCCTTCATATCTTCACAGCCCATCAGTCCGGCCCATGGATAACAGGCCGGACGCCCGAGGACCCCTTAGTCCAGGACTCGCTCAGTAGCCCCTGAACATGGCTTCAATGATGAGGAGTCCGGCGCGCAGATTGTCTTCGGCATTGCAAGGCGGGTTCCCCTTCTTCCGAACTCCAAGATATTCTTCGGATGTGATGATTGTATCCGGACCTGTCACACACACCACACACAACCGCAGAGAGAGTATATATTTTCACACGAGTTCCATCCGCTGACAACTTTCTGCAACGTAATATCACGTCCGTCCGGTCATGATTTCGAACCGTTTTTCTTCTGCCATCCCACGTTTCAAGATGCGGTAGCCATTGGCACGTCTTGTCAAAGCAGAGATCGTGTCCCCTTATTACGGGATTCTCATCAATTCGGGCATGGGTAAACCAACCGTGCCATTTGCACGACCCTTGGGAATAGGTGAGTTTAAGGCGAGTGGGAAGGCGCTTGACATTCATGGCCTTTATAAGGGGGTAAGGATCCCCTTTCTTTACCCACGCCTCGGTTCCTCCTCAGCCCTTCCGTCCCTGAGCTCCAGCGCCCAAGCTTTAGCTTTTCCCTTGTTCGAGAAAGCATTCCAAAGATGTCCGGATCCGGGGCTGGAGGTAAGTGGATGGCCTCTTCCATCAAGAAGAAGGACATCAAGGAGCTCCGGGAGGCCAGATATCTGGCCAAGGAGATCGCTCATCGACTCCCGGCCAAGGGACAGATTGTCCCTACTCCCGAGCCCCACGAGAGGGTTGTGTTTCTTACACATTTCGTCTGCGGGCTGGGGTTCCCTCTTCATCCATTCATCCGTGGGTTGATGTTTTACTACGTGCTGGATTTTCATGACCTAGCCCCCAACTTTATCCTCAACATTTCGGCATTTATCGTCATTTGTGAGGCTTTTCTCCGCATCCCGCCTCATTTCGGCCTGTGGCTGAAGACCTTCAATGTGAGACCGAAAGTAGTGAGCGGGCAACAAGCAGAGTGCAGAGGCGCTATGGTGGGCAAGATGCCCAACATCACCTAGCCCGAAGGCTCATTTGCGGAGACGGTGAAGGGGTGGCAATCGGGGTGGTTCTACATCACCGAGCCGCGCGATGCTGACTGGGCGGCGGCCCCCGAATTCCGATCCGGAATCCCGATGCGGCTCACCTCCTGGCAAGAGAGGGGCCTAACTTGGGGTCCTTTGGACGAGTTGACTGGGCTCCAGACGTGCATCCAGAACATGATAGACAGGAAAATCAAGATCGTCAACATGGTCCAGGTCATGCTTATTCGTCGAGTCCTTCTGTGCCAACACCGGACTTGTTATCTGTGGGAGTTTGATCCGGCCAAGCACCAGATGCTACTAGAGCTCTTCGGCACGACGCACGAAGAAATCTGGAAAGTGCTCTTCAAGGCCGGCGAGACGCCACCGCCTACGACCGAAGATCACGGGCTCAGCTTAAAATGCCAGCCCAACCCGGTCAGTTCCTCTAATGTTTTCAGGGAGCACCCCCTACTTAGCATGTTTTGAGAGGAAATTTAAGCTTCCTTCCCCTGTTTTCAGGCCTGGATCAAGGTGAAAGAGGAGATCAGCTGTCCGGCTCCGCTGCCCGACGGCCAAGAATTTCCATTACTGGAGAAAATGTTGTTCCCTGCGCCTTATGAGGTGCCGGAGAAGACGGCTAAGAAGGCGGACCAAGGGGCCAAGAAGGGACCTCGCCGTAAAAGCACTCCGGACGTGACGTCCAGGAGCGAGACTTCCTCCTCGTCCGCTGACGACGACGACGAAGAGGAAGAAGAAAACGAATCCCCACCCAAAATGTGGAGGAGGAAGAGAGCGGCCCCCACAAGTCCGGGGACGAAAACGCCCAAGAGGGTTAGAGGCTCCCTCGCGGATAACTCTGTGTGGGATGTTGATAGCAGTCCGGAGCGACCTAGTCGGACCAAGCCTTAGGCTGCCTCGTAAGTACCAGAATCCGAAAACATCTGGCCTTCCTGGTCTGTGATATTGATATACCTTAAACCATGTTATTACAGTCCGACACGTGATGGCTCCCCGCGATCTTCGGCAGAGGAATCTCTAGACTCAAAGGAGATGGCTAGCATGTCTTTGCCACCTGCTCATTCCGTCTCTCCCAAGGGTGATGACGAGGTGGTGTCGCAAAAGACCTTCCCCAACTGGGGGAGCTTCCGGAGATCATCGGGGTGGCGCCCCAGGACGATTCTTCAGTCGCCGGACACATGGGGAAAAAAGTTCCCGTGGGGACTGGCGAACGGGCCCGAGTTCCCTTTGGGCGTCAGCCGGATACCATTCCGGAGATCCACACGGCTCCGGGGTCCAGGGAACGACACTCTCCACAAGGAGGGAACGTGCCTGTTCCACCGGTGACCTCTGTCCAGCCAGAGGCACCGAATAATCTGCTGGAGGCGCTACGAGGCACCTCTATCGTGGATGAACATCATGTCCTTATGGACACGGTAATAGAAAAGGTTTAGTTCGTGAAAAGCGAACTGACCGAAGCCTGCACTAGCCTTTTAACGGGCTTTGAGGTAAGTAATGTGGTTGTAAGAAAAATATCAGAGTATAGACAGTAGCCCCTGATGCTCTGTTTGGTGTTCGGGAAGAAAAGTCGAACAGAGGATCAAGAATAAATATCGTAGGAGTCTAACATAAGTTGTCTATGTGAATAAGCAGGTATCGCTGCAGGCTGCCACTGCTCATGCTACGGAGGTCTCCGGACTGAAGCAGAAACTGGAGCAGGCCGAGGAGGAGCTCGGCCTCGTGAAGAAGCAGCTGGAGGATAGCCAAGGTATGTAGTAACCTGTGGGTATATTTTGAAAAAATGAATAGTCTGACTGGGCTAAAGTGTCATAAGCTTTATTGGGGGCCACGACCGAGGTGGCAACCCTTAAGAAGGCGCTAGCCGAGGCCGAGGACAAAGCGGCCAAGGAACACACCTCGCGCGAGAAGCACGAGGCCCGGGTTGTCAAGGCGCAGCAACAACTCCAGGGCGCGATAGAGAGATTATAGTCCCTGGAGCGCGATTGTAAGGCGCGAGAGTCCGAATTGGCGAAGGTCCGCTAGAGCGCGCATGATGCACGAGCCAAAGCCCAGAGCGCCCTCCAGGAAATTCAGGCGGCCAAGAAGATTACAACGGGTAAGTCTTTCACCATGCATAGCCAGTATATAGAAGAAACGTTCCTTGTACTTATCCTGAATTTGGATTTTCCAGGGGCGTTTGCCAATCTGCCGCACAGTGTATGAGATGCTGCCGAGCATTACAGAGCCAAAGAAGGAATGTCTACGGAGAAGCTATTCTGGTCCCAACATCTGGGATCCGAACATCCGGTGCCCTTCAGCGACCAGCTAAAGTAGTTGGTCGAGCTGCACAGGTTGGCAGAGCTAGCCATGAAGGACCTGATAGTCCGGTTGTGGCCTACCGATCCTATACCTAGCAGCTACTTCAGACTTGTGCAGCGGCTTGTGAGTGCCTGTCCGCGGCTCGAAGCCGTGAAGCGGTCGGTCTACATTGAAGGTGCACGTATGGCCTTTGCCCGCGTCAAGACGCATTGGGCGAAGCTAGATGCCAAGAAGCTGATGACCGAGGGACCACCGGAGGGCAAGGAGCATCCTCGACCCAAGCACTATTTTGACGGTGTTCTGGAGGGGTCACGCCTTGTGGCGGAGCAATGTTCGAAGGATGTTATATTCCCATGAGAACATGTATATTACCTTGCTCTGTAATATGGAACAATGATGTTATGTAGTATAATATTTATGATTTTAAATTTTACCTCATGTTCGGCCGTTTATTAAATCTGAGGGTTGACCAGTCGTCGGCTTTTGCCCCCACGTAAATAGTACGGCGGTGTTCGGGATAAAACTAAACACTCTTTACTACACATTCTGGTCCTTAAAGGATGTGTTTAGCGCAACGAACAAGGCAATCAGACTATGCGGCCTTTACCGCCCTCACTTAGCCATAGGAGTTTGACAATTAATAAAGTTGGCGAAGCCCCTGGTGTTTGGAAGGCCAAATTAGGGGCGTTATACACGCCTAACCGGAAGAACCGATTCTTTGCAAGAAGCGGAAAAAATCTCCAACGATTTGGAACCTCGCGAACAGCTGACCGGCTCTCGCCGCATCATGACAGTCAGTTTTCGGCTTTCTCTACTGAGGTGCTCGTCTGGAATAATCGGGACACAATCGCAGTAGTTCTCCCTTTACTACCCTAGCCGATATAGCGAAACGTAAGGTAGTAAACACAGGAGCCGGGCAACCCAACTATTGACCAAAGACATGATTCGGAGCCGATGCATATAATGCTATAAGTTCGGGGTGCCGAGCTGTACTGTAAAAGTGTTCGGGCTTTTTATTGCCGTGATGCGGGGTGTAATGAAGCCCCTGGCATAGCGGTACGTACCATGGTGTACGTGTGCAATAAGTAATAGATACTGAGCTGAGGAAACGGGAAAAAATGAAGTAATGAGCTGACGCCACCATTTATTCACCATTGTGATGTAACTAGTACGTCGAGGCATGCTTTGTACAAGTAATGCAATGAGCGAGTAAGGCTATTTAACATGCCGTAACCAAGGGCGCCAAAGCAAGTATGGTAATCGTTTATTAGAGATCACCTGGGGGTTCCCCTGTGCGCCAAAGCTCCTTGCCTCCTTGGTGTGTTCTGAAAGCGGGTTGTCCGTATAGACCTCGAAAAGAGAAGAAAACCCATAAAAAGGTAAAAGCAGGCGAATCCCAGGGTCGTTCAAGCCGTACTGCGGATCACGGACGAGTTATGCCTCCGCCGATACCTGCTACCTCTTGAGCACTGCGTTGGATTTCCTTGAAGAGGAAAGGGTGATGCAGCAGAGTAGAGTAAGTATTTCCCTCAGTTTTTGAGAACCAAGGTATCAAAATAGTAGGAGGCTACGCGCAAGTCCCTCGTACCTACACAAAACAAATAGCTCCACGCAACCAACGCGATTAGGGGTTGTCAATCCCTTCACGGTCACTTACGAGAGTGAGATCTCATAGAGATGATAGATAATATTTTTGGTATTTTTGGTATAAAGATGCAAAGTAAAATAAAAGCAAAGTAAAAATCAAAAAGCAATAATAAAGTGTTGGGAGATTAATATGATGAGAATAGACCCGGGGGCCATAGATTTCACTAGTGGCTTCTCTCAAGAGCATAAGTATTTTACGGTGGGTGAACAAATTACTGTTGAGCAATTGACAGAATTGAGCATAGTATGAGAATATCTAGGTATGATCATGTATATAGGCATCACGTCCGAGACAAGTAGACCGACTCCTGCCTGCATCTACCACTATTACTCCACTCATCGACCGCTATCCAGCATGCATCTAGAGTATTAAGTTCAAGAAAACAGAGTAACGCCTTAAGCAAGATGACATGATGTAGAGGATAAATTCATGCAATATGATAAAACCCCATCTTGTTATCCTCAATGGCAACAATACAATCGTGCCTTGTTGCCCCCATCATCACTGGGAAAGGACACCGCAAGATTGAACCCAAAGCTAAGCACTTCTCCCATTGCAAGAAAAACCAATCTAGTAGGCCAAACCAAACTGATAATTCGAAGAGACTTGCAAAGATAACCAATCATACATAAAAGAATTCAGAGAAGATTCAAATATTGTTCATAGATAATCTTGATCATAAACCCACAATTCACCGGTCTCAACAAACACATCGCAAAAACAAGATTACATCGAATAGATCTCCACGAGAGAGGGGGAGAACATTGTATTGAGATCCAAAAAGAGAGAAGAAGCCATCTAGCTACTAACTATGGACCCGAAGGTCTGAAGTAAACTACTCACACTTCATCGAAGAGGCTATGATGTTGATGTAGAAGCCCTCCGTGGTGGATTCCCCTTCCGTGGAGCTCGGAACAGGCCCCAAGATGGGATCTCGTGGATGAGAAAGTTGCGGCGGTGGAATTAGGTTTTGGCTCAGATCGATCGTTTGAAGTGCGAGGTATATATAGGAGGAAGGAGTACGTCGGTGGAGCTTCGTGGGGCCCACGAGGTGGAAGGGGCGCTTGGGGGTAGGGCGCGCCCTACCTCGTGCCCACCTCGTGGCTTTCTTGACGAGGGTCCAAGTCTCTGGATCATATTCGGTGAGAAAATCACGTCCCGAAGGTTTCATTCCGTTTGGACTCCGTTTGATATTTCGTTTCTTCGAAACACTGAAATAGGCAAAAAAACAGCAATTCTGGGCTGGGTCTCCAGTTAATAGGTTAGTCCCAAAAGTAATATAAAAGTGGAAAATAAAGCCCAATATGGTCCAAAATAGTAGATAATATAGCATGGAGCAATCAAAAATTATAGATACGTTGGAGACGTATCAGGCATCCCCAAGCTTATTTCCCGCTCGTCCTCGAGTAGGTAAATGATAAAGAAAAGAATTTTTGATACAGAGTGCTACTTGGCATAATTTCAATGTAATTCTTCTTAATTGTGGTATGAATATTCAGATCTGAATGATCCAAGACAAAAGTTCATATTGACATACAAATAATAATACTTCAAGCATACTAACAAAGCAATTATGTCTTCTCAAAATAACATGGCCAAAGAAAGTTATCCCTACAAAATCATATAGTCTGGCTATGCTCTATCTTCACCACACAAAGTATTTAAATCATGCACAACCCCTATGACAAGCCAAGCAATTGTTTCATACTTTTGACATTTTCAAAACTTCTTCAATCTTCACGCAATACATGAGCGTGAGCCATGGACATAGCAATATATGTGGAATAGAATGGTGGTTGTGGAGAAGACAAAAAGTGAGAAGATAGTCTCACATCAACTAGGCGTATCGGCGGGCTATGGAGATGCCCATCAATAGATATCAATGTGAGTGAGTAGGGATTGCCATGCAATGGATGCTCTAGAGCTATAAGTATATGAAAGCTCAACAAAAGAAACTAAGTGGGTGTGCATCCAACTCGCTTGCTCACGAAGACCTAGGGCATTTGAGGAAGCCCAACATTGGAATATACAAGCCAAGTTCTATAATGAAAAATTCCCACTAGTATATGAAAGTGACAAAATGAGAGACTCTCTATCATGAAGATCATGGTGCTACTTTGAAGCACAAGTGTGGTAAAAGGATAGTAACATTGTCCCTTCTCTCTTTTTCTCTCATTTTTTTATTTGGGCCTTTTCTCTTTTTTTATGGCCTCTTTTTTTTCGTCCGGAGTCTCATCACGACTTGTGGGGGAATCATAGTCTCCATCATCCTTTCCTCACTTGGGACAATGCTCTAAAAATGATGATCATCACACTTTTATTTTTCTTACAACTCAACAATTACAACTCGATACTTAGAACAAAATATGACTCTATATGAATGCCTCCAGCGGTGTACCGGGATATGCAATGAATCAAGAGTGACATGTATGAAAGAATTATGAACGGTGGCTTTGCCACAAATACGATGTCAACTAAATGATCATGCTAAGCAATATGACAATGATGGAGCGTGTCATAACAAACAGAACAGTGGAAAGTTGCATGGCAATATATCTCGGAATGGCTATGGAAATGCCATGATAGGTAGGTATGGTGGCTGTTTTGAGGAAGGTATATGGTGGGTGTATGATACCGGCGAAAAGTGCGCGGTATTAGAGAGGCTAGCAATGGTGGAAGGATGAGAAAAGTGCGTATAATCCATGGACTCAACATTAGTCATAAAGAACTCAGATACTTATTGCAAAAATCTAGAAGTTATCAAAGCAAAGTATTACGCGCATGCTCCTAGGGGGATAGACTGGTAGGAAAAGACCATCGCTCGTCCCCGACCGCCACTCATAAGGAAGACAATCAATAAATAAATCATGCTCCGACTTCATCACATAACGGTTCACCATACGTGCATGCTACGGGAATCACAAACTTTAACACAAGTATTTCTCAAATTCACAACTACTCAACTAGCATGACTCTAATATCACCATCTTCATATCTCAAAACAATTATCAAGCATCAAACTTTTCTTAGTATTCAACGCACTCAAAAGAAAGTTTTAAAATCTTGAATACCAAGCATATTAGGATTGTTTAAGCAAATTACCATGCTATTTAAGACTCTCAAAATAATCTAAGTGAAGCATGAGAGATCAATAGTTTCTATAAAACAAATCCACACCGTGCTCTAAAAGATATAAGTGAAGCACTAGAGCAAAACTATATAGCTCAAAATATATAAGTGAAGCACATAGAGTATTCTAACAAATTCCAATTCATGGATGGCTCTCTCAAAAGGTGTGTACAGCAAGTATGATTGTGGTAAACTAAAAAGCAAAGACTCAAATCATACAAGACGCTCCAAGCAAAACACATATCATGTGGTGAATAAAAATATAGCTCCAAGTAAAGTTACCGATGGAAGTAGACGAAAGAGGGGATGCCTTCCGGGGCATCCCCAAGCTTTGGCTTTTTGGTGTCCTTAGATTATCTTGGGGGTTCCATGGTCATCCCCAAGCTTAGGCTCTTGCTGCTCCTTGTTCCATAATCCATCAAAAGATTTCACCCAAAACTTGAAAACTTCACAACACAAAACTCAACAGAAATCTCGTGAGCTCCGTTAGCGAAAGAAAACAAAAGACCACTTCAAGGTACTGTAACGAACTCATTCTTTATTTATATTGGTGTTAAACCTACTGTATTCCAACTTCTCTATGGTTCATAAACTATTTTACTAGCCATAGATTCATCAAAATAAGCAAACAACACACGAAAAACAGAATCTGTCAAAAACAGAACATTCTCTAGTAATCTGTAACTAACGCAAACTTATGGAACTCCAAAAATTCAGCCAAAATAGGAAGACCTAGGCAATTTGTTTATTGATCATAATAAATTGGAATCACTATTTTATCCCATTCTGGTGATTTTTAACAATTGTTTTCATGAACAGAAATTTTCTGGAAATTACAGCAAGATCAAATAACTATCATCCAAGAAGATCCTATAGGTTTAACTTGGCACAAACACTAATTAAAACATAAAACTACACCTAAACAGAAGGTATATGAATTATTTATTCCTAAACAGAAACAAAAGCAAAAAAAAAAAATTGGGTTGCCTCCCAACAAGCGTTATCGTTTAGCGCCCCTAGCTAGGCATAAAAGCAAGGATAGATCTAGGTATTGCCATCTTTGGTAGGGAATCCATAAGTGGCTCTCATGATAGATACATATGGTAATTTTATTTTCTTCCTAGGGAAGTGTTCCATGCCTTTCTTTAATGGAAATTGGAATATAATATTCCCTTCCTTCATATCGATAATTGCACCAATCATTCTAAGGAAAGGTCTACCAAGAATAATAGGACAAGAAGGATTGCAATCTATATCAAGAACGATAAAATCTACGGGCACATAATTCCTATTTGCAACAATAAGAACATCATTAATTCTTCCCATAGGTTTCTTAATAGTGGAATCCGCAAGATGTAAGTTTAGAGAGCAATTATCAAAATCACGGAAATCTAGCAAATCGCACAAAGTTTTGGGAATAGTGGAAACACTAGCACCCAAATCACATAAAGCATAAAATTCATGATACTTAATCTTAATTTTAATAGTTGGTTCCCACTCATCATAAATTTTTCTAGGGATAGAAACTTCCAACTCAAGTTTTTCTTCATAAGATTGCATCAAGGCATCAACGATATGTTTGGTAAAAGCTTTATTTTGACTGTAAGCATGAGGAGAATTTAGCATGGATTGCAACAAGGAAATACAATCAATTAAAGAGCAGCTTTCATAATTAAATTCCTTGAAATCCAAAATAGTGGGTTTAGCAACATCTAGGGTTTTACTTTCTTCAATCCCACTTTTATCAATTTTAGCATCAAGATCTAAAAACTCCGAACTCTTGGAACGCCTTCTAGGTAAAGGTGGATCATATTCATTCCCATCATTATCAAGATTCATATTGCAAAACAAAGATTTAATAGGGGACACATCAATAACTTTTAGATATTCATCTTTATTTTCATGGAAATTGGAAGAACACGCTTTAATAAAGGCATCCTTCGTAGCACGCATCCTAGCGGTTCTTTCCTTGCACTCATCAATGGAAATTCTCATGGCTTTGAGAGACTCATTGATATCATGCTTAGGAGGAATAGATCTATGTCGGATTTCAGGTTCCGGCAGACCCTTGAGGTTCGAACACTGGGGTGCGCGCGGAGATCCAACCCTCCACCGTCACGCACCTCGCCGAATCGCTGGGACCTAAACTACTAAACGGAACAACACAAGAGACACGAGATTTATACTGGTTCAGGCCACCATTGTGGTGTAATACCCTACTCCAGTGTGTGGTGTGGTGGATTGCCTCTTGGGCTGATGAGGAACAATACAAGGAAGAACAACCTCGCGAGGGTCTGTTCTTGGCGGGTGCGATGAACTGCTAGGTGGTGTTCAGTCGCTCTAGCTACTGGTTCCTTGATGAGGAATCGGATCTTGGATCCCCTGCTCTGGGGGTGGCTACTTCTATTTATAGGCGAAGGCCCTGGGCCTGTTCCCAAATATTGAGCGGGAAGGGCGCCAACAATTGGCCATTTTGAAGGGGAACATCAGGTACACTTATCCCGACTAAAGTTGGTCCTCGCTTTGCCAAAGGCTCTGGTGATGGCCTGCTTGGGCTCCACGATGACTCCCTTCCAGCCGTTGGGCTGGTCTTGGTCTTGTTGCACCAAAGCGGATGCCTTTGCTTGATGATCTCGCTGCGCTTGCTCCCTTTGCACCAAAGAGGAAAGGAGGGCGCTGCTGGGCTGGCGCCCGATGGCGCCCTTGGTAAATCATGGCTTGCGTCATGGGCACCTCGCGAGGTACCCTGCCTTGAACTCTCCGCCTCCTCATGAGCCAGCCTGACGAGGTCGTGCCTGAGGAAGCTCCTTGCCGTCCGCCCATGCAATCTGGCCCCTCGCGAGGGTCTTGAGCTTGCGTTGATGAAGATGGGCTGTCTGGGCCTCCTTTGAGCCATGCCGCAGCTGCGGTAAACAAGTCTGGGGACCCCCGTTCCCAGAACGCCGACAGTAGCCCCCGGGCCCACGGCGCGCCCGAACCTGGCCGAGCAGAGAGGCGAAGGGGCAAGTGCGAAGCGTCGCGGGCCCTAACAGCCTGCGGCCTTGGGCGACGCGTGGCGGTTGATTGGACGCGTGCGCGCTGCTTCCCCACGATGCCTCGGTAACCACCCAGATTTGACAAGTCCCTGCATGCAGAGTCGGTCATGATTACCGGTGATCGTGGAGGCCGACGGTTGGCCTTCGCCGGCTATAAGTACGGAACGGTGCGCGCTCTTCCAGTCTATCCTTTCTTGTCTCTCCTTCTTCTCCATGGCTCCACCAAGGAAGTTCTCGGCCGCAGTGAAGGGGAAGGGCCGTCAGGTCGAGTCTTCCTCTCCTCCGCCTAAGCGTGGTTGAGGTCGCCCTCGCAAGCATCCCGTGGCCTCCACGGAGATCCCCCGCGGCCGTGAGGGAGGCTCTCAGCGTGGCGACGAGCGGCTGGCCACGGTCGGAGGGCGCGCCCCGGCCGCGCGTTCCCCGAGGCCGCGCCTCCATGCTGCCGAAGCGTTGCCGGAGTTCATGGTGAGGGCGGAGGAGCCGTCCGGCGTCCGGCTTCAGCTCCCGCGCTTCCTCCTGGGTGAGCTCCCAGATGGCGCCTGGCGGCCTCGCTCCAGCGGATGGCTGCTGCAGCCGGGCCGTGGGCTTCTGGAGGTCTCGCTCTGAGGAACCTGTTCGACCATGGTGACAGACGTTCGCTCGCGCGCGTGGTCTTTGCCGCCGGTGTTCCCTGCACTTCAAGTACGACGGCGGCGCCACCCTCTACGTGAGGATGTTCGGGGAGTACGGTCGCCGCATGGGGCGCTGCCCTGAAGACGACGACCGCGGCCGAGGACTCAGCCCCGGCGTGGATGGAGAGGGCAGCGCGCGGGCGGCTGGCGATGCTCGTGACTCCTCACGCTTCAGCAGCTCTTCTTCGGGTGGTGATTCTTCCAGCAGCGGCCGCGGCCAGCCCTCGCCGCCCGCGCGCTTGCAGGGGTGGCAGCGGGTCCGCTTGCCGTCGCGCCCCGGTGAAGCGCGAGAGGGAGTCCGCCTGAGCTCCGGAGACGGCTCAAGCCTTCCAAGAGGGCCGGCACGGGGCGTGCATCACCTGCTTTTGTCCTTTTTCTTTCTTTTCTCCTGCGCAAAAAGGCAACAATGTGTGGCTCCGTGGGGGCGTGTTTAGGTTAACGCCGTTAATTATTGTACTGCTTTTGTTATCCTGATACTGTTCCTTTCTGTTGTACGCCCATTCGCAAGTGAGCTCCAGCTGCGGCCGCCGGGGCGACCGATCCAGGCCCCGTGTTCACGTGGTGCTGACCGTGAGGCATGGTCAGGAGGGGTGCTCCAGCTGTGGACTAGGGCCGTGCAAACTTGAGCGATATGGGCAGGAACGCTCGCGGGGGCTCCCGAGGCCTCTGCCTCGCGAGTCCCCACGTAAGAGAAATCGAGGCAGGAGAGCGAAAAAGATCGAAGAACCACGGACCAAAAGAAGGCGATAGTTTCGATAAAAACTCCAAATGGGAATAACTAGTCAACTGCAGAAAGCAAATGAAAAAGCCACGTCCGGCACCTAGTCTAGTCTTCAACGTCTTCTCACGGTAGCGGAGCTAAGTGCTGCCTTTGGGCGTGGGAGGGAGCCCGGGGCTGAGGCGGCACTCCACGAGACTCCAGGCGTGTACAGCCCCAACTCATTATTACGTGCGAGTGTCACGGGCGGCGAGCTTCACAGGCATTGGCCCTCTTCACAGGCTCCGGGCCTTTCTTCTGGGAAGCGAGCTTCACGGGCGTTTGCCCTCTTCACGGGCTCCGGGCCCTTTCCAGAACGCGACAGCTTCACAGGCGTTCGCCTTCTTCACAGGCTCTGGGCCTTTTCCAAAAGAATGAGCTTCACAGGCATTCGCCTTCTTCACAGGCTCTGGGCCTTTTCCAAAAAGATGAGCTTCACAGGCATTCGCCTTCTTCACAGGCTCTGGGCCTTTTCCAAAAAGATGTGCTTCACAGGCATTCGCCTTCTTCACAGGCTCTGGGCCTTTTCCAAAAAGATGAGCTTCACAGGCATTCGCCTTCTTCACACGCTCTAGGCCTTTTAGGGGTAAAACCTCCGGAGGTGCTGGATGTTCCACGCGTTCTGTATAGGTACTCCCTCTTGAGTCTCCAAGCGCGCGGGGCAGGGCTGGAAACATGAACAACCTTGAGCGTGCCCTCCCACATGGGAGAGAGCTTATGCAGTCCCTCCACGGAGAGGACCCGTCGAACACGAGGTGGCCCCTACCTCGAGAGTTACAGGCGGATGTTGCGGCAGTGGTATCACTGGAGTGCTGCTGGTACCTTGCCGCTCGCAGCGCAACTTCTCGTGGCGCTCCTCCCCAAAGACAAGGGCCGTCCCCGCATGGCGTCCTGCAGCGTTCGTCGAGCGCGGGACCAGCGGATCGACGCTTGACCTCGTGAGGGAGGACCGCTTCGGCTCCGTAGACCAGGAAGAAGGGGGTCTCTCCAGTTGGCTTGGTTGCGGTTGTGCGGATGGACCACAACACGGACGGAAGCTCGTCATACCAGCCTCTGCCGCAGGCCTCCAGTTTCTTCTTGAACGTCCTGGTCTTGAGGCCTCTCAGGACCTCTGCGTTGGCCCGCTCGGCCTGTCCATTGCTGCGGGGGTGCGCCACCGAAGCGTAGCATATCTGCGTCCCAAGGTTAGCGCAGTATGTTTTAAAAAGGTTACTGGTGAACTGCGAACCGTTGTTGGTGATGATGCGGTTCGGCACTCCGAACCGGCTCATGATGCCCTTGATGAACTTGACCGCAGAACCAGCGGGGATGGCGCGGACGGCCTCGACTTCGGCCCACTTGGTGAATTTGTCCACGACAATTTAGAGATAGCGATAGCCCCCTGGCGCCCGAGGGAAAGGGCCCAAAATGTCCAGCCCCCAGAACGCGAATGGCCAAGTGAGGGGGATGGTGTTGCAGACCTCCTGCTGGCTGGTGGATCTGCTTGGCATGGAATTGGCAAGCCTCGCAAGCCTTCACGAGTTCGATAGTGTCATTGAGCGCGGTGGGCCAATAGAAACCGCTGCGGAACGCCTTGCCGACGAGGGCCCGAGATGACGAATGGTGCCCACAATCTCCGCCATGTATATCTGCCAGTAGTTCCTTCCCCTGTTCCCTGGTGATGCAGCGCAGGGATACGTCGTTCGGTCGTTTCCGGTAGAGCTCTCCATCCATGATGTTGTATGTCGTGGCTTGCCGCGCCACACGCTCTGCCTCCTCTTCCTTCTCCGGCAAAGTTCCACGTGTCAAGTAACTCTTGAGCTCCGTGATCCAGCTCTCCTCTTGAGGTTCCATCGTTAGGAGCAGGCGTGCTCCTGAGGCCGGGCCACAGGCTGGGGCTCCCGAGGCAGGCGGCTGAGGGATCTCCTCCCGAGGCTGTGCTGTGCTTGATAACGGCGGCAGGGCTGAGGGCTTGAAGAGCCGTTCCTCAAAGACACCCGGCTCCTGGGGTAACCTCCTGGAGGCTCATTTGGCAATGTCGTCGGCCTCTTGATTGGTGCCACGAGGCACGTGCTGCAGCTCCAACCCCCAGAACTGTTTCTCCATCCTGCGGACCTCCGCAAGGTAAGCCTCCATGTGTTCATCTCTTGGCTCGTACACCTTGTTGGAGAAATTGGCGAGGAGCAGCGAATCGCCCTTGATGGTAGGCGCTTCACCCCTGGGCAGCGGCAGCCTTCGGACCGCTTATCAGCCCCTCGTATTCTGCTATATTGTTGAGACCTTCTCGCCTGCTGAAAGCAGAGCTGCACGACATAGTAGAGCTTGTCTGAGCGGGAGATATGAGCCTTGCCCCAGCCCCAAAGGTGCCTGTCTGGAGAACGCTCCGTCAAGTACATGACCCAACCTTCGTAACCCGCTTCGCCTCGGGAGAGGGATCGATCCTCGCCGACCCTGAGCCAGTGCTTCATCCATTCGCCACGAAATCTGCAGTATGCCCCCTTGATGACTCTGGTGGTGCTGAACTCGAGCTGGAGTGCTTGCAGCTCAATGTTCCACTCGAGTTGGGGCTCCTGAGCACCCTCTCCAGGGGGTATGCCGAGACAACCTTGATTGGATGACCCTGGAAGTAGTGCCGCAGCTTGCGCGAAGCCACCAACAGCGCGAGGAGGAGCTTCTGCGGCATGGGGTACCGTGCCCTCGCATCCCGTAACACTGTGCTGACGAAGTACACCGGGTGCTCGACGAGGCTAGGGGCGTCGGCGCTGGTGGCGTCCTCCGGAAGCTGTGGTGCCTCCCGAGGCGACGGCGCCTCCGGAAGATGGGTGCTTGGATGGGGGGCCTCTCCCGCCCTTGGTGTGCTCTGCTGTGACGGCTGATCTTCTTCCATTGCGGTGCTGGCTTCTGCGAGTTCCTTCTGATTCGGTCTTGCCTTAGCTTTGGTGGCCGCCGTGGTCTTGACCTGACGTTCCTCCCTAACTGCCACCAGAGCTGCGCTAGCGGAGTAGGGAGTGGCGGCGAGGTAGAGTACCAAGGGCTCCTGAGGGCGCGGGGCCACCATCACTGGAGGGCTGGTCAGGTACCTCTTTAGGTCTTGGAACGCTTTGTCGGCCTCTTCAGTCCATTCGAAGGGCCCCTTTTTCTTCATCAGCTGGAAGAAAGGCAGCGCCCGCTCCCCCAATCGGGAGATGAAACGGCCCGGCACCGTTCTGGCGCCCCGTGAGTTTCTGCATTTCCCTGAGGGTCTTTGGTGTGCTCATGTCCTCAACTGCCTTGACCTTTTCTGGGTTGGCCTCGATGCCTCGGTGGGACACGAGGAAACCCAGAGCTTACTGAGGAACCCCAAACACACACTTCTCGGGTTGGTCGCAGGCTCACTGCGTTGAGGCTCGCGAAGGTTTCTTCCAGGTCTTGTATCGAGGTCTTGGCCTCGCGAGACTTCACCACGATGTCGTCGACGTAAGCCTCCACATTCTTCCCGAGCTGTGGGCCCAAGGTGATGTGTATGAGCCGTTGGAAGGTTGCCCCCGCGTTGCGCAGCCCGAATGGCATGCATGTATAGCAGTACACTCCACACGGGGTTAGGAAGGCCGTCTTTTCCACGTCTTCCACCGCCATCTTGATTTGGTGATACCCGGAAAAGGCGTCCAAGAAGCATAACAGGTCACACTCGGCGGTGGAGTCGACGATCTGGTCGATGCGAGGGAGCGGGAACGGATCCCGCGGGCACGCTTTGTTGAGGTTGGTGAAGTCGACACACATGCGCTCCTTTCCTCCCTTCTTTGGCACCACCACGGGGTTGGCCAGCCAATCTGGGTATCGAACCTCGCGAATAACCCCCGCGGCTTCTAGCTTGCTGGTCTCTTGGATGATGAAGACCTGCTTTTCAGTGGACTGCCTTCTTGCCTTCTACTTCACGGGACGCACGTTGGGGCATACGTTGAGGTGGTGCTCGATTACGCCCCGTGGGATCCCCGCCAGCTGATCGGGCTCCCAGGCGAACACCTTCTTGTTCGCACGCAGGAACTTGACAAGGGCTTCCTCCTGTTCGGGCTCGAGGTTGGCGCCTATGGTGATGGTGGCATTTGTGGACCCGTCCTCGTCGACAGGTATCTGCTTGGTCTCTGCCTTGTCTTGAGTGAACAACTGCTTCTTCTTGGTCGGCGCAGCCCCTTGGGCTTGGGGCTTCGCATCAGTGAGCTGCACTGCTTGACCGCCGTCTTGAGTGGCTGGCCTGAGCGCCGCGCACCTTGATATCCCAGACACGGTGAGGGCGCCGCTGCTCCGGGCATCTTCATGAGGTTGTACCCGGGTGGGTTGCGGCCATGAATTTGGCGATGCTGGATAGCCAAGGATGGCATTGTAGGGGAGGCCGATGGGGGCGATGTCGAAGTCGACCAGTTCCGTGCGGAAGTTGTCGTAGGTGCCGAAGGTCACCAGAAGCCGTATTTGCACCAAGGGGCTGGATGACCCTCCTCCTACGCCCGAGAAAGGCCAGCTTGGCTGCAGTCGCTCCCTGGGTATGCAGAGGAGGTTGAAGGCCTCGACTGAGAGTATGTTGAGGCCGACGCCGCCGTCGATGAGGGTCCTGGTGACAGCAACCCGGCAGATGGTGGGTGTGCAGAGCATGGGGAGCGCACCCGAGCCGGCCGAGTTGGTGGGGTGGTCCCAAGAGTCGAAGGTCAGCCCGGCCGACGGCTCCGTCTAGCCCGAGGGAGCCCCCTGCCGCGTGGAGGCGGCGCCGACCCGGCGGACGAATGTCTTGACATGGCGGCTGGAAGGCGGCGCCTGCGAGCCGCCCAGGAGGGCCGCGACGACTGGAGGAACCGGCGCGACGGGGCGGGTGACGAGGAAGCTGTGCGGCTCCTTCCCAGAGGTCGCCGAGGAGCGTAGGGACGATGCCGCTGCCGTCCCCGCCGGGCGGTGGCGGTGTTGGCAGCGGCGGTGAGGAACGACGAGGGCGCCCGCCGTCGGAAGCTGTCCGGCGACACGGAGGCGATGGTGGCTCGGCGCTTCAGCGCGAGCCCGACGAAGCGTCGAACATGGTTGCGGTGGTCGGGAAGAACGAGGCGAGGGAATGCGGATTCCGGCGCACCCCTACCTGGCGCGCCAAATGTCGGATTTCGGGTTCCGGCAGACCCTTGAGGTTCGAACACTGGGGTGCGCGCGGAGATCCAACCCTCCACCGTCACGCACCTCGCCGAATCGCTGGGACCTAAACTACTAAACGGAACAGCACAAGAGACACGAGATTTCTACTGGTTCAGGCCACCATTGTGGTGTAATACCCTACTCCAGTGTGTGGTGTGGTGGATTGCCTCTTGGGCTGATGAGGAACAATACAAGGAAGAACAGCCTCGCGAGGGTCTGTTCTTGGCGGGTGCGATGAACTGCTAGGTGGTGTTGATCGCTCTAGCTCTGGTTCCTTGATGAGGATTCGGATCTCGGATCCCCTGCTCTGGGGGTGGCTACTTCTATTTATAGGCGAAGGCCCTGGGCCTCTTCCCAAATATTGAGCGGGAAGGGCACCAACAATTGGCCATTTTGAAGGGGAACAACCAGTACACTTATCCTGACTAAAGTTGGTCCTCGCCTGCCAAAGGCTCTGGTGATGACGTCTGCTTGGGCTCCACGATGACTCCCTTCCAGCCGTTGGGCTGGTCTTGGTCTTGTTGCATCAAGCGGATGCCTTTTCTTGATGCTCTCGCTGCGCTTGCTCCCTTTGCACCAAAGAGGAAAGGAGGAGCGCTGCTGGCTGGTGCCCGATGGCGCCCTTGGTGCGTCATGGCTTGCGTCATGGGCACCTCGCGAGGTACCTGCCTTGAACTCCCGCCTCCTCATGAGCCAGCTGACGAGGCCGTGCACGAGAAGCTCCTTGTCGTCCGCCCATGAGGCTTGCCCCTCGCGAGGTCTTGAGCTTGCGTTGATGAAGATGGGCTGTCCTGGGCCTCCTTTGAGCTACGCCGCAGGCCGCAGGCAGGCAAGTCTGGGGACCCCCGTTCCCAGAACGCCGACAATCTAAGCTTTGAAGAATCAACATCAAGAGAAATTCTATCAACGTTCCTAGCCAATTCATCAACTTTAAGCAATTTCTCTTCAAGCAAAGCATTAAAATTCTTTTGTGAAAGCATAAACTCTTTAACACTAGTCTCAAATTCAGAGGGCATCTTATTAAAATTTCCATAAGAGTTGTTGTAGGAATTTCCATAATTATTAGAAGGATTACTAGGATAGGGCCTAGGGTTAAAGTTCCCTCTATACGCGTTGTTACCAAAATTATTCCTACCAACAAAATTCACACCCATAGATTCATTATTATTCTCAATCAAAGTAGACAAAGGCATATCATTAGGATCAGAAGAAACACTCTTAGTAGCAAATAATTTCATAAGTTCATCCATCTTTCCACTCAAAACATTAATTTCTTCTATCGCATGCACTTTTTATTAGTAGATCTTTCGATTGTGCCATTGAGAATAATTAACCATAATATTATCTAGGAGTTTAGTAGCATCTCCTAAAGTGATTTCCATAAAAGTGCCTCCATGGCCGAATCTAAAAGATTTCTAGAAGCAAAATTCAATCCGGCATAAATTTTTTGTATAATCATCCACAAATTCAAACCATGAGTAGGGCAATTACGTATCATTAATTTCATTCTCTCTCAAGCTTGTGCAACATGTTCATGATCAAGTTGCTTAAAATTCATAATATCGTTTCAAAGAGAGATGATCTTAGCGGGAGGAAAATACTTAGAGATAAAAGCATCTTTGCACTTGTTCCAAGAATCAATACTATTTTTAGGCAAAGACGAAAACCAAGCTTTAGCACGATCTCTAAGCGAAAAAGGAAATAGCTTCAATTTAACAATATCATTATCAACATCTTTCTTCTTTTGCATATCACATAAATCAACGAAGCTATTTAGATGAGTAGCGACATCTTCACTAGGAAGGCCGGCGAATTGATCTTTCATAACAAGATTCAACAAAGCAGTATTGATTTCACAAGATTCAGTATTGGTAAGAGGAGCAATCGGAGTGCTAAGGAAATCATTATTGCTGGTATTGGTAAAGTCACACAATTTGGTATTATCTTGAGCCATCGTGACGAGCAAGCAATCCAACACACGAGAAAACAAAAAGCAAGCGAGAAAAAGGCAAACGGAAAAGAGAGGGCGAATAAAACGACAAGGGTGAAGTGGGGGAGAGGAAAATGAGAGGCAAGTGGCAAATAATGTAATGCGAGAGATAAGAGATTGTGATGGGTACTTGGTATGTTGACTTTTGCGAAGACCTCCCCGGCAACGGCACCAGAAATCTTCCTGCTACCTCTTGAGACTGCATTGGATTTGCTTGAAGAGGAAAGGGTGATGCAGCAGAGCAGAGTAAGTATTTCCCTCAGTTTTTGAGAACCAAGGTATCAATCCAGTAGGAGGCTACGCGCAAGTCCCTCGTACCTACACAAAACAAATAGCTCCATGCAACCAACGCGATTAGGGGTTGTCAATCCCTTCACGGTCACTTACGAGAGTGAGATTTGATAGAGATGATAGATAATATTTTTGATATTTTTGGTATAAAGATGCAAAGTAAAATAAAGGCAAAGTAAAAAAGCAAAAAGCAATAATAAAGTGTTGGGAGATTAATATGATGAGAATAGACCTGGGGGCCATAGATTTCACTAGTGGCTTCTCTCAAGAGCATAAGTATTTTACGGTGGGTGAACAAATTACTGTTGAGCAATTGACAGAATTGAGCATAGTTATGAGAATATCTAGGTATGATCATGTATATAGGCATCACGTCCGAGACAAGTAGACCGACTCATGCCTGCATCTACCACTATTACTCCACTCATCGACCGCTATCCAGCATGCATCTAGAGTATTAAGTTCAAGAAAACAGAGTAACGCCTTAAGAAAAGATGACATGATGTAGAGGGATAAATTCATGCAATATGATAAAAACCCCATCTTGTTATCCTCGTTGGCAACAATACAATACGTGCCTTTCTGCCCCTACTATTACTGGGAAAGGACACGCAAGATTGAACCCAAAGCTAAGCACTTCTCCCATTGCAAGAAAAACCAATCTAGTAGGCCAAACCAAAGCGATAATTGAAGAGACTTGCAAAGATAACCAATCATACATAAAAGAATTCAGAGAAGATTCAAATATTGTTCATAGATAATCTTGATCATAAACCCACAATTCATCGATCTCAACAAACACACCGCAAAAAGAAGATTACATCGAATAGATCTCCACGAGAGAGGGGGAGAACATTGTATTGAGATCCAAAAAGAGAGAAGAAGCCATCTAGCTACTAACTATGGACCCGAAGGTCTGAAGTAAACTACTCACACTTCATCGGAGAGGCTATGATGTTGATGTAGAAGCCCTCCGTGGTGGATTCCCTTCCGACGGAGACTCCTAACAGGCCCCAAGATGGGATCTCGTGGATCTGAGAAAGTTGTGGCGGTGGAATTAGGTTTTGGCTCAGTCGATCGTTTGGGGTGCGTGAGGTATATATAGGAGGAAGGAGTATGTCGGTGGAGCTTCATGGGGCCCACGAGGGTGGGGGGCGCGCCTGGGGGGGGTAGGGTGCGCCCCCCTACCTCGTGCCCACCTCGTGGCTTTATTGATGTAGGGTCCAAGTCTCGTGGATCATATTCGGTGAGAAAATCACGTTCCCGAAGGTTTCATTCCGTTTGGACTCCGTTTGATATTCCGTTTCTTCGAAACACTGAAATAGGCAAAAAACAGCAATTCTGGGCTAGGCCTCCGTTAATAGGTTAGTCCCAAAAGTAATATAAAAGTGGAAAATAAAGCCCAATATGGTCCAAAATAGTAGATAATATAGCATGGAGAAATAAAAAATTATAGATACGTTGGAGACGTATCAATACCCATGGGGTTTTGAATGCGTAGTTGATGTACGTGCGGCAGTAATGCCATTGCCTCATCGGGGCTAGGACGGAGGCCGAATTGCTAATTCAGCTCGTGTAACGCCCTCGATGCGGCTATATCTCCCACGTGCCGAAGCACGACTTAGAGGCATAACCGCATTGAAAGCAATGTCGCAAGTGAGGTAATCTTCACACAACCCATGTAATACATAAGGGAAAGAGATACATAGTTGGCTTACAGTCGCCACTTCACACAATACATAAAATAAACATCCATCATCCAGATTACACTCAAGGTCCGACTACGGAACCAAAATAAAAGAAGACTACCCCAAATGCTACACGGATCCCCGATCGTCCCAACTGGGCTCCACTACTGATCATCAGGAAAAGAAACATAGTAACGACCACGTTCCTCGTCGAACTCCCACTTGAGCTCGGTTCGTCATCTGCTGACCGCATCGTCGGCACCTGCAACTGTTTTGGTAGAATCTGTGAGTCACGGGGACTCAACAATCTCACACCCGCGAGATCAAGACTATTTAAGCTTATAGGAAGGACAGAGTTGTGAGATGGAGCTGCAACAAGCGACTAGCATATACGGTGGCTACATTCGCAAAAGAGAGCGAGAAGAGAAACAAGGCACGGTCGTGAAGCTAGTAGCGATCAAGAAGCGATCCTGAACTACTTACGTCAAACATAACCCCAACACCGTGTTCACTTCCCGGACTCCGCCGAGAAGAGACCATCACGGTTACACACGCGGTTGATGTGTTTTAATCAAGGTCAACTTCGGGTTTTCTACAACCGGACATTAACAAATTCCCATCTGCCTCATAACCGGGCATGGCTTTGAAAGATAATACCCGCAGGGTGTCCCAACTTAGCCCATTATAAGCTCTCACGGTCAACGAAGGATATTCCTTCTCTGGGAAGACCCGATCGATCTCGGAATCCGGACTACAAGACATTTCGACAATGGTAAAACAAGACCAGCAAAGCCGCCCGATTGTGCCAACAAATCCCGATAGGAGCTGCACATATCTCGTTCTCAGGGCACATCCGGATGAGACTAGCTATGAGTAAAACCAACCCTGAAGTTTCCCCGAGGTGGCCCCGCAGGCAGCTCAGTTCGGACCAACACTCGAAGGAGCACTGGCCCGGGGTAAATAAAGATGACCCTCGGGCTTGCGAAAACCCGGGGGAAAAAGGCTTAGGTGGCAAATGGTAAAACCAATGTTGGGCCTTGCTGGAGGAGTCTTATTCAAAGCGAACTGTCAAGGGGGTCCCATAAATCACCCAACCGTGTAAGGAACGCGAAATCAAGGAACATAACACCGGTATGACGGAAACTAGGGCGGCAAGAGTGGAACAAAACACCAGGCATAAGGCCGAGTCTTCCACCCTTTACCAAGTATATAGATGCATTAATTAAACAATAGATATTGTGATATCCCAACAAGTAAACATGTTCCAACAAGGAACAACATCTCCATGTTCCAACAAGGAACAAACTTCATCTTCTCCTGCAACTAGCAACGCTATAAGAGGGGCTGAGCAAAGCGGTAACATAGCCAAACAACGGTTTGCTAGGAAAGGATGGTTAGGGGTTTGACATGGCAATATGGGAGGCATGATAAGCAAGTGATAGGCATAGTAGCACAGGCATAGCAAAAGAGCGAGAATCTAGCAAGCAAAGATAGAAGTGATTTCGAGGGTATGGTCATCTTGCCTGCAAGGTTCTCAGAGTTGTCGAAAGCTTGATCCTCGTAAGCGTTCTCAACTGGTTCCTCGTTCACGTACTCGTCTCCCAGCTCTAACCAAAGCAAGAACACAAACAATGGAACCACAATAAATCACGGGCGATGCTCAAACAACATGATGCAAAACATGGCATGATATGCGAGATGTGAGATGCAATGCATATGCGTGCTCCGGCAGAAAAATGATGAACCAGGCATCAACTTGGCAAACCAAGTATGCCGCTGGAAGGTGAGATGATTTCGGTTGAAATCGATATAAAGATCACCGGAATCGGATGCACGCTTTGCAAATGACAAGCAAAACAAGATTGACACAAATCTGCCATTAACAGCATGATGCCACTTAGCAAGCAACAATAAATTAAGCTACTGCATCCAAACGTACCAACAAAGCATATGGCAGTGATCTACTCAAGATGCTTGACAAAATATGAACACTGAGCTACAGCTAAATCACACCATAACAGGTCCAAACAAGCATGGTAAAAGTGCAAAATATATCAGCTTCACAGACTTAGTGAAAATACTGAACATGGCAGAATCAGCATCAGGAAGCAATGTTCAGAGCAAGCAAACAACATGCTATAGGAACTTATAATAGCAAAACAAGGCATGGCATGAATCTACTCAAAGCATAGAACAAAAGTCCCTTACTGACCATGAGCCAAAAGGGATCAGAAAATATGATGGCACCCACGTAAACATAGCAAGTTCGTTAACAGATTCAGCAAACAGGGCATGACATTGACAGAATTATGTAGGCATCTTCGCGAGCTCGATGCACTCACTACAGAGCATTTCAAGATAAACTAAGCATGCATCCATCAAGAAGACATGGCATAGAAGCTATACATGGCAAGAACAACATCATAGCATACACGGATCAACTACAACAACCTTGGCAAAATTGAATAACATGTAAACAACCTGCCAGGAAACATTTTATAGCAAAAGTAGAGCTCGATTGACTCAAGCTATGGCACTCCATAATTGCAAAAAAGGGCATGGATGGATCGAGCATAACCATATGTTCAAAACATCCTTACTGAAGTATCTCAAAATATGCATGGATCTCTCTGTAGCATCAAGTTAACATGGCATAAAAATATCAGCAAAACAGGGGCTGAAATCAGCAACATCAAGAAGCCTAGTTTGCATGCTTGTGCTAGTCACCACAGAGATCACAAAAATACATGGCATACACCCCTGTAAATATGGCATGGCATATTACAAAACACATGTAGGACTCAAGTACATAGGATGCACACATCAATCATGGCAAAAATGACAAAAGTGCATGTTCTGATAAGAATCTGAAACTAACATCACATAGCCCTCTTCTAACAGCATTTCGGGCATCAAGATGAGCTCAAATGAAAATGATGCAATGAGATGAAATGATGTACTCATCGAGGCGAACATTGCGGTATGCTACAAGCCCAAAATGGAGCCACGGGTGCAAAGTTATGATGCGATGAACATGCAACAAATAATCTGCAGAATAATGAAGAGGATTTCGGGGGAGAAGGAAAGTCAACCGAGATCGGATCCGGGCGCGGACTTCGAGGCTGGCCGGATCCTCACCGGAGTTGGTGCCGGAGGGGAGGAAGACGGCCGGGGGAGGCGCGGGCCGACCGGATCTCGCCGGATCCGCGCCGGGCGGAGGCGGGAGGCGACGGGAGGCGGGCGCGGGCGCGGCGGGGAGGGCGGGCGGCGCCGGCGTTGAGCGGCGGCGCGCCGACGGTTGCTCGGGCAGCTGCGAAGCCTTGCGGCCGGGCGCAGGGACGGCGGGAGGCGGCGGCGGCTAGATTGCTGGGGGGGAGCGGGCGGCGGCGGCGGGACGCGCGGCGTACACGTGGCGGGCTGCGGTTCACCGGGCGGCGGCGGACGGACGCGTCCGGCCCGATCCGGACGTGTCCGGCGGCGCGGAGAGGAGCGGAGCTAGGGTTAGGGGTGGAGTTGATCCGAAATTTCGGGGAGGGTGTTTTTATAGGTAGAAGGAGCTAGGAAGCTCCAAATGAGGTGTAGTTTTCGCCCACACGATCGTGATCCGACGACGGAGAGCATGGAAGTGACTTAGATGGGTTATTGGGCTGTTTTGAAGGGGTGTTGGACTGCAACACAAAAGAGGCCTTTGCGGTTATGCGGTTAACCGTTGGAGTATCAAACGAGCTCCAAATGACTCGAAACTTGACAGGTGGTCTACCGGTGGTGTACCAAGGCCACTTGACAAACCTCGGTCCATTCCGAGAAAGTTTAGTACCCGCTCACGGAAAAATGTAAAAGTGGGCGCCGGGGACATAGGAGTGCGGATTGCAAAAGCGGACAACGGGAAAATGCTCGGATGCATGAGACGAACACGTATGCGAATGCGATGCACATGATGACATGATATGAAATGCATGACATGAACAAAATGCAAAACAAAAGAAAAAAACCCAACCACGGAGGGAATATCATATCACAATGCCGAAAATGGCAAGAGCTGGAGTTACAAATATGGAAAGTTACATCCGGGGTGTTACAGCTCGTGACGAGCCGAGCTGTCCTGCTGCTGTGTTGTCCGGACCCTCTTGATGGTGTCCAGGGGCTCGATAGCCTGATTATGATGCTGCTTGAGAAGGTCGTTCTGTATTTCTGCTGCTAGGGCGGCTGTGTGCTCCTCTGTACGGAGGGAGCGTTCCGTGTTTCCATTTACTGTAATGACGCCACGTGGACTGGGCATCTTGAGCTTGAGATAAGCATAATGTGGTATCGCGTTGAATCTAGCGAATGCGGTTCGTCCGAGCAGGGCGTGATAGCCGCTGCGCAATGGGACGATATCGAAGATTAGTTCTTCGCTTCGAAAGTTATCCAGGGAACCGAATACTACCTCCAGCGTTATTGAGCCCGTACAACGGGCCTCTATGCCTGGTATGACTCCTTTAAAGGTTGTCTTTGTTGGTTTGATTCGTGAGGGGTTAATGCCCATCTTCCGCACTGTGTCCTGATAGAGCAGGTTGAGGCTGCTACCACCATCCATTAGGACTCGTGTCAGGTGAAATCCGTCGATGATTGGGTCGAGGACTAGTGCGGCTGAACCGCCATGGCGGATGCTGGTTGGATGATCTTGGCGATCGAAGGTGATCGGGAACGACGACCACGGATTGAATTTTGGGGCGACTGGCTCTACCGCGTAGACGTCCCTGAGTGCACGCTTACGCTCCCTTTTTGGGATGTGTGTGGCGTATATCATGTTCACCGTTTTGACTTGAGGGGGAAATTTCTTTTGCCCCCCAGTGCTCGGCTGCCGGGGCTCCTCGTCATCGTCCTCGCTCTGTGATTCCCCTTTTTTGCTGTTTACCTTGCTGGCTTGTTTAAAGACCCGGCAATCTCTGTTAGTGTGGTTTGCCGGTTTATCTGGGGTGCCATGTATTTGGCAAGGACGATCGAGTATGCGGTCCAAGCTGGATGGTCTTCCGCTGCTCCTTCTATAGGGCTTCTTTCGCTGGCCGGACTTGGAGCCACTGAATCCGGCATGAACTGTTGTGTCATCGATGTTATTGCCATTGCTGCGGCATTTGTGTCTGTTGCACCGGAGCTTGCCGGTGTTGTTTTTGTCCTCGGAGGGGCCTGTGTCGTTGGCTGTGTTCGTACTGCAAGCCATCCAACTATCCTCTCCCGCGCAGAAGCGGGTCATAAGTGTCGGGAGGGCTGCCATGTACCTCGACTTTTCTTGGCCGAGGTGGCGGGCGAGCCATTTGTCCCGGATGCTATGCTTGAAGGCTGCTAAGGCCTCGGCATCCGGATAGTCAACGATCTGGTTCTTTTTGGTTAGGAACCTAGTCCAGAATTTTCTGGCTGCTTCTCCAAGTTGTTGAACTATGTGGCTTAAGTCATCGGCGTCTGGTGGCCGGACATAGGTTCCATGGAAGTTGTCCAGGAAAGCTTCTTCCAAGTCCTCCCAGCTGCCGATAGAGTTTTCAGGCAGGCTGTTAAGCCAGTGCCGAGCTTGCCCTTTGAGCTTTAGTGGGAGGTATTTAATGGCGTGGAGGTCATCTCCTCGAGCCATATGGATATGGAGAATCAAATCCTCGATCCATACCGCGGGATCGGTTGTGCCGTCGTATGATTCGATATTTACGAGCTTGAACCCCTCGGGGAATTCGTGATCCAGTACTTCATCTGTGAAGCAGAGAGGGTGTGCGGCACCTCTGTACCGGACCTTATCGCGGCGTAGCTCTAATGGAGTCCGTCTGCGGCATTCGGCCAGGGCGTGGTTAGGTTTGTCACGTCCGAATAGGTAGCCGTTGTCGTGCCTCGAGGCACGTCCTCGCGATCTGTAGATCGATCTTGTATGTCTTGCTCTACTATCCAGGGTCTGCCGGAGGTCGTATGTGTGACCCCGAACTCTTTCGTCTCTATTTTTGTGGGGCGGCGGGGCAGGCTGCTGTTCGATCTGAGTTGCCGCTTTATCCCGACCGCGGTGTGGCCAGTTGGTCGCCCTGTCTCGACCACGTGGTGGTCGTTCTGCATTACGCGAGGGAGATGTGTGCTCTGGTGCCTCCTCATTGAATTGAGGTAGCAGTCTGCGTTTCGGGTAGCTCTTGGCTGGGCGCTTGAGGCCGTATTCTTCGGCTGTCAGGACGTCAGTCCATCTGTCGACGAGCAGATCTTGTTCGGCTTGAAGCTGTTGCTGTTTCTTTTTCAGGCTCCTTGCAGTGGCTATGAGCTGGAGTTTAAAGCGCTCCTGCTCTAGAGGATCCTCAGGCACGATGAAGTATTTGTTGACGAGGCTTGTCTCCTCATTGGAGGGTGGACGGTAACTATCGTCCTTCGAGTCATCTTCTACGGCCTGTTCATCGGGGTTATCTTGCCCGTTATTGTTTTCTTCCTGTTCGGATGTAGCTTCGACAGGGTCTTCGTTGTTTTCGGCGTCGCCCGGAGTGCTATTTTCTCCGGTGCCAGTGTTGCCATCTTTTGAGCGTCGAGGCTTAGAGCGGCGTTTGGGGCGCTGGTGCTTGGACTGCGTCGCAGAAGGCTTATTCGCGTCTGGCTCTTCTTTGTCTTCGCCAGATTCTTTAGGTGTATCAACCATGTACACGTCGTACGAAGAGGTGGCCGTCCAGCGTCCACTAAATGGCGGGTCTTGGCGTTGCTCCTTGTTGGCATCGTCGTCCATATCGTCGATGTCTTCGGAGCCATAGTCAAGCACGTCGGTTAAGTCATCGACGGTGGCTATGAAGTGGGTGGCGGGTGGGAAACAAAATTCCTTGTCATCCGCCTTAACTAGAACCGAACATAGTTCGGCTGTGAGTCCTCCTCCAAGGACAAGTTATTTAAAGAATTTAGCACGTCACCAAAAGGTGGGTGCTGGAAGAAGTCTGCAGTGCCAAATTTGAAATCGATAAACGATCCAGCTCGGTGTCTGCAGGCCCACCTGATCCGGAACGTGTAGCCGGAGACGAGTCCGGAGTTCCCTTGATGCAAGTATTGCAGGATGTCGAGTCCATGTGAGGCTCCAACGCCGTGGACTTTGTGGCCTCGGAGGGCACGATCTGCTTCATTTCTGAGGCTATTGCAGCAATAGGATCCATCTCTTGGATGTGATCCGATGACAGATTTAAGTCATGTTCATCGGAGAGAGGGGGAGCGACTGTTGCAGTCTCGAATCCATCAAAGATCAAGTCTCCACGGGTATCAGCGACATAGTTCAAGTTTCCAAATCTGACCTGATGGCCAGGGGCGTGGCTGTCGACCTGTTCCAGATGGCCAAGCGAGTTGGCCCGCAGTACGAAGCCGCCAAACACAAAAATTTGTCCAGGGAGGAAGACTCCTCCTTGGACGGCGTTATTATTGACTATTGAAGGGGCCATCAAGTCCTTTTCCGACGACACAGTGGAACTCTCAATGAAAGCACCAATGGCGGTGTCAAAACCGGCGGATCTCGGGTAGGGGGTCCCGGACTGTGCGTCTAGGATCGATGGTAACAGGAGACGGGAGACATGATTTTTACCCAGGTTCGGGCCCTCTCTATGGAGGTAATACCCTACTTCCTGCTTGATTGATCTTGATGAATATGAGTGTTACAAGAGTTGATCTACCACGAGATCGTAATGGATAAACCCTAGAAGTCTAGCCTATGTGAATATGGTAATGAGTATATGTCCATCCGGACTATGCTCTCTGGTTTATATAGGCACCAGAGAGATCTAGGGTTACATGGGGTCGGTTACATAAGAGGGAATCTTCATAGTCGGTCGCCTAGCTTGCCTTCCACGCCGAGGAGAGTCCAATCCGGACATGGGTATAGTCTTCGGCCTTCATATCTTTACAACCCATCAGTCTGGCCCATGGATAACAGGCCGGACGCCCAAGGACCCCTTAGTCCAGGACTCCCTCAGTTGTCTCCCAACAAGCACTTTTCTTTAATGCTTTTTAGCTAGGCATGATGAGTTCAATGATGCTCGCATGAAAGATGAGAATTGAAACATGAGAATTGAAACATAACAAGAGTATCATGAATCATAAGTTCCTCTCTCATAATAATTTTCAGTAGCATCATGAGTAGATTCATCAATATAACCATCACATAAAGCATTCTTTCCATGATCCAATAGCATAGAAAATTTATTATTCTCCATATAAGCAATTTAATTCTCATTCAAAATGGTGGGAGTATCATATGAAACTCGAATACTCAAAAATTGTTTCCACATTAAAAGAGTAATGTTCAGTAAAAGGATATTCAAAATTATGACAATAATTATCACTACTTTTTATAACATAAGTATCATCACAATAATCATCACAAATAGAAACTTTGTTCTCATCATAGATAGGAGGCATTCAATCATCATAGCAAATTTGATCATTCAAAGTAGGGGGACTAAAAAGATCATCTTCATTAAGCATATCATCCCCAAGCTTGGGAGAAACATTAATTGCAGCAAATAAATTCTCAAACATGTCATTCTCATCAAACATAGCATCCCCAAGCTTGTAGCTTGGCATATCATAAGCATAATCACTCTCATCATTAATAGTATGAATAGCACCAACGGTATAACAATTGCTATCATCATAATTTCCCAAGTTGGTGCCAAAAATATTACCAAGATTATAAGAAGTATCATTATTTTCCCAGTCATAAGCATCACAACAAGCAATAGGCATAACAAAATCATCATCAATAGTGCTCTCGGACATTGTGCCATAAGACATAGAAGCAACATCATCATCAAGTGCATCATCTTCCACAATTATTTTTGATTCATTTTCATGAGGCACAACAATAATAGGAGCAACATTATTTGGGAGAGATACCTTTTTACCTCTATTCTTTCTTCTCTTCTTCTTCTTCACCAAATCATGTGTGGGTTTAATCAATTTTTTCAAGCTTCTTATTGATGATATTGGTTGAATAGGGAGCTCCTCCTCGTCACCTATTTCATCATGAGAGACAATAGGAGGGAACGTGGAAATCTTTACCTTTCATTAGTATTCCTTTTATATTCTATTGGTTTTCCCATCTTTCTATAGTTGCCAATATAAGCATTATCAATGCAATTTACCATGCAAAACATATAGATAATCTTTAGTTTAGTTTCAATGTCGTCGGTGAGAATGAATACTTCAAACCAACTATTTTTATGTGTCAATTCTTCACTCCCCAAAAATAGACAAAGCTCATTATAAAGTTCAAGGTGATCAAATCATTACAATATTTGGCCATGATTCGATCATGAAAAAGTTTGCGTTGGAAATTAAGATGACCAACCTTATTGCAAAGTTCACAAGAAATAGGACAAAGAGAACATAATTTTGTAGCAAATTCATCTATCACTTTGAGCAAAGAATTGGTTCTATCATGTTTATGCTTCTTACAAAATCTATCTTCCCTATAAGGCACGTCTTCACAAAGTCTTTCCACTCCACAAAAATTGACATGCTTATAAGAAATATTTTTCTCATGACTAGTGCAATAATCATCAGCATTTTGGATATTCAAATAATTCATACTAACAACATTGTTGTCATGCTCATCATTCAAATATTTTGTGCCAAACATTTTATTGACTTCTTCTTCTAACAAGTGAGCACAATTTACCGATCCATCATTTTCAAGAAAGATACTATAAAGATGATCAATAATATGATGCAACCTCAATTCCATTTTTATGTAGTTTTCTTTTATAAACCAAACTAGTGATAAAACAAGAAACTAAAAGATTCAATTGAAAAATCTAGAGATATACCTTCAAGCACTCACCTCCCCGGCAACAGCGCCAGAGAAGAGCTTGATGTCTACTATGCAACTTTATTCTTGTAGACTCGTGTTGGGCCTCCAAGCGCAGAGTTTTGTAGGATAGTAGCAATTTTCCCTCAAGTGGATGACCTAAGGTTTATCAATCCATGGGAGGCGTAGGATGAAGATGGTCTCTCTCAAACAACCCTGCAACCAAATAACAAAGAGTCTCTTGTGTCCCCACACACCAAATACAATGGCAAATTGTATAGGTGCACTAGTTCGGCGAAGAGATGGTGATACAAGTGTAATACGGATAGTAGATATTAATTTTTGTAATAGGAACAATAAAAAATAGCAAGGTAGCAATTGATAAAATGTAGAACAAACGGTATTGCAATGCTTGAAACTGAGGCCTAAGGTCCGTACTTTCGCTAGTGAAATCTCTTAACAATGCTAATATAATTGGATCACATAACTATCCCTCAACATGCAACAAAGAATCACTTCAAAGTTCTTATCCAGCGGAGAACATAAGAAGAAATTGTTTGTAGGGTACAAAACCACCTCGAAGCTATTCTTTCCAATCGATCAATCCAAGAGTTCGTACTAAAATAACACCAAATAATTTCAGACTCATAATAGTCAATCCAACACAAAGAACCTCAAAGAGTGCCCCAAGATTTCTACCGGAGAAACAAAGAAAAGAACGTGCATCAACCCCTATGCATATATTACCCCAATGTCACCTCGGGAATCCGCGAGTTGAGTACCGAAACATATATCAAGTGAATCAATACGATACCCCATTGTCACCACTGGTATTCATAGCAAGACATATATAAAGTGTTCTCAAATCCATAAAAGTATTCAATGTGAGAAAATGAAATCTCAAAGGGAAAACTCAATTCATCACAACTTGATAGAGAGGGGAAAACACCATCTGATCCAACTATATTAACAAAGCCCGTGATACATCAAGATCATGACATCTCAAGAACACGAGAGAGAGAGAGAGAGAGAGAGAGAGAGAGAGAGAGAGAGAGAGAGAGAGAGAGAGAGAGAGAGAGATTAAACACATACCTACTGGTACAAACCCTCAGCCCCGAGGGGTGGACTACTCCCTTCTCATCATGGTGGCCGCCGGGATGATGAAGATGGCCACCAGTGATGATTTCCCCCTCCGGCAGAGTACCGGAACTGGGTCTAGATTGGTTTCTCGTGGCTAGAGCCTTGCGGCGAAAGAACTTCTGATCTAGGGTCTCCGTGAGGGTTTTTGGAATATTTTGGAATTTATAGGGCGAAGAGGGGGTTCTTGAAGGAAATATGCCCTAGAGGCAATAATAAAGTTGTTATTTATATTTCCTTATATCATGATAAATGTTTATTATTCATGCTAGAATTGTATTAACCGGAAACTTGATACATGTGTGGATACATAGACAAAACACCGAGTCTCTAGTAAGCCTCTACTAGACTAGCTCGCTAATCAAATATGGTTAAGTTTCCTAACCATAGACATGAGTTGGAATTTGATGAACGGGATCACATCATTAGGAGAATGATGTGATGGACAAGACCCATGCGTTAGCTTATCATATTGACCGTTTAGTTTTATTGCTATAGCTTTCTTCATGTCATATACACATTACTTTGACTATGAGATTATGCAACTCCCGGATACCGGAGGAACACCTTGTGTGCTATCAAACGTCACAAAGTAACTGGGTGATTATAAAGATGCTCTACAGGTATCTCCGAAGGTGTTTGTTGGGTTGGCATAGATCGAGATTAGGATTTGTCGCTCCGAGTATTGGGGAGGTATCTCTGGGCCCTCTCGGTAATGCACATCATGATAAGGCTTGCAAGCAATGTGACTAATGAGTTAGTTGCGGGATGATGCATTACGGAACGAGTAAAGAGACTTGCCAGTAACGAGACTGAACTAGGTATGGAGATACCGACGATCGAATCTCGGGCAAGTAACATACTGATGACAAAGGGAATAACGTGTGTTGTCATTTCGGTTTGACTGATAAAGATCTTCGTAGAATATGTAGGAACCAATATGAGCATCCAGGTACCGCTGTTGGTTATTGATCGGAGATGTGTCTCGATCGTGTCTACATAGTTCTCGAACCCGTAGGGTCCGCACGCTTAACGTTCGATGACGATTTGTGTTATGAGTTATGTGTTTTGGTGACCGAAGATTGTTCGGAGTCCCGGATGAGATCAGGGACATGACGAGGAGTCTCGAAATGGTCGAGAGGTAATGATTGATATATTGGATGATAGTATTCGGACACCTGAATGGTTTCGGAGTGTTTCAGATATTTATCGGAGTACCGAAGGGTTACCAGAACCCCCCGGGGAAAGTAATGGGCCAACATGGGCCATAGGGGAGACAGGGGGCAGCCCAAAAGGGGTGGCGCCCCCCCATGGGCAGCCCGAATTGGACAAGGGGAGGGGCGCGACCCCCTTTCCTTCCCCCTCTCCCTCTCCTTCCCCCTTTCGCCCTCCGAAAGAAGGAAGGGGGGCGACTAGGACTAGGAGTCCAAGTCGGTTCCCCCCATGGCGCGTCCCCTCCTCCTTTATATACGGGGGCAGGGGCACCCCAAAGCACATCAATTGTTTCTTAGCCGTGTGTGGTTCCCCCCTCCACCGTTTACTCCTCAGGAGGTATTGTCGTAGTGCTTAGGCGAAGCCCTGCCCGGATCACTTCACCATCACCGTCATCACGCCGTCGTGCTGACGAAACTCTCCCTCGACACTTTGTTGGATCAAGATTTCGAGGGACGTCATCGAGATGAACGTGTGCTAAACTCGGAGGTGCCATACATTCGGTACTTGATCGGCTGGATCGCGAAGACGTTCAACTACAGCAACCGTGTTAAACTAATGCTTCCGCTTTCGGTCTACGAGGGTATGTGGACACACTCTCCCCCTCTCGTTGCTATGCATCTCCTAGATACATCTTGCATGATCATCGGATTTTTTTTGAAATTGCATGCTACGTTCCCCAACAGTGGCATCCAAGCTAGGCCTATGCATAGATGATATGCACGAGTAGAACACAAAGAGTTGTGGGCGATGATAGTCATACTGCTTACCACCAACGTCTTATTTTGATTCGGTGGTATTGTTGGATGAAGCAGCCCAGACCAACCTTACATGACAACGTTCATGAGACCGGTTCCACCGACGGACATGCAAATTGTTTTGCATAAAGGTGGCTGGCGGGTGTTTGTTTCTCCAACTTTAGTTGAATGAAATTTGACTACGGACGGTCCTTGTTGAAGGTTAAAACAGCAAACTCGACGAAACATCATTGTAGTTTTGATGCGTAGGTAAGAATGGTTCTTACTAGAAGCCCGTAGCAGCCATGTAAAACTTGCAATAACAAAGTAGAAGGCGTCTAACTTGTTTTTGCAGGGCATATTGTGATGTGATATGGTCAATACATGATGTGATATACGTTGTTGTATGAGATGACCATGTTCTGTAAAAGTTATCGGCAACTGATAGGACCCTCATGGTTGTCGCTTTATTGTATGAAATGCAATCGCCATGTAATTGCTTTACTTTATCACTATGCGTTAGCGATAGTTGTAGAAGCAATAGTTGGCGGGACGACAACGACGCTACGATGAAGATCAAGGTGTCAAGCCGTTGACGATGGAGATCATGACGGTGCTTTGGAGATGGAGATCAAAGGCATAAGATGATGATGGCCATATCATGTTACATATTTTGATTGCATGTGATGTTTATATTTTATGCATCTTATTTTGCTTAGTACAGCGGTAGCATTATAAGATGACCCCTCACTAAAATTTCAAGGTATAAGTGTTCTCCCTGAGTATGCACGGTTCCGACGGTTCGTCGAGCCGAGACACCATGTGATGATCGGGTGTGATAAGATCTACATTCACATACAACGGGTGCAAGACAGTTTTGCACGTGCGGAATACTCGGGTTAAACTTGACGAGCCTAGCATGTACAGACATGCCCTCGGAACACTGGAGACTGAAAGGTCGAACGTGAATAATATAGTAAATATGATCAACATAGAGATGTTCACCATTGAAGACTACTCCATCTCACCTGATGATCGGACATGGTTTAGTTGATTTGGATCATGTAATCATTTAGATGACTCGAGGGATGTCTATCTAAGTGGGAGTTCTTAAGTAATATGATTAATTGAACATAATTTATCATGAACTTAGTCTTGATAGTATTTGCATATCTATGTTGTAGATCAATAGCTTGTGATGTAGCTCCCCGTTTATTTTTGATATGTTCCTAGAGAAAAATAAGTTGAAAGATGATAGTAGCAATGATGCGGACTGGCTCCGTGATCTGAGGATTATCCTCATTGCTGCACAGAAGAATTATGTCTTTGATGCACCACTAGGTGACGGACCTATTGCAAGAGCAGATGCAGACGTTATGAACGTTTGGCAAGCTTGGTACGATGACTACTTGATAGTTTAGGGCGCCATGCTTTACGGCTTATAACCGGGACTTCAAAAACGTTTTGAACGCCACAGAGCATATAAGATGTTCCAAGAGCTGAAATTGGTATTTCAGACTCATGCCCGAGTCGAGAGGTATGAGACCTCTGACAAGTAATTTGCCTACAAGATGGAGGAGAATAGCTCAACCAGTGAGCATGTGCTCAGAATGTCTGAGTACTACAATCGCTTGAATCAAGTGGGAGTTAATCTTCCAGATAATATAGTGATTGACAGAGTTCTCTAGTCACTATCACCAAGTTACTGGAACTTCATGATGAACTACAATATGCAAGGGATGACGAAAACGATTCCCGAGCTCTTCGCGATGCTAAAATCGGTGAATGTAGAAATCAAGAAAGAGCATCAAGTGTTGATGGTTAAACAAGACCACTAGTTTCAAGGAAAGGGTCAAAGGAAAAGAAAGGGAACTTCAAGAAAGAATGACAAGCAAGTTGCCACTCCCGAGAAGAAACCTAAGGCTAGACCTAAGCCTGAAACTGAGTGCTTTTACTGCAAAGGGAATGGTCACTAGAAGCGGAACTACCCCAAATACTTGGCGAATAAGAAGGATGGCAAAGTGAACAAAGGTATATTTGATATACATGTTATTGATGTGTACTTTACTAGTGTTCATAGTAACCCCAAGGTATTTGATACCGGTTCAGTTGCTAAGATTAGTAACTCGAAAGAGGAATTGCAAAATGAATAGAGACTAGTTAAGGGCGAGGTGACGATGTGTGTTGGAAGTAATTCCAAGGTTGATAAGATCACTATCGCGCACTCCCTCTACCTTCGAGATTAGTGTTGGACCAAAATAAATGTTATTTGGTGTTTGCGTTGAGCATTAATATGATTGGATCATGTTTATTGCGATAGGTTATTCATTTAAGTTAGAGAATAATTGTTGTTCTGTTTACATGAATAAAACCTTCTATGGTCATACACCCAATATAAATGGTTTATTGAATCTCGATCGTAGTGATACACATATTCATAATATTGATGCCAAAAGATGCAGAGTTTATAATGATAGCGCAACATATTTGTGGCACTGCCGTTTAGGTCATATTGGTGTAAAGCGCATGAAGAAACTTCATGCGGGTGGACTTTTGGAATCACTTGATTATGAATCATTTGATGCTTGCAAACCATGCCTCATGGGCAAGATGACTAAGACTCCGTTCTCCGGAACAATGGTGCGAGCCACTGACTTATTGGAAATAATACATACCGATGTATGCGGTCCGATGAGTATTGAGGCTCACGGCGGGTATCGTTATTTTCTGACCTTCACAGATGATTTGAGCAGATATGGGTATATCTACTTAATGAAACACAAGTTTCAAACATTTGAAAAGTTCAAAGAATTTCAGAGTGAACTGGAAAATCATCGTAACAAGAAAATAAAGTTTCTATGATATGATCGCGGAGGCGAATATTTGTGTTATGAGTTACAATGTGGAATAGTTTCACAACTCACGCCACCTGGAACACCACAACGTAATGGTGTGTTTGAACGTCATAACCGTACTTTATTAGATATGGTGCGATCTATGATGTCTCTTACCGATTTACCACTACCGTTTTGGGGTTATGCATTAAAGACAGATGCATCCACTTTAAATAGGGCACCATCTAAATCCGTTGAGACGACACCATATGAACCGTGGTTTGGTAAGAAACCTAAGCTGTCGTTTCTTAAAGTTTCGGGTTGCGATGCTTATGTGAAAAAGCTTCAGCCTGATAAGCTCGAACCCAAATCGGAGAAGTGCGTATTCATAGGATACCCAAAAGAAACTACTGGGTACACCTTCTATCACAGATCCGAAGGCAAGATTTTTGTTGCTAAGAATGGATCCTTTCTAGAGAAGGAGTTTCTCTCGAATGAAGTGAGTGGGAGGAAAGTAGAACTTGATGAGGTAACTGTACCTTCTCTTGATTTGGAAAGTAGCTCATCACAGAAAATCATTCCCGTGATGCCTGCACCAACTAGTGAGGAAGCTAATGATAATGATCATGAAATCTCAAATCAAGTTACTACCGAACCTCGTAGGTCAACCAGAGCACGTTCCGCACCAGAGTGGTACGGTAATCCTGTTCTGGAAGTCATGTTACTAGACCATGACGAACCTACGAACTATGGGGAAGCGATGATGAGCCCAGATTCTGATAAATAGCTTGAGGCCATGAAATTTGAGATAGGATCCATGTATGAGAACAAAGTTTGGACTTTGCTTGACTTGCCCGATGATCGGCGAGCCATTGAGAATAAATGGATATTCAAGAGGAAGACGGACGCTGATAGTAGTGTTACTATCTACAAAGCTCGAATTGTCGCAAAAGGTTTTCGACAAGTTCAAGGTGTTGACTACCATGAGATTTTCTCACTCGTATCGATGCTTAAAGTTTGTCTGAATCATGTTAGCAATTGCCGCATTTTATGAAATCTGGCAAATGGATGTCAAAACTGCATTCCTTAATGGATTTATTAAAGAAGAGTTGTATATGATCAACCAGAAGGTTTTCTCAATCCTAAAGGTACTAACAAAGTGTGCAAGCTCCAGCGATCCGTCTATGGACTAGTGCAAGCATCTCGGAGTTGGAATATACGCTTTGATGAGTTGATCACATCATATAGTTTTATACAGACTTGCGGTGAAGCCTGTATTTACAAGAAAGTGAGTGGGAGCACTACAGCCTTTCTGATAGGTATGAATGACATATTGTTGATCGAAAATGATGTAGAATTTTCTGGAAATCATAAAGGGGTGTTTGAAAGGAGTTTTTCAAAGAAAGACCTCGGTGAAGCTGCTTACATATTGGGCATCAAGATCTATAGAGATAGATGAAGACGCTGTATAAGATTTTTCATTGAGTACATACCTTGACAAGATTTTGAAGTAGTTCAAAATGGAACAGTCAAAGAAGGAGTTCTTGCCTGTATTGCAAGGAGTAAAGTTGAGTAAGACTCAACACCCGACCACGGCAGAAAATAGAAAGAGAATGAAAGTCATTCCCTATGCCTCGGCCATAGGTTCTATAAAGTATGCTATGTTGTGTACCAGACCTATTGTGTACCTTGCCATGAGTTTGGCAAGGGGGTACGATAGTGATATAGGAGTGGATCACTGGACAGCGGTCAAAATTATCCTTAGTTACCTATGAGGACTAAGGAAATATTTCTCGGTTATGGAGGTAATAAAGAGTTCGTCATAAAGAGTTACGTTGATGCAAGCTTTTACACCGATCCGGATGACTCTGAGTCTCAATCTAGATACATAATGAAAGTGGGAGCAATTAGCTAGACTAGCTCCATGCAGAGCATTGTAGACATAGAAAATTTGCAAAATACATACGGCTCTGAATGTGGCAGACCCGTTGACTAAACTTCTCTCACAAGCAAAACATGATCACACCTTAGTACTCTTTGGGTGTTAATCACATAGCAATGTGAACTAGATTATTGACTCTAGTAAACCCTTTGGGTGTTAGTTACATGGCGATGAGAACTAATCACATAAAGATGTGAACTATTGGTGTTAAATCACATGGCGATGTGAACTAGATTATTGACTCTAGTGCAAGTGGGAGACTGAAGGAAATATGCCGTAGAGGCAATAATAAAGTTGTTATTTACATTTCCTTATATCATGATAAATGTTTATTATTCATGCTAGAATTGTATTAACTGGAAACTTGATACATGTGTGCATACATAGACAAAACACTGAGTCCCTAGTAAGCCTCTACTAGACTAGCTCGTTAATCAAAGATGGTTAAGTTTCCTAACCATAGAATGAGTTGTCATTTGATAAACGGGATCACATCATTAGGAGAATGATGTGATGGACAAGACCCATCCGTTACCTTAGCATATTGATCGTTCAGTTTTATTGCTATAGCTTTCTTCATGTCATATACATATTCCTTTGACTATGAGATGATGCAACTCCCGGATACCGGAGGGACACCTTGTGTGCTATCAAATGTCACAACGTAACTGGGTGATTATAAAGATGCTCTACAAGTATCTCTGAAGGTGTTTGTTGGGTTGGCATAGATCAAGATTAGGATTTTTCAGTCCGAGTATCGGAGAGGTATCTCTGGGCCCTCTCGGTAATGCACATCATGATAAGCCTTGCAAGCAATGTGACTAATGAGTTAGTTGCGGGATGATGCATTACGGAACGAGTAAAGAGACTTGCCAGTAATGAGATTGAACTAGGTATGGAGATACCGACGATTGAATCTCGGGCAAGTAACATACCGATGACAAAGGGGATAACGTATGTTGTCATTGCGGTTTGACCGATAAAGATCTTCATAGAATATGTAGGAACCAATATGAGCATCCAAGTTCTGTTGTTGGTTATTGATCGGAGATGTGTCTCGATCATGTCTACATAGTTCTTGAACCCGCAGGGTCCGCACGCTTAACGTTCGATGATGATTTGTATTATGAGTTATGTGTTTTGGTGACCGAAGATTATTCGGAGTCCCGGATGAGATCACAGACATGACAAGGAGTCTCGAAATGGTCGAGAGGTAAAGATTGATATATTGGACGATAGTATTCGGACACCAGAATGGTTTCAGAGTGTTTCGGATATTTATCGGAATACCGAGTGGTTACCGGAACCCCCCGGGGAAAGTAATGGGCCAACATGGGCCATAGGGGAGAGAGAGGGCAGCCCACAAGGGGTGGCACGCGCCCCCCATGGGCAGTCCGATTTGGACAAGGGGAGAGGGTGTGGCCCCCCTTTCCTCCCCCTCTCTCTCCTTGCCCCTTTCCCCCTCCGAAAGGAAGAAGGGGGGGGGGGGCGACTAGGACTAGGAGTACAAGTCGGTTTCCTCCCCATGGCGCGCCCCCTAGGGCCGGCTCCTCCCCTCCTCCTTTATATACGGCGGCAGGGGCACCCCAAATCACATCAATTGTTTCTTAGCCATGTGTGGTGCCTCCTCCACTGTTTACTCCTCCGGTCATATTGTCATAGTGCTTAGGCGAAGCCCTGTGCAGATCACTTCACCATCACCGTCATCACGCCGTCGTGCTGACGAACCTTTCCCTCGACACTTTGCTGGATCAAGAGTTCGAGGGACGTCGTCGAGCTGAACGTCTGCTGAACTCGGAGGTGCCATACGTTTGGTACTTGATCGGTTGGATCGCGAAGACATCCGACTACATCAACCGCGTTAAACTAAAGCTTCTGCTTTCGGTCTACGAGGGTACGTGGACACACTCTCCTCCTCTCGTTGCTATGCATCTCCTAGATAGATCATGCGTGATCGTAGGAATTTTTTTGAAATTGCATGCTACGTTCCCCAACAGTGCGGGAGGCCACCGAGGTGGGCACAACCCACTGGCGTGCACAGGCCAGCGCTACGGTGGTCCGTGCCCCTCGGGGCACCCCAGTGCTTCATCCCAAAAATGATATAAAATTGCTATAAAATGATTGTAAAACATCCAAGAATGATAATATAACGGCATGAATACTTCATAAATTATAGATACGTTGGAGACGTATTAGGGACTAAACTGATTTTAAATACTACTTGTCACCCACAAACTGATGGACAACTGAAGTAGTCAATAGAACATTGTCTACTATGCTTAGGGCTGTTTTGAAGAATAACAAGAAAATGTGGGAAGAATATTTGCCTCATATTGAATTTGCTTATAATCGTTAGCTGCATTCTACTACTAAGATGTGCCCTTTTGAAATTTTGTATGGTTTCCTACCTCGTGCACCTATTAATTTGTTGCCTCTTCCATCTTCGGAGAAGGTTAATTTTGATGCTAAACAATGTGCTGAATTGATCTTAAAAATGCATGATTTAACTAAGGAAAACATTGAGCGTATGAATGCTAAATATAAACTTGCGAGAGATAAGGGTAGAAAACGTGTTGTGTTTGCACCTAGAGATCTTGTTTGGTTATATTTGCTTAAGGACAGATTTCCCGATTTGCGCAAATCAAAGATAATGCCACGTGCTAATGGTCCTTTTAAGGTGTTAGAGAAAGTAAATGATAATGCATATAAACTTGAGCTGCCTGCGGATTTTGGGGTTAGTCCCACTTTTAACATTGCAGATTTGAAGCTTTATTTGGGTGAAGAAGATGAGCTTCCGTCGAGGACGACTTCATTTCAAGAAGAGGAGGATGATGAGGACATTAATACCATTGTTACACCCACAACCCCTGCTGCTATACATACCGGACCAATTACTAGAGCTCGCGCACGCCAAGTGAATTACCAGGTACTTTCGTTTCTTGGTGACAATTTTAATGCTCATGAGAATATGATGCTGCCTAAATTGGATACATTTGTGTTGATTACTAATAAAGGGCCTAGCATGGACAAGAGGGATGAACACTGGAGCAGGATCAAGCATGGAAAAGAAAGCGCGCGCGAAGGGATCCAGAATGGCGTTTCTGGTGCATATTTGAGCACTTTGAAGCCTCTGTGATGACCCACAAGGACATGGACATATCATACAAGATGCCCCTTCATAACTTTCGTCCATAGCTTATTTTAGGTGCTGCGTCACCTTATTTTCGCGTCAGGCCCATGTAATTTTGAAATACTTAAGCATAGGCTGTTTTTAGAGTCAGTATGTGTGGGGAAACGAAGTTAGGGTTGGTTCCGGACCCCTCCTACAAGGGGCCACGAAATTCCCCCCTACCCCTCCATATATACTGCCCTTAGGGCGTTGTTTAGACTTTAGGTTTTGTTTAGATTAAAAGTTTGCCATAGCTGCAACTTCGCGTACTTTGTTTGTGTTCAGCGACTAGACCAAGACGTCACAGAACCCCACCTTTATCAATAAAGCTTTCCTCTTTAATTCGCAATATCCAGATTGCAATTTCAGTTTCCTGTTTGTTCTTCGTTTGCTTGCAGGAAATAGACCCTCGTGGCCAGGTTGATCGTGCTCCGGCGTGGTCAATAACCTCTAGGAGCTGGTTTAGTGATTGCTAAGGCGCGACGTCCTCGCACATTCGTAGTCAGATCGTCAAAGTCTACTCCACCATAAACGATAGCCACCATCTCATCGAAAGACGAAACACCTTCGCCTCTATCAGCTAGATAGTAGATGAGCTAAAAAAATGGAGCAAGGCCGAGTGAGCGGTTCGAAGGGACCGAGCGAGCGCTTTTGAGAGAGCAGTTTCGAAGCGACCGAGCGAGCGCTGGGCGAACAAAGCTTACTGGGCCGCAACACATAGAGACTCCCCACGAGAGCTGCTTCTGCGATCAGCGATTTAAGAAGCGCCGATTAGGAGTTCTCCGAAATGAGGGCGCGGCTATATACCAGCAGACCACCGCCAGCCACCACCAGACATCTAGTGCCATATCTGCACGTGCACATCGCGGGACGTCCAGCACAGCACGGAGCAGCGCAGGAAGAAAGGCCTCGCCATCGCCTTCCTCGGAAGCGCCGCAGGATCTCCTGCAGACTCTCTCAGGCGACGGCGAGGGGAAAGGGATGGGAGGAGTGTTGGTGGCGGCGAGGGGAGCGTTGCCGCCTGAGTCGCCCGCTGGGAGCGACGCGGGAGCCTCAAGGTGGTCGTTCTCATGAAAAACAAATAAACTGAAACTGAAAAAAAATTGGCGTCTATATATCCGTTACGACAAGATAGAAAAAGTTGGCGTCGCTTCAAGCGGTCTTCCAAAAGGGCCAGGCCCATTGCAGGAAGAACCACACGCCTCTAGCAAGTTTCTTTTTTCTTGCGATGGGGAAAGTTTTTATTGATCACTCAATAGGAGAGTCTTGCATACAAAGATTACAGACATCGCCTGGTCCGGAGCCGAGCCACACAGCAGTGCGCTCTTCTACTCTAAGATAATGGCTAACTCTATTTTGGTCGCGAGAAATCTGAGCCAGTCTAGTTTCTCTTCCTCCCCCCATAAGGCGCCTGGTCTGGTCCACACGTTTCTTTTCATGCATAAACCACACGTTACGTCCTATTCTACAAGTTTTTTACATTCTTTTAATTATATCTGCACCTCTGAAATGTTCTAATATATATACTACTACCGTGTGTTTTAGTTTCCGTCCTATTCTATTTACATCAATGAAAAAACATTTTACTTAGTTTTGAGAATGTTCATTGTGTGTTAAAAATGTTCATGAAATGTAAAAATATTATTCACCAAATTTAGAAAAATGTGCGTACAATTCATAAAAAGTTATACATTTAAAAATGTTCACATGTTACAATTGTTTTTGAATTTTTCATAGAATGTAAAATTTTGTTTACATATCTTCAAAAAGTTCATGCCATTCAAAAATACCATTTGATTTTTAAAAATGATTGACATTTTAAAATAATCATGCCTTATAAAAATTGTACCATTTAAACAATTGTTCGTTACACTTAATTAAATGTTTAATGTGTATTTTAAAAATGTCAGAATTTATTTAAAAATGTTCATAAGTTTTAAACAATCTTACACTAAACCAGGCAGATTAAAAAAATCAACAATTCTAAAAAAAGGAAAGGAAAATTGAAAAATGAAATGAAAAAAAAGAGAATAGAATATACTAGAGAAATGTGTGATACATTAATAAGGAGTAACATTGTAATTTCCTCAACGAGCAGTTGACCAGATAAAAACACCACAGGACAGTGTAGGAGAAAAACAATGGCAAAAACAAACTCTTCAATGCACAAATCCTCACGCTAAACGCCATCAAAACCTCCTACTTTGGAAGATCATACTCCCTATCCTATAGCACATTTCCTGTGCGAGCATTATATACTCCTAATCGACCGTCTTCTCTCATACCTGCAGATCATACATACACGTAATATAATGGCGTAAAGTTGTTGCAAACCCAACGAACTCCCCCGGAATGTCAGTAGTGTGTTTGCATGTAACCGGTGCTCACGAGCAAACGGCAATGACATCTGGCCCCGGCTTGGCAACGGAGAAGGACGCGTCCAGCCACCCCCCCTTCTTGGCGCGCTCGACGTAGCAGCCGAGCTGCTTCCCGGCGTCCGGCACGTCGAGCGCGAGGTCGTCGACGCAGTCGGCGACCCTCTGGAAGCCCTTGGTCATCTGGTTCGGCGTGATCAGGCCGCGGCCGTAGCATTCGCTGAGCAGCCCCCAGAGGCGCTCGTCCTTGCCCCGCTTCTCGATGATAGCCACCAGCGCCTTCTTCACCACCTCGTGGTGGAAGAATGGCATCCCGAGCTCCTTGATGCACCGGCACGCCTCCCGGACGCCGCCGCCGCTGTCGTACTCCTGCAGCAGCTTCCCGATCTTGTCCTTCACCTCGCTCAGCTCCCAGCCGGCCTTGCCGGTGCCACCGCCGCCCCAGCACCGCAGGATCCGCTCCGCGGAGAGCTTTGCTCCGAGCATGGCGTGGGCGTTGCGCAGAGCCAACATCCCTGGGGTGCCCGCGGCTTTTCGGCGGCCGGCCTCTTCCTCCATCGCCTCCAAGTCCGACGGCGCTATAACCTCGTCGACCACTGACCTGGCAAAGAACATGGTCAGGTCCTCGACGATGGCGGGGTTGTCCAGCGCGGCGTCTTCGGCGCAGTCGATCAGGAGGTGGAACCCTGCGACGACGTGCTCCGGCGGCATGCAGATCGAGGACAGCAGCACGGAGGCCATCTCTTTCTCGCGGTTCTTCCGGTCCATGGCGAAGCTGATGAGCTTCTTGACGAAGATGGCGTTGAAAAAGCAGGAGCACGAGCTGTTCTCAGCCTCCAGCCGGCTCACCGACTCGATGATGTCCCCTGTCAAGAAGTACTCGTGTATGCTCGCCACGGCCTTCGCCTTGAACCTCTTGACAGCGAGGTCGTCCTCGACGATCTTCTTCGGCTCCGACCCCAACGGTTTCAGGGACGACGCGCACAGCCAGCCTTCCGACGAAGCTTTCAGGATTATGGATTTCAGGAGACACCTCGCGTTTGGCACGTCGAGCGTCAAGTCGTCAACGGAGTCGATCATACGGTTGAAGCCTTTGATGACCTGACTCTCGTTGATGACACCTTGGTCCGACGCCGACTTGAGGAGATCCAGGATGTGGCCCTCGGCCGCGCCGCCGCGCTCGATGGCAAGAACGAGCGCCCGCTTGACGACGTCGTGGTGGAAGAAGGGGACCTGGAGGTCCCTGATGCACCGGAAGGCTTCGGCCGTGTCGCTGGCGGCGAGGTACTCCTCCAGGATGTCGGCGATCCTGGCCTTGGCCTCATCCACGGTGATGTTCTTGATGCCGCCCCATCTCTGCAGGATGATCTCCCCGTGGTGCGGCACGGACAGGTAGCTCTTCTCCGCCCTGCGGATGACCTCGGCGCCCTTGCAGCCGTCGGGCAGGCACGGCAGCTGCTTCGCCAGGAACGCCGGGGGCAGTATGTCGTCGACGATGGCGCGGGCGACGAAGACGGCGAGGATGTCGACGGCGTCGGGCGTGTCGACGGAGAGGTCGTCGCAGGACTCGGCGAGCTTGCAGAAGCCCTTGTACACCTGCGGGCGGTCGATGACGTCGCCGTAGAGCGAGGAGAGCAGCACGGCCGCCATCTCCTTCTCCCTGTCGTGGCGGTCCATGGCCACCGAGACGAGCTTCTTGACGAAGTAGTAGTGGTAGCAGGGCACGCGCAGCTCCCTCAGTTCGCTCGCCGTGGCGGCCACGTCGTCCGTGGAGAAGTACTCCTCCACGATCGTGGTGGCCTTCCTCTTGAACTGGAGGAACTCCTCGGAGGTCACCGTCAGGGTGGGCAGCTGGTCCACGTCCTGAACCATTCCCCTCCGTTCCGTGAAAAACGCCGAGCCGCAACACGAAAATGTATGCGCCGATCAAGAGAACTCTGGTTCGTTACCTCGGCGGCGGCGGCGGCGGGGCATTTGATCGGCGCCCGGCGCGCGGGCGGAGCGAGGCCGTCCTCCATCGATCGGGGATCAACTCTCTGCAAGTCCGTTATTATACCGTCCAATTAGGCGCCGTGAGGTTGCAGATGACCTCACCAGATGGAGGCGCCTTGGACACAGAGCTCCGGCCGGTTACATGTACAGGTACGATCGGTTAGAAGGAATCAATCAAACATGGAACGAAAATGTTGAGGAGCTCCCGTATTATTCTGGCTGCCTTCCGTAGGGACAGCTCTGCCTCAGGGAGCGATTGAGAGAGAGCTGTGAAGAGCAAGCGCGAAGGATGGGGCGCTTTTTATCTCTTCATGCATGGCTCCTCCCCGGGAAACAGGAGGGAGGAGCGGGAGGGGTGGCATGGCCGCATCACTGGAAGACGGTCCAGGGCAGGGTGCATGCGTACGCTGAGATGAACGACACGCGTTGCGTTGGGCAACAGGCAGTTGGGTCGGAGGTGAACTGGTGGACGTGCGTTGAGATAGCACAGAACCGAGCAGAGGGAGCAGAATGGGTCACCACAAATCTGCAAAGCCAAGGCACGGCGTTTTAATTCCCGAACTACTCCACATAATTTCTATAAACTACTTCGTCGGAGTAGTAGAATGCCCGTATGTTATTACGGGCTATAAGACATTTAAATAAATTAAATAAATGATTAAGGTCGTAAATCAAATAAATGATTAAGGTCGTCTTCGAACTTGAAGCTTATTTTTTTTTCCGTTATACATTTCTGGTATGTTTGGATATTAAACGGGCGCCTAGTGGGTTCCCAAAATTTCAACCGTTTGGATAGTTTGAGCTTTCTCAAATCCAATCCATATGTAAGTAAGAAATGTGATTGTCCAGACTATCCGTCATGTATCTTCGACACGCGGTCCCAACTCAAAATCACACCCCACGACACACTCTTTTCTTTTCCTGTTGAACTCTCCTCTCCTACTTGTTTTCTGTCGTAGTGGGATATTTCAGAAATTTTATGCCCCAAAATAATACCTTCATTCACCATAAAATGACAGTTCTTCCAATTCAAGACAAGATTAGTTTTTTCACATATCTGTAAAACTCGAACAAGGTTGCTTAAGCAATCATCAAATGAAGATCCGCAAACAGAAAAATCATCCATGAAAACCTTAACAATCTTTTCACAAAAGTCAGAGAATATAACAGTCATACATATTTGAAAGGTAGTAGGTGCATTGCATAAACCAAAAGACATATGTCTATAAGCATAAGTTCTAAGACAAGTGAAGGTGGTTTTGTCTTGGTCAGGTTGTGATACAGGTATTTGAAAGAAACCGGAATATCCATCGAGGAAACAAAAATGTGTGTGCTTTGATAATCTTTCTAGAATTTGATCAATAAAAGGCAAAGGGCAATGATTTTCTCTAGTGGCTTTGTTTAGTTTTCTAAAATTAATTACCATTCTATAGCCAGTCATAATTCTTTGTGGAATAAGTTCATTTTTATTATTGGGAACAACAGTAATACCTCCTTTCTTTGAAGCACAACGAACAAGACTTACCCATCTATTATCAGCTATGGGATAGATCATACATGCTTCCAGAAGCTTTATTATTTCAGTTTTTACCACTTCCTTTATCTTAGGATTCAATCGACGTTGATGATCAACAACTAGTTTCGCATCGGGTTCTATATTAATCTTGTGCTGACAGAGAGTGGGAACTAACGCCTTTAAGTTCATCAAGAGTATATCCAATAGCTGTTGGGGAACATTGCATGGGGAACAAAAAAAATTCCTACGCTCACCAAGATCCAATATAGGAGATGACCATCTATGAGAGGAGAGATTGGATCTACATACCCTTGTAGATCGCTAAGTGGAAGCGTTAAGAAATGCGGTTGATGTAGCCGATCGTCTTCGCGATCCAATCACGATCTATCCCGTGAACTCCCGATCCAAGTGTCGAACGGACGGCACCTCCGCGTTCCACACACATACGGCTTGATGACGCCTTCACCTCCCCGGTCCAGCGAGCGACAGTGAAGTAGTAGCTCGATTCCTCCGGCAGCACGACGGTGTGGTGGCGGTGGTGGTGGAGAAATCTCAGTAGAGCTTCGCTAAGCACTACGGAGAAGAAGAGGGATGCGAGGGAGAGGAGAGGCAGCGCCGTGGCGTGGAGATGTGTAACACCCCGGATGTAACTTTCCATATTTGTAACTCCAACTCTTGCCATTTTCGGCATTGTGATATGATATTCCCTCCGTGGTTGGGTTTTCCTTCTTTTTGCATTTTGTCCGTGTCATGCATTTTATATCATGTCATCATGTGCATCTCATTTGCATACGTGTTCGTCTCATAATTCCGAGCATTTTTCCCGTTGTCCGTTTTGCAATCCGGCACTCCTATCTCCCCCGGCGGCCCCTTTTAAGTTTTTCCGTGTGCGGGTACTAAACTTTCTCGAAATGGACCGAGGTTTGTCAAGTGGCCTTGGTATACCACTCGTAGACCACCGGTCAAGTTTCGGGTCATTTGGAGCTCGTTTGGTACTCCAACGGTTAACCGCACTCTCGCAAAGGCCTCTTTTAAGTTGCAGCCCAACACCCTTTCAAAACAGCCCAATAACCCATCTAAGTCACTTCCATGCTCTCCGTCGTTCGATCACGATCGTGTGGGCGAAAACTACACCTCATTTGGACTCTCCTAGCTCCCTCTATGCCTATTTAAACACCTCCCCCGTCCAAATCCGGGTCTTCTTCCCCGAAACCCTAAAAATTCATCCCGCGCCCGTACGGACACGTCCGCCGCCGCCGGACGAAATCGCCGCCGCCCCCGCAGCCAGTGGCAGCGCGCCACGTGGCCCGCCGCCGCCTCCGCCGCCCGGCCGCCCGGGCCAGCGAGGCCCTCCCGCCCCAGTCGCCGCCGCGCCGCTTCGCCAGGAGGCGCCGAGCCCGCTCCCGCCGGCCGGCCCGCCGCCGCCTCCTCCGGCCAGCTCCGCCGCCGCCCTCGCCGGCAGCGGCGCCGTCGCCGCCTCCCCTCCGGCGCGTCGCGCCACCCGTCGCCAGCGCCGCTTCGCCCGGCCCGCCGCCCGGCGCCACGCGCGTCTGCCCAGACGGCGCCGCCCCTCGCTGGCGCCACCTCCCTCCGGCGGCGCCCCTGCCCGGCCGCCTCCTCTCCCTCCGGCCACCGGAGCTGCCGCCCGCCGCCGCCGCCCTCGATCGGGCCGATCCGGATCGGAGATCCCATCGAGGGTTGACTTTCTCTTCTTCCCCCCTCTAATTTTCCTCCAAGTTTTGGGATTCCTTTCAAAAGGCCATGGGCACCAACATTCGTTTCAGCACAGCTTTCCATCCTCAAACAAGTGGCCAAGTCGAGCGAGTTAATCAAATCCTTGAAGATATGCTCAAGGCTTGTGTCATTTCTTTCGGTATGAAGTGGGAAGATTGTCTTCCATATGCCTAGTTCTCCTACAACAACAGCTTCCAAGCGAGTTCGGGCAAGGCCCCATTCGAAATTCTCTATGGCAGAAAGTGCCGTACTCCTCTCAATTGGTCTGAGACAGGTGGACGCCAACTTCTTGGCAATGACTTGATCACAGAAGCAGAAGAAATGTGCAAAGTCATTCGTGAGAATCTCAAAGCAGCATAATCGCGCCGGAAAAGCTATTATGATGATAAGCACCGTGATGTGGCTTCGAAATCGGAGACCATGTCTACCTCCGCGTCTCTCAATGAAAGGCACTCGTCGCTTTGGTATCAAAGGAAGCTTGCCCCTAGATACGTGGGTCCTTTCAAGATCATTGGCAAAGAGGCGATCTCGCCTATCAACGAGCTTCCATCCAACTTTGCAAGCGTGCACGATGTGTTTCACGTGTCACACCTTCGCAAGTGCTTCAAAACTCCTGAGCGCACTATCAACTTGAAGAGATTGACCTTCAAGAAGATCTCTCTTATCATGAGCACCCGTTGCTATTCTTGAAGAAACCGAGCGCAAGACTCGCAACAAGTCAATCAAATTCCTGAAAGTGAAGTGGTCACACCATACCGACCGAGAAGCCACGGGGCGCGAGGATCACCTCCGTTCGAATATCCGGAGTTCTTTCAGTCCTAGATCTGGGGCGAGATCCTCTTGTAGTGGTGGAGTGTTGTAACACCCGGATGTAACTTTCCATATTTGTAACTCCAACTCTTGCCATTTTCGGCATTGTGATATGATATTCCCTCCGTGGTTGGGTTTTCTTCTTTTGCATTTTGTCCGTGTCATGCATTTTATATCATGTCATCATGTGCATCTCATTTGCATACGTGTTCGTCTCATAATTCGAGCATTTTCCCGTTGTCCGTTTTGCAATCCGCACTCCTATCTCCCCGGCGGCCCTTTTACGTTTTTTCGTGTGCGGGTACTAAACTTTCTCGAAATGGACCGAGGTTTGTCAAGTGGCCTTGGTATACCACCCGTAGACCACCGGTCAAGTTTCGGGTCATTTGGAGCTCGTTTGGTACTCCAACGGTTAACCGCACTCTCGCAAAGGCCTCTTTTAAGTTGCAGCCCAACACCCTTTCAAAACATTCCAATAACCCATCTAAGTCACTTCCATGCTCTCCGTCGTTCGATCACGATCGTGTGGCGAAAACTACACCTCATTTGGACTCTCCTAGCTCCCTCTATGCCTATTTAAACACCTCCCCGTCCAAATCCGGGTCTTCTTCCCCGAAACCCTAAAATTCATCCCATACCAGACACGACACTTCCGCCGCGGACGAAATCGCCGCCGCCCCCAGCCAGGTGGCAGCGCCACGTCGGCCCGCCGGGCCCAGCGAGAACCCTCCCGGCCCGGTCGCCGCCGCCCTTCGCCTGAGGCGCCAAAGCCCGCTCCCGCTCCGGCCGGCCCGCCGCCGCCTCTCCGCCAGCTCGCTGCCCGCCCGGCAGGCTTGCGTCGCCGCCTCTCCCTTGGCCGCGCCCGCCACCCGTCGCTGCTGCGCCGCTCCTGCCCGCCGCCCAGCGCCACCGCGATGCCTCCCCGGCAGCGCCGCCCCCGCCGGCGCCACCTCCTCCGGCCGGCGCCCTGCCGGCCGCCTCCTCTCCTCCGGCCACCGGGCTGCCGCCCGCCGCCGCCCCTGCCCGGCCGCCTCCTCTCCCTCCGGCCACCGGAGCTGCCGCCCGCCGCCGCCGCCCTCGATCGGGCCGATCAGGATCGGAGATCCCATCGAGGGTTGACTTTCTCTTCTTCCCCCCTCTAATTTTCCTCTAGTTTTTTCATCCTGTGGATATTTTGTGTCATTTTTAATGTAGCATAACTTTGCATCCGTAGCTCCATTTTGCGCATATAATATATCAAAATGTTCGCCTCGAATAGTAGAACATTTCATATCATTGCATCATTTTCATTTAAGCTCATCTTGGTGCCCGAAATGCTGTTGGAAGAGGGCTATGTGATGTTAGTTTCTGTTTCTTAACAGAACTTGCACTTTTGTTATTTTTGCCATGATTGATGTGTGCACCCTATGAATTTGAGTCCTACATGTGTTTTGTAATATGCCATGCCATCTTTCCAGGGGTGTATGCCATGTATTTTTGTGATCTATGTGGTGACTAGCACAAGCATGCAAAGTAGGTGTCCTGATGTTGCTGTTTTCAGCCCTGTTTAGCTGATATTTTGATGGCATGTTAACTTGATGCTACCGAGAGATCTATGCATATTTTGAGATACTTCAGTAAGGATGTTTTGTTCTACATGTCTTGCTCTATCCATCCATGCCCTTTTTTGCAATTATGGAGTGCCATATCTTGAGTCAATCGAGCTCTACTTTTGCTATCAAATGTTTCCTGGCAGATTGTTTACATGTTATTCAATTTTGCCAAGCTTGTTGTGGTTGATCCATGTATGTTATGATATTGTTCTTGCCATGTATGTCTCCTATGCCATGTCTTCTTGATGTATGTATGCTTAGTTTATCATGAAAGGCTCTGTAGTTAGTGCTTTGAGCTCTCAAACATGCCTACTCGTTATCTGTTTTTGACATGTCATGTTGCTGATTCTGTTAACGAAACTTGCAATATTGACATGGGTGTTACTATATTTTATGATCCTTTTTGGCTTATGGTCAGTAAGGGACTTTTGTTCTATGCTTTGAGTAGATTCATGCCATGCCATGTTTTGCTATTATAAGTTCCTGTAGCATGTAGTTTTGTTGCTCTGAACATTGCTACCTGATGCTGTTTTTGCCATGTCCAGCTTGTTATTTTGTGCACTTTTGTCATGCTTGTTTGAACCTGTTATGAGGTGATTTAGCCGAAGCTCAGTACTCATCTTTTGTCAAGCATCTTGAGTAGATCATTGCCATAAACTTTTTTGGTACGTTTGGGTGCAGTAGCTTAATTTATTGTTGCTTGCTAAGTGGCATCATGCTGTTAATGGCAGATTTGTGCCATTCTTGTTTTGCTTGTCATTTGCAAACCGTGCATCCGATTCGGTGATCTTTATATCGATTTCAACGAAATCATCTCATCTTTCAGTGGCATACTTGGTTTGCCAAGTTGATGCCTGGTTCATCATTTTCCTTCCGGAGCGCGCATACGCATTGCATATCACATCTCGCATATCATGTCATGTTTTGCATCATGTTGCTTGTGCATTGCACCGTGATTTATTGTGGTTCCTTTGTTTGTGTTGTTGCTTTGGGTAGAGCCGGAGGCGAGTGCGTGAGCGAGGAACCTGTTGAGAACGCTTACGAGGATCAAGCTTTCGACAACTCGAGAACATTGCAGGCAAGATGACCATACCCTCGAAATCACTTCTATCTTTGATATGCTAGTTGCTCGCTCTTTTGCTATGCCTATGCTGCGATGCCTATCACTTGCTATCTCATGCCACCCATATTGCCATGTCAGCCCCTAACCATCCTTTCCTAGCAAACCGTTGATTGGCTATGTTACCGCTTTGCTCAGCCCCTCTTATAGCGTTGCTAGTTGCAGGTGAAGTTGAAGTTTGTTCCTTGTTGGAACATGGAGATGTTGTTCCGTGTTGGAACATGTTTACTTGTTGGGGATATCACAATATATATCTGCTATAATTAATGCATCTATATACTTGGTAAAGGGTGGAAGGCTCGGCCTTATGCACGGTGTTTTGTTCCCTCTTGCCACCCTAGTTTCCGTCATACCGGTGTTATGTTCCTTGATTTTCGCGTTCCTTACGGTTGGGTGATTTATGGGACCCCTTGACAGTTCGCTTTGAATAAGACTCGTCCAGCAAGGCCCAACTTTGGTTTTACCATTTGCCGCCTAAGCCTTTTCCCCGGGTTTCGCGAGCCGAGGGTCATCTTTATTTTAACCCGGGCCAGTTCTCCTCTGAGTGCTGGTCCAAACCTGTCGACCGCTGGTGGCCATCGAGGGCAACTCGAGATGGCCTATCGGAAGTTTGGACAATCCGTGTGCCACGAGAGCGAGATATGTGCAGCTCCTATCGGGATTTGTCGGCACATTCGGGCGGCTTTGCTGGTCTTGTTTTATTCTTTGTCGAAATGTCTTGTAGTCCGGATTCGAGATTGATCGGGTCTTTCCGGTAGAAGGAATATCCTTCGTTGACCGTGAGAGCTTATAATGGGCTAAGTTGGGACACCCTGCAGGTATTATCTTTGAAAGCCGTGCCCGCGGTTATGAGGCAGATGGGAGTTTGTTAATGTCCGGTTGTAGAAAACCGAAGTTGACCTCAATCAAAATACACATCAACGCGTGTGTAACCGTGATGGTCTCTTCTCGGGAGTCCGGAAGTGAACACGTGTTGGAGTTATGTCGGCGTAAGTAGTTCGGGATCACTTCTTGATCGCTACTAGCTTCACGACCGTGCTTTGCTCCTCTTCTCGCTCTCTTTTGCGATGTAGCCACCATATATGCTAGTCGCTTGCTGCTGCTCCACCTTACCACTCTGTCCTTCCTATAAGCTTAAATAGTCTTGATCTCGCGGGTGTGAGATTGCTGAGTCCCGTGACTCACAGATTCTACCAAAACAGTTGCAGTGCCGGCGATGCGGTCAGGTGGCGAACCGAGCTCAAGTGGGAGTTCGACGAGGCGTGGTCGTTACTATGTGTCTTTTCCGATGATCAGTAGTGGTGCCCAGTTGGGACGATCGGGGATCTGTGTAGCATTTGGGGTATCTTCTTTGATTTTGGTTCCGTAGTCGGACCTTGAGTGTACTCTGAATGATGGATGTTTATTTATGTATTGTGTGAAGTGGCATTTGTAAGCCAACTATGTATCTTTTCCTTATGTATTACATGGGTTGTGTGAAGATTACCTCACTTGCGACATTGCTTTCAATGCGGTTATGCCTCTAAGTCGTGCCTCGACACGTGGGAGATATAGCCGCATCGAGGGCGTTACAAGATGTGCTCAAGGGGTGCGGCTTCCCTCTCTCTACCTCTCTATATATAGGGGAAGGGAGGAGGGGGTTGTTGGGAAATGTAGCATGCAATTTCAAAAATTTCCTGCGCTCACGGAAGATCTATCTAGGAGATACATAGCAACGAGAGGGGGAGAGTGTGTCTATGTACCCTCGTAGACCGAAAGCGGAAGTGTTTGACAACGCGATTGATGTAGTCAAACTTCTTCTCGTTCTGACCGATCAAGCACCGAACGTATGACACCTCCGAGTTCTGCACACGTTCAACTCGATGATGTTCCTCGAAATCTTGATCTAGCAAAGTGTCGAGGGAGAGTTTCGTCAGCACGACGGCGTGGTGACGGTGATGGTGAAGTGATCTGCGCAGGGCTTCGCCTAAGCACTACGACAATATGACCGAAGGCATAAACTATGGAGGGGGTCACCGCACACGACTAGGAATCAATGTTGTGTGTTCTAGTGGTGCCCCCTTCATATATATAGGTTGGAGGGGAGGAGAGGCAGCCAAGGGGGTGCCCCAAGTATGAAGAATCCTACTTGGGTGCCTCCCAATTCGGCCTCCCCCCTTTCCATATTCATCCGGAGGGGGGAAGGAGGAGGGAGGAGAGAAGGAAGGGGGAGGCCGAATCCCTCCCCTTCCTTTCTCTCTTCTCCTCTTTCCTCCCCCCTCATTTCGGCCTGCATGGGGCGCACCAGCCCCCTAGGGGCCGGTCTGTCCCCTTCTTGGCCCATTAGGCCCATGTAGTTGCCGGGGGAATGCCCGGAACCCCTTCCGGTGATCCGATATGTACCCGGTACTCCCAAAACACTTCCGGCGTCCGAATATCATCGTCCTATATATGAATCTTTACCTCTCGACCATTTCGAGACTCCTCGTCATGTCCGTGATCTCATCCGAGACTCCGAACAACATTCGATCACCAAATCACATAACTCATATAGTACAAAATCGTCATTGAACGTTAAGCGTGCGGACCCTACGAGTTCAAGAACTATGTAGACATGACCGAGACACCTCTCTAATCAATAACCAACAGCGGAACCTGGATGCTCATATTGGTTCCCACATATTCTACGAAGATCTTTATCGCTTGTACCGTAATTACAACATACGTTATTCCCTTTGTCATCGGTATGTTACTTTCCCGATATTCGATCGTCGGTATCTTCATACCTAGTTCAATCTCATTATTGGCAAGTCTCTTTACTCATTCCATAATACATCATCCCGCAACTAACTTATTAGTCACATTGCTTGCAATGCTCATTATGATGTGCATTACCGAGTGGGCCCAGAGATACCTCTCCGATACTTGGAGTGACAAATCCTAATCTCGATCTATGCCAACCCAACAAACACCTTCGGAGATACCTGTAGAGGATCTTTATAATCACCCAGTTACGTTGTGATGTTTGATAGCACACATGGTAGTTCTACGATATCCGGGAGTTGCATAATCTCATACTCGAAGGAATATGTATTTGACATGAAGAAAGCAATAGCAATAAAACTGAACGATCAACATGCTAAGCTAACGGATGGGTCTTGTCCATGAAATCATTCTCCTAATGATGTGATCACTTTCATCAAATGACAACACATGTCTATGGTTAGGAAACTCAACCATCTTTGATTAACGAGCTAGTCTAGTAGAGGGTTACTAGGGACATGGTGTTTTGTCTATGTATCCACACATGTATCAAGTTTCCGGTTGGTACAATTCTAGCATGGATAATAAACATTTATCATGATATAAGGTAATATAAAATAACAACTTTATTATTGCCTCTAGGGCATATTTCCTTCAGTCTCCCACTTGCACTAGATTCAATAATCTAGTTCACATCGCCATGTGATTTAACACCAATAGTTCACATCGTCATGTGATTAACACCCTTTAGTTCACATCCCCATGTGACCAATACCCAAAGGGTTTACTAGAGTTAATAATCTAGTTCACATCGCCATGTGATTAACACCCAAAGAGTACTAAGGTGTGATCATGTTTTGCTTGTCAGAGAAGTTTAGTCAACGGGTCTGCCACATTCAGATGCGTATGTACTTTCCAAATTTCTATGTCTACAATGCTCTGTATGGAGCTACTCTAGCTAATTGCTCCCACGTTCAATACGTATCTAGATTGAGACTTAGAATCATATAGATCAGTGCCAAATCTTGCATCAACATAACTCTTTACGACGAACTCTTTATCACCTCCATAACCGAGAAACATTTCCTTAGTCCTCTTTAAGGTAACTAAGGATAATTTTGACCATTGTCCAGTGATCTACTCCTGGATCACTATTGTAGCCCCTTGCCAAACTCATGGTAAGGTATACAATAGGCCTCGTACACAGCATGTCATACTTTATAGAACCTATGGCCGAGGCATAGGAAATGACTTTCATTCTCCTCTCCCTATCTTCTGCCGTGGTCGGGCTTTGAATCTTACTCAACTTCACACCTTGCAACACAGGCAAGAACCGTTTCTTTGACTGTTCCATTTTATAACTTCTTCAAAATTTTGTCAAGGTATGTGCTTTGTGAAATTCTTATTAAGCGTCTTGTTCTATCCCTATAGATCTTGATGCCCAATACATAACACCGAGGTCTTTCATTGAAAAATTCTTATTCAAGTATCCTTTTATGCTATCTAGAAATTCTATATCATTTGCAATCAACAATATGTCATCCACATATAATATCCGAAATGCTATAGAGCTCCCACTCACTTTCTTGTAAATACATGCTTCACCATAAGTCTGTATAAAACCATATGCTTTGATCACCTTATCAAAGTGTATATTCCAACTCCGAGATGCTTGCACCAGTCCATAGATGGATCGTTGGAGTTTGCACACTTTGTTAGCACCTTTAGGATCGACAAAACCTTCTGGTTGCATCATATACAACTCTTCTTTAAGAAATCCATTAAGGAATGCAGTTTTGACATCCATTTGCCAGATTTCACAAAATGTGGCAACTGCTAACATGATTCGGACATACTTAAGCATCGCTACGAGTGAGAAAATCTCATCGTAGTCAACACCTTTAACTTGTCGAAAACCTTTTGCGACAAGTCGAGCTTTGTAGATAGTAACACTACCATCAACGTCCGTCTTCCTCTTGAAGATCCATTTATTCTCAATGTCTTGCCGATCATCGGGCAAGTCCACCAAAGTCCACACTTTGTTCTCATACATGGATCCTATCTCAAATTTCATAGCCTCAAGCCATTTGCCGGAATCTGGGCTCATCATCGCTTCCTCATAGTTCGTAGGTTCGTCATGGTCTAGTAACATGACTTCCGGAACAAGATTACCGTACCACTCTGGTGCGGAACGTGCTCTAGTGTAACATCCCAAAATTCTAAATTTTGGAATGTTATAATAAATAGATAGTTTTGATTGATTGTTTGATTGATTGACTGAAAGTGAGTGAATTCGAAACTTTTTTGAAAGTTAAATGAGAGGGAATAAAAGGACTTTCCCAAACTTTCATTTTCTTTTCTGATCTTCATGAATTCAAATTCTTTTCACCACGAAACCCTGGAGAGAAGATGACATGACTTCTTCCATTTATTTAAATGACAAGGGGTGTTTAAAATATTTGAATTTCATTTGGAAAATATTTCCAACCCAGGAACTTTATGCAACTCAATGATTTTCACGAGCGAAGATAAAATGACTTCTTCAAAACATATGAAATATGAGTTGGGAGTTTCAAAGAATTAAATTCAAAGTTCTTTTGAATTTATTTTCGATTTGGAGTTATTTGGATTTTATTCAAATTATTTTTCTCCAAAAATATAATATATGGAAATTAGGTTAAAATGATTCCCTACATCAGAAAAATGGAGAGAAATAAATTTGAATTAATTTTGGTATTTTTAAAATGATTTTTTAGGTTTTATTGAACCAGTAGCACTCTTTGAATTATCTGAATTTTGTGGATTTTATTTGGCATTATAAAAATGTCCATGTTGTAGAAAATCTTTTTCTGCAAATTTTGGTATATTATATGCCCATAGTATATTTTTAGTTTATATAGTTTATTTTATTTTTTAGCTGTCTGCAAAATGTTAAAAAAAACTTTCTCTTCGCCCATTGGGCCGGCCCGGCCGGCTTGAGGCCAAGGCCCAGCTCGCGCCGCCTCGCTCCCGTCCCGACAGACTCCTCCCGAGTCCGCGCCGCCCGCCCCGCCGCCGCCTCCCTGCCCCCTCCTCCACGCCTCGGAGTCGCCCACCCCTCTATAAGCGCCCCTCCGCCGCCTCTTCTCCTCCTCGCCTCGCTTCGCCGCCCGCCGCCCAAGTTGCCGCCTTGCTCATCGACTCGGCTTCGCCGCCACTCCGCTCCGTCCGTCGCCGTGGACCGTCGCCGACGACGCCATCCTCTTCGCCTCGGCGCCGCCCCTCCCGTCTACTCCTTGCCGACGCCGACCACCGGAGCCGCCTCCCCGCGCGCAGCCGGCGCCGTAACTGCCGCCGCCGGTGAACCCCCGTCCGATCTGCCTGAACCGGTATAAACCGCCGACTCCGATCCGTTTTTAGGGTTTCCGGTTTTTGTTTTAAAACCCGGTTTATTTCTTTTGGTTAGCTTAATTAGCGGACGTTCGTCCATTAGTATACATAGCGAACGGTTTTCGTTGGTTAGCATTCTATAGCGAGCGTTCCCTCAATAGATTTTTCCTTTTCTTTTTATTTTTGGTCAAGGACCTATCTGTGATTATTTTCTTTACAGTTTAGCCCCTGATTTTCAAAACCCCGTAACTTTTTACTCGTTTATCCAAATCCAACAAAACCAACGCCCACTACTTCGTTATGATCTCCTCTATCCAGTGAAACAACTTAAACATGTTTTTGAAAGTTTAAAATTTGATTTTCAAACAGATTTGAATTTGAATCTTCTTTTGATTGTAACTTGAGTTTTATAACTCCGTTTGAGTTGATTCTTTTTGCAAATCGAAGCTCTTGACCTAAACTTTCTGATAATGCCACATTCATATAATTTTGGTACTGTTAGAAATTGTTTTATGTTGCAAGAGTTATTTTCTTGGTTTTGATGTTTCTGAATTGTTTTCTTCGTTCTTCCCGATCTTTTGAGTGATTGCTTATGTGTGGTTACTATTGATTGCTTACGATAGATTGACCAGAGTGTGACGAGTAGAACTATCAAGAGTTTTGAGTGCGAATCATCTTCATCAACATTGCAGGCAAGTTCACACTTTGATCATACCCCTTTTCATACCCAGTTTTTATGCATTAGATCAATCCTCAAACATTGCATGATTAGGATCTAATTAAATTGTGGGTTTTGGGAAGTAGATTGAGGTAGTACCTATTACCTGTTTTATTATCAAACCCTTGGGAGTTACTTCTACGTTTGTTTATTTTGCCATGCTATGTAAGTAGACGTGGATTGGGTGAGTGATTTTTCCATGACAGATGTGAGATTGTTAATTAATGGTTTATTTAAGGTGGCAACATTAATACACATATGGGTGGATTGAGGCACCTGGGTATTCCAGGATTGCCTGTCTAGGCACCTGGGTAGACCAAGATTGCCTGTTTCTTTTTGGACCGCCACCCAGGCTCAAAGGGATCATAAGATTATTCATGCTAGAAACTTCCGTGTGCAGCCACATGCTATTATGGGCTCTAGCATAGCTGATTAAGTCGTGCGAACTCTTTCAGTGGTAGACTAGCAGATGTAGGGGAAAGTAGGTGTACCAGTCTACCCATCGTAAGGTGCTAGCGCTTCTGAAAGACTATGTCTCGGTCATTCGTTTCTCAAACACCATGTAGTGCGAGAAAACCAACGGAGGAGATCGAGTCATGTGGGGAAAAGTGCGCAACCTCTGCAGAGTGTATAAACTAATCATGATTAGCCGTGTCCCTGGTTATGGACATCTTGAGTATCTAGTACTTGGATTTTCGCGTGAATCTCATCATGTTACTTTAATAATTTTTGTTGGGTTAATGATGATATTTTTTAATTGGGATTGAGAATGCTGTCAACCATTCTCAATGTTTAACAACCACCATGATAGTTAAATAAAATTTATTCCTTTGCAGTAGGGAAAAATTGGCTTTTCGCAAAAACATTGTAACCATAGAGCCTCCACCAGCCAAATATGCATGTAGAGATAGCCATTATTCATCATTTCTCTATGGTGAGAATTTGCTAGTACATTCAATGTACTGACCCTTTGTGGCTGCAACGTCTCATGTTGCAGGATCTTACGACGATTAAATGATACGTTAGGGTTATGATTTCTACACTCAACTTTGACGTTGGTGTTGATGGGAATCCACAACCTTGTTACTTCGGCTATTTGGATTGAGGTAATAGTATTTACGTTACTTTATACATGTGATTTACCTCTATTATAAATCCTCGAGTACTGTGTGTGTCAGCATACCGATCCAGGGATGACACTTAAGCACAGAGACTTGATCCATTCGGGTCAGGTCGCTACATCTAGTTGACCTACGAGGTTCGGTAGTAACTTGATCTGAAGTTCCATGATCATAATCATTAGCTTCCTCTCTAGTTGGTGTAGGCATCACGGGAACGATTTTCTATGATGAGCTACAATCCAATTCGAGAGACAATACAATTACCTCATCAAGTTCTACTTTCCTCCCACTCACTTCTTAAAAGAGAAACTCCTTCTCTAGAAAGGATCCATTCTTAGCAACAAATATCTTGCCTTCGGATCTATGATAGAAGGTGTACCCAATAGTTTCTTTTGGGTATCCTATGAAGACGCACTTCTCCGATTTGGGTTCAAGCTTATCAGGCTGAAGCTTTTTCACATAAGCATTGCAACCCCAAATTTTAAGAAACGACAGCTTAGGTTTCTTGCCAAACCATAGTTCATACGATGTCGTATCAACGGATTTAGATGGTGCCCTATTTAACGTGAATGCAACTGTCTCTAATGCATAACCCCAAAACGATAGTGGTAAATCGGTAAGAGACTTCATAGATCGCACCATATCTAATAAAGTACGGTTACGACGTTCGGACACACCATTACGCTATGGTGTTCAAGCCGGCGTGAGCTGTGAAACTATTCCACATTGTTTTAAATGAAGGCCAAACTCGTAACTCAAATATTCACCTCCGCGATCAGATCGTAGAAACTTTATTTTCTTGTTACGATGATTCTCCACTTCACTCTGAAATTCTTTGAACTTTTCAAATGTTTCAGACTTGTGTTTTATCAATTAGATATACCCATATGTGCTTAAATCATCTGTGAAGGTCAGAAAATGATGATACCCACCGCGAGCCTCAACACTCATTGGACCACATACATCGGTATGTATTATTTCCAATAAGTCAGTGGCTCGCTCCATTGTTCCGGAGAATGGAGTCTTAGTCATCTTGCCCATGAGGCATGGTTCGCAAGCATCAAATGATTCATAATCAAGTGATTCCAAAATTCCATCTGCATGGAGTTTCTTCATGTGCTTTACACCAATATGACCTAAACGACAGTGCAACAAATATGTTGCACTATCATTATCAACTTTGCATCTTTTGGCATCAATATTATGAATATGTGTATAACCACGATCGATATTCAACAAACCATTCACATTGGATCTATGACCATTAAAGGTTTTATTCATGTAAACTGAACAAGAATTATTCTCTGACTTAAATGAATAACCGTATTGTAGTATACATGATCCAATCATATTCATGCTCAATGCAAACACCAAATAACATTTATTTAGGTTCAACACTAATACTAAAGGTAGAGGGAGTATGCGATGGTGATCTTATCAACCTTGGAATCACTTCCAACACACATCGTTACCTCGCCCTCAACTAGTCTCTGTTCATTTTTGTAACTCCTGTTTCGAGTTACTAATCTTAGCAACTGAACCGGTATCAAATACCCATGGGCTACTATGAACACTAGTAAAGTACACATTAATAGTATGTATATCAAATATACCTTTGTTCACTTTGCCATCCTTCTTATCCGCCAGATACTTGGGGCAGTTCCGCTTCCAATGACTAGTCCCTTTGCAGTAGAAGCAATCAGTTTCAGGCTTTGGTCCAGCTTTGGGCTTCTTCTCGGGTGTGACAACTTGCCTGCCATTCTTCTTGAAGTTCCCTTTCTTTCCCTTTCCCTTTTTTCTTGAAACTAGTGGTCTTGTTAAATATCAACACTTGATGCTCTTTCTTGATTTCTACCTTCGCCGATTCAGCATCGTGAAGAGCTCGGGAATCATTTTCATTATCCCTTGCATATTATAGTTCATCACGAAGTTCTAGTAGCTTGTTGATAATGACTAGAGAACTCTGTAAATCACTATTTTATCTGGAAGATTAACTCCCACTTGATTCAAGCGATTGTAGTACCCAGACATTCTGAGCACATGCTCACTGGCTGAGCTATTCTCCTCCATCTTGTAGGAAAAGTACTTGTAGGTCTCCTACCTCTCGACATGGGCATGAGTCTGAAATACCAATTTCAACTCTTGGAACATCTCATATGCTCCGTGGCGTTTAAAATGTTTTTGAAGTCTCGGGTCTAAGCCGTAAAGCATGGTGCACTAAAGTATCAAGTAGTCATCATAGCGAGCTTTGTCAAACGTTCATAACGTCTGCATCTACTCCTGCAATAGGTCTGTCACCTAGCAGTGCACCAAGGACATAATTCTTCTGTGCATCAATGAGGATAATCCTCAGATCACGGACCCAGTCCGCATCATTGCTACTATCATCTTTCAATTTTTCTCAAGGAACATATCAAAAAATATATATAGGAGCTATATCGCGACATATTGATCTACAACATAGATATGCAAATACTACCAGGACTAAGTTCATGATAAATTAAGTTCAATTAATCATATTACTTAAGAACTCCCACTTAGATAGACATCCCTCAAGTCATCTAAATGATCACATGATCCATATCAACTAAACCATGTCCGTTCATCACGTGAGATGGAGTAGTCTTCAATGGTGAACATCTCTATGTTTATCATATCTACTATTTGACTCACGTTCGACCTTTCGGTCTCCAGTGTTCCGAGGCCATGTCTGTACATCCTAGGCTCGTCAAGTTTAACCCGAGTATTCCGCATGTGCAAAGCTTTCTTGCACCCGTTGTATGTGAACATAGAGCTTATCACACCCGATCATCACGTGGTGTCTCAAAGACGATTTAACTGTCATAGCGGTGTGCATACTCGGGAGAACACTTATACCTTGAAATTTTAGTAAGGGTTCATGTCGATTGTCAAAACCGGCGGATCTCGGTAGGGGTCCCGAGCTGTGCGTCTAGGCGGATGGTAACAGGAGACAAGGGACACAATGTTTTTACCAGGTTCGGGCCCTCTCGATGGAGGTAAAACCCTACTCTGCTTGATTAATATTGATGATATGGGTAGTACAAGAGTAGATCTACCACGAGATCGAGAGGCTAAACCCTAGAAGCTAGCCTATGGTATGATTGTTGTTAGTCCTATGGACTAAAACCCTCCGCTTTATATAGGCACCGAATAGGGTTAGGGTTACTGAGTCGGTTACAATGGTAGGAGATCTACATATCCGTATCGCCAAGCTTGCCTTCCACGCCAAGGAAAGTCCCATCCGGACACGGGACGAAGTCTTCAATCTTGTATCTTCAAAGTCCAGGAGTCCGGACAAAGGCTATAGTCCGCTATCCGGACACCCCTAATCGAGGACTCCTCGGTAGCCCCGAACCAGGCTTCAATGGCGATTTAGTCAGCGGCGCATATTGTCTTGGCATTGCAAGGTGGGTTCCTCCTCCGAATACTTCATAGAAGATTTTGAACACAAGGATAGTGTCCGGCTCTGCAAAATAATTTCCACATACCACCGTAGAGAGAATGATATTTACAAAAGTTCAATCTGCTGACGTACTCCGCAGTGTGACATCACACCACAGCCAAGCCTTTATTCAAATCGTTTTTACTGTCCAACCTCGGTAGCGTTTAGAAGGCGGTTTCCTTGGCACGTCTTGTCAAAGCAGAGATCGTGTCCCTTTATTCCGGGATTCTCATCAATACGGGCGTGGGTAACCCAATCGCGCCCGTTGGCACGCCTCCTCTATCGAAGGCGAGTCCTGAACAGTCGCGGGGAGGGCTCCTGGTATTCAACCTCTTTATAAAGAGACCAAGGCCGCGTTCCTTTTTATCAATCTCCATCGAATCCGCCCCTCGCTTCGAGTTCCAACACCCAAAGCTCCAGATTCAGGCGCTTCGGACCTTCGATGATGTCCGGCTCCGACCTCCAAGGCCCGTGGACGCCTTCCTCCGTCACGGAAGAAGACGTCCTAAAGCTAAGAGATGCCAGGTATCTAACCGGCGAAATCTCGCATAGGCTGCCTGCTCAAGGGCAGGTTATTCCCACTCCCAAGCCTGGTGAAAGTGTGGTGTTCACGTCTCACTTCCTTCGGGGACTAAGTTTCCCGATGGATCCCTTCATGAGGGGGCTCATGTTTTATTACGGGCTGGAATTTCACGACTTGGATCCGGAGTCCATCCTCCATATCTCGTAGTTCATCGTGGTATGTGAAGCCTTCCTCTGCATTACCCCACACTTCGGATTGTGGCTCAAAACCTTCAAGGTGGAGCCGAAAATGATCAAGGGGCAATAGGCAGAGTGCGGAGGGGCTGTTATAAGTAAGAATGCTGACGCTTCATGGCCCGAGGGCTCTTTTCAAAAGGAGCTCAGTCTATGGCAACAAGAGTGGTTTTATATCACAGCTCCCAGGGGCACCAAATGGGTGGCGCCACCTGCCTTTCGCTCGGGTCCTCCACCGCGGCTGGCGTCATGGGTCAATAAAGGGCTTGGTGGGGGGCCGTCCAGGGCGTGCCCTTGTTGTAGGGCCGATTCGAGACCTCCTAGAGAGATCAATCTGGTCGTAGTAACACAGGTCATGTTGATTAATGCGATCCTGCCTGCAAATGTCGCCCCCTCCTGTGGGAATTCAATCCGGAGGGACCACGAGCTCTTCAACACTTCATGGGCGCAGCGCCGTGGAGATGCACAAACTGTTCTTGGATCACAAGCAATGTGTGCGGACTTGACCGAGGACGCAGGTCTGAGCTGCAATCGCCGGATGCTCAAGTAAGTAGTCCGTGCCGGACATGCTATCCGTATATTTATCATAAACTTGCCCTTAAAAGAGCTGTCCCCTAAACAGGAGTGGATAGTGAAAGCAAAACTGATCAGGTGTCCGGCCCCCCTCCCTGAGACCACGCAGGATCCCATGTTAACCAAGATGATGGAGGTTGCGCCATTAGAAGAAGGCGAAGGGGGAACAAGGAAGCTACTGTCTCCGCGAAGGAGGTTATCAAGCGAGGAGGGATCGAGAATCCCTCCATCTAAGGGGAGAAAAGGACCGCCTCTGAAGATCCGGAGACCAAGGCCTCAAAGCGCGGGAAGAAATCCTCGCCAGAGGGTCCTGCGCCGGAAGATGCCCCGGCCGCATTATTTCCCCAAGGAGATCATACCTCCAGCGAGCCGTAAGTAGAGAGGGAGTTTATAAAATAAAAGGCATCCCTGTTTTATTTTTGAAGATGACCAAAATTTTACCTTGTAGTTCGGATCTCAGCCCTTCTCAGCAGAGCTCGTCTTCGGGGGATCTTCGTCCGGAGATGATGGAGAGCGGAACGCCTCCCCCTGCCGTACCGCATAGCGAGGCGGACGATCCTGAGGCGTCGTCGCGTAGGGTTTCCTTGAATCCGGCAGGGGTGGAGGGCGGTCGTAGGGCCCCCCAGAGACCTTCATGTCCGGCCTTCGAAAAAGGCCATCAGACGAGTCCGACACCTCCTGGTGCACGGTCGGAGGAGTTGAAGTGTCTGCTCGGGCGAGTATCTATCTCAGAGGATCACCGTGCATTGATGGGTATGGTGATTGAAAAGATTTCGTCCGCGAAAAGCGGGTTGTACGAGGCCGCCAGGAGTTTACTAACGGGTTTTGAGGTGCGTGCAATGATGTACCTTTTGGCGGTTCGCATATATAAGATCGCCTGTGTAGATAGTAGCCCACGAGACTCGGTGCGTTGTCAAAAATGACAGCGTGCGAGGATCATAATCGAATATAATATGTCGCCCTTCCTATGTAGGTGGCGGGCGTCCGTGGCTAGCCGGATGATGAATTGCCGAACTAAGCGGCAACTTAACATGGCGGATGCCGACATCGCGCTTGTCAATAAGCGGTGGGCGAGTCACAAGGTACGCGGTTTCTCCGCGGACACCTAGTAAGGGAGCTTGATGCCCGTGCCTTACAACATGTATGCTTGATGCGAGATGGTGCCGCTGCCATGGAGAATCTTGGTGAGCTTGCCCGAACCAAGGAGCAGGCCAGGAAAAGTGATGCGGCTGCCTTAAAGGCGACCGAAGAGCTAAAAGCCGAACAGGCTGCTCACTGCCGAAGCAAAAAGGAAATGGCCGAAATGGCCGTGAAGTTGAAGAATGCTGCCGACCGCTGTGAGCTTCTTGAAAAAGAAGGTCGAGCAGAGCAAGAGGACCTGAAGAAGGCCACCACCGAGGCCAAGGATGCTCGCTCTGCGATGAGAGCTATGAAGGAGGAGCTACATCAGGCCGGAGATATCGCGGCTGGAAAGCCCTTTCTGCTGCGGAGGAAGTTCATGGATCCTAAATATGCTCAGTTGGACCGGCTGTGGAGTAGTGCGGATGCTTATCTGGAATTGGCAGCGAGTGCCGCGGACGCGGCCGAACACTTCGGAGATCAAAAGGATCACGAGATGGAAGAGCTTTTTTGGTCGCAGTTCCGTAGTCCAGAGCGTCCACTTCCATTAACCGATCGTTTGGCCGAATGGGCGGAGCTGAACAGGTTGTCCGGACTTGCCATGAAGAATGTCGTGACTCATTTGTGGCCGAAAAGGCCCGAGCCGAAGAGTTATTTTGGCTTGGTGCAGCAGTTCCTTGGTGCGGTGCCGCATATCAAAGCAATGAGGCGGTCAGCATGCATAGAGGTGCGGCGTATGGCTCTTGCCGTGTCAAGACATCTTCTTGGCGGAGATGAAGGCCACCGATGTTGCATCCCAAGATTCAGACGGAAGCCGAGTACCTGTCGAGCACTATTTTCAGGAAGTTCTTCAGGGCGCTCGTTTAATAGAGACGCAGTGCTCGAAGGATATTATGTTCGAATAACATGTATTATTGTGAAACAATGTTTTGATGGAATATAAAAGCTTTTTATACTAGCGCTTTGAAGAATTAAAAATACCTCCTGTGCGGCCGTTAATGTATATGTGTATATAACCTGAAAGATGGCAGTCTTTGGCTTCGGCCCCACGCATATAATGCGAGGGTGTTTGCAGAAAACACATTTTCACACTTGATCCAACGTCTTGGTCCTACAAAGGAGGTGATAGCGCAGCAAACTAGGCAACCAGACTGTAATGCTTTATCACTTTCACTTAGCCATAGGAGTTGACGGTGGGGCTACTATATAGCCCCTAGGGCACCAGCGCTCACCCGAATTTAGGCGGCGTATGTGCTGGCCGGAAAGCGACCCTTCGTCAATCGGAGGAATTCTAAAGATTCCAGCGGGTCATCGAGTGGTTGACCAGTCTCGCGCTATATCATGACAGTCAGTTTTTGACTTTCTCTACTGAGGTGCTCCCCTGGCCGAACCGGGGGCACAATCGCAGTAGTTCTCCTAGTGCCGCATTAGCCGATAGAGCGGAACGTAAGGCAGCAAAACACAGGAGCCGGGCAAACCCAACATTTGACCAAAGACATGATTCGGAGCTGATTCATATAAGGCCTAACTCGAGACGCCGAACACTCCCTAAGGTATTCGGTCTTTATGAAAATGGGTCGAACAATCGCCCTTGGTAAAAAGCCCACGGTGTCCAGTGCAGCGCAAAATTCGAGCGTGGCCTATGCCAAAACGCCAGCCTCCTCCTCGATTATAGCAAGAAACCGGGGATGTGTATCAACAAGAGACAGTTTAAAAGGTTTACGCAGGGTCTTAATCTGAAAAGAATCCTTGCAACGGGTCCCTCTGCGTCTGCGCTTGTGTCTCTGTTGTGCGTATCACGGGACGGGTGTAGCACGGTGTTCATCTGTAAAGAGAGGAACTTAGTTGAAAAGATCGTGCGAAAATGTACGTTATACTAAATAAACAAAGTACAATTCAAAGAATGAACAAAATTGAGATTTATTGTCTCTTGTTGTGGATGCTTGAGGCCCTTATGCGGGGTATCGTCTAGCGAGCCCTTGTATGTTTCGCGGACTCGTCCAGCCGTGTCAAAGTGCAGACGACCTGTCTAAGTGCTTGTATTGGTGAAGCCGGTTTATTGTGGGGCTGTCAAGGCATCCGCACAATTTTCCGGACTCGAGGAACCCTCGATGTTTCCCTTTAAGGAGATGATGCCACGTGGACCGCGCATTTTAAGTGTAAGAGATGCATAATGCGGTATTGCGTTAAAGCGGAAAGCTTGGCGTCCCAATAGTGCTTGATAGCTACTTGTAAATGGGGCAAGGTGGAAGGTTAACTTTTGGCGAAAGTTGTCGGGTGAGCGAACACAACTTCTAGCGATGAGAGCCCGTACAATGGGCATATGGGCTGGCATTACCCTTGAAAGGAAGTGTTGCTATGGCGAAATTTGGTTGGGTCTATCCCCATTTTGCGGATTGTGTCCTGATATAGCAGGTTTAGATCACTGCCGCCGTCCATTAAGACTTGTGAAAATTGGAGTCCGCCAATTATCGGATCTAATATCAAGGCAGTCCAACCTGCGTTCCGTATACTTCTAGAGTAATCCCGATGGTCGAAGGTGATTGGTTTTAACAACCAGTGGTAGGACTCCTCCGGGATAGGCCGTCTGGCGTGTTCCTCTATGGGCGCCGCTCTACTTTTCCCTTTTGTCATGTGAAGTGAGTTCACTGTTTTGATTTCTTGTGGGAAATTCTTTTGTTTTCCGGTGCTTTTCTTTTGGGGTTCGTCATCGTCCTCGCTTGGTGTGTCGAGCCCGTTGTGTTCGGCGTTGAGTTTGCCGGACTGCTTGAAGACCCAACAATCTCTGTGGGTGTGGTTTGCGGCTTCCGGAATCTTGTGGATTTGGCATATCTTGTCCAAGATTTTGTTTAAGTTAGATAGCTCGTCCCTGTTATCCTTAAGGGGCAGCTTTTTATGATTCTGCCAAGAGCTTTTGAATCCGGCGTTGACTGCCATGCTCTTCGGGCTGTTTCCCTTGGTCCGACGCTGGTCCTTGCTGCGTCGTGGTTTCTCGTTTCCATCCCTGACTTCGGATGTACTTGGGTCGCTGGTGCCGCATCTTGCTAGCCAGCTATCCTCTCCCGCGCAAAAGCGGGTCATGAGGCTTGTTAATGCAACCATTGTTCTTGGCTTTTCTTGGTCGAGGTGTCTGGCGAGCCATTAGTCTCGGACGTTGTGTTTGAAAGCTGCTAAGGCTTCGGCGTCCGGACAGTCAACTATTTGGTTCTTTTTAGTAAGGAATCTGTTCCAAAATTTCCGGGCTGACTCTCCAGGTTGTTGAGCTATGTGACTTAAATCGTCGGCATCCAGAGGTCGGACATAGGTCCCTTGAAAATTTGCCCGAAAGGCATCCTCGAGCTCTTCCCAACTTCCAATGGTGTTTTCGGAAAGGCTTTTAAGCCAATGTCGGGCTAGCCCTTTGAGCTTGATGGGTAAGTATTTTATGGCGTGGAGATCATCTCCTCTAGCCATGTGTATATGGAGGATGTAATCCTCAATCTAGACTCCAGGGTCTGTTGTTCCGTCGTATGCCTCTATGTTTACGGGCTTGAATCCCGCTGGAAATTCAAGATCCAGCACCTCATCGATGAAACATAGGGGGTGTGCAACACCCCTATATTTAGGTGTACCATGATGTTCGGATACTTGATGTGTTGCATTGCTTACTAGAGCTTGCTTTCTTGGCCCGTAGATAGATCTAACTGGGCCATCTTTTTTATGCGAATCCTTGTGCGTATCGCGTGCCGGCTTGTGTGCGGCGCCATTTGCCGCTCTCTGTTTGCCATGGGGTCGTCCATCCGACCGGGTGGCCTCCTTGTTTTTTGATTGTGGGGGCTCTACGGCCTCCTCATCAAATTCGGGCAGTAGTTTTCGCTTTGGGTAGCTCTTTGTTCGGCGACTGTCGCCGTATTTGTCCGCGGTGTTGTGTACTTTGCTCCATCTGATTCTAAGTGCATCTTCTGCTATTTTGAGCTTCGGCTTATGCTTTTTCAGGCTACGTGCTGTGGCGACGAGCCTTTTGTGGAGGTTCTTCTGCTCCAGCAACTTGTCCGGCGTGAGTTCGTCCGGACTGTTATCTTCGCCGGGACGGGATGTTTATCCAGATTGTCCTGTTCAGATGGTTGCTCGATAGCATGTTAAATCGTCCACGGTTCACCCTGCTCTATAGTTGGGTGCTGTATGGCTGTTTTCTTTGTCGGCGGGACTTTGGCGCGCTTACGTCGCCGCTTTTGACTGCTTTTCAATGGAGCGATCCTTCGTGGCGCCCCGTTGTTCCTCGTCGTCGCTTCCTTTAGGTGTGTCCACCATGTATACATCATGAGATGAGGTGGTTCTCCGGTGCCCTATAGGCGCTGGTTCATGCTCCTCCCTACATAAATCGTCCATACCGTCGATGTCTTGGTCGAAGTCGAGCATGTGGGTTAAATCATCGACAGTGGCTACGAAGTGGGTGGTGGGTGGGTTTTGAATTTCTTCATCGTCCGCATGCCAACCTTCCTGGCCATAATCCGGCCAGGGCTCTCCCGATAAGGAGAGAAACTTTATTGAATTCAGGATGTCGCCAAAGGGCGAGTGCTGAAAGATGTCCGCGGCAGTGAATTCCATGATCGGCGCCCAATCGGATTTGATTAACGGGGGCGCGGAGGGCTCGGAGTCCGGAGAGGAGTCCGGCACCTTGGAGTCACGAGCTTCGCAAAGGACGGGGTAGGTGTACGGCTCAATCACCATAGAGATCGCATCCCCCGAGGCGGTGTCCAGCCACCCGTCCTCGATCGGAGCAGTCGGCTTCGAGCTAAAGGTCGGAGCGGACACCGGTGCAGCCTCGAGACCTTGTCCGGTGGCGAGCTAGATCATGCCCTCGTGGCGGTCTGGCGGCGCTTGGCCGTGGATTGAACCCGTCGAAGATCAAGTCTCCGCGACGTCGGCCGTGTAGTTCAAACTTCAAACCTGACACGATGGCGGGCGTAGCTCAATCTGCTCCAGATGGCCTGCTTAATTGGCCCGATGTGCAAAGCCGCGGATCGAAGATCTGTCCGGGAGAAAAGTCTCACCCTGGAGCGCATCGTTATTGATGATCGGAGGAGCCATCGGGCCTAAAGATGACGACATAGAGGAACTCTCAATGAAAGCACCAATGTCGGTGTCAAAACCGGCGGATCTCGGGTAGGGGGTCCCGAACTATGCGTCTAGGCGTATGGTAACAGGAGACAAGGGACACAATGTTTTTACCCAGGTTCGGGCCCTCTCGATGGAGGTAAAACCCTACTCCTGCTTGATTAATATTGATGATATGGTAGTACAAGAGTAGATCTACCTCGAGATCAGAGAGGCTAAACCCTAGAAGCTAGCCTATGGTATGATTGTTGTTCGTCCTATGGACTAAAACCCTCCGGTTTATATAGGCACCGAATAGGGTTAGGGTTACACAGAGTCGGTTACAATGGTAGGAGATCTACATATCCATATCGCCAAGCTTGCCTTCCATGCCAAGGAAAGTCCCATCCGGACACGGGACGAAGTCTTCAATCTTGTATCTTCGAAGTCCAGGAGTCCGGCCAAAGTCTATAGTCCGGCTATCCGGACACCCCCTAATCCAGGACTCCCTCAGGTCATCTTATAATGCTACCGCCGTACTAAGAAAAATAAGATGCATAAAATATAAACATCACATGCAATCAAAATATGTGACATGATATGGCCATCATCATCTTGTGCCTTTGATCTCCATCTCCAAAGCACCGTCATGATCTCCATCGTCACTGGGTTGACACCTTGATCTCCATCGTAGCATCGTGGTCATCTCGCCAACTATTGCTTCTACAACTATCGCTAATGCATAGTGATAAAGTAAAGTAATTACACGGCGTTTGCATTTCATACAATAAAGAGACAACCATAAGGCTCCTGCCGGTTGCCGATAACTTTTACAAAACATGATTATCTCATACAATAACGTATATCACATCATGTCTTGACCATATCACATCACAACAAGCCCTACAAAAACAAGTTAGACGTCATATACTTTGTTGTTGCAACTTTTACTTGGCTGCTACGACCTTCTAGCAAGAACCGTTCTTACCTACACATCAAACCACAACGGTGATTTATCACGTTTGATGTTTTAACCTTCAACAAGGACCGGCCGTAGTCAAATTCAATTGAACTAAAGTTGGAGAAATAGACACCTGCCAGCGACCTTTATGCAAAACTAGTTGCATGTCTGTCGGTGAAACCGGTCTCATGAACATGGTCATGTAAGGTTGTCTGGGCCGCTTCATCCAACAATACCGCCGAATCAAAAATAAGATGTTGGTGGTAAGCAGTATGACGATCACTGCCCACAACTCTTTGTGTTCTACTCGTGCATATCATCTACGCATAGACCTGGCTCGGATGCCACTGTTGGGAAACGTAGCATGCAATTTCAAAAATTTCCTACGCTCACGCAAGATCTATCTAGTAGATGCATAACAACGAGAGGGGGAGAGTGTGTCTACGTACACTGTTGGACCGAAAGCGGAAGCGTTTGACAAGGCGGTTGATGTAGTCGAACTTCTTCTCGCTCCGACCGATTAAGCACCGAACGTACGACACCACCGAGTTCTACACACGTTCAGCTCGATGACGTCCCTCGAACTCTTGAGCCAGCAAAGTGCTGAGGGAGAGTTTCATCAGCATGACGGCGTGGTGACGGTGATGGTGAAGTGATCCGCGTAGGGCTTCGCCTAAGCACTACGATAATATGACCGGAGGCGTAAACTGTGGAGAGGGGGGCGGCGCACACGGCTAGGAATCAATGTTGTGTGTTCTAGCGGTGCCCCCCCTATATATATATATATATATATATATATATATATATATATATATATATATATATATATATATATATATATATATATATATATATATAGGTTGTAGGGGAAGAGAGGCAGCCAAGGGGGCGCCCCAAGTAGGAGGAATCCTACTTGGGCGCCTCCCAAGTCGGCCTCCCCTTTCCATATCATCCGGAGGGGGAAGGAAGGAGGAGGGAGGAGAGAAGTAAGGGGGAGTGTCAGTGTCAAAACCGGCGGATCTCGGGTAGGGGGTCCCGAACTGTGCGTCTAGGCGGATGGTAACAGGAGACAAGGGACACGATGTTTTACCTGTGTTGGGCCCTCTCGATGGAGGTAATACCCTACTCCTGCTTGATTAATATTGATGATATGGGTAGTACAAGTGTAGATCTACCACGAGATCAAAGAGGCTAAACCCTAGAAGCTAGCCTATGGTATGATCATTGTTCGTCCTACGGACTAAAACCCTTCGGTTTATATAGACATCGAATAGGGTTAGGGTTACACAGAGTCGGTTACAATGGTAGGAAATCTACATATCCGTATCGCCAAGCTTGCCTTCCACGCCAAGGAAAGTCCTATTCGGACAAGGGACGAAGTCTTCAATCTTGTATCTTCATAGTCTAGGAGTCCGGCCAAAGATGATAGTTCGGCTATCCGGACACCCCCTAGTCCAGGACTCCCTTAGTAGCCCCTGAACCAGGCTTCAATGACGAAGAGTCCTGCGCGCATATTGTCTTCGGAATTGCAAGGCGGGTTCCTCCTCCGAATACTTCATAGAAGGTTTTGAACACAAGGATAGTGTCCGGCTCTGCAAAACAAGTTCCACATACCACCGTAGAGAGAATAATTTTTTGCACAGATCTGCTGACGTATTCCGCGGCGTGACATCACACCACGGCCAGGCCTTTATTCGAATCGTTTTTTACTGTCCCACCTCAGCGCGTTTAGCGAGGCGGTTTTGTTGGCATGTCTTATCAAAGCGTAGATCGTGCCCCCTTATTCCGGGATTCTCATCAATACGGACGTGGGTAACCCAACCGTGCCCGTTGGCACGCCTCCTCTATCGAAGGCGAGTCCCAATCGACCACCGGGAGGGCTCTTGGTATTCAACCTCTTTATAATGAGACCAAGGCCCTCTTCTTTTTTCCACCCTCCATCGAATTCGCCTCGCGCTTCGAGTTCTAACACCCAAAGCTTCAGATTTAGGCGCTTCGGACCTTCGACGATGTCCGGCTCCGACCAGCTCGGCCGATGGATGTCTTCTTCCGTCACAGAAGAAGATGTGGTAAAGCTGCGAGACGCTAGGTATCTAACCGGCGAGATTTCGCATAGGCTGCTGTTCCAGGCAGGTCATTCCCACTCGAGCCCGGCGAGAGCGTGGTGTTCGTGTCTCACTTCCTTCGGGGTTTAGGCTTCCCGACGGATCCCTTTGTGCGGGGGCTCATGTTTTATTATGGGCTGGATTTCCATGACTTGAATCCGGAGTCCATCCTCCATATCTCGTCATTCATTGTCGTATGTGAAGCCTTCCTCCATATTACCCCTCACTTTGGATTGTGGCTCAAGACCCTCAAGGTGGAGCGAAGATGATCGAGGGCAACAAGCGAAAGCGGAGGGGCGGTCATAAGCAAGTGTCTTGATGCTCCGTGGCCCGAGGGCTCTTTTCAAGAGGAGCTTGGTTTGTGGCAGCAGGAGTGGTTTTATATCACCGCTCTGGGGGCACCAAATGGGTGGCGCCACCCGCCTTCCGCTCAGTCCACCACAGCGGCTGGCATCATGGGTCAACAGGGGCTCGACTGGGGCCGCCCAAGGGCGTTCCTCATTGCAGGGCCGTTTCGAGACCCCAAGAAAAGAGATCAATCTGGTGCTGGCTGTGCAGGTTATCTTGACTCGACGCCTTACGCCTGCAAGCGTCGCCCCCTCCGTCTGTGGGAGTTTAATCCGGAGGGACCACGAGCTCTCCAACATTTTATGGGCGCGACGCCCAAGGAGATGTACAAACTGTTCTTGGATCACAAGAGAAGTGTCCGGACTTGACCGAGGACGCAGGTCTAAGATGCAATCACCCGGATACTCAAGTAAGTAACCACAGAAACGGACAGGCTGTTCATTCATTTATCATATATATGCCCTTTAAGGAGCCGTTTCTTGAACAGGAGTGGATAGCCAAGGCAAAGTTGATAAGGTGTCTGGCTCCCCTCCCAGAGACCACGCCAGATCCCATGCTGACCAAGATGTTGAAGGCCGCGCCTTTTAAAGAGGGAGAAGGGGGGAGCAGGGAAGCAACTGCCTCCGTGAAGGAGGCTTTCAAGGAAGAGGGGATCAGGGATCCTCCCCTCCAAGGGGAGAAGAGGACCGCTTACGAAGACCCGGAAGCCAAGGCCACAAAACGGGGAAAGAAGTCTTCGTCACAAAGTCCGGCGCCGGGAAGTACCCCAGCCGCACTATTTCCCCAAGGGGATCAGCCCTCCAGCGAGTCGTAAGTAAAAAGAAGGGGTCCTGTGAATAAAGAACATCCCTGTATTTATTTATGAAGATAACCGAAATTGTACCTTGTAGTTCGGATCTCAGCCCTTCTCGTGAGCTCGTCTTGGGGATCTTCGTCGGAGATGATAGAGAGCGAACGCCTTCACCTATCGCGCTTTCGTGCGAGGTAGGCGACCTGAAGTGTCATCACGGAGAGTTTCCCGAGTCCGCGGGGCGAACAGTCCGGCGCCAAGCGGGCGTCTTGGTCGGAGGAGCTGAAGGACCTGCTCGGGCGAGCGTATATCTCAGAAGATCACCATGCGCTAATGGCTACGGTAATTGAAAGAATTGCGTCCGCTGAGAGCGGATTGCATGAAGCCGCCAGAAGTTTACTGATGGGGTTTGAAGTACGAAAAAAATGATGTACCTTCTGACATTTATGCATATAGAATGCACCCTATATAGATAGTAGCCCTCGAGACTCGGTATTTGTCTGGCGACAGCGTGCGAGGATCATAATCTCGATACTAACATGTCGCCGTTCCTATGTAGGTGGCGGGCGTCCGTGGCTAGCGGACTGATGAATTTGCGAAGTAAAGCGGCAACTTGACGAGGCGGATGCGGACATCACGCTGGTCAATAAACAGTTTGACGAGTCACAAGGTATGCGACTTCTCCGCCGACACCGGTAAGGGAGCTTAGCGCCCATGCCTTACTACTTGTATGCTTTGATGCGACGGTGCGCTGCTGTGGAGAGGCTGCGGCGGAACTTGCCCGAGCTAAAGAGCAAGCCCGAAAGAGTAATGCGGCGCTTTAAAGGCGGCGAAGAGCTGAAAGCGAACGGGCTGCTCCTTTGCCAAGCAAAGAGAAATGGCGATTGGCCTGGCGAAGAATACTACCGACCGCTGCGAGGTTCTTGAAAAAAACGTCAAGCGGAACAAGAGGACCTGAAAAAGGCCACCGCCGAATCCAAGGATGCCTGTTCGCTATGAGAGCTGCCAAGGAGGAGCTAAGTCGGGCGGGGATATTGCGGTTGGAAAACCGTTTACGCTGCGGAGGAAATATACGAATCCGAAGTATGCTCAGTTGGACAAGCTGTGGAGTTCGGAGGATGCTTATCTGGACTTAGTGGCGAAGCGCTGCGACGCGATTGAGCACTTCCGAGGCGAAGGGCCTGAAGGAAGAGCTATTTTGGTCGCGATTCCATAGTCCGGGCGTCCTCTTCCGTTGACCGATCGGTTGGCGAATGGGCGAGCTGAATCGATTATCCGGACTTGCCATGAAGCATGTCATGACTCATTTGTGGCCAGCGGACCCGGCCGAAGAGTTATTTTGGCTTAGCGCAGCAGTTCCTTGGTGCGGTACCGCCAGTCGACGCAATGAAGCGGTCGGCGTGTATTGAGGGCGCGGATGGCTCTTGCCCGTGTCAAGGCATCTTGGGCTGAGATGAAGGCCACCGATCTGCGTCCCCAGATTCGGACGGCAGCCGAGTACCAGTCGAGCGCTATTTGAGGAAGTTCTTCCGGGCACTCGTTTAATAGAGACACAGTGCTCAAAGGATGTTATGTTTGAATGACATGTATAATTTTATGAAACAACGTTTCAATTTAATGTAAACTTTTTATACTTGTGCCTTCAAGTAGCAAACTACCTCTGTCGGCCATTGATGTATATATGTATATAACCTGAAAGATGGCAGTCTTCGGCTTCAGCCCCCACGCACAGAGTGCGGGGGTGTTTGCAAAGAAGTCGCGCTTTCACACTTAATCCAACGTCTTGGTCCTATAATGGAGGTGGTAGCGTACCAAACTAGGCAACCGGACTATAATGCTTTATCACTTTCACTTAGCCATAGGAGTTCGATGGTGGGGCTACTATATAGCCCCTGGGGGCAACACACTCTCCCGAATTGAGTGCGTATGTGCTGACGGAAAAGCGGTCCTTCGTTAATGCGGAGAATTCTAAACATTCGGTGAGTCATCAAGTGGTTGACCAGTCTCTCGCTATATCATGACGATCAGTTTTCGGCTTTCTCTCTCGAGGTGCTCGCCCGCCCGAACCGGGGCACAATCGCAGTAGTTCTCCTGGTGCCGCGTTAGCCGATAGAACGGAACATAAGGCAGCAAAACACATGAGCCGGGCAAACCCAACATTTGACCAAAGACATGATTCGGAGCTGATGCATATAAGGCCTAACTCGAGACGCCGAACACTCCCTAAGGTATTCGGTCTTTTATAAAGCGGGCCGAACAATGCCCTTGGTAATAAGCCCCTAGTGTCCAGGTACGTGCAAACTTCTGACACAGCCGATGCCAAAACGCCAGCCTCCTCCTCGGTAATAATAAGAGACCGGGGGATGAGTAACAACAAGAGACAGTGAAAAAGGTTTACGCAGGGTCTTAATCTGAAAAGAATCCTTGCAACGGGTCCCTGCTGCACGTCTGCGCCTGTGTCTCTGTTGTGCCGTATCCTGGACGGGTATAGCATGGCGTTCATCTGTAAAAGAGAGGAACTTAGTTTGAAAAAGATCGCGCTAAAATGTAATTGGAAATAAAATAGAGTATGATTCAAAAATGAGTAAAATTGAGCTTTATTGTCTCTTGTTGTACATCGTGGAGCCCCTTGTAAAGAAGTGCAGCGGCTAGTAAGCATCATGTTTATTTATGACGAACTCGCTTAACCGTGTCCGGGGTCTGAACGACCTGCTTTAGATGCTTTTGGCTAGCAAGGCCATATTAGTGTGAGGCTGTTAAGGCAGTCTCACATTCTTTCCTTGAGGGATACGTGCAGCTTCCCTTTAATGAAATGATGCCTCGTGGACCGGGCATTTTAAGTTTAAGAGATGCATAATGCGGTATTGCATTAAAGCGGGCGAAAGCTTCGCGTCCCAGTAGTGCTTGATCGCTACTTTTAAATGGGGCGATGTGGAAGACCAACTTTTCCCGACGGAAGTTGTCGGGTGAGCCGAACATAACTTCCAATAGTAGGGAGCCCGTACAATGGGCATATGTGCCTGGCATTATTCCTTGGAAGGAAGTGTTGCTATGGCTAATCCTGTTTGGGTTTATCCCCATGTTGCGGATTGTGTCCTGACATAGCAGGTTTTAATCACTGCCGCTGTCCATTAGGACTTGCGTAAATTGAAGACCGTTGATTATAGGTTCTAGTATCAAGGCAGTCCATCCTGCGTTAGGATACTTTCGAGTAGTCTGATGGTCGAAGGTAATTGGTTTTGACAACCAGTGTTGGGACTCCGCTAGGGTAGATTGTGCGGCGCGTAATTCAATGGGTGCCGCTCTGTTTTCCCCTTTTGTTACTTGAAGTAAGTTTACTGTTTTGACCTCTTGTGGGAAATTCTTTTGTTTTCGGGGCTCGCTTGTGGTGCTCGTCATCATCCTCACTTGGTGTGTCGAGCCCTTGTGTTCGGCGTTGAGTCTGCGGACTGCTTGAAGACCCAACAATCTCTGTGGGTATGGTTTGCAGGCTTCCCGGGAGTACTGTGGATTTGGCATATCTTGTCCAAGATTTTGTTTAAGTTGGATAGCTCATCGCTATTGTCCTTAAGGGGCAGTTTTTTATTGTTCTGCCGTGAGCTTTTGAATCCGGCATTGGCTGCCGCGCTCTTTGGACCGTTCCCCTTAATCCGGCGCTGGTCCTTGCTGCGTCGTGGTTTCCCATTCCCATCCCTGACTTCGGATGTACTTGGGTCGCTGGTACTTCATCTTGCTAGCCAGCTATCCTCTCCCGCGCAAAAGCGGGTCATGAGGCTTGTTAGTGCGGCCATTGTTCTTGGCTTTTCCTGGCTAAGGTGTCTGACGAGCCATTCATCTCGGACATTGTGTTTAAAAGCTGCTAAGGCTTCGGCATCCGGACAGTCGACTATTTGGTTATTTTTGGTGAGGAACCTGTTCCAGAATTTTCGAGCTGACTCTCCGGGCTGTTGGGTTATGTGACTTAGATCGTCTGCGTCCGGAGGTCGGACATAGGTTCCCTGGAAATTGGCCCGAAAAGCATCCTCAAGCTCTTCCCAACTACCAATGGTGTTTTCGGGGAGGCTTTTAAGCCATTGCCGGGCTGGCCCTTTGAGCTTGAGGGTAGGTATTTTATGGCGTGGAGATCATCTCCTCGGCCATGTGTATGTGGAGGATATAATCCTCAATCCAGACTCGAGTGCATCGTTACGTCGTATGCCTCTATGTATACGGGCTTGAATCCGCTGGAAATTCATGATCCGGCACCTCATCGGTGAAACATAGAGGTGCACGGCGCCCTGTATTTGGGTGTGCCGTGACGTTCGGATATTTGATGTGTTGTATTGCTCGCCAGAACTTGTTTCCTTGGCCCGTAGATAGATCTAACTGGGCCATCCTTTTGGTGCGAATCCTTATGCGAATCGCGTGCTGGGCTTGTGTGCGGCGCCGCTTGCCACTCTACGTTTGCCATGTGGTCGTCTATATGACCCGGCGGCCTCTTTGTTTTTTGATCGTGGGGGCTCTACGGCCTCCTCATCGAATTCGGGCAGTAGTTTGCACTTTGGGTAGCTCTTTGCTTGGCGGTTGTCGCCATATTTGTCTGTAGTGTTGAGTAATTTACTCCATCTCATTGGTCGTCTTCCGCTGTTACGAGCCTCTGTTTTGCTTTTTCAAGCTACGCGCAGTAGCGAGGAGCTCTATGTGGAGGTTCTTCTGATCCAATGACGTGTCCGGCGTGAGATCGTCCGGACTGTTGTCCTTGTCGGGGACGGGTTGTTTGTCCAAGTTGGTCTGTTCGGATGGTTGCTCAATGGCATGTTCGTCGTCGGCCAGCTCACCCTGCTCTATGGCTTGGTCTGTGTGGGCGCTATCTTTGTCGAGGTGGGGTTTTGAGCGGAGCTTACGCCGCCACTTTGACTGCTTCCCGAGGGAATTTTCTTTCACAGCGTCTCGTCGTTCCTCGTTATCGCTTCCCTTAGGTGTGTCCGCCATATATATATATATATATATCGTAAGTTGAGGTGGCCATCCAGTGCCCTATGGGCGCTGGTTCTTGGTCGTCTCCGGCGTCGTCGTCCATATTGTCGATGTCCTCGGAGTCAAAGTCGAGCATGTCTGTTAAGTCATCGACAGTGGCTACAAAGTGGGTGGTGGGTGGGCGTTGAATTTCTTCGTCGTCTGAATCCAAACCTTCCTAACCGTAGTTCGGCCAGGGCTCCCCTGACAAAGAGAGAGACTTTAATGAGTTCAGGATATCGCCAAAGGGCGAGTGCTGAAAGATGTCCGTGGCGGTGAACTCCATAACGGCGCGATCGGATTCGACGGCAGGGCGCTGGAGATTCGGAGTCCGACACCTGGGAGTCACGAGCTTTGCAAAGGACAGGGATGGTGTTCGGCTCAATCGCCAAGAGATTTCAGCCCCGAGGCGGTGTCCAACCAACCGTCCTCGTCGCGAAACCGGCTCCGGATTAAGGGTCGAGCGGCATGAGTGCGGCCTCGTGGCACTTGTTCGACGGCAGAGCTAGATCGTACCCATCGAGACAAAGGCGGCACGCTCGGCCGTGGCTCGAATCCGTCGAAGGTCAAGTCTCCGCGGACATCGGCCGTATAGTTCAAGCTTCAAATCTGACCTGATGGCCGGGCGTAGCTTCGATCTTCTCCGGATGGCCTAGCGAATTGGCCCGCGATGCAAAGCCGCCGAATCTGAAGATCTGTCCGGGAGAAAAGTCTCACCCGGACTGCGTCGTTCTTGATGATTGAAGGAGCCATCGGGCCTATAGGTGACGACACGAGGAACTCTCAATGAAAGCACCAATGTCGGTGTCAAAACCGCGGATCTCGGGTAGGGGGTCCCGAGCGTGCGTCTAGGCGGATGGTAACAGGAGAAAAGGGACACGATGTTTTTACCCAGGTTCGGGCCCTCTCGATGGAGGTAATACCCTACTCCTGCTTGATTAATATTGATGATATGGGTAGTACAAGAGTAGATCTACCACGAGATCGAGAGGCTAAACCCTAGAAGCTAGCCTATGGTATGATTGTTGTTCGTCCCCACGGACTAAAACCCTTCGGTTTATATAGACACCGAATAGGGTTAGGGTTACACAGAGTCGGTTACAATGGTAGGAAATCTACATATCCGTATCGCCAAGCTTGCCTTCCACGCCAAGGAAAGTCCTATCCGGACAAGGGACGAAGTCTTCAATCTTGTATCTTCATAGTCTAGGAGTCCGGCCAAAGACGATAGTTCGGCTATCCGGACACCCCCTAGTCCAGGACTTCCTCAGGGAGGCCGGATCCCTCCCCTTCCTTTCTCTCTTCTCCTCTTTCCTTCCCCCTTATTTCGGCCTACATGGGGCGCCCTAGCCCCCTAGGGGCTGGTCTATCCCCTTCTTGGCCCATTAGGCCCATGTAGTTGTCGGGGGAATGCCTGGAACCCCTTCCGGTGACCCGATATGTACCCAGTACCCCCAGAACACTTCCGTTGTCCGAATATCATCGTCCTATATATGAATCTTTACCTCTCGACCATTTTGAGACTCCTCATCATGTCCGTGATCTTATCCGGGACTACGAACAACATTCAGTCACCAAATCACATAACTCATATAGTACAAAATTGACATCGAACGTTAAGCGTGCGGACCCTACGGGTTCGAGAACTATGTAGACATGACCGAGACACCTCTCTGGTTAATATCCAACAGCGGAACCTGGATGCTCATATTGGTTTCCACATATTCTATGAAGATCTTTATCGGTCGAACCGTAATGACAACATACGTTATTCCCTTTGTCATCGGTATGTTACTTGCCCGAGATTTGATTGTCGGTATCTTCATACCTAGTTCAATCTCGTTATCGACAAGTCTCTTTACTCGTTCCGTAATACATCATACCGTAACTAAATTATTATTCACATTGCTTGCAAGTCTCATTATGATGTGCCTTATCGAGTGGGCCCAGAGATACCTCTCCGATACTTGGAGTGACAAATCCTAATCTCGATCTATGCCAACCCAACAAACACCTTGACATACCTGTAGAGGATCTTTATAATCACCCAGTTACGTTGTGACGTTTGATAGCACATAAGGTATTTCTACGGTATCCGGGAGTCGCATAATCTCATAGTCGAAGGAATATGTATTTGACATGAAGAAAGCAATAGCAATAAAACCGAAGGATCAACATGCTAAGCTAACGGATGGGTCTTGTCCATCACATCATTCTACTAATGATGTGATCCCGTTCATCAAATGACAACACATGTCTATGGTTAGGAAAGTCAACCATCTTTGATTAACGAGCTAGTCTAGTAGAGGCTTACTAGGGACACGGTGTTTTGTCTATGTATTCACACATGTATCAAGTTTCCGGTTAATGCAATTCTAGCATGGATAATAAAAATTTATCATGATATAAGGAAATATAAAATAACAACTTTATTATTGCCTCTAGGGCATATTTCCTTCAAGGGTGGCGCCCCTAGGGTTTCCCCTAGGGGGGCGGCGGCCACGGCAGATGTGATCTCCCCTAGAGTGACTTGCCCCCAAGCTGGAAGGTGGGAAGCCCTAGGGGGGCGCCCCAACCCTTTTGGTTACGTGAGATGGGGTGAGGGGGGCGCTCACCCCTTAGTGGGATGGTTTTCCCCGTCCCGTTGGCCCATGGGGCCCCCCAACACTTGCCGGGCCCCGCAAAACCCCTTTCAGTGACACTGGTCATCACCCGGTATCCTCAGAACAATTCCGGACTCCAATACCCTTCATCCAATATATCAATCTTCACCTCGGACCATTCCGGAGTTCGCGTCACGTCCGGGATCTAATCTGGGACTCCGAACAACCTTCGGTAACCACCATAATGACTCAACTATACTTATATTGTCACCAAACGTTAAGTGTGTAGACCCTGCGGGTTCGAGAACTATGCAGACATGACCGAGACACCTCTACAGTCAATAACGAATAGCGGGACATGGATGCCCATATTGGTTCCTACATATTCTATGAAGATCTTATCGGTCGAACCTCGATGTCAAGGATTCAGCTAATCCCGTATGCAGTTCCCTTTGTCTATCGGTATGTTACTTGCCGAGATTCGATCGTCGGTATGTCCATACCTAGTTCAATCTTATTACCGGAAAGACTCTTTACTCGTTCCGTAATACAAGATGCCATGAATAACTCATTGGTCACATTTCTTGCAAGCTTATTGTGATGTTGTATTACCGTGTGGGCCCTGAGATACCTCTCCGTCATACGGAGTGACAAATCCCAGTCTTGATCCATGCCAACTCAACAGACACCCTCAAAGATACCTGCAGAGCACCTTTATAGTCACCCAGTTACGTTGCGACGTTTGGTACACACAAGGCACTCCTCCGGTGTTAGTGAGTTGCATGATCTCATGGTCATAGGAACGTATACTTGACATGCAGAAAAACGATAGCAATAAACTTGACATGATCATATGCTACGTTCATAGTTTGGTCTTGTCCATCACAACATTCTCCTAATGATGTGATCCCGTTATCAAATGACAACTCATGTCCATGGCTAGGAAACCATAGCCCTCTTCGATCAACGAGCTAGTCCGGTAAAGGCTTACTAGGGACATGTTGTTGTCTATGTATCCACACATGTATTTGAGTTTTCGGTCAATACAATTATAGCATGGATAATAAACGATTATCATGAACAAGGAAATATAATAATAACCACAGTATTATTGCCTCTAGGGCATATTTCCAACAATAGCAGCACGGTGCTTCCTTAGAATTTTTAGTAATATCTTTTCTTCATGCTCTATAAGGTTAGCACTAATAATAATAGGATATATCTTCTTTTCATCAACATAAGCATATTTCAAAGTATCAAGCAATTGTTTTAAATCAAACACGGGATCACCTTTAGGTGGAGGATGACCCCCTAGAGTTCCAACATGCAAATTTTGTTTAAGAGTAGGTTGTTGATCAAAGAATACTTTATCTATCTCATTTTGTTCATGCAAGTGCATATCATTTTCATGGTCTAGCAAATATTGTTCTAGCGGATCAGTCGGACTAAAGCTTCTGTCACACTAGCAACCCATCATCTAATAACTACTACACAATTGATAAGTCTCCAACGTATCTATAATATTTTTATTGTTCCATGTTGTTATATTATCAATCTTGGATGTTTTATAATCATTTTATATCATTTTTTGGTACTAACCTATTGAAATAGTGCCAAGTGCCAGTTGCTGTTTTTTCCATGTTTTTTACATCGCGGGAAATCAATATCAGACGGAGTCCAAATGCCACAAAACTCCACGATGATTTTTTATGGACCAGATGGAAGATGTTGGGCTCTGGTTGCACCTGGGGGGAGTCCCAAGGAGGGGACAACCCACCAGGGCATGCAAGGAGGCCCAGGCGCGCCCTTGTGGGTTGTGCCCACCTCGGGTGCCCCCCGGACCGCCTCTTTGCTCTATAAATACCCCAATATTCCATAAACCCTAGGGAGTCGACGAAATATTCATCCAGCCGCCGCAGAGTCCAGAACCACCAGATCCAATCTAGACACCATCTCAGATGGGGTTCACCACCTCCATTGGTGCCTCTCCGATGATGCTTGAGTAGTTCTTTGTAGACCTTCGGGTTCGTAGTTAGTAGCTAGATGGCTTTCTCTCTCTCGCTGAATTCTCAACACAATGGTCTCTTGGAGATCCATATGATGTAACTCTTTTTGCGGTGTGTTTGTTGAGATCTAATGAACTTTGAGTTTATGACCAGTCATATCTTTTTATATCCATTGAAGTTATTTGAGTTTCTTTGATCTCTTATATGCATGATATCTTATAGCCTCGTATTTCTTCTCCGATATTTGGGTTTTGTTTGGCCAACTTGATCTATTTATCTTGCAATGGGAAGAGGTGCCCGGTAGTTGGTTCGATCTTACGGTGCTTGATCCCAGTGACAGAAAGGGAAACAACACATATGTATCGTTGCTACTAAGGATAAAAAGATGGGATCTATATCTACGAAATAGATAAACAGATCTTGTCTACATCATGTCATCTATCTTATTGAATTACTCTGTTTCTCCATGAACTTAATACACTAGATGCATGCTGGATAGCGGTTGATGTGTGGAGTAATAGTAGTAGATGCAAGGCATGAGTCGGTCTACTAATCTTGGACGTGATGCCTATGTAATGATCATTGCTGGATATCGTCATAATTATTTGAGGTTCTATCAATTGCCCAACAGTAATTTGTTTACCCACCGTTTGCTATCTTTCCCGAGAGAAGCCACTAGTGAAACCTACGGCCCCCGGGTCTTCCTCATATATTTGCTTGCGATCTACTTTTCCTTTGCATTTTTATTCAGATCTATTAAACCAAAAATACAAAAACACTTTTCTGCACTTTATTTTATTTATGTTCTATTATTTCAATCTATTACAAATTTCTGGCATCGTTACCCGAAAGGGATTGATAACCCCTTTAACACGTCGGGTTGCGAGGTGTTGTTATTTGTGTGCAGGTGTTGTTTACGTTGTGTTGCTTGGTTCTTTTACTGGTTCGATAACCTTGGTTTCATCACTGAGGGAAATACCTACCGTCGTTGTGCTGCATCATCCCTTCCTCTTTGGGGAAATACCGACGTAGTCCTAGCAGACAGGAGCTTTTATGGCGCTATAGTAAGAGAGCAATCAAAAGGAATTTCTGGCACCGTTGCCGGGGAGGATCTTCAACATAACCAGGTTCCTAATCACAAATCTCATCTCCCCGCAATTTACATTATTTGCCATTTTCCTCTCCCCCAGTTCACAAAAATTTGCCGTTTTATTCGCCCTCTTTTTTCGTTCGCCGTTTTTAGTCAGATCTCTTCTTTGCTTGTGTGCCATATGTCTTTTATATGCTTGCATCCTCGCTTGCTAAAAATATATTTATATGTATCCCCATGCACTTGCTAATCTATTTAAAGATCCAATCATGATGAACCAATTGCTAGTGAGTTGAGTGCACTAGATTATCTTTATGAAGTTTTGCTTGAGAATCGTGAATCTGAAAATTGTGTTGAAGAAATTTATGAAGTGATTCATGATAGCTCCTTGAATGAAAAGCATGATTGCAATAATTTTACTATAGATTCTATTAATGTCAATTGTTCTATTAATATGCAAAACCCCAAGCTTGGGGATGCTTGTTTGTCATGTTCGCTACTTATTGCAATGATCATGATTGGGGTGATAATGCTTGAAAGGATCGATATGGTTGACTAGAGGGGGGGGGGGGTGAATAGGCAACTAAAAATTTTAAGCTTTTCTTTAACAATTTAAACCTTGCGACAAAATAGGTTGTCTAGATATGCAACTAAGTGGACAACCTATATGATGCAAACACAACTAGCACACAAGCAAGCAATAGATACAACACGAGTAAGCTTGCAAAAGTAAAGGCACGAAATAACCAAGAGTGGAGCCAGTGACGACGAGGATGTGTCACCGAAGTTCCTTCCTTTTAAAGGGAAGTACGTCTCCGTTAGAGCGGTGTGGAGGCACAATGCTCCCCAAGAAGCCACTAGGGCCACCGTAATCTCCTCACGCCCTCACACAATGCGAGATGTCGTGATTCCACTATTGGTGCCCTTGAAGGCGGCGACCGAACCTTTACAAACAAGGTTGGGGCAATCTCCACAACACTTGGAGGCTCCTAACACCACCGCGAAGCTTCACCACAATGGAGTATGGCTTCGAGGTGACCTCAACCGTCTAGGGTGCTCAAACACCCAAGAGTAACAAGATCCGCTAGGGATAAGTGGGGGGAATCGAATATCTCTTGGTGGAAGTGTAGATCAGGCCTTGTCACACAATCCCGAGCAAATCAACAAGTTTGATTGGCTAGGGAGAGAGATCGGGCCAAAATGGAGCTTGGAAATGGAAGAGGTGGTCAACTAGAGGTAGGAGACGCCCCTTTTATAGTCAAGGAAGAGATCCAACCGTTATCCACAAGTTCAGCCTGCGACATGCGGTACTACCGCTCCAGGAGCGCGGTACTACCGCAAGGCCACGCGGTACAACCGTGGAGGGCCACGGTACTTCCGCGGCAGCAGCAGAGGCCGGGACTAGCCTGACTGAGAGCAGTACTACCGCTTGCGTGGTACTATCGCTCCCCCTTGCGGTACTACCGCAAGGCAGGGAAGTCAAAGCCTACGAAGAGCGTGGATGAAGTAAAATACATCCGTGCCTACTTCCGCTGAAAATGAAATAGTGCAAAAACCCAACGCGGTACTACCGCGCACGAGGCGCGGTACTACCGTTGAGGCGCGGATGTTAAAAAATACATCCGCTCCTACTTCCGCGACGCAGTGGTACAAGGTATGAGGGCCACGGTACTATGACTCCAAGGGAGCGGTACTACCGTGGCCACCCGCGGTACTACCGCCCATGACGTGCGGTACTACCGTGTGGGCGCGGATGTAAAAAATTACATCTGCCCCTACTACCGTACCGGAGCAGCACTAGGCCTGGGGGCTACGGTACTAAGGCTCCAGAGGAGCGGTACTACCGTGACCCCCAGCGGTACTACCGCAAGTGCTTGCGGTACTACCGCTCCATAGAGCAGTACTACCGCAAGTACAGCAGTAGCCGTCAGATCAAGCACAACTAGGAAAACGGTGAGACGCTCCAAAGTGCAACGGAAAGGAAAGACATGTGTACGTGTTGATTCCACCCGAACCTTTCCGACGCGGACCCCCTCTTAATAGTACGGCTCTCCTACGACTCAAATCCACCAAAGAGAAACGTAGAACAACGCCGTCTTCAATAGTCTTCGAGGGGCATTGAATCGTCTCGTGCCTAGTGATGAAGCGTCTGAGAAACTCAAGGCACACGATTAGTCCGCAAAAGCATTGTCATCAATACCAAAACACCTAAGGGATAAATATGCCCTTACAATCTCCCCCTTTTTGGTGGATTGATGACAATACGGGATTTGCATATAGATGAGATAATATGAGCAGAGGCAAACCCCTCCTCTCTAGAATATAGACGAGCTCCCCTAGATGTGTGCAACCTGGATGGATGCTTTGGACTGCATAGCACACAAACTAGGATCACCACTCCCCCTATATTTTAGAGACAAAGGCACGATAACTAACATCTAAGCAGATCATAGCACAAAGGTAGCACAATATATCACAAGCTCGCTAAGATAGATAGAGTGCATATGTCTTACACCATATGAAGAAAAAGCAACTGAAACGAGGTTCAAACGAGGTTCAAACGAGAACGAGAAAAGCAGCAAACACACCGAACACGAACGACGACACATGACTCGCAAATCCCTACACTCTCTCCCCCTTTGGCATCGAGACGCCAAAAAGGCAGAGAGGACACCTACACACAAGTGGTGGCTCAAGCAGCAGGGAACTCATCCCAACCCTCTCCGTCGGATTCCTCAGCAGCAGGAATGGTCTCCTTGACGTCCTCCTCAGAATCAGTCCACCTGTAGCCTTGCTTCTCCATCCACTCGGCCTCTGGAGTGATGTGATCCTCAGAACCACCAGACACATCCTCGTTATACAGCTGCAAGATCTTCTTGTCCCGGCGGCGACTCTCCTTAGAAGCCACGTGAGTCTGTCTCGTCCCTTGGCTTGCATGCGTAAAAGAGTCTTCATCTTGTCCTTGACTTCTTGTCCCACGAAGGCATAGAGGAACTCAGGAAGGCCTAGCAGCACGGCCCTCGGCAACATCCTCGGCGTGACATCCTCCTCATCAACAGCAGCCCTAGCAGCAGACGCCAAAGACGAGTAGTAATGTTGGCCCGTTGGGCTTGACACATGAGCAGATGGATTCATGGCGAATCCAGATGGAGCAAGGAACTCCTCACCAGGAACATCTTCTCCCAAGTCTTGAGATCAGCAGAACAGATAGGGCCCATAGATAGGCACCTTGCGGTTGAACACCTGGCAGAGCTCACACCACATGATGTGTGAGACATCAAGTGGCTAAGTCTGAGACAAACGAGCCTCCTCGCAAATGAGCATCATATCCACCATATAGGCATGAACCTTGTCCTTGTCACCAATGCGAGGAACAAGGAGTTGCGGAAGATCGACACATGATATCCGAAAAGAGTTGAGCACCAACCCGTCTTGCCATTGGCGGCGCCTTCTCAACATAGTATGGTGCAAGCTTGTCCTTGTTGGCGGATTACAGAATTTGCATGGGGCAAACACCCACGGGAGTGTCGAGCCCGTCATCGGGAACTGGAGCAAATCCATGAACTCCTTCCAGTAGCGATCGACTTACGGCCATTGGTCATCCAGTCATCCTCCGCTCCTCATCGAGTGAAAGTATACCGAGGCAAAGAACCGCAGATAAGCTCGGGGTCATAATCAAGGTGAAAGGATATCACATGCTCAATACCAAACTGCTCCACCAAGTCGAGCCTCTCCAAAATACGCACGGAACTTGTCCTTCCGCATGTGATGCATATCAATCCATTTCACATCCACGTAGGTATTCTGCTTGTTTTTGATGACATCCAAATAGGTTAGAGTCTGTTTCTTGTTCCAAAACAGCTCACAACCTCTGATAGACGAACGAGGGGTCACATACGGGTGCAGTTGCCTGAGACGGACGTACTCATATTGTGGTATCTCGTCCATGCCCTTAGCGGGCTCCTTGTTCTTGCTTGCTGATGTCTTGACATGACGCTTGGGGGCAGAGGAGCCCTCTGGAGCTTCACCTGGGTTGCGCAGACGCTTGGAGCCGGTGTCACGACTGGGATTGGAACGGCGAGAACCACCACCTGAGACACACATGCAAAACACCAACGAAACGCAAAGAGGATCAATGCAAAGACCATGGCAAAGCACAAGAAAACACATAGAAAGTATACGTGAAAGTTGCCATGAGATAAATGTGAGCCACGGTAGTACTGCCAGAGCCTGCGGTACTAAAATTTTAGTACCGCTCCAGGTCGCGGTAGTACCGTGCGAGGCGCGGTAGTACCATGGTTGGAGCGGTAGTAAGGTGTTAGTGCCGCAGTGAGCGCGGTAGTACCGCGCCAGACAGGCGGTAGTACCGCACAAGTGGTAGTTCCGCGCCAGACGGGCGGTAGTACCGCATCGCGTCAGATCCAAACATCAGTTCGAATCTGAAAAGACCCGCGAAACCATGGCGGTGCTACGGTGATCAAATCTAGCACAGGACAGAAATACAAGTATAATTCCTACGCAAAGCTACTCTCCTTCATCCTACTCTTGCGTAGAAAGAGCCTAAGAATCTCTAGAACACACAAGTCTCCCCCAAAAAACCTAGAGGCAAGGAACTCAACAAAACGAGAAGGGGTTGGGGAAAGACCTTGGTCCATAGAAAGAGCACATGGTGGGGAAATATCCTACCAGAAGGAATCACGGGAGGGCAGCCGGAGGAGGAGATCCAGCGACGAACGCCGTCTCTGATCTTGAGCGTGAGAGAGAGAGACGACGTGGGGAGGGGAACTGCGAATGGGTATGGGGGAGTTAGAACTCCCCCTGCCCGTCCTTATCCCCACGCGCCCTTGTGGCGCGGTAGTACCGCATCTCATCGTGATAGTACCGCTCGGGCGGAAGTACCGCACCGTCGCGGTAGTACCGCTCACCCAGGCAGCAGTAAAAAAATTACTGCCGCGTGGGGGCGGTAGTACCGTGCTCCCCACACGCCGTAGTACCGTGGCTGGCTGCGGTAGTACCGTAGCTGGCCGCGGTAGTACCGTGAGCTCAAAACGCAGCAGGTTTCAACACGAGAAAAAGGTCTTTGCAAAGGAAACTTTTCACACAAAGGATACCATAGGAACATGCACAAACCAAAGGCATAAAGACAGCAAGAAACCACCATGCGACACAACCTCTCAAAAGGAGAGGGCGGTGGCCGGAGCCACCTATGTTTGAGTTAGATGGTATGGCACCGTGAATAATTATCCTTGGGCCCATGACCAAAACTCGTCTTTGAAGCACAAGTACCATAAAAAATGGCTAATGTGAAAGAGTTGATCTATTTATGCATAATGGGGGGAGGGAGAGTTCATTGAGAGAACAACACTCCCCCTATGTCCATGCCTACACCTAAACTAGACAACAAGTTGAGTGTGGTGAGGGGTGCAAGGGTTCAAGTCACATTGCTCGAATCAATGATATTTAGCTCATGCCTTAACTCGCGAAATCTTGCTTCATCCAAGGGCTTCGTGAAGATATCTGCAAGGTTATCGTGAGTGTTGACATACTTGAGCTCGATCTCCCCTCGCCTAATGTGATCCCGGATGAAGTGATACCGAATCTCAATATGCTTCGTCTTGAAGTGTTGCACCGGGTTGAGAGAAATCTTGATGGCACTTTCATTATCACACCAAAGAGGCACTTTGTCACAAGTGACACCGTACTCCTTTAAAGTTTGCCTCATCCATAAGAGTTGTGCACAACTACTACCGGCCGCCACATACTCCACTTCGGTGGACGAGAGAGACACACAACTTTGCTTCTTAGAAGACCAACTCACCAAAGAGCAACCAAGAAATTGGCACCCTCCGGAGGTGGACTTCCTATCCACTTTGTCTCCCGCCCAATCGGAATCCGTATAACCTTCAAGCTTGAAGTTTTCCCCTCTTGGATACCATAAGCCAAAGTTTGGGGTATGAGCCAAATATCGAAAGATTAAACTTGACCGCCACATAGTGACTTTCCTTCGGTGCGGCTTGAAACCGAGCACACATTCCCACACTCAACATGATATCCGGTCTAGATGCACAAACGTAAAGCAAGGAGCCAATCATGGAGCGATATACCTTTTGATCCACCGCTTTACCATTGGGATCAATGTCAAGTTGGCACTTGGTAGGCATTGGAGTAGAAGCCGGCTTGACATCACTTAGCTTGAATCTTTTTAGCATGTCTTGAGTATATTTGGCTTGGTTGATGAAGGTTCCTTCTCTTCTTTGTTTGATATCAAAACCAAGGAATAACTTCAACTCTCCCATCGAAGACATCTTGAACTTGGAGGTCATGAGGCGGCAAATTCCTCATTGAAAGCTTTGTTAGGGAACCAAAGATAATATCATCAACATATAGTTGGCATACAAACAACTCCCCTTTGACCTTCTTAGTAAAAAGAGTGGGATCGATTTGCCCCACCTCAAATCCACGATCAAGTAACAACTCGGTAAGGTGGTCATACCACGCACGTGGGGCTTGTTTAAGGCCATAGAGTGCCTTATCGAGTTGATACACATGATCCGGGAAGTAGGGGTCCTCGAACCCGGGGGGTTGCTTGACATAGACCAACTCATTAATAGGACCATTAAGAAAAGCACTTTTCACATCCATTTGTTGCAACTTAAAGTTGTGATGGGAAGCATAAGCAATCAACAAACGAATGGATTCGAGGCGAGCAACGGGAGCAAAGGTTTCACCGTAGTCGATACCCTCGACTTGGGAGTAGCCTTGTGCTACCAATCTTGCCTTGTTGTGAATGATGTTCCCATGAGCATCTTGCTTGTTCTTGAAAATCCACTTGGTTCCAATGACGTTGTGGTTCCCTGAAGGCCTTGGCACCAATCTCCACACCTTGTTGTACTCGAAGTTGTTGAGTTCTTCATGCATGGCATTGAGCCAATCTGATTCTTCGAGCGCCTCATAGACCTTTTGGGGTTCAACACAAGAGACAAACGCGTGATATTCACAATAGTTTGCCAATTGTCTACGAGTGCTTACCCCCTTTCTTAGGCTTCCAACCACATTCTCCATGAGATGGCCTTTGGTGGTGAGTTTGGAAGCAATCTTTGCGGCACGACGCTCTAATTCCTCCTCGGATGTGGAGGGAGGAGGATCGACTTGATACTCTTGAGCGCCGTCTTGAGCTTGATCTTGATCTTGAGCTTCTTCATGATCTTGAAGTTGCTCGAGGGGAGGAACTTGACCTTGGGCATCATTTGGAGGTTCACCACCATCTTGAGATTGATCTTGCCCTTGGTCTTGTTCACGAGGTTGAGGGCCTTTACTTTGTTCTTCGGAAGCGTGTGGGTCTTGAGTAGGTGATGGCTCCACATGAGTGGAGCATTGTCCTTCTCCTTCGGCCACAAGGGGTTCCTCAATGGGTAGAATATGACCAATACCCATTCTTCTTATGGCTTGGGGAGGAATTTCATCACCTACATCACAAGTACCACTTTGCTCCACTTGGGAGCCGTTATTTTCGTCAAACTCCATGTTACACGTCTCCTCAATGAGTCCGGTGGACTTGTTGAGAACACGGTAAGCATGAGAGTTTGTAGCATAACCAACAAATATGCCCTCATAAGCTCTAGCCTCAAATTTAGACAAACGAACACCTTTCTTGAGAATGAAACACTTACACCTGAACACCTGGAAGTACTTGAGATTGGGCTTGTTTCCGGTGAGTATCTCATAAGGATTCTTGTTCAACCCTTTGCGGAGATAGAGCCGATTGGATGCATGACATGCGGTGTTGATGGCTTCGGCCCAAAAGTTGTATGGAGACTTGAACTCCGTCATCATGGTCCTTGCCGCATCCATCAACGTCCGGTTCTTCCTCTCCACAACACCATTTTGTTGAGGGGTGTATGGTGCAGAATATTGATGCTTGATCCCCTCATCACTAAGAAACTCATCCAAGGTGTAGTTCTTGAACTCGGTGCCGTTGTCACTTCTTATTGTAAAGATCTTTGCATTATGTTGACGTTGAGCTTCATTTGCAAAGTCGATGACGGTTTGTTGAGTCTCACTCTTCCTCTTGAAGAAGTATACCCAAGTGTATCTTGAATAATCATCCACAATCACCAAGCAATACTTTCTACCCCCAAGACTATCAAAGGATGGAGGCCCAAAGAGGTCCATATGCAGGAGCTCCAAGGGTCTCCTCGAGTAGATGATAGTCGTGGGAGGGTGAGCCGTCTCATGAAGCTTTCCTTCGATACAAGCACTGCAAGCACGATCTTTAGCAAAACTAACATTTGTTAGTCCACGGACATGGTCCCCTGACTTTGCAAAGATCTCATATTGACGTGGGCTAAACGGCGATGCCAAAGCCATCCCACGTCAACTTTAGCCATTAGGCATGTCGCGGTCTTAGTGGGTTGCTCCGAAAAGTTTATCACATAGAGACCGTTCTCGACATGCCCAACAAAGGCTACTTTAAGAGTCTTGCTCCACAAGAGGGCCACGGTATCAATGTCAAAGAAGGTGGCAAAGCCCATGAGTGCAAGTTGACGAACGGAAAATAAATTGTATGCAAGGGACTCAACAAGCATGACTTTCTCGATCGTTAGATCGTGAGAAATGACAACCTTGCCAAGACCCAATACCTTAGAATGTGAGGCATCACCCCACTCGACATTGGTGGGCATAGATGGAATCTTTTGCACGTCCACCACCAAGTCCTTGCTTCCGGTCATATGATTTGTTGCTCCACTATCGAGCAACCATGATCCCCCACCGGAAGCAAACACCTACAAGAGATCAATGCTTGGTTTTAGGTACCCATTTAGTAATGGGTCCTTTGATGTTAATAACAAGGGTCTTAGGAACCCAAATAGACCGTTCAATGTACTCATAAGAAGAACCGACAAATTTAGCATAACATGCCCATCACTAGCACGGCACAACACATAAGAGGGGTTAAAGTCGCCGGCTTTATTGGGAGATATGGCTTTGCCCCTTTTGGCATCACCACTCTTCGCATTGTTCTTATTATCCTTAAGAGCACCCTCTCCCTCTTTCACAAAAGTTTGCTTAAGCGGGGGAGGTCGTTTGGTCTTGTTATTCTTCTTCTCTTCCTTCTTCTTGTTCTTGGACTTGGGTGAGAACCCAACTCCCTCCTTGCCCACAACTTCCTTTTGATTGCTCAAAATGTCATTTAGGTTCTTCTCACCTTGTATGCATGACACAAGACCTTTCTCGAGTTGTCCCTTCAACTTGGCATTCTCCCCACAAGATGCACATGCTCACAACACGGGTTAGTAGCATTTGCATTATCAATTAAGACCATGTGAGGAAATGTGGCCTTTTCCTTGGTTAGCTTAACTTGGAGTTGAGCATGAGACTCCTTGAGGTTTGCATGAGCACCTTTCAAGACCTTATGGGCCTTGTCAAGTACATCAAACTCCACCTTGAGTCTAGCATGATCAACCCCAAGGTTAGCCTTCTCGGAAGTTAGTACATGAGACACAACAAGAGCATGATCAAGATCTTTCTTTAATTTGGCATGGTCATCGTTGTGTGACTCCTCAAGAGCCAAATGATGTCCATGATCTTCCTCAAGAGCATTAGAGAGATCCGATATCTCATCGGCATAGTCACGACTATGACCTTCCATCTTAGAGATGGTTTCTTCGTGAGCCTCGATCATGTCATTGGCTTCACCAAGTTGTTCCAAGAGAGCAACAAAGTTCTTGGATTTGCCCTTGAGCTTACTCATGAAGGACTCAAATTCATTTACCTCCTCATTAGACCCATTACCATCATCAAAGCCAACCGTCGAAGAAGGATTAGGAATAATGGTGGTTTTGATGTTGGGGGTTACCTTGTTGGTGTCTTTAGCCATGAGACACTTGGCGGTGATGTTCTCGTTGGGTGAATCGAAGAGAGACACCCGGGGAGTTGTGGCAATGGCAACGTATGCCATGGCCATTGCTTCACTATCTTCATCATCATCGTCATCCTCACGGTATTCTTCTTGAACCACCAACCCGCGAGTAGGAGTCTTCTTGGTGAAGTTGTTCTTGTTAGGGAAGGACTTGGCCTTGTCTATTCGGATGAACTTGCCACCATTATCTTCCCGCTTCTTGTAAGGGAAATCCGCAACGAAATGGCTCACATTGCCACAGTTGAAACAAGTTCTAACTCGTTGCTTGCCCTTGAGGCCACTTGAGCTGTTCTTCTTGAAGTTGGGTCTTGTATTCTTCTTGCTCCAAAATTGTCTTGAGGCAAGAGCCATGTGCTCATGATAATAATATTTCGTGTCTTCGGGGTTGCTCTCCTCATCTCCTTCTTCTTCCTATTCTTCCACACTAACCTTGGCCTTCAATGCAAGGTTGGGCTTCTTTGCCCTTTGAGAACGGAGCACCGCATTGTCGGCGGTCTTGTACAAGATGCTCATTGCAACGAACTCATCCAACACTTCACTTGAGGTCATGGAGTGGAAGTCCGGTCTTTGACGAATGATGGAGGACATGGCCTTGTTGTAGGGCATCATGGCCTTGAGGAACTTGCGCTTGATCCAATTGTCATCCATGTCCTTGCTCCCATGATCTCGTAGTGAGACCGCGAGTTTGGTCACTCTTCGAAAGAGCACATGGGGTTCTTCATCTTCTTTCATTGCAAACTCATCGGCTTAATCTTGTACCACTTCATAGTTGGAGCGTTGAATGCTAGCACTTCCTTGATAGAGAGACACAACGCATTGCCACGCGTCTTTGGCCATGGCATGAAGTCGAAGGTGAGGGTGATCTTCGGGAAGGATTTCATCTTGGATGATGAAGAGAGCACTCTCATTGAATTGATTATCCACGGCTTCTCGAGGGGTGAAGTTGTTTGGGTCATGTGGATAGAAACCTTCTTCAATGATTCTCCAAAGGTTAGTATTCACATGTTTTAAATGGCGCTTGAAACGATACACCCAAGAATCAAAATCCTCATTTTTCACAATCTTAGGAGGAGGACCGGCATGATTTAAATGAGTAGAGGGAATCGGTCCTCCATAAATTGGAGGTTCCACATGGGCAAAGATGCCGGTGCCATTTCTACCACTAGTAGAAGGACTCTTTTCACTGTTATCTTCCCCCTTGTCGGAGGTAGCATCCGTCACCTTGTTAGTGGGATCACCCACTTTCATCGACGAGGTGGACAGTTTAAGACCTTCAAGAAATTTAGTAAGCATGCTTTCAACCTTGGTCGTCATGGAGTCTTTCAATGTGTCAAGAGCCACATTGAATTCCTCACAAGAGACCGAGGTTCCCCATCGACCGTGAGCGAGATAGGATTCACACGGTGCTCCTCTACACCGTCTGTGGTGTCAACCATACTCTTCGGACGGTAAAGTCCTTAATAAAGAGACGAGGCTCTGATACCAATTGAAAGGATCGATATGGTTGACTAGAGGGGGGGGGGTGAATAGGCAACTAACAATTTTAAGCTTTTCTTTAACAATTTAAACCTTGCGACAAAATAGGTTGTCTAGATATGGAACTAAGTGGACAACCTATATGATGCAAACACAACTAGCACACAAGCAAGCAATAGATACAACACAAGTAAGCTTGCAAAAGTAAAGGCACGAAATAACCAAGAGTGGAGCCGGTGAAGACAAGGATGTGTTACCGAAGTTCCTTCCTTTTAAAGGGAAGTACGTCTCCGCTAGAGCGGTGTGGAGGCACAGTGCTCCCCAAGAAACCACTAGGGCCACCGTAATCTCCTCACGCCCTCACACAATGCGAGATGCCGTGATTCCACTATTGGTGCCCTTGAAGGCGGCGACCGAACCTTTTTTACAAGGTTGGGGCAATCTCCACAACACTTGGAGGCTCCCAACACCACCGCGAAGCTTCACCACAATGGAGTATGGCTTTGAGGTGACCTCAACCGTCTAGGGTGCTCAAACACCCAAGAGTAACAAGATCCGCTATGGATAAGTGGGGGAATCGAATATCTCTTGGTGGAAGTGTAGATCGGGCCCTTGTCACCCAATCCCGAGCAAATCAACAAGTTTGATTGGCTAGGGAGAGAGATCGGGCCAAAATGGAGCTTGGAGCAACAATGGAGCTTGGAAATGGAAGAGGTGGTCAACTAGAGGTAGGAGACGCCCCTTTTATAGTCAAGGAAGAGATCCAACCGTTATCCACAAGTTCAGCCTGCGACCTGCAGTACTACCGCTCCAGGAGCGCGGTACTACCGCAAGGCCACGCGGTACTACCGTGGAGGGCCACGGTACTTCCGCGACAGCAGCAGAGGCCGGGACTAGCCTGACTGAGAGTACTACCGCTTGCGCGGTACTACCGCTCCCCCTTGCGGTACTACCGCAAGGCAGGGAAGTCAAAGCCTACGAAGAGCACAGATGAAATAAAATACATCCGTGCCTACTTCCGCTGAAAAAGAAATAGTGCAAAAACCCGACGCGGTACTACCGCGCACGAGGCACGGTACTACCGTTGAGGCGCAGATGTAAAATAATACATCCGCTCCTACTGCCGCTACGCAACGGTACAAGGTATGAGGGCCACGGTACTACGACTCCAAGGGAGCAGTACTACCGTGGCCACCCGCGGTACTACCGCCCATGACGTGCGGTACTACCGTGTGGGCGCGGATGTAAAAAATTACATCCGCCCCTACTACCGTACCGGAGCAGCACTAGGCCTGGGGGCTACAGTACTAAGGCTCCAGAGGAGCGGTACTACCGTGACCCCCAGCGGTACTGCCGCAAGTGCTTGCAGTACTACCGCTCCATAGAGCAGTACTACCGCAAGTACAACAGTAGCCGTCAGATCAAACACAACTAGGAAAACAGTGAGACGCTCCAAAGTGCAATGGAAAGGAAAGACATGTGTACGTGTTGATTCCACCCGAACCTTTCCGACGCGGACCCCCTCTTAATAGTACGGCTCTCCTACGACTCAAATCCACCAAAGAGAAACGTAGAACAACGCCGTCTTCAATAGTCTTCGAGGGGCATCGAATCGTCTCGTGCCTAGTGATGAAGCGTCTGAGAAACTCAAGGCACACGATTAGTCCGCAAAAGCATTGTCATCAATCACCAAAACACCTAAGGGATAAATATGCCCTTACAATGTTTCTTATGATCTTGAAAATTTATTTAAGCCTCTTGATGAATATGTTTGCGATAATATTGAAAGTGGGTTTGGAAGAGTGTCAACTTTAGCTAAAAATAATCCCACATATTTGGAGAGTGTTCAGTCTTATAATTTTTTTGATGAAAGTCGGTTTGGAGAGGTCATGACTTTATTTGATGACAATCCCACTATTTTGGAAGAGTGTCAACTTTGCATGCATGTGGATCTTAAAGAGAAAATTTTATATGATAGTTATATTATTGAATTTGATTATGATCCTACATATAATTATTATGAGAGAGGAAAATATGGTTGTAGAAATTTTCATGTTATTAAATTTCCTCTCGTTATGTTGAGATTGTGAATGTTTTATTCCTCTCCTTTGCGTATGCTAGATATTTCTTGTCTTGACAATTTGTTTTCTTATAAAATTCCTATGCATAGGAAGTATGTTAGACTTAAATGTGTTTGCAACATGTTTCATGATGCTCTCTTTGTGTTTCAATTATTATCTTTCGTGTGAGCATCGTTCAAATCTTATGCCTAGCTAAGGGCGTAAAACTATAGCGCTTGTTGGGAGGCAACCCAATGAATAAATTTTATTTTTGCTTTTTCCTTTCTGTTCTTGATTGTTAGCACAATTATGCTACTATTATGATTGTGGTTTTTTGTGTTGTAATTAGTGTTTGTGCCAAGTAAGGCCTTTAGGATCTTCTTGGGTGATAGTTGTTCGATCTTGCTGAAAAAGACAGAAACTTTGTGCTCACGAAAATAATTTTCATAAATCACGGTACAGTGCTTTTGCCCTGATTCGTTTTGCAGAAGATTAATATACAAATTACCCTGGTCGTCCTAATTTGGTAGAATTTTGGAGTTCCAGAAGTATTCTCAAAAGTCAGATTGCTACAGACTGTTCTGTCTTGACAAATTCTGTTTTCTTTGTGTTGTGTGCTTATTTTGATGGCTCTATGGTTTTCTTTGCTGAGTTTTTTCCATAGAAAAGTTGGAATACAATAGATATAATACAAAAACAAAATATGAATTGGTTTAATACAACACTTATAGTAGTGATTTATTTTTCTTACACTAACGGATCTCACGAAAGTTTTGTTGAGTTTTGTGTGATTGAAGTTTTCAAGTTTTGGGTTATCTTACGATGGATGAAAGAAGAATAGAAGAGCCTAAGCTTGGGAATGCCCCGGCATCCCAAGCTATTATCCAAGAATGAGCAACGAACTAAGCTTGGGGATTCCCCCGAGTGGCATCCCCTCTTTCTTCTAGCGACCATCGGTATTTTACTCGAGGCTATATTTTTATTCGTCACATGATATGTGTTTTGCTTGGAGCGTCTTGTATGATATGTGTCTTTGCTTGTTTTATTTTGTGTTTTAAGTCATCAATCCTTGCTGGACACACCTATTTGAGAGAGACAAAATTATATCATGACTTGTTAGAATTGCTCTCTATGCTTCACTTAAATATTTTATATATGAGCTAGGACTTGCTCTAGTGCTTCACTTATATCTTTTTGAGGACGGTGTGCTTAGTATTTTTGAAGAAATGCTCTCTTGCTTCACTTAGATTTATTTGAGAGTTAGTAAAATATTGAAGTTCTCTCTTGCTTCAATTAAATTATTTTGAGAGAAAGAAAATTTGTTATGCTCATGATCTTCACTTATATTTGTTTGAGCTTATGAAAAGCAACACATGAAAATTAGTCCCAAAGTGATAGATATCCATGAAGGATAAAGAAAAAGAAAAAAAATGTCATGAAGATCATTGGAAAAAAAACTTGATTCTTAGTAATAGTTTTGAGATATGATAATGTGATATGTGAGTTATGTTGATGAGTAATTGTGCTCTAGTAAAAATATTGGTGTTAAGGTTTGTGATTCCCTATGCATGCACGAATGTCAATAATCATGCAATGCAAATTATATCCTACTTGTGGTGCATTATTAGGTGTTAATTATGCTTAATGCTTGCTTATGAGATTATTCGTTTCTTGGTTGGTCGCTTGTCAATCTTTTTACTAGCCTTCATTTTGCACTAAGTATGACCTCTACTTGTGCATCCGAAATCCTTTAAACCAGTTTTGCCACATGAGTCCACTATATCTACCTATACGTGGTATTCTTTTGCTGTTCTAAGCAAATTTGCATGTGCCATTGAGGGAGTCCTGGTCTAGGGGGTCCTCGGGTGTCTGGGCTATGTGATATGGGCCAGATTGATGGGCCGTGAAGATACAAGATCGAGGACCTTCCCCCGTGTCCGGATAGGACTCTCCTTTGCGTGGACGGCAAGCTTGGCATTCGGATATGAAGATTACTTTCTCTGTAAACCGACTCTGTACAACCCTAGCCCCCTCCGGTGTCTATATAAACAGGAGGGTTTAGTCCATAGAGGCAATTATAATCATACAGGCTAGACATCTAGGGTTTAGCCATTACAATCTCGAGGTAGATCAACTCTTGTAATCCCTATACTTATCAAAGTCAATCAAGCAGGAAGTAGGGTATTACCTCCATTAAGAGGGCCCAAACCTGGGTAAACATCGTGTCCCTCGCCTCTTGTTACCTTTGATCCTTACACGCAGTTCGGGACCCCCTACCTGAGATCTGCCGGTTTTGACACCGACATTGGTGCTTTCATTGAGAGTTACTCCGTGTTGTCGATAGAAGGATCGATGGCTCGCCTTGTCATCAACGACAAAATCACCTCTAGAAGGGCCCTAGTTCCTAGGCAGATCCTCCAAGTCGGCAGTTTCAACATAGGCGCCCGCCCGGCCGTTAAGCCCAAGGCGGTCTCCCAGATTGCCAAAAATCATCTCCGCATCAACCCCGAAAGCGTCGATAAGATGGATCCGGCAGATATCTCGTCGTGAAACGAATTGCTAGATCGCATCGTCGCCCTGGGGGTCACAACAAATTACGATATGATTGAGCTTAAACCCGATCAGAGGGAAATCAGGTCTCCACCTATCACCCACCTGGTGACTGTCGTGGAAGAACAAGTTGAGGATACCGCTACTCCTATGTTGAAAACAAACTATGTTCGGATCTCCGAGCCCTGCAAGCCAGATACTCATCTTCGAGAAGAGATCATCTATCCTACGAACATAGCATCAGGTGCCGAGTCTAAAAACCCCCAGGACACTCCGAACCCTGGGCCAATGACCTCAGGAATTTTTCAAAATCTAGATTCCACAGTGGGTCAGGGTCTGGATTTAAGCCCATCCACCCACCACAATCAATACTCTCCAAGAAATTCCGGTCCCCCGAACATATGCGACCTAATGTATATACGAAAGCAACCTCAGGAAATAGTCCGTCATTTTTGGGCTAGATTCCTACTTGTTAAAAACAAGATTAAAGATTGCTGCGACGATGATGCGATATCAGTCTTTTGAAGCAACTGTACGGACGAGGGGATCCTCAATGCCCTCAATAGACGTCGCATACTGCACTTCGCAGATTTGGCACACATAGTACTGAAGTATTGCACAATGGAAAGCGCTTGGAAAGCCCAGACAGCTCGGTGGGAACCACCGGCCTTTAAGCCACCCACTAACCGGGCAAAAATGATGCACCCTTACGGGGCACTTGGTCATCACTTCACGGACAGGAAAACTAAACCCTTAACGGGACACATAACTGTCCTTGATGAATGGCTCGACAAGCCTTGTCAGATACACGCGATGCCGGATTCCGAACCAACACATAGCCTTCGGGCATGTTGGATACTCCGACAGGTGACTAAAAGCGGCAAGGCCTTCCTCATCAACACTACCCCGGCGAGGTACTCCCCCGAGGACAGCGATCTCAATGTGTTTACGGTCTTCAAGACCCTTTCTTCAAATAATCGGCGTAAAAGGGCGCTCCACGACCTCGCCGAAATTAACCAAGTAACCGCACTGAACCCTTGGAACGACATGGTTATAACCTTCAACGCCACTGATGAACCACGGGTCCGATCAGTCCGAGCACCAGCCGCCTTAGTTCTCAATCCAATTGTGGATGGCTTTCGGCTTACTAAAGTGCTCATGGACGGAGGCAGCGGATTAAACCTCATTTACAAGGACACGCTCGACAAAATGCAAATAGATAATAGCCGCATCGAGCAGAGCAGTACAACTTTTCGAGGTATTATCCCTAGCCGAGAAGTGCGGTGTGATGGAAAAATAAAACTTGATGTGGTATTCGGCATGCCTGAGAATTACAGGTCCGAAGAATTAATCTTCCAGGTGGCGCCTTTCAACAGCGGATATCATGCCCTGTTAGGGCGACATGCATTCACACGCTTTCAATCCATACCCAATTACGGGTACATGAAGCTCAAAATGCCCGGGCCCAACGGAGTTATCACTATCGCTAGTGATCCGGACATAGCACTCCGCGCCGAAAACAAAACCGCATCCTTGGCCCTCGAGGCACTGTCCGAAGCCCTTGCGGCAGAGGAGCTCACCGCTCCGCGTCCCACAGTGGATAGAGACGATGTAATTCTTGATAAAAGGCCTAAATCCACTTCTTTCAAGCCAGCAGATGAAATAGTCAAATTCCAAGTCCACCCAACGGATCCCAATAAAACAGCTTCCATTGGGGCACAACTGGATCCGACGGTTGACGCCGCATTGCGCACGTTCTTGCGCGAGAATTGGGACATCTTTGCCTGGCACCCTTCGGATATGCCAGGAATCCCACGCGCGCTGGCCGAACATAGTCTCAATATATTTAAGGGATACAAACCAGCCAAGCAAACGCTGCAGCGATTCTCCGAACCCAAACGACACGCTATGGGTGGGGAGCTAGCCAAGCTACTCGAAGCCGGGTTTATCAGACAGATCAAACATCCGGACTGGCTAGTGTAGGATCGAAAGTATGTCTAGAGGGGGGTGATTAGACTACTTGACCAAATAAAAATCTAGCCTTTTCCCAATTTTAGTTCTTGGCAGATTTTAGCAACTTTAGAACAAGTCAAGCAATATTAACACAATTCAAGCAAGCATGCAAAGAGTATATGAGTAGCTGAAAGTAAAGCATGCAACTTGCAAGAATGTAAAGGGAAGGGTTTGGAGGATTCAAACGCAATTAGAGACACAGATGTTTTTGTCGTGGTTCCGATAGGTGGTGCTATCATACATCCATGTTGATGGAGACTTCAACCCACGAATGGCCGTCGCCGACAAAGGACTTGCCTCACTAGCGTTAGATAAGATTTGAGTGGAAAGCAACTTGGGAAAGGCTAGAGATCAAGATTCATATGGTAGGATTGGAATATCTTGGCCTCAACACAAGTGTAGGTGGTTCTCTCTCAGAAAATGTGTATTGGAAGTGTAGGTTCATTCTGATGGCTCTCTCCACGAATGAAGAGGGGGTGGAGGGGCATATATAGCCTCCACACAAAATCTAACCGTTACACACAACTTACCAATCTCGATGGGACCGAATTGACAAACTCGGTCGGACCGATTCAGCAAATCTAGTGACCGTTAGGATTTTCGGTGGGACCGACATGCAACTCGGTAGGACTGATATGGTTAGGGTTAGGGCATACCGTAATCTCGGTGAGACCAATTACACAAACTCGGTGAGACCGATTTTGGTAATAAGCTAACCAAAGAGTTGGTCAGGTAAACTTGGTGGGTCCGATTCGCTCATTTCGGTGAGACCGAAATGTTACAAAGGGAAATAGAGAGTTTACATTGCAATCTCGGTGGGACCGATCGCTCATCTCGGTAGGACCGAAACGTTATGAAGGGAAACAGAGAGATTACAATCCCATCTTGGTGAGACCGAGATCCCTATCGGTGAGACCGATTTGCCTAGGGTTTGTGGCAGTGGCTATGACATCTGAACTCGGTTTCGCCGGATAGAAAGAATCGGTAGGGCCGAGTTTGACTTTTGGTTTAGGTCATATGTGGATGTGAGAAAGTATTTGAGGGCTTTGGAGCATATCACTAAGCATTTTGAGCAAGCAAGCCATTAAGCAACACCTCATCCCTCCTTGATAGTATTGGCTTTTCCTATAGACTCAATGTGATCTTGGATCACTAAAATATAAAATGTAGAGTCTTGAGCTTGAGCTAATCCCTTTGTCCTTAGCATTTTGAGGGGTCCACTTTTCTCATCCATGCCATGCCAATCATTGAGCTTTCCTGAAATATTAGTCTTGAAATAGTGTTAGCTCAATGAGCTATATGTTGTTAGGAATTACCAAAACCACCTAGGGATAGTTGCACTTTCAATCTCCACCTTTTTGGTAATTGATGACAACATATAGATCAAAGCTTCGACAAATGATAATAAGAGTGAAAAACATTGTCGCTTTGAGAAGTATGTGAAAAGCAAGAGCTCCCCCTAAATTTGTGCATGGTTTAAGATTTGCTTTGGACTGCAAATGCACAATGAGTTAGGATCATGGGTTACTCTTCCATGTCACATACATCTTGGTGGAGCGCTCAAAATGATAATAAATAAATACATGCACTCATCACCAAGCAAAGTGAATGATCATATGGGAGATAAAAGGATAAAATCATCCAACAAGCCTTAAGGTAGCATATGATCAAACACATGATCATCCAAGTATCTCACAAATGCATAAAGTATCTCAAACAAGCAAATAAAGTTCAACCACCAAAACAAGAGAGAACAAAAGCAACACTCTCTCTCGAAGCCTATGATCTATACATTTTTCTCCCCCTTTGGCAACAAGTTACCAAAAAGTTCATAGAAAATGCATATCACTAAATCGACTCTCAGGCTTGGTCTTCAGGTGGTGTTGTAGACAGAACTCCAAGAATGAAGGCATCAGTCGATGTAGATGGTGCTGGAGGAGTAGGTGTTGTAGCTGGTTGCACAGAAGTTGTAGCTGGTGCAGATGTAGTGGCTCTGGTGTCTGTAACAGGCACTGCAGCTGATCTCTGGCTCCTGGGCACTATGGCAAAAGCATCAGTAGTAGTCTTGCCCTTCCTCTCCTGCATATCATCCTGAAGTTGCTCAACAACTGACTGTATCTCAGTGACCTTCACATCCATGTCATAGAACTTCTGCTCCATAATCCTCTCCAAGCTCTCCTGGTTTCGAGTCAGGGTGGCCAGTCACTTCTCAATCCTTAGAGTGGAGGCAATCAAGTAGCCAAGCTGATCATGCTTGCTCTTCAGGAAGTACTGAGATGCCTCATCCATGGTTGGTATCTTTGCAGTCTTTTCTGTCCTTGCCTTCTCCCTTTTTGCTTGTGCTTGCACAGAAGATGGTTCATCTTCATCCATCACCACTGTGTTGTCCTCAAAATCTGGATAGACAGGCATGTGTTCCTTGTCCAAGAGGTACGTGCATGTGCCCATCTTGGAGTTGATGAGCTCCTGGATCTATGGGGTATACCCACAACTTCTCTTCTGATCTGCAGCAGTCCTCTTGATAGTTTCCACTATGAGGATCATGACCTTGAAATTTTGAGGCACATCAAATATGTGAAGTAGGTTGATGGCATGGCCTTTGATCATCTTGTGATCTCCAGATTTAGGCAAAAGAGTGTGCCTGAGGATCCAGTTGATTGTTAGCAGTCCTGACAGAAGATAATGTACTGAGCCAAACTTGTGTATCTCAATAGCAGCATCTGGGATCTCTCTGTACATGTGTGCCATGGAGTTGTGATCCTTCTTCTTCTTGGCATAGACATCCAAGTCATCCTCATTCTCCTCAGGAGCATTGATCAACTTTGCCCATCTTCAACTGATGATTGGTACCTAGTACCTTCAGACATCCAGACAATTCTTCCATCTGGGTAAAAATGAGCTGTGGAGTAGAACTGCATAATAAGCTCATCATTCCACTTTGTGAGCTTCTGCCCAACAAAGTCATCCACTCCACAAGCATTGAAACTGTCATACACTCCTAGATAATGCTCTTCATTCTTCCTGATGTACTCCCAGTCTAACCATCTCATATCACAGACAATTGGCTTCTTGTCAAGCAGCACTGTCTCATAGAAGTCCTTCTGTTCCTTTGTATGGAACCTGTAGTCCACAACAGTTCTTCTCCTGAGTGCATAGGGATCAGTCAATCTCCACTGTTTGAGTCCTGCATCCCTCCTGAGCTTCCTGTCCTCAGCTACTGGATGAGCATCATTGTGATCTGGAATTTTGGGCTTCAACTTTCTGAAGACATGTTCCTCATCTTCTTCTTCTTCAACAATAGCTTCAGGCACTGGGGCCTTGTTCTTCTCTGCAGCTGGAATACTCCTGGTGTTCCTCTTGGGTGCAGATTTGGGCTTTGGAGCAGCTGCCTTAGGAGCTTCTTTGGGCTTTGATGAAGCAGCCCCTGACCTGATGGCATCACCCATAAGCTTTTGAGGTTTGGGTGCTGGTGCAGCAACATCTTCCTCTTCTTCTTCTTACATCATGGAAGGCCTTCCAACAACCCTGGCCATGGTCTTATTGACCCTTTCCTTCCTCTTCTTCCCTTCTGTAGCAGCCTCTTTGGGTTTAGATTCCAAAGATGCTTGAGTGGAGGCTCTGGCTTTAGACATGGGAATCCTTTTGGCAGGTGCTTTGGTCTTCATACTAGGCTTAGTGGCAGCAGCTGCGCCATACTCCTTCTTGAGCACCTTCTTCTTGGAAATGGCCTCATCCTCAACAGCCACATAGTCTTCATCCCCAGAATCTGAAGTTCTCTTCTTTACGGTCTGGTAGCTTCCTTGGGTAAGTTCTTTGGGTGTGCTCCTGCTACCCTCATCTCGAGCTGCTAGAGGGACTAGTGCCCTCACTCATGTGAACCTGCTCCTCGACTTGTTTCATTGTCACTCTGATCGGACATATTGCAAACTCGACGAAGACCCTCGTGAATAGTTTATAGATGAGGTAGAGTGGATGAGCATCACAAAATACAGAGGTTTTTGCAAAAGAATGACTCAAAAACTTAGTTTTAGTTTTCCACAGAAAGCATTTTGGATCTACCGATTTGTAAACTCGGTGATACCGAAGCAGCTTTTGGAACCTAAACTGGTGAAATCGGTCAGACCGAGTCACAGTTTGGTGGCACCGAGACTGCTAGGGTTTCACAAAGTCCTGAACTCGGTCTGACGTAGAGGGGGGGGGGGTGATTAGACTACTTGACCAAATAAAAATCTAGCCTTTTCCCAATTTTAGTTCTTGGCAGATTTTAGCAACTTTAGAACAAGTCAAGCAATATTAACACAATTCAAGCAAGAATGCAAAGAGTATATGAGCAGCGGAAAGTAAAGCATGCAACTTGCAAGAATGTAAAGGGAAGGGTTTGGAGGATTCAAACGCAATTGGAGACACAGATGTTTTTGTCGTGGTTCTGATAGGTGGTGCTATCGTACATCCACGTTGATGGAGACTTCAACCCACGAAGGGTAACGGTTGCGCGAGTCCACGGAGGGCTCCACCCACAAAGGGTCCACGAAGAAGCAACCTTGTCTATCCTACCATGGCCGTCGCCCATGAAGGACTTGCCTCACTAGCTGTAGATCTTCACGAAGTAGGTGATCTCCTTGCCCTTACAAACTCCTTGGTTCAACTCCACAATCTTGTCGGAGGCTCCCAAGTGACACCTAGCCAATCTAGGAGACACCACTCTCCAAGAAGTAACAAATGGTGTGTTGATGATCAACTCCTTGATCTTGTGCTTCAAATGATAATCTCCCCAACACTCAACTCTCTCTCACAGGATTTGGATTTGGTGGAAAGAAGATTTGAGTGGAAAGAAACTTGGGGAAGGCTAGAGATCAAGATTCATATGGTAGGAATGGAATATCTTGGCCACAACACAAGTGTAGGTGGTTCTCTCTCTCAGAAAATGTGTATTGGAAGTGTAGGTTCGTCCTGATGGCTCTCTCCATGAATGAAGAGGGGGTGGAGGGGTATATATAGCCTCCACACAAAATCTAACCGTTACACACAACTTACCAATCTCGGTGGGACCAAATTGACAAACTCGGTCGGACCGATTCAGCAAATCTAGTGACCGTTAGGATTTTTGGTGGGACCGACATGCAACTCGGTAGGACCGATATGGTTAGGGTTAGGGAATAACGTAATCTCGGTGAGACCGATTACGCAAACTCGGTGAGACCGATTTTGGTAATAAGATAACCAGAGAGTTGGCCAGGTAAACTCAGTGGGGCCGATTCACTCATTTCGGTGAGACCGAAATGTTACAAAGGGAAACAGAGAGTTTACATTGCAATCTCGGTGGGACCAATCGCTCATCTCGGTAGGACCGAAACGTTACGAAGGGAAACAGAGAGATTACAATCCCATCTCGGTGAGACTGAGATCCCTATCGGTGAGACCGATTTGCCCAGGGTTTGTGGCAGTGGCTATGACATCTGAACTCGGTGACGCCGGATAGAAAGAATCAGTAGGGCCAAGTTTGACTTTTGGTTTAGGTCATATGTGGATGTGAGAAAGTAGTTGAGGGCTTTAGAGCATATCACTAAGCATTTTGAGCAAGCAAGCCATTAAGCAACACCTCATCCCTCCTTGATAGTATTGGCTTTTCCTATAGACTCAATGTGATCTTGGATCACTAAAATATAAAATGCAGAGTCTTGAGCTTGAGCCAATCCCTTTGTCCTTAGCATTTTGAGGGGTCCACTTTTCTCATCCATGACATGCCAATCATTGAGCTTTCCTGAAATTTTAGTCTTGAAATAGTGTTAGCTCAATGAGCCATATGTTGTTAGGAATTACCAAAACCACCTAGGGATAGTTGCACTTTCAGCTAGCAAACATGGTCATGGTGCCGAAGAAGGATAAATCCTGGCACTTGTGTGTCGACTTCAAGGACCTTAATAAAGCCTTCCCTAAGGATCCCGTCCCACTACCTTGCATCGACCAGATCATTGACGCAACTGCAGGACATGACTCACTGTGCTTTCTAGACGCATACTCCGGATACCATTAAATCAAAATGAAGGAATCGGACCAAGCCGCAATGGCATTCATCACCCCATGCAGGCCCTTCTGCTTCAACACCATGCCTTTCGGACTCAAAAACGCCGACACCACATACCAACGCATGATTCAAACGTGCCTGGAAAAAGCAAATCGGCAAGATAGTTGAGGCATACGTAGATGATGTAGTCATCAAAACTAAGCACGTCGAGTCATTGGTGGATGACTTACGCCTTACATTCGACAACTTCCAAAGATATGACATACGAATCAATCCGGAAAAGTGCGTTGTCGGCGTTCCCGCCGGAAAACTGCTTGGGTTCATTGTTTCCAATAGAGGAATCAAAGCAAACCCAGCCAAAATCCGAGCCCTGTTACAGTTGGCTACTCCAAGAGACCTCAAGCGGGTCCAAAAACTAGCCGGGTGCGTGGCAGCTTTGAGCCGCTTTATCTCCAGATAAGGAGAAAAGGCACTGCCATTGTATCGCCAGCTCCGACGCACCGACCACTTTGCGTAGACGGATGCTACCTCTTGAGCATGTGTTTGATTTCCCTTGAAGAGGAAAGGGTGATGCAGCAAAGTAGCATAAGTATTTCCCTCAGTTTTTGAGAACCAAGGTATCAATCCAGTTGGAGACTACACACAAATCGCTACCTGCACAAACAATCAAGAACCTTGCAACCAACACGATAAAAGGGTTGTCAATCCCTTCACGACCACTTGCAAAAGTGAGATCTGATAAAGATAACAAGATAAATATTTTAGGTATTTTTGTTGTATAGATTGGAAAGTAAAGATTGCAAAATAAATAGTAAACTAGAATTGTAGATTGGAAAATTATATGATGTAAAGTAGACCCGGGGCCATAGGTTTCACTAGTGGCTTCTCTCAAGATAGCATATATATTACGGTGGGTGAACAAATTACTGCCGAGCAATTGATAGAAAAGCGCATAGTTATGAGAATATCTAGGCATGATCATGAACATAGGCATCACGTCCGTGACAAGTAGACCGAAACGATTATGCATCTACTACTATTACTCCACACATCGATCGCTATCCAGCATGCATCTAGAGTATTAAGTTCATAAGAACAGAGTAACGCATTAGGCAAGATGACATGATGTAGAGGGATAAACTCAAGCAATATGATATAAACCCCATCTTTTTTTCCTCGATGGCAACAATACAATACGTGTCGGTTCCCTTTCTGTCACTGGGATCGAGCACCACAAGATTGAACCCAAAGCTATGCACTTCTCCCATTGCAAGAAAGATCAATCTAGTAGGCCAAACTAAATCGATAATTCGAAGAGACTTGCAAAGATATTTAAATCATGCATAAAAGAATTCAGAGAAGAATCAAATATTGTTCATAGATAATCTTGATCATAAACATACAATTCATCGGATCTCGGCAAACACACCGCAAAAAGTATTACATCGAATAGATCTCCAAGAAGATCGAGGAGAACTTTGTATTGAGATACAAAGAGAGAGAAGAAGCCATCTAGCTAATAACTATGGACCCGAAGGTCTGTGGTAAACTACTCTCACATCATCGAAAAGGCTATGGTGTTGATGTACAAGCCCTCCGTGATCGAATCCCCCTCCGGCATATCGCCGGAAAAGGCCCCAAGATGGGATCTCACGGGTACAGAAGGTTGCGGCGGTGGAAAAGTGGTTTCGTGGCTCCCCTCGATGTTTTCAGGGTATAAGAGTATATATAGGCGAAAGAAGTAGGTCGATGGAGCGACAAGGGGCCCACGAGGGTGGGGGCGTGCCTACCCCCCCTAGGCGCGCCTTCCTACCTCGTGGCCGCCTCGTGGCTTCCTTGACCTCCACTCCAAGTCTCCTGGATTGCGTTTGTTCCAAAAAAGATCCTCGCGAAGGTTTCATTCCGTTTTGATTCCATTTTATATTCCTTTTCTGCGAAACACTAAAATAGGCAAAAAACAACAAATTCCACTAGGCCTTCGGTTAATAGGTTAGTCCCAAAAATAATATAAAAAGGTATATTAAAGCCCATTAAACATCCAAAACAGATAATATAATAGCATGGAACAATAAAAAATTATAGATACCTTGGAGACATATCAAGCATCCCCAAGCTTAATTCATGCTCGTCCTTGAGTAGGTAAATGATAAAACCGAATTTTTGATGTGGAATGCTACCTAACATAATTTTTCAATGTAATTCTCTTTATTGTGGCATGAGTGTTTAGATCCGAAAGATTCTAGACAAAGTTTTAATATTGACATAAAAATAGTAATACTTCAAGCATGCTAACCAAGCAATTATGTCTTATCAAAATAACATTGCCAAAGAAAGCTTATCCCTACAAAATCATATAGTTTGGCCATGCTTCATTTTCGTCGCACAAAATGCTCCCATCATGCGCAACCCCGATGACAAGCCGAGCAATTGGTTCATATTTTTTAACGCGCTTCAGCCTTTTCAACCCATACGCAGTACATGAGCGCAAGCCATGGATATAGCACTATAGGTGGAATAGCATATGATGATGCGGGTTATGTGAGAAGACAAAAAAGGAGAAAGTCTCACATTGACATGGCTAATCAACGGGCTGTGGAGATGCCCATCAATTGATGTCAATGCAAGGAGTAGGGATTGACATGCAACGGATGCACTAGAGCTATAAATATATGAAAGCTCATCAAAAGAAACTAAGTGGGTGTGCAGCCAACTTGCTTGCTCACGAAGACCTAGGGCATTTTGAGGAAGCCCATCATTGGAATATACAAGCCAAGTTCTATAATGAAAAATTCCCACTAGTATATGAAAGTGACAAAATAAGAAACTCTCTATCATGAAGATCATGGTGCTATTTTGAAGCACAAGTGTGGAAAAAGGATAGTAACATTGTCCCTTCTCTCTTCTTCTCTCATTTTTTTGTTTGGGCTTCTTTGGCCTCTTTTTTATTTGGGCTTCTTTGGCCTCTCTTTTTTCGTCCGGAGTCTCATCCCGACTTGTGGGGGAACCATAGTATCCATCATCCTTTCCTCACATGGGACAATGCTCTAATAATGATGATCATCACACTTTTATTTATTCATAACTCAAGAATTACAACTCAATACTAGAAGAAAAATATGACTCTATGTGAATGCCTCCGGGGTGTACCGGGATATGCGATGAATCAAGAGCGACATGTATGAAATAATTAAGAAGGTGGCTTTGCCACAAATACGATGTCAACTACCTGATCATGCAAAGCAATATGACAATGATGGAGCATGTCATAATAAACAGAACGGTGGAAAGTTGCATGGAAATATATCTTGGAATGGCTATGGATATGCCATAATAGGTAGGTATGGTGGCTGTTTTGAGGAAGATATAAGGAGGCTTATGTGTGATAGAGCGTATCGTATCACGGGGTTTGGATGCACCGACGAAGTTTGCACCAAATCTCGAGGTGAGAAAGGGCAATGCACGGTACCGTAGAGGCTAGCAAATTGCGGAAAGGTAAGAGTGCGTATAATCCATGGACTCACATTAGTCATAAGAACTCATATACTTATTGCAAAATTTTATTAGCCCTCGAAGCAAAGTACTACTACGCATGCCCCTAGAGGGATAGATTGGTAGGAAAAGACCATCGCTCGTCCCCGACCGCCACTCATAAGGAAAGCAATCAAAGAACACCTCATGCTTCAAATTTGTCACACAATGTTTACCATACATGCATGCTACGGGACTTGCAATCCTTAACACAAGTATTCCTCAATTCCACAATTACCCAGCTAGCATGACTCTAACATTACCATCTTTATATCTCAAAACAACTACCAAGTATCAAAGTATACAATGCACTCTATATGAAAGTTTTTATTACACCCATCTTGGATGCCTATCATATTAGGACTAATTTTATAGCCAAAGCAAATTACCATGATGCTCTAAAAGAATCTAAAAATAATATAAGTGAAGCATGAGAGATCAATAATTTCTATAAAATAAAACCACCACCGTGCTCTAAAAGATATAAGTGAAGCACTAGAGCAAAATTATCTAGCTCAAAAGATATAAGTGAAGCACATAGAGTATTCTAATAAATTCCGATTCATGTGTGTCTCTCCCAAAAGGTGTGTACAGAAAGGATGATTGTGGTAAACAAAAAAGCAAAGACTCAAATCATACAAGATGCTCCAAGCAAAACACATATCATGTGGTGAATAGTAATATAGCCTCAAGTAAAGTTACCGATAGACGAAGACGAAAGAGGGGATGCCTTCCGGGGCATCCCCAAGCTTAGGCTTTTGGTTGTCCTTGAATTTTACCTTGGGGTGCCTTGGGCATCCCCAAGCTTAGGCTCTTGCCACTCCTTATTCCATAATCCATCAAATCTTTACCCAAAAACTTGAAAACTTCACAACACAAAAGTCAAAAGAAAATATCATGAGCTCCGTTAGTATAAGAAAACAAACCACCACCTTAAAGTACTGTAATGAACTCATTATTTATTTTTATTGGTGTTAAACCTACTGTATTCCAACTTCTCTATGGTTCATACCCCCCCGATACTAGCCATAGATTCATCAAAATAAGCAAACAACACACGAAAAACAGAATCTGTCAAAAACAGAACAGTCTGTAGTAATCTGTATCAAACGTATACTTCTGTAACTCCAAAAATTCTGAAATAAATTGGTGGACGTGAGGAATTTATCTATTAATCATCTGCAAAAATAATCAACCTAAAATCACTCTCCAGTAAAAATCCGCATCTAATCTCGTGAGCGCAAAAGTTTCTGTTTTTTACAGCAAGATCGCAAAGACTTCACGCAAGTCTTCCCAAAGGTTTTACTTGGCACAAACACTAATTAAAACATAAAACCACATATAAACAGAATATAAATGAATTATTTATTACTAAACAGAAACAAAAATCAAGGAACAAAAATGAAATTGGGTTGCCTCCCAACAAGTGCTATCGTTCAACGCCCCTAGCTAGGCATTGAGATTTCGATGATGCTCACATGAAAGACAAGACTTGAAGTGCAAAGAGAGCATCATGAAACACGTGAAAAACACATCTTAGTCTAACATACTTCCTATGCATAGGCATATTATAGGCAAACAAATTATCATAGCAAGCAAAAACTAGCATATGCAAGGAAGTGGAAAGAAACAATAGCAATCTCAACATAACGAGAGGTAATTTTGTAACATGAAAATTTCTACAACCATATTTTCCTCTCTCATAATAATTACATGTGGGATCATAAGCAAATTCACAAAATAGCTATCACATAAATTTTCTCTTCATGATCCACATGCATGCAAAGTTGACACTCTTCCAAAATAGTGGGATTATCATAAAATAAAGTCATGACCTCTCCACACCCACTTTTCTCAAAAATTTCATAAGATTGAACATTCTCCAAATATGTGGGATCTAAAGTTGACACTCTTCCAAACCCACTTTCAATAATATTGCAAACACTGTTATCAATCTCATATTCATCATGGGGCTTAAATAAATTTTCAAGATCATAAGAATCACTATCACCCCAATCACGATCATTGCAACAAGTAGAGGACATAGCAAAACTAGCATCCCCAAGCTTAGGGTTTTTCATATTATTAGCACAATTTAAATCAATAGAATTTATAATAAAATAATTGCAATCATGCTTTTTATTCAAAGATCTATCGTGAATCGCTTCATAAAGTACTTCATCACAATTTTCAGATTCACGAATTTCAAGCAAAACCTCATAAAGATAATCTAGTGCACTCAACTCACTAGCAATAGGTTCATCATAATTGGATCTCTTAAAGAGATTAGCAAGTGGATGACGATCCATAAACTTTTAGCAAGCGAAGATGCAAGCAAAAAGATGGTACATGGCAACATAAGATCAAACAGAAGGAGGGCGAAGAAAAGGCAAAGGTGAAGTGGGGGAGAGGAAAACAAGAGGCAAATGGAAAATAATGTAACGCGAGGGATAAGAGTTTGTGATGGGTACTTGGTATTTCCTGACTTGAGTGTAGATCTCCCCGGCAACGGCGCCAGAAATCCGCACGTTGACGGGAGATCAAATCTTGACTTGAGTTGGCGTAAACCTCCCCGGCAACGGCGCCAGAAATCCTTCTTGCTACCTCTTGAGCATGCGTTGGTTTTCCCTTGAAGAGGAAAGGGTGATGCAGCAAAGTAGCATAAGTATTTCCCTCAGTTTTTGAGAACCAAGGTATCAATCTAGTAGGAGACTACACACAAATCGCCTAGTACCCCGCACAAACAATCAAGAACCTTGCAACCAACGCGATAAAGGGGTTGTTAATCCCTTCACGGCCACTTGCAATAGTGAGATCTGATAAAGATAATAAGATAAATATTTTTGGTATTTTTTTTGTATAGATTGGATAGTAAAGATTGCAAAATAAATAGTAAACTAGAATTGTGGATTGGAAACTTATATGATGTAAAGTAGACCCGGGGGCCATAGGTTTCACTAGTGGCTTCTCTCAAGATAGCATATATATTACGGTGGGTGAACAAATTACTGCCGAGCAATTGATAGAAAAGAGCATAGTTATGAGAATATCTAGGCATGATCATGAACATAGGCATCACGTCCGTGACAAGTAGACCGAAATGATTATGCATCTACTACTATTACTCCACACATCGACCGCTATCCAGCATGCATCTAGAGTATTAAGTTCATAAGAACAGAGTAACGCATTAGGCAAGATGACATGATGTAGAGGGATAAACTCAAGCAATATGATATAAACCCCATCTTTTTATCCTCGATGGCAACAATACAATATGTGCCGGTTCCCTTTCTGTCACTGGGATCGAGCACCGCAAGATTGAACCTAAAGTTGAGAACTTCTCCCATTGCAAGAAAGATCAATCTAGTAGGCCAAACTAAACCGATAATTCGAAGAGACTTGCAAAGATATTTAAATCATGCATAAAAGAATTCAGAGAAGAATCAAATATTGTTCATAGATAATCTTGATCATAAACCCACAATTCATCGGATCTCGGCAAACACACTGCGAAAAGTATTACATCGAATAGATCTCCAAGAAGATCGAGGAGAAATTTGTATTGAGATCCAAAGAGAGAGGAAGCCATCTAGCTAATAACTGTGGACCCGAAGGCCTGTGGTAAACTACTCACACACCATCAGAAAGGCTATGGTGTTGATGTAGAAGCCCTCCGTGATTGAATCCCCCTCCGGCAGATCACCGGAAATGGCCCCAAGATGGGATCTCACTGGTACAGAAGGTTGCGGCGGTGGAAAAGTGGTTTCGTGGCTTCCCTCGATGTTTTTAGGGTATAAGAGTATATATAGGAGAAAGAAGTAGGTCAGTGGAGCTACGAGGGGCCCACGAGGGTGAGGGCACACCCTCCTACCTAATGGCCGCTGAGGGAGTCCCAGATTAAGGGGTACTCGGGCGTCAGGCCTGTTATCCATGGGCCGGACTGATGTGCTGTGAAGATATGAAGACCGAAGACCGTACTTGTGTCCGGATTGGACTCTCCTTGGCGTGGAAGGCAAGCTTGGCGACCTACTATGAAGATTCCTTCTTATGTAACCGACTCCATGTAAACCCTAGATCCCCCCGGTGTCCATATAAACCGGAGGGGTTAGTCCGGAAAGGACACACATTACCATATTCAGATAGGCTAGACTTCTAGGGTTTAACTACGATCTCGTGGTAGATCAACTCTTCTAATACTCATATTCATCAAGATCAATAAAGCATGAAGTAGGGTATTACCTCCATAGAGAGGGCCCGAACCTGGGTAAACATCGTGTCCCCCGTCTCCTGTTACCATCGACCTAGACGCACAGTTCGGGACTGTTGGAAATATGCCCTAGAGGCAATAATAAATTAGTTATTATTATTATTATTATATTTCCTTGTTCATGATAATCGTTTATTATCCATGCTATAATTGTATTGATAGGAAACTCAGATACATGTGTGGATACATAGACAACACCATGTCCCTAGTAAGCCTCTATTGACTAGCTCGTTGATCAATAGATGGTTACGGTTTCCTGACCATGGACATTGGATGTCGTTGATAACGGGATCACATCATTAGGAGAATTGTGTGATGGACAAGACCCAATCCTAAGCCTAGCACAAAGATCGTGTAGTTCGTATGCTAAAGCTTTTCTAATGTCAAGTATCATTTCCTTAGACCATGAGATTGTGCAACTCCCGGATACCGTAGGAATGCTTTGGGTGTACCAAACGTCACAATGTAACTGGGTGGCTATAAAGGTGCACTACGGGTATCTCCGAAAGTGTCTGTTGGGTTGGCATGAATCGAGACTGGGATTTGTCACTCCGTGTAAATGGAGAGGTATCTCTGGGCCCACTCGGTAGGACATCATCATAATGTGCACAATGTGACCGAGGGGTTGATCACGGGATGATGTGTTACAGAACGAGTAAAGAGACTTGCCGGTAACGAGATTAAACAAGGTATCGGCATACCGACGATCGAATCTCGGGCAAGTACTATACCGCTAGACAAAGGGAATTGTATACGGGATTGATTGAATCCTCGACATCGTGGTTCATCCGATGAGATCATCGTGGAACATGTGGGAGCCAACATGGGTATCCAAATCCCGCTGTTGGTTATTGACTGGAGAACGTCTCGGTCATGTCTGCATGGTTCCCGAACCCGTAGGTCTACACACTTAAGGTTCGATGACGCTAGGGTTATAAAGGAAGTTTGTATGTGGTTACCGAATATTGTTCGGAGTCCCGGATGAGATCCTGGACGTCACGAGGAGTTCCGGAATGGTCCGGAGGTAAAGGTTTATATATGGGAAGTCTTGTTTTGGTCACCGGAAAAGTTTCGGGTTTTATTGGTAACGTACCGGGACCACCGGGAGGGTCCCGGGGGTCCACCAAGTGGGGCCACCATCCCCGGAGGGCTGCATGGGCCAAGTGTGGGAGGGGACCAGCCCCAAGTGGGCTGGTGCGCCCCCCCCCCCCACAAGGGCCCAAGGCGCCTAGGGTTTGGGGAGGGGGGCGCACCCACCTAACTTGGGGGGCAAGTTTCCCCTCTTCCCCCCCTTGGCCGCACCCTAGATGGGTTTTGGGGGCAGCCGCACCCCTTGGGGTGGGAACCCTAGGGAAGGCGCAGCCCCCTCGCTCTCCCCTGTATATAGTTGAGGTATTCGGGGCTGCATACATAAGAGTTTCACCTCTCCCTGGCGCAGCCCTACCTCTCTCCCTCCTCCTCTCCCGCGGTGCTTGGCGAAGCCCTGCAGGATTGCCACGCTCCTCCACCACCACCACGCCGTTGTGCTGCTGCTGGACGGAGTCTTCCTCAACATCTCCCTCTCTCCTTGCTGGATCAAGGCACGGGAGACGTCACCGGGGTGCACGTGCGTTGAACGCGGAGGTGCCGTCCGTTCGGCACTAGGATCTCCGGTGATTTGGATCACGACGAGTACGACTCCTTCAACCCTGTTCTCTTGAACGCTTCCGCTTAGCGATCTACAAGGGTATGTAGATGCACTCTCCTTCCCCTCGTTGCTGGTTTCTCCATAGATAGATCTTGGTGACACGTAGGAAAATTTTGAATTTCTGCTACGTTCCCCAACAGGGACCCTGAAAGCACAAGTGCTCCCTAGGTGGTTTTGGTAATTAATGTCAACATATCTCTTGTTGGACTAACACTTTTATCTAGTATGTTTCAGATAAGTTCAACAATGGAGTGGCATGGACTAAAGGATGTGGGAACTCCTTCAAGATGCTAAGGACAAAGAATTGGCTCAAGATTCAAGCTCAAGACTCTTCATTTTACATTTTAGTGATCCAAGATCACATTGAGTCTATAGGAAAAGCCAATACTATCAAGGAGGGATGAGGTGTTGCTTAATGAGCCTCTTGCTTCATGTGCTTAGTGATATGCTCCAAATACCCTCAACTACTTTCCCACTTCCACACATATGTCCTAAAACCTAAAGTCAAACTCGGCCCCACTGATTCTTCCTATCCAGTGCCACCGAGTTTTGATGTCTTAGCCACTGCCACAAACCCTAGGCAAATCGGTCTCACCGATAGGGATCTCGGTCTCACCGAGATGGGATTGTAATCTCTCTGTGTATGTCCATTGTCAAAATCGGTCTCACCGAGTTTAAGCAATCGGTACTACCGAGATTACAATGCAAACTTTCTGGTTCACTCATTATCGAAATCGGTCCCACCGAGTTTGAGTAATCGGCCCAACCGAGTTTGCCTGACCAACTCTCTGGTTAGCTAATTACCAAAATCGGTCTCACCGAGTTTGTGTAATCGGTCTCACCGAGATTACGTTATGCCCTAACCCTAACCATATCGGTCCTACCGAGATGCAAATCAGTCCCACCGAAAACCCTAACGGTCACTAGGTTTACTAAAATCGGTCTGACCGAGTTTGTTGATTCGGTCCCACCGAGATTGGTAAATTGTGTGTAACGATTAGATTTTGTGTGGAGGCTATATATACCCCTCCACCTCCTCTTCATTCGTGAAGAGAGCCATCGACCGAACCTACACTTCCAAAGATCTTATTTCGAGAGAGAACTACCTACTCATGTGTTGAGCCCAAGATATTCCATTCCTACCATATGAATCTTGATCTCTATCCTTCCCCAAGTTGCTTTCCACTCAAATCTTCTTTCCACCAGATTCAAATCCTATGAGAGAGAGTTGAGTGTTGGGGAGACTATCATTTGAAGCACAAGAGCAAGGAGTTCGTCATCAACACACCATTTGTTACTTCTTGGAGAGTGGTGTCTCCTACATTGGCTAGGTGTTACTTGGGAGCCTCCGACAAGATTGTGGAGTTGAACCAAGGAGTTTGTAAGGGAAAGGAGATCGCCTACTTCGTGAAGATCTACCGCTAGTGAGGCAAGTCCTTCGTGGGCGACGGCCATGGTGGGATAGACAAGGTTGCTACTTCGTGGACCCTTCGTGAGTGGAGCCCTCCGTGGACTCGCGCAACCGTTACCCTTCATGGGTTGAAGTCTCCACCAACGTGGAAGTACGATAGAACTACCTATCGGAACCACGCCAAAAACATCCATGTCTCCAATTGCGTTTGAATCCTCCAAACCCTTCCCTTTACTTTCTTGCAAGTTGCATGCTTTACTTTCCGCTGCTCATATACTCATTGCATGCTTGCTTGTTATGTATTGAAAAAGTTAAACTTGTGCCTAAACTTCACTTAAACTTTAATAAGGTTAAAAACTGGAACTTTGGTACTTAGTGTCTAATCACCCCTCCTCTAGACACCTCTTCTCAAGATCCTACAAGTGGTATCAGAGCTTTGGTCTCCATTGCCTTGGTTTAATCACCATTGGAGGAAGATGGATGAGTCTACTTCGGGGAGTCCCAGTCATAGTGCCTATTCTTGATGGAGAGTATTTTCATGAGTGGAAAAATGAGATGCTTGTAATTTTCAATCAATATCATTTGAACAAGTACATTGCTAGCCCTTGTGCTCCTCATGTTGATCCTATGCATCCTACCCTTGATGAATCTGTTGACATGACTAGGAATCTTAGAACTGATAATCTTATCACTAGAGGCTTGGCTAGAAACTTGATTATAATCTTGCCTACTTTTGAGTGTGCCTACACTATATGGAAATTTCTTGAGGAACGCTTTCCAAATTATTCCTTGAAAAATCTAGATGAAATTCTCTACAAGTCTATTGCTTTGAGTAAAATGAATACTAGTGATCCTATGTTTGGTGATCGTCTATTTGAACTTACCGACCTCATGCGTGCCAAAGGATATGTTGGAATTATTAGTGATATTATTTCCGAAGCTATAAGAATTCATAAGCAAGATCATTGTCAAACTCACTCTAACGAATTACCCTCTCTAGGACTTGATCCACCACATGACGATGTTGAACATGGATACTATGATGAGGATGATGATAGTGATTTCGATCTTGATGATGCAATGAGACATTTTGGTCTTATGGCAAATCTTCAGGGATATGTATCAGGAGGAAAGGAATGGGTTCTTGATAGTGGATCTACCGATCACATGACCGGAGATAAAGACATGTTTCGTGAGCTTGCTGAAAATGATAGTCCTCGAAAGTTTGTCGCTTTCGGTGACAACTCAAAGGGTAAGGTGGTTGGCCTCGGTAAGGTGGCCATCTCACATGATAGCTCCATTCAAAATGTCATGCTCGTTGAATCTCTTGGCTACAACTTACTTTCAGTATCTAGACTTGCTGATTTCGGTTTCAATGTCCTATTTACTGAAATTGATTGCCAAGTGTTTCGTCGAGACAATCATAAAATGGTCTTTACCGGTGTGCGTAGAGATGATCTATACATTGTTGATTTCACTAAAAAGGCTCAACCTAAAAGTTGCTTCATTGCTAAATCCTCAAAAGGTTGGTTATGGCATAGACGATTAGGTCATGTTGGCATGAGAAACCTTAACAAGCTTATTAAAGGGAATCATATCCTTGGAGTTAACGATGTCATATTTGATAAGGATAGACTGTGCAGTGCTTGTCAAGCAGGTAAATAGGTTAGAGGAAGGCATCCCGTGAAGAACATCATGACCACAAAGAGGCCACTCGAGCTACTTCACATGGATCTCTTTGGTCCCAACTCCTACAAGAGTCTCGGTCGAAATTCTTTTGGTCTAGTTATAGTTGATGATTTTTCAAGATTTACGTGGGTGTTCTTTCTCGATGATAAATTGCAGGTCCAAAAGATCTTCAAAAACTTCGCTAGAAAGGCCCAAAATCAATTTGAAGTAAAGATCAAGAAGGTTCGCAGCGACAATGGAACGGAGTTCAAGAATGCAAATGTGGACACCTTTTTTGACGAAGAAGGGATTTCACACGAGTTCTTGGCTACGTACACACCTCAACAAAATGGAGTTGTTGAGTGAGAGAACCGGACGCTCATCGAAATGGCGAGAACGATGCTTGATGAGTACAAGACACCGAAGCACTTTTGGGCAGAAGCGGTTGAGACAGCTTGTCATGCAACAAATTGCTTGTATCTTCACAAGCTACTCGGCAAGATGGCATACGAGCTCCTCACCGATAACAAAACCCAAGTTGGATACTTTTGAGTATTTGGCTCAAAGTGATACATTCTTGATAAGCATCGTCGTTCTAAATTTGCTCCTAAGTCTCAGGAAGGTTTCCTACTAGGTTATGGCTCAAACTCTCACACTTACCGTGTCTACAACAATTTCACCCGAAAGGTTGAAGAGACGGTAGATGTGAAGTTTGATGAATCTAATGGCTCGCAAATAGAGCAATTGCCAATTGATGTAGGGGACAAAGACCCTTCGGAAGCAATCCAAGACTTGTCTATTGGCAAGGTCCGTCCAACGGAGGTGAAGGAGAGTACCTTGTCTATTCAAGTGGAAGCTTCTACTTCACGACAAGGTGAACCAAGAGTCGATACGGAAGCATCCACAAGTGGGACACACCAAGATGAAGAAAACGAGGAAGTGCATCATCACGAACGTCAACAACCTCCTTCTCCACCACGACAAGAGAATGACAACGCCAACAATGAAGAAGGCCAAGAAGAAGAACAAGATGAAGATTATGTTCAACGAAGACCCAAGCAAAATCTTTCACGAGTTCGAGCAAGAATTGCTAAAGACCATCCCGTCGAGTAAATCTACAATGATATTCAAACCGGGAGAATCACTCGCTCTAAAACTCGTTTAGCTAACTTTTGTGAAAACTATTCTTTCATCTCTACAATTGAACCTATGAAGGTTGAAGAAGCATTGGAAGATCCGGATTGGATAAATGCTATGCATGAAGAGCTACACAACTTTGAGAGGAATCAAGTTTGGACATTGGTTGAGAAGCCCGACAACAACCACAACATCATTGGTACCAAATGGGTGTTTCGCAACAAGCAAGATGAAGATGGACAAGTAGTTCGCAACAAAGCATGTCTCGTCGCCCAAGGCTACACACAAGTCGAAGGTATGGACTATGGTGAGACTTATGCTCCCGTTGCTAGAATTGAGTCCATTCGCATCTTACTTGCCTATGCTAATCATCATGATATCACCTTGTACCAAATGGACATTAAAAGTGCTTTTCTAAATGGTGAAATAGAGGAGGAAGTCTATGTTAAGCAACCTCCCGGCTTTGTCAATCCTAAGAAACCCAATCATGTTTACAAACTTCACAAAGCTCTTTATGGTCTTAAACAAGCTCCTAGAGCATGGTATAAATGCTTGACCAAGTTTCTTCTTGAAAAAGGCTTTGAAATTGGGAAATTTGATTCCACACTTTTTACTAAAAGGGTTAATGGAGAATTATTTGTATTCCAAATTTATGTTGATGATATCATATTTGGATCAACTAACCCTCATTTTAGTGAAAAGTTTGGGAAGCTAATGTCGGAGAAGTTTGAGATGTCTATGATGAGTGAACTCAAATTCTTTCTTGGGATGCAAATCAAGCAAACTAAGGAAGGTACTTTTGTCTCTCAAACGAAGTACACTAAGGACTTATTCAAGAAGTTCAATATGCAAGAATGCAAAGGTATGTCTACACCCATGCCTACTAGTGGACATCTTGACTTAACCAAAGATGATGAACCAGTTGATCAAAAGGTTTATCGCTCTATGATTGGTTCATTGTTATATCGATGTGCTTCACGTCCCGATATTATGCTAAGTGTGTGCATGTGCGCACGATATCAAGCTGCTCCTAAAGAATGTCATCTTAAGGCCGTGAAAAGGATAGTGAGATACTTAATCCATACACCAAATTTTGGCATTTGGTATCCTAAGAGGGCCTCTTTCGATCTTGTTGGCTACTCTGACTCGGACTATGCCGGTGACAAGGTTGATAGAAAGTCCACTTCGGTACTTGTCAATTTCTTGGTAGATCTCTTGTGTCTTGGTCCTCCAAGAAACAAAACTCGGTATCCTTATCCACTGCCGAAGCGGAATACATTGCCGCTGGTTCATATTGTGCTCAATTACTTTGGATGACCCAAACTCTTAAAGATTATGGGATATATGTGAAACATGTTCCATTGCTTTGTGACAATGAAAGTGCTATCAAAACTGGACATAATCCTGTGCAACATTCTCGAACTAAGCATATTGAAGTTCGTCATCATTTCATTCGAGATCATGTTGCTAAGGGTGACATTGATCTTAAGCATGTTCACACCGAAAAGAAATTAGCGAATATATTCACTAAACCTCTTGATGAGAAAGTGTTTTGCAGGTTAAGAGGAGAATTGAACATCATTGATGCTTCAAACTTGGAGTAGAAACTCCATTGATACATGCAAGACATGAGCTTATGCCTAATCCTTGATATCTCACCCATGATGGAAATCTTATGTCTTGGATATATTTGTATCTTGCATGTTACCTAACTCATGTAGGTACTTGGTTGAATCAAATTCCATGAGGTTGTAACCTACTCATACCTTGAGCAATCTCTACATCACCAAGTCTCTACACAAGGTGGATGAAGCCAAGGAAGCACAAAACCATTTGAACATATCCTTTGACATATTTTATGTTGAGCTTCATGATTGTCATTATTGGATACACAAGTGCTCTTCCTTGCACGAACTAACCCATGTAGGTAGATGGACTCAAATTCCAAGTGGTGCTCCCAACTCTTGATGAGCTACATCAACCTTGAGCACCCACACAAGTTCAACTACATGGACGACACCACCAACCAAGGTATGTTATTCCATCTTAGAGAAGCTTTAGTCCAAGACATGAGTCAAAGCAACTCAACAAGATGTGAATACATCAAGATGCTTAAACGAAAAAGGGCAACCCCATTTTGAGCTTAAACGATGAGTATGACCTATGATCAAGTGATCTCACTTGACTCCTAAGTCAATATACTCTAACATAGGTGACTTTGTCGCCGACCATCTCTAGATGAAGTTCTCTTGTGTTCTTTTCTGAGATTTTGCATTTGACTCATGCATATGTGTTTCCCCTTTCAAAAAAAAAACAAAAAAAACTTCATCTAGATTTCTTTCTGGTTGTTCTGCATTTTCTGCATTCCAATTCATTGCAAATCTTTCAGTAAATTCCTTGCAAATCTTTGTGAGATCTTATTAGTCAAGTGAGCTGAGGTGACAAGTGTTTTCTCTGTGATAAACTCGGTTACACCGATTTGTTATTTTCGGTCCAACCGGAAACTTTCGGTACCACCGAAGCATACCACTCGGTGCCACCGATTTCACGACAGGAAAAACAGTTTGCCACTTATTCTGTGTTTCTTTTGATCCAGCTCCACTCAATGAATCTTGTCCTCTACAAGCATCACATTTTTATCATTGCTTTATGTTGTGACTCAAGGATCAAACCCATTCACGACAAATTCCAGCAGGGAGAGAGAGCTCACATTTTTTATCAAGCCCTTCTTGGAAATTGATGTCAAAGGGGGAGAGAGAGATCACATCAAAGCTTATCATTCAGAGAGAGAGATCACATCTCAAAGGGAGAGAGAGATCCTTTAGGGAGAGAGAGAGAGATTGTAATGCCCTCGATGCGGCTATATCTCCCACGTGTCGAAGCACGACTTAGAGGCATAACCGCATTGAAAGCAATGTCGCAAGTGAGGTAATCTTCACACAACCCATGTAATACATGAGGGAAAGAGATACATAGTTGGCTTACAGTCGCCACTTCACACAATACATAAATAAACATCCATCATTCAAATTACACTCAAGGTCCGACTACGGAACCAAAATAAAAGAAGACTACCCCAAATGCTACACAGATCCCCGATCGTCCCAACTGGGCTCCACTAATGATCATCAGGAAAAGATACATAGTAACGACCACGTTCCTCGTCGAACTCCCACTTGAGCTCGGTTGCGTCACCTGCACTGGCATCGTCGGCACCTGCAACTGTTTTGGTAGAATCTGTGAGTCACGGGGACTCAGCAATCTCACACCCGCGAGATCAAAACAATTTAAGCTTATAGGAAGGACAGAGTTGTGAGGTGGAGCTGCAGCAAGTGACTAGCATATATGGTGGCTACATTCGCAAAAGAGAGCGAGAAGAGAAGCAAGGCACGGTCGTGAAGCCAGTAGCGATCAAGAAGTGATCCTGAACTACTTACGTCAAGCATAACTCCAACACCGTGTTCACTTCCGGACTACCGAGAAGAGACCATCACGGTTACACACGCGTTGATGTATTTTAATTAAGGTCAACTTCGGGTTTTCTACAACCGGACATTAAAAATTCCCATCTGCCTCATAACATGGGCACGGCTTTCGAAAGATAATACCTGCAGGGTGTCCCAACTTAGCCCATTATAAGCTCTCACGGTCAACGAAGGATATTCCTTCACCGGAAGACCCGATCAGTCTCGAATCCCGGACTACAAGACATTTCGACAAAGAATAAAACAAGACCAGCAAAGCCGCCCGATTGTGCCAACAAATCCCGATAGGAGCTGCACATATCTCGTTCTCGTGGCACATCCGGATGAGACTAGCTACGAGTAAAACCAAGCCTCGAAGTTTCCCCTGGTGGCCTCAAGCAGTAGCTCAGTTCGGGCCAGCACTCGAAGGAGCACTGGTCCGGGGTTAAAATAAAGATGACCCTCGGGCTCGCGAAAACCCGGGGGAAAAAGGCTTAGGTGGCAAATGGTAAAACCAATGTTGGGCCTTGCTGGAGGAGTCTTATTCAAAGCGAACTGTCAAGGGGGTCCCATAAATCACCCAACCGTGTAAGGAACGCGAAATCAAGGAACATAACACCGGTATGACGGAAACTAGGGCGGCAAGAGTGGAACAAAACACCAGGCATAAGGCCAAGTCTTCCACCCTTTACCAAGTATATAGATGCATTAATTATAGCAGATATATTGTGATACCCCCAACAAATAAACATGTTCCAACAAGGAACAACATCTCCATGTTCCAACAAGGAACAAACTTCATCTTCACCTGCAACTAGCAACGCTATAAGAGGGGCTGAGCAAAGCGGTAACATAGCCAATCAACGGTTTGCTAGGAAAGGATGGTTAGAGGTTTGACATGGCAATATGGGTGGCATGATATAACAAGTGATAGGCATCGTAGCATAGGCATAGCAAAAGAGCGAGCATCTAGCAAGCAAAGATAGAAGTGATTTCGAGGGTATGGTCATCTTGCCTGCAAGGTTCTCAGAGTTGTCGAAAGCTTTATCCTCGTAAGCGTTCTCAACAGGTTCCTCGTTCACGTACTCGTCTCCCGGCTCTACCCAAAGCAAGAACACAAACAAAGGAACCACAATAAATCACGGTGCAATGCACAAACAACATGATGCTATACATGGCATGATATGCGAGATGTGATACGCAATGTGTATGCGTGCTCCGGAATGAAAATGATGAACCAGGCATCAACTTGGCAAACCAAGTATGCCGCTGAAAAGGTGAGATGATTTCGGTTGAAATCGATATAAAGATCACCGGAATCGGATGCACGGTTTGCAAATGACAAGCAAAACAAGAATGGCACAAAACTGCCATCAACAGCATGATACCACTTAGCAAGCAACAAGAAATTAAGCTACTGGACCCAAACGTACCAACAAAACATATGGCAGTGATCTACTCAAGATGATTGACAAAAGATGAACACTGAGCTACGGCTAGATCACACCATAAGAGGTCCAAACAAGCATGGCAAAAGTGCAAAACATATCAGCTTCACAGACTTAGAGAAAATACTGAACATGGCAGAATCAGCATCAGGAAGCAATGTTCAGAGCAAGGAAACAACATGCTACAGGAACTTATAATAGAAAAACAAGGCATGGCATGAATCTACTCAAATCATAGAACAAAAGTCCCTTACTGCCATGAGCCAAAAGGGATCAGAAAATGTAATAGCACCCATGTCAATATAGCAAGTTTCATAATGATTCAAAAGCAGGGCATGACATTGACAGATTATGTAGGCATCTTCATGAGCTCGATGCACTCACTATAGAGCATTTCATGATAAACTAAGCATACATCCATCAAGAAGACATGGCATAGAAGATATACATGGCAAGAACAACATCATAGCATACACGGATCAACTACAACAACCTTGGCAAAATTGAATAGCATGTAAACAATCTGCCAGGAAACATTTTATAGCAAAAGTAGAGCTCGATTGACTCAAGCTATGGCACTCCATAATTGCAAACAAGGTCATGGATAGATAGAGAATAACCATATGTTCAAAACATCCTTACTGAAGTATCTCAAAATATGCATGGATCTCTCTGTAGCATCAGGTTTACATGGAATAAAATATCAAAAAAACAAAATGAAAACAGCAACATCATGAAGCCTAGTTTGCATGCTTGTGCTAGTCACTACAGATATCACAAAATACATGGCATACACCCCTGTAAACATGGCATGGCATATTACAAAACACATGTAGGACTCAAGATCATATGGTGCACACATCAATCATGGCAAAAATGACAAAAGTGCATGTTCTGATAAGAATCTGAAACTAACATCACATAGCCCTCTTCCAACAGCATTTCGGGCATCAAGATGAGCTCAAACTAAAATGATGCAATGGAATGAAATGATCTACTCTTCGAGACGAACAATTTGGTATGCTACACGCCCCAAACGGAGCCACGGGTACAGAGTTATGGCATGATGAAAATGCAACAAAAATATGACAGGGAAATGACTTAGAGGAAATCGGGGAGAAGAAGTCAACCCTTGCGTTTTTTGGATCTCAGATCCGGGGCGCGCGGAAGCCGAGGACGGCCGGCGGCGGCTCGCCGGAGATGGAGGAAGGAGAGGCCGCGGACGGCGGCCGGAGCGCTGGCGGGCGGAGGGCGCGCGCGCGCGGCCGGGCGAGGTGGCGGAGGCAGCCGCGACGGGCGGCGGGGCGGGCGGCGGGCGGCGGCGGCCGGGTCATGGGCGGCGGTGGCGCTGGAGCGCTGGCGCGGCGGCGGGCGGCGATGACGTTGCTGGGGCCCAGAGACGGCCTCATGGGCGGGCGGCGCGGGCGCGGCGGAGGCCACGTGGCGGCGCGGTTGATTGGGCGGTGGCGGACGGACGCGTCCGGCTCCGTCCGGACGTGTCCGGCGGCACGGAGAGGAGCGGGGCTAGGGTTAGGGGTGGAATGATCCGGGATTTCGGGGGAGGAGGTGTTTTTATAGGTAGAAGGAGCTAGGAAGCTCCAAATGGAGTGTAGTTTTCGCCCACACGATCGTTATCCGACGACGGAGAGCATGGAAGTGACTTAGATGGGTTATTGGGCTGTTTTGAAGGGGTGTTGGGCTGCAACTTAAAAGAGGCCTTTGCGAGAGTGCGGTTAACTGCTGAGTACCAAACGAGCTCCAAATGACCAAAATTGACAGTGGTCTACCGTGGTGTACCAAGGCCACTTGACAAACCTCGGTCCATTCCGAGAAAGTTTAGTACCCGCTCACGGAAAAACGTAAAAGGGGACGCCGGGGAACATAGGAGTGCCGGATTGCAAAACGGACAACGGGGAAAATGCTCGGTTGCATGAGACGAACACGTATGCAAATGCGATGCACATGATGACATAATATGAAATGCATGACATGGACAAAATGCAAAAATGAAGAAAAGCCCAACCACGGAGGGAATATCATATCACAATGCCGAAAATGGCAAGAGTTGGAGTTACAAATATGGAAAGTTACATCCTGGGTGTTACAGAGATCTCCAGGGGGAGAGAATACTAGTAGAGAGTATATCTCAAGGATCCCAGATGCTTGATGTTCAAGAGGAGAGATGCCACATGTATTCTTGTGGGGAAAGACATGTTCATAAGTGCTTATCTGCATTAGCTTGCATTAGCTCTGTTCATTTATATCCTTCAGCTCTGATTTTCTTTTCAGCTCTGATTTCCTGTTCCCTATCTTTTCCCAGTATCCCATGCTAGATTCAGGGGGAGCAAGACATCTAAGGGAAAGAAATTATCTAAATTCATTGCATATCTTTACTCTTGGGGACATGTCAAATCCAATGTAGTACTTAGTACTCACTCTCTACATGTCATCCCAGTCTTGGTATCCTTGTGGTTTCTTTTGTTTGCTCTGGCTGTAGGTGCATCTGTGTTATCTAACCTTGTTTACGCAGGATCATTCCATCCTAAGCCAACTCAAGACTACAAGGTAAGTATATGCATCACAATCATGTGTATGAGGAATTCTTGCTGATGTACATACTGTTTGCAAGAAGGACTCATGGGCATGAAGGTATTTTATTTAATATTCTTTTCTCTGATGCATATGGCCAAGATACATGTAACACATTGCCTACTCTATCATGGTTATGCTATCACATGCTTCTACATTCCATATTCACATGATTTCATACATGTAGGGGGGAGCCTATGCCTGTTACATGTCTTTCCAAAGCTTTACTTGCTATTCTTTATATCTTTATCTAAAGCTTTGATGTATGTTGTCATCAATTACCAAAAAGGGGGAGATTGAAAGCACAAGTGCTCCCTAGGTGGTTTTGGTAATTAATGTCAACATATCTCTTGTTGGACTAACACTTTTATCTAGTATGTTTCAGATAAGTTCAACAATGGAGTGGCATGGACTAAAGGATGTGGGAACTCCTTCAAGATGCTAAGGACAAAGAATTGGCTCAAGCTTCAAGCTCAAGACTCTTCATTTTACATTTTAGTGATCCAAGATCACATTGAGTCTATAGGAAAAGCCAATACTATCAAGGAGGGATGAGGTGTTGCTTAATGAGCCTCTTGCTTCATGTGCTTAGTGATATGCTCCAAATACCCTCAACTACTTTCCCAATTCCACACATATGTCCTAAAACCTAAAGTCAAACTCGGCCCCACTGTTTCTTCCTATCCAGTGCCACCGAGTTTTGATGTCTTAGCCACTGCCACAAACCCTAGGCAAATAGGTCTCACCGATAGGGATCTCGGTCTCACCGAGATGGGATTGTAATCTCTCTGTGTATGTCCATTGTCAAAATCAGTCTCACCGAGTTTGAGCAATCGGTACTACCGAGATTACAATGCAAACTTTCTGGTTGACTCATTATCGAAATCGGTCCCACCGAGTTTGAGTAATCGGTCCAACCGAGTTTGCCTGACCAACTCTTTGGTTAGCTAATTACCAAAATCGGTCTCACCGAGTTTGTGTAATCGGTCTCACCGAGATTACGTTATGCCCTAACCCTAACCATATCGGTCCTACCGAGATGCAAATCAGTCCCACCGAAAACCCTAACGGTCACTAAGTTTACTAAAATCGGTCTGACCGAGTTTGTTGATTCGGTCCCACCGAGATTGGTAAATTGTGTGTAACGGTTAGATTTTGTGTGGAGGCTATATATACCCCTCCACCTCCTCTTCATTCGTGAAAAGAGCCATCGACCGAACCTACACTTCCAAAGATCCTATTTCGAGAGAGAACTACCTACTCTTGTGTTGAGGCCAAGATATTCCATTCCTACCATATGAATCTTCATCTCTAGCCTTCCCAAGTTGCTTTCCACTCAAATCTTCTTTCCACCAGATTCAAATCCTATGAGAGAGAGTTGAGTGTTGGGGAGACTATCATTTGAAGCACAAGAGCAAGGAGTTCATCATCAACACACCATTTGTTACTTCTTGAGAGTGGTGTCTCCTAGATTGGCTAGGTGTTACTTGGGAGCCTCCGACAAGATTGTGGAGTTGAACCAAGGAGTTTGTAAGGGCAAGGAGATCGCCAACTTCATGAAGATCTACCGCTAGTGAGGCAAGTCCTTCGTGGGCGACGGCCATGGTGGGATAGACAAGGTTGCTACTCGTGGACCCTTCGTGGGTGGAGCCTCCGTGGACTCGTGCAACCTGCTACCCTTCATGGGTTGAAGTCTCCACAACGTGGAAGTAACGATAGCACCACCTATCGGAACCACGCCAAAAACATCCGTGTCTCCAATTGCGTTTGAATCCTCCAAACCCTTCCCTTTACTTTCTTGCAAGTTGCATGCTTTACTTTCCACTGCTCATATACTCATTGCATGCTTGCTTGCTATTTATTGAAAAAGTTAAACTTGTGCCTAAACTTCACTTAAACTTTAATAAGGTTAAAAACTGGAACTTTGGTACTTAGTGTCTAATCACCCCCCTCTAGACACTTCTTCTCAAGATCCTACAGACCCCCTACCCGAGATCCGCCGGTTTTGACATCGACATTGGTGGTTTCATTGAGAGTTCCACTGTGCCATTGGCAAAGGGCTCGATGGCCCCTTCGATCGTCAGTATGTACGTTGTCCAGGGAGAAACCTTCCTCCCCGGACAGATCTTCGTATTCGGCGGCTTCGTACTGCGGGCCAACTCGCTTGGCCATCTGGAGCAGATCGGTAGCTACGCCCCTGGCCATCAGGTCAGATTCGGAAGCTCAAACTACGTCGCGGATATCCGTGGAGACTTGATCTTCAAAGGATCTGAGCCCGCGGCGATCGCTTCCCCTCCCCTTGATGAACATGGCTTAAATCTGTCATCGGGTCACACCCAGGAGATGGTTCCTGCTGCTGCAACGGCCTTAGAGCCAAAGCAGATCGCGCCATCCGAGGCCGCAGAGTCCACGGCGTTGGAGCCGCACACGGACTCAATGCCCTGCAATATTCGCTTTAGCGGTACTCCGGACTTGTCTCCGGCTATAAGCTCTGGACTATGTGTGCCTGCGGACACCGAGCTAGATCGGCTATCGGTCTTCGAGTTTAGCGCAGCTGACGTTTTCCAGCACTCGCCTTTGGGCGACATGCTAAAATATTTGAATAATTTATCCTTGGAGAAGGACTCACAGCCGAACTATGTCCGGTTCGAACTAGAGACGGATGGCGAGGAATTTTGCTTTCCACCCGCCACCCACTTCATAGGCACTGTTGATGACTTAACCGACATGCTTGACTATGGCTCCGAAGACATCAATGGTATGGACGAAGATGCCGACAAGGATCAAGGCCAAGACCGGCCATTCACTGGACGTTGGACGGCTAACTCGTCGTACGACGTATACATGGTTGATACACCTAAAGGATCTGGCGACGACAAAGAAGAGCTAGATGTGAATAAAACCTCTGAGACATTGTCCAAGCGCCGGTGGCCCAAACACCGCTCTAAGCCCCGTCGCTCAAAGGATGGCAACACTGGCATCGGAGAAAATAGTACTCCGGGCGACGCCAAAAACAATGAAGACCCTGTCGGGGCTACATCCGAACAGGAACATGACAGCAGGCAAGACAACCCTGACGAACAGGCCATAGAAGATGACTCAGAGGACGATAGTTACCGTCCACCCTCCGAGGAGGAGACAAGCCTTGGCAACAAAGACTTCATCGTGCCTGAGGATCCTCTCGAGCAGGAGCGCTTTAAGCTTCAGCTCATAGCCACTGCAAGGAGCCTGAAAAAGAAACAACAACAGCTTCAAGCTGAACAAGACCTGCTCGTCGACAGATGGACTGATGTCCTGACAGCCGAGGAATACGGCCTCAAGCGCCCAGCCAAGAGCTACCCAAAACGCAGACTGCTGCCTCAATTCAATGAGGAGGCGCTAGAGCACATATCTCCCTCCCGTAATGCAGAACGACCACCACGTGGTCGAGACAGGGCGGTCGAACGGCCACCCCGCGGTCGGGATAAAGCGATAACTCAGGCCGAACAGCAGACCACCCCACCACCCCGTCAAAATAGGGACGGAAGAGTCCAGAGTCATACGTACGACCTCTGACAGACCCTGGACAGTAGAGCAGGACACACAAGATCGATCTACGGATCACGAGGACGTGCCTCGAGGCACGACGACGACTACCTATTCAGACGTGACAAACCTAACCACGCCCGGGCCGAATGCCGTAGACGGACTCCATCAGAGCTCCGCTACTATGCGGCCCGATATAGACGCGCCGCACACCCGCTCTGCTTCACAGATGAAGTACTGGATCATGAATTCCCCGATGGGTTCAAGCCCGTCAATATTGAATCATACGACGGCACAACCGATCCTGCAGTATGGATCGAGGATTTCATTCTCCATATCCATATGGCTCGAGGAGATGACCTCCACGCCATTCAATACCTCCCACTAAAACTTAAAGGGCCAGCTCGGCACTGGCTTAACAGCCTGCCTGAAAATTCTATTGGCAGCTGGGAGGACTTGGAAGAAGCCTTCCTGGACAACTTCCAAGGAACCTATGTCCGGCCACCAGAAGCCGACGACTTAAGCCACATAGTTCAACAACCTGGAGAATCAGCTAGAAAATTCTGGACTGGGTTCCTAACCAAAAAGAACCAGATAGTTGACTGTCTGGATGCCGAGGCCCTAGCAGCCTTCAAACACAGCATCCGTGACGAATGGCTAGCACGCCACCTCGGCCAAGAAAAGCCGAAGTCTATGGCAACCCTAACGTCACTCATGACCCGCTTTTGCGCAGGTGAGGACAGCTGGCTGGCTCGCAGTAAGAACACTGCCAGCGAGGCAGGCCCCTCCTAGGCCAAGAACAGCACCAACAAGCTCCAGCGCAATAGACACAAACGCCGAAGCAATGGCAACAACACCGATGATACCACAGTTAACGCCGGATTCAGTGGCTCCAAGCCTGGTCAACGGAAGAAGCCCTACAAAAGAAACAATGAAGGACCTTCCAGCCTCGACCACATACTCGACTGTCCGTGCCAGATACATGGCACCCCAGATAAACAAGCCAATCACACCAACAGAGACTGTTGGGGTTTCAAACAAGCTGGCAAGTTAAACGCGGAAAACAAATAAAAGGGATCAGAAAGTGAGGACGAGGATGAAGAGCCCCGGAAGCCGAACACCGGGGGGCAGAAGAAATGCCCCCCAAGTCAAAACAGTGAACATGATATACGCCACGTACATCCCCAGAAAGGAGCGCAAACGAGCACTCAGGGACGTCTATGCGGTAGAGCCAGTCGCCCCAAAGTTCAATCCGTGGTCGTCATTTCCGATCACCTTGACGGAGGCACGAGATAACCCGGGGTCTACAGTTAGGCTAGACCAATCCCGGACACACATACTTTTACTTCCTTTTCTTGTTTCAGGCACCTTTTTCCGCGGCCTGATTGCAAGTCCTTTAGAAGGACTGGAATACAACAGAGGCAAGCAACACAGGTGTGTAGGGTAACCTTTATACGTTCTTATTGATGGTATTCATACTTATTTCTCAGGACCCGCACGCTGCGCCCTATTGATTTCGGCATGTTAAATAGCCGGATACTTCTTGCACCATATGTACAAGATACGCCTTGACGTATCCATCCAGTTACAATAAAAATGGTTCGTGGCCCAGTTTCTGTGGTTTTCGCTTCTTACTTTGTTTTATTTCGATCTGCTTATTTGCTGCATCGACACTCTTTTATGTTTCATATTCTCCAGGGGCTACCTGTCGCCCCACAATACGACAGCACAGTCCGAACACTTCTTATATATAAGTTCGGCACCCCGAATTTAGCATTATATGCGTTGGGCTCCGAATCATGTCTTTGGTCAATAGTTGGGTTTCCCGGCTCCTGTGCTTGCTACCCTACGTTCCGCTCTATTGGCTAGGGTAGTAAAGGGAGAACTACTGCGATTGTGCCCTGGCTTTGACCAGATGAGCACCTCAGTAGATAAAGCTGAAAACTGATTGTCATGATATGGCGAGAGCCGGTCAGCTAATCGAGGGTTACAAATCGTTGGAGATTTTTTCTGCGTTATGCGAGAGATCGGCACTTCCCGATCAGATGCTGACTGTAATCTGGTTTAAACCAGGGGCTGCGCCCGTGCTTTATTAGAAAACTCATATGGCTAAGTGAGGGCGTTCAAGCCGTAAAGTCTGATTGCCTTGTTCTTTGCGCTAAACAACTCCTTCAAGGACCATGTAATTGGATCAAGATTGTTTAGATTCCATCCCGAACACCTCTGTATTATCTACGTGAGGGCAGAAGCCGACGACTGGCCAACCCTCAGATTACAAGCAACACGGTCACACAGGAGGAAACAATTCAAAGCATAATAAAATTACTTCACAAAAACCGGCTTTGTTCCCATAATACAAGGCAAAGGCAACATGAATACATTTAATCAAATACAATGTCCTGCAAACATTCCGCCACTACAAGTCGAGACCCCTCTACGACATCCGCGAAATATCGCTCGGGTGTGCGGTGCTCCTTTCCCTCCGGCGGCCCGCTGGCAACTTCAACAACATTCATCTTCGCCCACCACATCTTGCAGCAAGCGAAGGCCATACGGGCACCTTCAATACAGGCGGAGCGCTTGATGACGTCCAACCAAGGACAGGCGTTCACCATCTGCCTCACGAGTCCGAAGTAGCTGCCAGGCATAGCTTCGGCTGGCCATAGCCGGATTGTCAAATCCTTCATTGCTAATTCGGCCACCTTGTGCAGCTCAACCAGCTGTTTCAGCTGATCGGTGAAGGACATGGGAGGCTCTGACACCGCATATTGCGACCAGAAGAGCTTCTCCGTGGAACCCCCTCCTTCGGCTCGATAGAACTCCACGATGTCCGATACACTGCGTGGTAGATCAGCAAAAGCCCCTGGGGAACTCCGAACCCGGGTTAGTAAAAGGTACTGCTTCTCCACATACTTTCTTTGCATCTTAAAAGCCTTACCCGCTGTGATCTTCTTGGCCTCCTGGATCTCCTGGAGGGCAGCCTGGGCCTCATTCCGAGCGGTCTCCACGCTCTGACGAGCCTTGGTGAGCTCGGCCCCTTGAGCCGATGCATCATTCTCCAAAGTCTCACATTTGTTAATCGCATCCTGGAGCTCTTGTTGGACTTCTTTGACCCGGGCCTCTAGCTTCTTACGGGCGGCTTGCTGCTAGACAGCCTGCTCCTCGGCCTTGCCCAGGGCCTTACTCAGGGCCTCGGCCTCGGTCGCGGCTTCTGCATGTATCACAATACCGCTGTCAATATACAGCGCTTATCCTTTCCCGAACATGCAGCAAGTCGTTACTCACCTTGCTGCTCCTGGAACTGAACCTTAACCTCGCCGAGCTCGTTCTCGTTCTCGGTCCGCTCCAGCCTCCGCTTCAGTTCGGAGACCTCGGCAGCATGCGAGGTCGCGGCCAACAGGGACGCCTGCTTACCGATACATATTCAATCAGCCTCTTATAATTAAGCATTGATCCCCTGTCCGGTTCTTCTCGCCGAACATCGGACAGCGTCTCAAGGGCTACGGACTATACAGGTTTTTTCTCTTTCTTACCTCGAAACCTGTTAACAGGTTGCTGCAGGCTTCATTCAGTCCGCTCTTGGCGGACTGAACCTTCTCGATCACCGCACCCATAAGGACACGGTGCTCGTCCACGACGGAGGTGCTTCGTAGTGCCCCATCAGGTCATCCGGCGCTCCTGGATGGACAGGAGCCACCGGTGGAGGCGGCGCAACCCCCCCTCCTTCAAAGGGGGCTGCTCGCCCGACTCCGGAGCCATATGGGTCTCCGGAATCATATTCGGCTGAGGGACGAACTGGATACGGCACTCTTAGCCAGTCTCCATGGGGATTCACTCCTCCATGTGTCCGACAGTGGAGGTCCCGCCTTGTGGCACCTCCCAGACAACGTCCTGGGCTCCTCCCTGGTTCGGAGCAGTCCTTCGGGACAGCACTTCGGCATCATCCTTGGCCCCAGGGGAGTAAGCAAGCGGTGGCGACATGCTCGCCATCTCCGATGGAGCCAACGAACCTCCAGATAAGGATCGCTGGATAAGGTCACGGGCCGGACTGCAATAGTGCAGTTAACCATGTTAAAATAATAAAGAGAAAGGGCTGGATGTGCACACAAATAAGCCATGTCACTTACGATGCGGCCTGGGGCTTAGTGCGGGGGCGTCGTTCCGGACTACTGTCAACGTCCCACGCGGTATTGACCATTGGGGCGCCCTTGCCCTTTTTGAGCGCTTTCGCCTCCGGATGTGCCGAGACCGCCCTCTTCTTCTTCGTATCCTCGGGAGGAGGGTTGTTTTCTTCCTCCTCCTCCTCTTCCTCGTCATTGTCCTCAGGGACATAAGAATGGGCCTCGTCGTCTTCGGACATCGCGTCTGAAGTGCCCTTGCAACGGGGGCCACCCTTGGCCCCCTTGGCCTTCTTATTGGCCTTCTTCTACGACGCCTTATATGGCGCCGGCACCAGCATATTCGCCAGGTGCGGGATGACAGGTTCTTCGGGCAGCGGAGCCGAACACTGGATCCGCCTCGCCCTCTCCATCCAGTCCTGAAAGAGCAACAATAAAGGCTTAGATATCATCCATGAAACATTTAATTCGGGGATACGTCGAAAAAAACATACCTCGCTGGCGGGGTGTTTAAAATCGTGACCACGGTCTGAGTCTGTGGCCGGTGGCTTCTCGTTGCCCTTAAAGAGCAACTTCCAGACCCCTTCATGAGAAGTCTCGAAGAGCCTTTTCAAGGTCTGGTGCTTCTTTGAAAACTCCCACAAAGGGCGGCTTCGGTGCTGGCACAGAAGAATCCGGCGGACTAGCATCACCTGGATGACGTCAACGAGCTCGACGTTCTTGGTCACCATGCTTTGAACGCGCGTCTGCAGCGCTATCAGCTCGTCAGGTGAACACCAGTCCAGACTCTTCTCGGCCCAGGAGGTGAGTCGCATGGGAGCAATGGAGCGGAATTCGGCAACTGCGGCCCAGGTGGTGCCGCGAGGTTCTGTGATGTAGAACCACTACTTCTACCATTCCTTTACAGTCTCCACAAAAGTGCCTTTGGGCCAGGAGACGTTGGGTAGCTTGCTCACCATGGCTCCTCCGCACTCCGCGTGCTGGCCATCCACCACCTTCGGCTTCACGTTGAAGACTTTGAGCCACAGCCCGTGTTGGGGAACGTAGCAATAATTCAAAAAATTTCCTACATGTCACCAAGATCAATCAAGGAGATGCTAGCAACGAGAGAGAGGGAGTGCATCTTCATACCCTTGAAGATCGCTAAGCGGAAGCGTTACAAGAACGCGCTTGATGGAGTCGTACTCGCGGCGATTCAAATCGCGGAAGATCCGATCTAGCGCCGAACGGACGGCGCCTCCGCGTTCAACACACTTACAGCCCGAGGATGTCTCCTCCTTCTTGATCCAACAAGGGGAGAGGATAAGTTGAGGAAGAACTCCGGCAGCACAACGGCGTGATGGTGGAGCTGGTGGTATTCCTGCAGGGCTTCACCAAGCTCTATGGAGGAGAAGGAAGAGTTGGAGGAGGGAGGGGCTGCGCCAGGAGAAGGGTGCGGCTGCCCTCTCTCTCCCTCACTATATATAGGGGTTAGGGGAGGAGGCGCCCTAGGGTTCCCTAGGGGAGGGGCGGCGGCCACTGGGGAAACCCTAGATGGGTTTGGGTGCCTCCACCCCTAGGAAACTTGCCCCCCAAGCCGGGAGGGGAGGCTGCCTTAGGGGAGGCACCCCCACCTCTCCAGGTTACGTGAGAGGGGTTGGGAGGGGCGCACAGCCCCTTAGTGGGCTGGTGTGCCCCCTCCCCTTGGCCCATAAGCCCCCCCCCCCAACGCTTGTCGGGACCTCCGAAACACCTTTTGGTCACGCTGGTCGTCACCCGGTACTCCCAGAACAATTCCTGACTCCAATACCCTTTGTCCAATATATCGATCTTCACCTCCGGACCACTCCGGATTTCCTCGTCACGTCCGGGATCTCATCCGGGACTCTTAACAACCTTCGGTAACCACATACTATTTCCCATAACAACTCTAGTGTCACCGAACCTTAAGTGTGTAGACCCTACGGGTTCGGGAACCATGCAGACATGACCGAGACGTTCTCCGGCCAATAACCAATAGCGGGATCTGGATACCCATGTTGGCTCCCACATGTTCCACGATGATCTAATCGGATGAACCACAATGTCAGGGATTGAATCAATCCCATATACAATTCCCTTTGTCTACCGGTATGTTACTTGCCCGAGATTCGATCGCCGATATCCCAATACCTCGTTCAATCTCATTACCGGCAAGTCTCTTTAGTCGTTCCGTAATGCATGATCCCGTGGCTAACTCATTAGTCACATTGAGCTCATTATGATGATGCATTACTGAGTGGGCCCAGAGATACCTCTCCGTCATACGGAGTGACAAATCCCAGTCTCGATTTGTGCCAACGCAACAGACACTTTTGGAGATACCTGTAGTGCACCTTTATAGACATCCAGTTACGTTGTGACGTTTGGTACACCCAAAGCATTCCTACGGTATCCGGGAGTTGCACAATCTCATGGTCTAAGGAAATGATATTTGACATTAGAAAAGCTCTTAACAAACGAACAACACGATCTTGTGCTATGCTTAGGATTGGGTCTTGTCCATCACATCATTCTCCTAATGATGTGATCCCATTATCAATGACATCCAATGTCCATGGTCAGGAAACCATAACCATCTATTGATCAACGAGCTAGTCAACTAGAGGCTTACTAGGGACATGATGTGGTCTATGTATTCACACATGTATTACGGTTTCCAGTTAATACAATTATAGCATGAACAATAGACAATTATCATGAACAAGGAAATACAATAATAACCATTTTATTATTGCCTCTAGGGCATATTTCCAACAGTCTCCCACTTGCACTAGAGTCAATAATCTACTTCACATCACTATGTGATTGTAACTAATCCAACACCCATGGGGTTTGTTCATATATTGCTTGTGAGAGAGGTTATTAGTCAACGGGTTTGAACCTTTCAGATCCGTGTGTGCTTTACAAATCTCTATGTCATCTTGTAGATGCAGCTACCACGCGCTACTTGGAGCTATTCCAAATAACTGCTCTACTATAGGAATCAGGTTTACTACTCACAGTCATCCGGATTAGTGTCAAAGTTTGCATCGACGTAACCCTTTACGACGAACTCTTTTACCACCTCCATAATCGAGAAAATTCCTTAGTCCACTAGTTATTAAGGATAAGTTCGACCGCTGTCATGTGATCCTTTCCTGGATCACTCTAGTACCCCTTGACTGACTCATGGCAAGGCACACGTCAGGTGCGGTACACAGCATAGCATATTGTAGAGCCTACGTCTAAAGCATAGGGGACAACCTTCGTCCTTTCTCTCTCTTCTGCAGTGGTCAGGTCTTGAGTCTTACTCAATACTCACACCTTGTAACACAGCCAAGAATTCCTTCTTTGCTGATCTATTTTGAACTCCTTCAAAATCCTGTCACGGTATGTATTCATTTGAAAGTACTATTAAGAGTTTTTGATCTATCCTTATAGATCTTGATGCTAAATGTTCAAGTAGCTTAATCCAGGTTTTCCATTGAAAAACACTTTTCAAATAACCCTGTATGCTTTCTAGAAATTCTACATCATTTCTGATCAACAACATGTTAGCAACATATACTCATCAAAAATTCTGTAGTGCTCCCGCTCACTTCTTTGGAAATACAAGTTTCTCATAAACTTTGTATAAACCCAAAATCTTTGATCATCTCATCAAAGTGTACATTCCAACTCCAAGATGCTTACTCCAGTCCTTATAAGGATTGCTGGAGCTTTGCATACTTGTTAGGATCTTTCAGGATTGACAAAACCTTCTGGTTGTATCACATGCAACCTTTCCTCCAGAAAATCATCGAGGAAACAATGTTCTGACATCCTATCTGCAAGATTTCATAAATAATGCAGTAACTTCTAATCTAATTCCAACAGACTCTTAGCATCGCTACGAGTGAGAAAATCTCATTGTAGTCAACTCCTTGAACTTGTCGGAAAACATCTTAACGACAAGTCGAGCTTTCTTAATGGTGACACTTACCATCATTGTCCATCCTTACGACCATCAAGTAGTTCTTCCAAAGTCTATACTTTGTTTTTATACATGGATCATCTCTCGGTTTTTTATGGCCTCGTGCCATTCGTCGGAATCCGGGCCCACCATCGCTTCTCCATAGCTCGTAGGTTCATTGTTGTCTAGCAACATGACTTCCAAGACAGGATTACGTACCACTCTGAAGTAGTACGTATCCTTGTCGACCTACGAGGTTTGGTAGTGACTTGATCCGAAGTTTCATGATCACTATCATAAGCTTCCACTTCAATTGGTGTAGGTGCCACAGAACAACTTCACGTGCCTGCTACACACTAGTTGAAGTGATGGTTCAATAACCTCATCAAGTCTCCACCATCCTCCCACTCAATTCTTTCGAGAGAAACTTTTCCTCGAGAAAGGAACTGTTTCTAGAAACAATCACTTTTCCTTTCGGATCTGAAATAGGAGGTATACCCAACTGTTTTGGGTATCCTATGAAGATGCATTTATCCGCTTTGGGTTCGAGCTTATCAGCCTGAAACTTTTTCACATAAGCGTCGCAGCCCCAAACTTTTAAGAAATGACAGCTTAGGTTTCTCTAAACCATAGTTCATACGGTGTCGTCTCAACGGAATTGCGTGGTGCCCTATTTAAAGTGAATGCGGTTGTCTCTAATGCCTAACCCATAAACGATAGTGGTAATTCGATAAGAGACATCATGGTATGCACCATATACAATAGGGTGCAGTTATGATGTTCAGACACACCATCACACTATGGTGTTCCAGGCGGTATTAGTTGTGAAACAATTTCCACAATGTCTTAATTGTGTGCCAAACTCGTAACTCAGATATTCATCTCTATGATCATATCATAGACATTTTATCTCTTGTCACGACGATCTTCAACTTCACTCTGAAATTACTTAAACCTTTCAATAATTCAGACTTGTGTTTCATCAAGTAAATATACTCAGCATCTACTCAAATCATCTGTGAAATAAGAACATAACAATATCCACTGCGTGCCTCAGCACTCATTGGATTGCACACATCAAAATGTATTACTTCCAAAAAGTTGCTTTCTTTTTCCATCTTACTGAAAACGAGGCCTTTCAGTCATCTTGCCCATGTGGTATGATTTGCATGTCTCAAGTGATTCAAAATCAAGTGAGTCCAAACGATCCATCTATATGGAGTTTCTTCATGCATATCTACCAATAGACATGGTTCGCATGTCTCAATCTTTTCAAAAATGAGTGAGTCCAAAGATCCATCAACATGGAGCTTCTTCATGCGTTTTATACCAATATGACTCAAATGGCGGTGCCACAAGTATGTGGTACTATCGTTACTATCTTATATCTTTTGGCATGAACATGTGTATCACTACGATCGAGATTCAATAAACCATTCATTTTAGGTGCAAGACCATTGAAGGTATTATTCAAATAAATGGAGTAACCATTATTCTCCTTAAATGAATAACCGTATTGCGATAAACATAATCTAATCATGTCTATGCTCAACGCAAACACCAAATAACAATTATTTAGGTTTAACACTAATCTCGATGGTAGAGGGAGCATGTGATGTTTGATCACATCAACCTTGAAACACTTCCAACATATCGTCATCTCACCTTTAGCTAGTCTCCGTAGCCTTTTATTTCGAGTTACTAACACTTAGCAACCGAACCGGTATTTATTACCCTGGTGCTACTAGGAGTACTAGTAAAGTACACATTAATATAACATATATCCAAAATACTTCTGTCGACCTTGCCAGCCTTCTCATCTACCAATTATCTAGGGTAGTTCTGCTGCAGTGACTGTTCCCCTCATTACAGAAGCACTTAGTCTCGGGTTTGGGTTCAACCTTGGGTTTCTTCACTAGAGCAGCAACTGATTTGCCGTTTCATTAAGTATCCCTTCTTGAAACTAGTGGTTTTACTAACCATCAACAATTGATGCTCCTACTTGATTTCTACTTTCGCGGTGTCAAACATCGCGAATTGCTCAAGGATCATCATGTCTATCCCTGATATGTTATAGTTCATCACGAAGCTCTAATAGCTTGGTGGCAGTGACTATGGAGAACCATCACTATCTCATCTGGAAGATCAACTCCCGCTCGATTCAAACGATTGTAGTACTCAGACAATCTGAGCACATGCTCAATGATTGAGCTTTTCTCCCTTAGTTTGCATGCTTAAGAAACTTTTCAGAGGTCTCATACCTCTTGACGTGGGCACTAGTCTGAAATCCCAGTTTCAGTCTTAGGAACATCTCATATGTTCTGCGATGTTTCAAAAACGTCTTTGGCGCCTCAATTCTAAATCGTTAGCATTACGCACTGAACTATCACGTAGTCATCAAAACGTGTATGTCAGATGTTCGCAACATCCACAGACAACGTTCGAGGTTCAGCACACCAAGCGGCGCATTAAGGACTAAGCCTTCTGCGTAGTAACGAGGATAATCCTCAGTTACGGACCCAGTCCGCATAATTTCTACTATCAACTTTCAATTAAATTTTCTCTAGGAACATATCTTAAATAGTAGAACCAAAGCGTAAGCTACGACATAATTTGCAAAGACCTTTTGACTATGTTCATGATAATTAAGTTCATCTGATTATTTAATGAACTCCCACTTAGATAGACATCCCTCTAGTCATCTAAGTGATACATGATCCGAATCGACTAGACCGTGTCCGATCATCACGTGAGACGGACTAGTCATCAATGGTGAACATCTCCATGTTGATCGTATCTACTATATCATTTTCGACCTTTCTGTCTCTTGTGTTCCGAGGCCATGTCTGTACATGCTAGGCTCGTCAAGTCAACCTAAGTGTTTTGCATGTGTAAATCTGGCTTACACCCGTTGTATGCGAACGTTAGAATCTATCACACCCGATCATCACGTGGTGCTTCGAAACAATGAACCTTCACAACGGTGCATAGTTAGGGGGAACACTTTCTTGAAATTTTAGCGAGGGATCATCTTATTTATGCTACCGTCGTCCTAAGAAAATAAGATGTAAACATGACAAACATCACATGCAAATCATAAAGTGACATGATATCGCCAATATCATTGTCGGCGTTCTGGGAACGGGGGTACCCAGACTTGCCTGCCTGCGGCCTGCGGCGTGGCTCAAGGGGTGGCCCGGTACGGCCCATCTTCATCAGCACAAGATCAAGACCCTCGCGAGGGGCCAAGCCTCGCGGGGCGGACGACAGGAATCTTCCTCAGGCACAGCCTCGTCAGGCTGGCTCGCGAGGAGGCGGAGAGATCAAGGCGGGGTACCTCGCAAGGTGCCCATGACACAAGCCATGATGACCAAGGGCGCCAGGCGGGCACCAGCCCCCGCAGTGTCCTCATTTCCTCTTTGGTGCAAAGGAGGCAAGCGCAGGCGAGAGCATCAAGCAAAGGCAATCATTTTGGTGCAACAAGACCAAGACCATCACAACGGAAGGAAGGAGGTCATCGTGGAGCCCAAGCCGGCGTCACCGCCAGAGCCTTTGACAGGCGAGGACCAACTTTAGTCAGGATAAGTATACTAGATGTTCCCCTTCAAAATGGCCAATTATTGGCGCCCTTCCCGCTCAATATTTGGGAAGAGGCCCAGGGCCTTTGCCTATAAATAGGACTAGCCACCCACAGGGTAGAGGCATCTGAGAGGATCGAGGAAGGATCTGAAATCCAGAACAAAGCTAGAGATCAAGCAGCCCAGAGAGAGAGAGAGAGAGAGAGAGAGAGAGAGAGAGAGAGAGAGAGAGAGAGAGAGAGAGAGAGAGAGAGAGAGAGAGAGAGAGAGAGCGACCGAACTCCCCCTAGCAGTTCGTCAGACTGCCAAGAATGCCCTCATGAGGCTGTTCTTCCTTGTATTGTTCATCATCAGCCCCTGAGGCAGTCCACCACACCACACACCGGAGTAGGGTGTTACACCACAATGGTGGCCCGAACCAGTATAAACCTTGTGTCCCTTGTGTTACTCTTCGTGTAGTTTAGATCCTTGCGAGGCGACGAGGTGCAGGTAGGTAGGGGGTGATATCTCCGCGTGCACCCTAGAGTTCGAACCTAGAGGGTCTGCCGGAACCCAAAATCCGACATTTGGCGCGCCAGGTAGGGGTGCGCCGGAGCTTTCCCTTCTGCCGACCCGCTCTCCGCCGACATCGTGACTCGCCCTACGATGAGCAGCACGCCGCCCACTCCGGTCGACAGTGCCGGCGCGGGGGCCAGGGGGCTCCAAGCCTTGGACCTAGCCTTGCGACAGGTGCGGTGGCCGAACAAGTTCAAGCCGGAGACGCCATCGCGCTACAACGGCACGACTGATCCACTGGCCTTCCTGCTGGCGTACGAGGAGGTCGTCCTCGAAGCAGGAGGCGACGACAGGGTCATGGCTAACTGGCTTCCCATGGCCCTCACCGGTGCCCCGCGCATGTGGCTGCTCCACCTGCGAGCGGCTTCCGTGGCCTCTTGGGAGGAGCTACGCAACCTCTTCCTCGCCAAAGACGCCTGCTTGGCGCCCAGTCATCGCAGCTCTCCTGGGCGACTCGCAGGCGCCACCTTTAGGCCGCCACGTCAAGCCATTCGTCCACCAGATCGGCGCTGCCTCCTGTGGCGGGCTCCCAGGTCAGATTGGTGCCCAAGGCCGATCGGCCTTCAGCTCGGAGGACCACCCTCCAACTCAGCCTGCTGGGCGCGCTCCCAATCTGTGCACCCCACCATCTGCCGGTGGCGTTACGAGACCTCATCGACGGCGGCGTGGGCCTCAGCGTGCTCTCGGTTGAAGCCTTCAGCCTCCTCCACATACCGCCGGAGCGGCTTCAGCCTAGCGGGCCCTTCTTGGGCGTCGGAGGCGGTTCAGCCGGCTCCCTGGGGCAGATCCGTCTTCCGGTGACCTTCGGCACCTACGACAACTTCCGCACGGAGCTAATCGACTTCGACATCGCCCCCATCAGCCTCCCATACAACGCCATCCTCGGCTACCCAGCACTGGCCCGATTCATGGCCGCGACTCACCCAGCGTACAACCTCATGAAGATGCCTGGGAGCAACGGCGTCCTCACCGTGCCCGGAGACGCCGGGGATGCGTTGCAAGTACTCAAGCTCGTCTTTAAGACTGCGGCGGTGGCACAGCCCGCTGACTTAGACACCCCTGAGCCCGAGGGGGCTGCGCCGGCCAAGAAGAAGCAGTTGTTCACCCAAGACAAGGCAGAAACCAAGCAGATACTGGTCGATGAGGACGGATCCACTAACGCCACCTTCACCATAGGCGCCAACCTCAAGCCCGAGCAGGAGGAGGCCCTGGTCAAGTTCCTACGAGCAAATAAGAAGGTGTTCGCATGGGAACCAGATCAGTTGGCAGGGATCCCGAGAGGCGTAATCGAGCACCACCTCAACGTGTGCCCCAACGTACGCCGCGTGAAGCAGAAAGCGAGACGGCAGTCCACTGAAAAGCAGGCTTTCATCGTCCAAGAGACCCGCAAACTAGAACCTGCAGGGGTCATTCGCGAGGTCCGATACCCAGATTGGTTGGCTAACCCGATTGTCGTCCAAATGAAAGGGGGGAAGGAACGCATGTGTGTCGACTTCACCAACCTCAACAAAGCCTGCCCACAGGATCCATTCTCGCTCCCTCGTATCGATCAGATCGTCGATTCCACCGCCGAGTGCAACCTGTTATGTTTTCTGTCTGGCTATAACCAGATCAAGATGGCGGTAGAATACGTGGAAAAAACGGCCTTCCTGACCCCGTGTGGAGTATACTACTACACATGCATGCCGTTCGGGCTGCGCAACGCAGGAGCGACCTTTCAGCGGCTGATGCACATCACCTTGGGTCCGCAGCTCGGGAGGAATGTTGAGGCTTACGTCGATGACATTGTGGTGAAGTCTCGGGAGGCCAAAACCCTGATACAAGACCTGGATGAAACCTTCGAGCCTTGGCGCAGTGAACCTGCGGCTCAACCCGAGAAGTGTGTGTTTGGGGTCCCCTCAGCAAGCTCTTGGGCTTCTCGTGTCCCATCGGGCATCGAAGCTAACCCGTAAAAGGTCAAGGCAGTTGTGGACATGAGCCCGCCAAGACCCTCGAGAAATGCAGAAGCCATTTGGCGGCGTGACCGCTAGGATGCTTCATCTCCAAGTTGGGGAACGAGCGCTACCCTTCTTCAAGCTAATGAAGAAAAGGGCCCTTTGAATGGATGAAGAAGCCGACAAGGCGTTCCAAGACCTCAAAAGGTACTTAACCAGCCCCCCGGTAATGGTGGCTCCGTGCCCCCAAGAGCCCCTGGTGCTCTACCTTGCAGCAACCCCCTACTCTGCCAGCGCAACACTGGTGGCGGTTAGGGAGGAGCGTCGGACCAAAGCCGCGGCAGCTGCCCCGGTCAAGGCGAAGCAGGATCAAGGGGGCCTCACAGAGACCACTACCACAGCCGAGGAGGATCAGCCGCCGCGGGGAAGCGCACTTGCGACAGAAGAGACCCCTCCCCCTGACGACCAGCCACTTGGAGCTCCATTGCCTCAGGAGGCGCCACGGCCTCCGGAGGACACCAATGACACCAACACTCCGAACCTCGTCGAACACCCTGTGTACTTCGTCAGCACAGTGTTGCGGGACGCGAGGGCGCGGTACCCCATGCCCCAGAAACTCCTCCTCGCACTCTTGGCGGCTTCGCGCAAGCTACGACACTATTTTCAGGGCCATCCCATCAAGGTTGTCTCGGCGTACCCCTTGGAAAGGGTGCTCAGGAGCCTCAACTCGGCCGGAAGAGTCGCTGAGTGGAACATCGAGTTGCAAGCGTTTCAGCTAGAATTCAGCACCACCAGAGTCATCAAGGGAGCCGCGCTAGCGGACTTCATGGCGGAGTGGACGGAGGCGCCGGGCCTCAAGGCTGGCGAGGATCGATCCCTCTCCCCGGGAAGCGAGGCACCGGACGGTTGGATCATGTACTTCGACGGGGCGTTCTCCAGACACGGCGCGGGAGCTGGCGCAGTGCTTATATCTCCTACTCAAGACAAGCTCTACTACGCCGTGCAGCTCTATTTCCAGCACGGAGAAAAGGTCTCCAACAACATAGCGGAATATGAGGGCCTGATAGCAGGCCTGAAGGCCGCGGCTGCCCTGGGAGTGAAGCGCCTTACTATCAAGGGTGATTCACAACTCCTCGTTAACTTCTCCAACAAAGTATACTAGCCAAGGGATGAGCACATGGAAGCCTACCTCACAGAGGTCCGCGGGATGGAGAAGTAGTTCTGGGGGCTGGAGTTGCAGCATGTGCCTCGTGGCACCAATCAGGAGGCTGACGACATCGCAAAACGGGCATCCAGGAGGCTACCTCAGGAGCCTGGCGTCTTCAAGGAACGGCTCTTCAAGCCCTCGGCAACGCCATCGCTGTCAAGCACGGTGCAGCCTCGGGAAGAGCTCCCCCAGCCACCTGCCTCGGGGGCCCCGGTCTGTGGCCCGGCCTCGGGAGCGCGTCTGCTCCTAACGCTGGAGCCTCAGGAGGGATGCTGGATCATAGAGCTCCGGAGCTACCTGACGCAAGGGACCTTGCCGGAAAAGGAGGAGGAAGTGGAGCGTGTGGCGCGGCAAGCCACGGCGTACTGCATCAGGGATGGAGAGCTCTATCGGAAGCGACCAAATGATGTGTCCCTGCGGTGCATCTCCAGGGAGCAAGGGAAGGAGCTGCTGGCAGACATACACGGTGGAGACTGTGGGCATCATTCGTCATCACGGACCCTCGTTGGCAAGGCGTTCCGCAGCGGGTTCTATTGGCCCACTGCGCTCAATGATGCCGTGGAACTGGTAAAGGCTTGCGAGGCCTGCCAATTCCATGCCAAGCAGATCCATCAGCCGGCGGGAGGTCTGCAAACTATACCCCTCTCGTGGCCATTCGCAGTCTGGGGGCTGGATATCCTGGGCCCGTTCCCTCGGGCGCCAGGAGGCTATCGTTACTTCTACGTCGCCGTGGACAAGTTCACCAAGTGGGCTGAAGTGGAAGCCGTCCGCACCATCCCCGCAGGTTCTGCGGTCAAGTTCATCAAGGGCATCGTAAGCCGGTTCGGGGTGTCGAACCGCATCATCACCGACAACGGTTCGCAGTTCACCAGTAACCTCTTCAAAACATATTGTGCTAACCTTGGGACGCAGGTATGCTACGCCTCGGTAGCGCATCCGTGGAGCAACGGTCAGGCCGAGCGGGCCAACGCAGAGGTCCTGAGGGGCATCCAAACCAGGACATTCAAGAAGAAGCTGGAGGCCTGCGACAGAGGCTGGTACGACGAGCTTCAGTTTGCATTGTGGTCCATCCGCACGACCGCGACCAAGCCGACTGGCGAGACCCCGTTCTTCCTGGTCTATGGAGCTGAAGCAGTCCTCCCTCACGAGGTCAGACGTCGTTCCGCACGGGTCCTGGCGTTCGACGAGGCGCAGCAGAACGCCATGCGGGGGACGGACCTCGTGCTGGGGGAGGAGCATCGTCGGGAAGCCGCGCTACGAGCGGCAAGATACCAACAAGCACTGCGGTGATACCACTTCCGCAACATTCGCCCCAAGACTCTTAAGGTAGGGGACCTCGTGCTCAGGCGGGTTCTCTCCAGGGAAGGACTGCATAAGCTATCTCCCATGTGGGAGGGCCCGTTCAGGGTTGTTCATGTTTCCAGGCCTGGCTCCGCACGCTTGGAGACTCAGGAGGGGGTGCCCGTCCAGAACGCGTGGAACATCCAGCACCTCCGGAGGTTTTACCCCTAAAAAGGCCCGGTGCCTGTGAAGAAGGCGAATGCCTGTGAAGTTTTGCGTTTGGGAAAAGGCCCGGTGCCTGTGAAGAAGGAGAATGCCTGTGAAGTGTTGAGTTTCGGGAAAGGCCCGGTGCCTGTGAAGAAGCCAAATGCCTGTGAAGCTTATCTTTACGAGAAAGGCCGGTGCACGTGAAGAAGGCAAACGATCGTGAAGCTTATCTTTACGAGAAAGGCCCGTGCTCGTGAAGAAGGCAAGCGCTGTGAAGCTTATCTTTTCGAGAAAGGCCGGTGCTCGTGAAGAAGGCAAGCGCCGTGAAGCTTATCTTTTCGAGAAAGGCCGGTGCTCGTGAAGAAGGCCAACGCTGTGAAGCTCGCCGCCCGTGACACTCTCACGTAATAATGAGTTGGGGCTGTACACGCCCGAGTCTCGAGAGCGCTGCCTCAGGCCCGGGCTCCTCCCACGCCCAGTGGCAGCACTTAGCTCCGCTGGTGAGAAGACGTTGAAGACTAGATTAGGTGCCGGACGCGGCTTTTTTCATTTGCTTTCTACAGTTGGCTTGTTCATTCCCATTTGAAGTTTTATTGAAGGTGTTGCCATCTTTGGCTTGCGACTCTTTGCCTTCTTTGCTCTCCTACCTCGATTTCTCCCGCGCAAGTCTCGTGAGGGAGCAACGCGGGCACCCTCGCGAGTGTTTTCTGCCCCTACTGTTTGAGGCTTCCCTAACCGGGTTCGCTACGGGAGCACCCCTCCAGTCCGTGCCCCACGGGCACCGCGACGCGAACACAGGACCTGGGTCGGTCGCCTCCACGACTGAGGCCGGAAACTACCTCTCCTAGCTAATTTTTGCAGGGCATGAAGCGTTCGACAAGACCTCGGCCTCGGGAGGCGAAGACCGCGACAGGTCGCCCCCAAGCAAAGTAATTTCTACGCAGCAGCGTGTGGCATGTAATCCTAATACTGAAAGTAGCGTAAAGCAAGACGATAATTAAACGACAACAGTCCAAGCACGCCTCATTGGGTCCCTCATCAGAGCGACCGGACATCAACCAGTCGATCTCGTGCTCAGTGTCATCCTCGGATCAAGAATGCCGACACCACACAAGACTTGAAGGATTTATAACAGAGTAGCAATCACACACTTATTACATCGAATGTCTCAAAAGAGAACTTAGCAAAATAAATATGGCTTAAGGCCATCTAACAACGATAACAGCGGAAAGCTTGGAAGATAAGCGAGTCCATCAACTCCAACGGCATCACTGAGTATAGAACCACGACCTAAAAGCACCTTACTCGTCGTCTGAAAAGTCTGTAACATGAAAAGTTGCAGCCCGAAGACGGGTCAGCACATGGAATATGCTGGCAATGTAACACATAGAGAGTAATAAAAGAATAAGCTATACTACATGCATATTTGGCTGGTGGAAAGCTCTATGGTTACAGTTTTGCGAAAAGCCAATTTTTCCCTACTGCAAAGGAATAAATTTATTTAACTATCATGGTGGTTGTTAAACATTGAGAATGGTTGACAGCATCCTCAATCCTAATTAAGGTAATCATCTTTAAAACCCAACAAAATTAATTAAAGTAACATGATGAGATTCACATGATATCCAAGTACTAGATACTCAAAACGTCCATAACCGGGGACACGGCTAACCATGATTATTTTGTACACTCTGCAGAGGTTTGCGCACTTTTCCCCACAAGACTCGATCGCCTCCGTTGGGTTTCTCGCACTACATGATGTTTGAGAAACGGATGACCGAGACACAGTCTTTCAGAAGCGCTAGCACCTTACGAAGGGTAGACCGGTACACCTACTTTCCCCTACATCTGCTAGTCTACCCGTAAGAGTTCGCACAACTTAATCAACTATGCTAGAGCCCATAATGGCTTGTGGCTGCAGACGGAAGTTCCTAGTATGAATAATCTCATGATCCCTTTGGGCCTGGGTGGCGGTCCAAAAAAAACAGGCATGTCTTGGAATAACCAGGTACCTCAATCCACCCAGATGTGTATTAATGTTGCCACCTTAAATAAACCATTAATTAACAATCTCACATCTGTCATGGAAAATCACTCACCCAATCCACGTCTACTTGCATAGCATGGCAAAATAAGCAAACGTAGAAGTAACTCCTAAAGGTTTTATAATAAAACAGGTAATAGGTACTACCTCAATCTACTTCCCATCCCACAATTTAATTATATCCTAATCATGCAATATTTGAGGATTGATCTAATGCAATAAAAACTGGGTATTAGAAAAGGTATTATCAAAGTGTTACTTGCCTTGCTAATAATCCGCGAAACCTAGAGACTCGAAGTAACATGCGGCGCACTCCGGGTATTCTATCGCAGACAAATAAACAAGCATACAATAAGTACTCATCCAATGCACAGGTAAATATCAAATAAAAGATCTAACCAGAAAGTTCAACTTAAGAACTCCGGTTTGCAAAAAGAATCAAATCAAACGAAGCAACGAAAGTCAAACGGCGAAAGAAAACAGCTTCGTTTTACTAATCAGGATCTAAGTCAAATTTTACAGAAACAAAAACTTGTTTAAGTTGGTTATTCGGAAAGAGGGTTTCGAGACGAAACTCCACGCGCTTGAATCGCCTGATTCCGATAAACGAGCTAAAAGTTATACTAAAACAAAAATCGGATCAGAAATCACGATCAGAAAAATCGCAGATTAAATCCGAGAAAAAGAAAAACGACGAACAGGTTAACAAACGAACGTTCGTTAACTAGATCTAAATGACGAACACGTTCGTTAAAACGAACGAACGAGCGAATGCTCGCTATTTAACCGAACCAAAAATAAATAAACCGATCTAATAAAAAAAAGGAAACTAAAAAAACCGGCAAAAAACCGACGGAAAAACCGAATGGTTTTCGAGGAAAACTGGCGGCGCGGATTACGAGGCAACCTCGGACGGCGGGCGGCGGCTCATGGCAACGGCTCGGGCGGCGGACGGCCAATGGCGGCGGCTCGGGGGCGGCGGCGGCTCGGGCGGCGCTAGGGTTCGGGGGCACGGGTGCTAGCTCGGGCTGGGCTGGCTCCCCCCGGCTTATAAAGCCTGGCGGGCCGGAGTCCCAGTCGGACACAGCCCGTAGGTCGGTTCGTTTTTTTTTTAAATTCCGCGCAGAAAAACAAACGAAAGAAATACTAAACGGACTCCAAAAATCCCGAAATAAATTTTCCTCTAGATGAACATTTATTTGGGGCCTAAATGCAATTTTGAAAAACGCATATTTTTCCTAAATTCAAATAAAAAGGCGAAAAACTCCAAAATAAAATCTTATTTGATTTTATTATTAAATCCTCAATATTTCTTTATTTTGGGAAAGCCATTTTATTCCCTCTCTCACATTTTTGTAATAGAAATAATTGATGATAAAATAATTAAAATCAAATGATCCTATTCTCAAAATTTGAGAAAAACTCAAATATGAAAATAACAAAATTCCCAACTCTCTCTGTGGGTCCTTGAGTTGCGTAGAATTTCTAGGATCAAAACCAAAAGCAAATAAATTATGATATGCATTGATGATCTAATGTATAACATTCCAAATTGAAAATTTGGGATGTTACAAACCTACCCCCCTTAAGGTGAATCTCGCCCTCGAGATTCGGGTTGGCTAGAAAATAGGTGAGGTTGGTCCTTTAGCAAATCTTCCTCTCGCTCCCAGGTGGCTTCATCTTCGGTGTGGTGGCTCCACTGAACTTTGCAAAACTTGATAACCTTGCTGCGGGTAACTCGACTGGCAACCTCGAGAATCTTAACTGGTTTCTCCTCATAGGTCAAATCGTTATTCAACTGAATCGCTTCCAATGGCACTGTATCCCTTAGTGGTATTTCAGCCATCTCCGCATGGCACTTCTTTAACTGGGAAACGTGGAATACATCATGAACTCCTGACAATCCTTCGGGCAATTCCAACTTGTAGGCCACTTCTCCCATACGTTCCAAAACACGATATGGTCCTACAAAACGCGGTGCTAACTTTCCCTTAACTCCAAAATGCTTAATTCCTCGTAGTGGAGATACTCGAAGATAAGCTTGGTCTCCGACTTCGTAAACTGTCTCCTTGCGTTTTGAATCCGCATAACTCTTGTTGTAAGAGAATTCCGCATATGGAAAATTGTCGTCCGAACTAGATCAATAATATAGTGCACAAGCTCTCAGCATATCCTCCAAAATCTGATTGACTCTCTCGGTCTATCCATCTGTCTGCGGATGGAAAGTTGTGCTAAACTCCAGCCTGGTACACAAAGTTTCATGCAACTGCTTCCAAAACTTTGAGGTGAATTGGGTTCCTCTATCCGATACGATACTCCTCGGAACTCCATGTAAACATACAATCCTGGTCATGTATATCTTCGCCAACTTAGCACTGGTGTAAGTGGTCTTCACTGGGATGAAATGAGCTACCTTCGTCAACCGATCCACTACAACCCAAATTGAGTCATAGCCGGAACGAGTCCTGGGTAAACCCGTGATAAAATCCATGCCTAGTTTATCCCACTTCCATTTGAGTATCGGCAATGGCTGTAACAATCCTGCTGGCTTCTGATGCTCTGCCTTTACTCTCTACATACATCACAAACTGCTACATATTCCGCAATATCTTTCTTCATTCCGGTCCACCAGAAAGTATTCTTCAAATCCAAATACATCTTGGTATTTCCTAGGTGAATCGAATATGGTGAATCATGTGCCTCTTGCAAAATCAACTTCCTGATCTCCGGGTCATTGGGCACATAAACACAGTCTTCAAACCATAGGGTGTCATGCTCATCCTCACGAAATCCCTTAGCCTTTCCTTCGCTCATTTTCTCCTTTATATAGGCAATCTCTTTGTCAGTCTTCTGAGCTTCTCTGATTCTATCCATTAAGGTTGACTGAATCTCCAATGCTGCTACATAGCCTCTCGGAACTATTTCCAACCATAGCTCACGAAGATCCTCGGCTAACTCCTTTGGTATTTCTCCCGTCATTAGTGTATTGACATGGCTCTTACGGCTCAAAGCGTCAGCTACTACATTAGCCTTTCCGGGATGGTAATGCAATCTCATATCATAATCCTTGATGAGCTCCAACCATCTCTTTTGTCTGAGGTTTAACTCCTTCTGCGTGAAAATGTACTTCAAACTCTTGTGATCCGTATACACCTCACAATGATTTCCAATGAGGAAATGCCTCCATGTTTTAAATGCATGCACTACGACTGCTAACTCCAAATCATGCGTGGCATAATTCAATTCGTGAGGTTTCAGTTGTCGTGAATCATACGAAACAACTCTTCCCTCCTGCATGAGCACTGCTCCAAGTCCTCGACATGAAGCGTCACAATACACCTCATAATCTTTAGTCTGGTCTGGCAAAATCAGCACTGGTGAGGTAACCAAACGTTTCTTCAACTCCTGGAAACTAGCCTCACACTCTTCAGTCCATATAAACTTGGTATCCTTCTTGAACAACTCCGTCATAGGTTTTGCTATCTTGGAGAAATTCTCAATAAACCTCCGGTAGTATCCTGCCAGTCCAAGGAAACTCCGGATCTCTCCAACTGTTGTTGGTGCTTCCCAATTGGTCACAGTGATAACCTTTGTGGGGTCAACCGCTATTCCTTCTCCAGATATAACGTGTCCGAGGAACCCTACTTCCTTCAACCAAAAATCACATTTGCTGAACTTGGCATATAACCGATGTTCTCTCGAGCTTCAAGTACCAATCGCAAATGTTCCTTATGTTCCTCTTCATTCTTCGAGTAAACCAAAATATCATCAATGAACACCACGACGAACTTATCCAAAAACTCCATAAACACCTTGTTCATCATGTTCATAAAATAGGCAGGTGCGTTAGTCAGACCAAATGACATAACGGTATACTCATACAGTCCATATCTTGTGGTGAATGTTGTCTTAGGTATATCCTGCTCTCGAATCTTCAACTGATGGTATCCTGATCGTAAATCGATTTTGGAAAACACTTTAGCTCCTTGCAACCGATCAAACAGATCATTGATCATTGGTAGTGGGTACTTGTTCTTGATCTTTACTTCATTCAATCCACGATAATCAACAACCATCCTTAACGATCCATCCTTCTTTTCCACTAGAAGTAAAGGTGATCCCCAAGGCAAAGAACTTGGGCGAATGTAACCTTTATCCAATAACTCCTTAATCTGCTTCTTAATCTCCACCAAATCCTTTGCGGGCATCCTGTATGGTCGCTTCGATATTGGCCCTGTGCCTGGCAAAAGCTCAATCAAAAACTCAATATCCCGATCCGGTGGCATGCCTGGCAACTCTTCTGGAAATACGTCAGGGAAATCCTTTACCACTGGTACTTCCTCCTGCACAACTCCCGATAAGGAATTTACTTGCATCCTATATGGCACATGCCGGGATACATACTTGATCCGTCTTCCTTCTGGTGTCATAAGCAAAATTGTCTTACTGGCGCAATCGATGTTTCCTCCATACATCGACAGCCAATCCATACCAAGAATTACATCAAATCCTTGGGATTCCAGAGTAATTAAATCCGTTGGGAAAATATGCCTTCCTATACTTAATGGCACTTGAAAACATCCTTGAGTGGCCATATACTCCGCTCCTGGTGAGCTTACTAGCATAGGTGTCTTAAGAATCCTAGTGGGCAGGCTATACTTATTCACAAATCCCCTTGCTATGTATGAATGCGATGCACCAGTATCAAAAAGAACGAGTGCAGTAAATGACTTAACCAAAAACTTACCTATTACTGCATCAGGATGAGATTCAACCTCCTCCACGCTAACGTGGTTCACCTGTCCCCTGTTGAAAGGGTTCGGCTTCTTTCCAGAGCTTCCATTGCCATTCTGGCCTTTAGAACATTCATTGGCATAATGTCCAGTCTTATTGCACTCAAAGCAAGTGATTTGGATAAGGTCTTTCTTGGCTGGGGTTGATGGGGTGGTACAGTTTTGGCCGTTGCTTCCTCCATTCCCATTACCATTCTTGGGGCCATTATGGTTGTGTGAACTACCTCCTCCATGGGTATGCTAAAAAATAACTCCCGGTTTAGGGGTAAAACGGGGCTTCTGCTGAGTTCCAGAATTGTACTTCCCCTGTCCATACTTCCTCTTGCGGTTTTCAATCTGCTGCTGCTTCCCCTCAATCATAAGAGCACGATCTACCAACTCCTGGTAGTTATTGAAGCTTGCTACCATCAACTGCATACTCAGCTTGTCGTTCAGTCCTTCCAGAAACTTCTCCTATTTAGCTGCATCCGTAGCCACGTCATCTGGGGCATAACGTGCTAGTTTACTAAAGTCATCCACATACTGGCCAACTGTCCGTCCTCCTTGGCGCAAGTTGCGAAACTCACGCTTCTTCATGGCCATAGCTCCTGCTGAAACATGGGCAGTAGGGAAAGCTTGCTGAAACTGATCCCATGTGACGGTGTCACAGGAAAGTGGTCTGTAAAATTCTCCCACCATGCTGCTGCGGGTCCTTCAAGCTGATGTCGACAAATTTCACCTTTTCCCTTCATGACATCCTGCAGTGGTCAACTCCCTCCCTATCTTACGGAGCCAATCATCTGCCACTATTGGCTCGGTGCAACTGGAAAACACCGGCGGATTCAGCCTAAGAAAACGGGTTAAATGATCAACAAGTGGTGGTGGTGGTGGGTTGTTGTTGTTGTTGTTGTTGTTGTTGTTGTTGTTGTTGTTGTTGTTGTTGTTGTTGTGGTTGTTGTTGTTGTTGTTGTTGTTGTTGTTGTTGTTGTTGTTGTTGTTGTTGTTGTTGTTGTTGTTGTTGTTGTTGTTGTTGTTGTTGTTGTTGTTGTTCGGTTCCGGACTAGCAACTACATCAACGCATTCTATTCTTTGGATCAACCGAGTGAGCTCCGTGGGAAAGCAAATCCATTGTCACGCCTCGGAGGCATCTGAGGGTTTGTAGAAAAGACGAGAGTTAAGAATAGAATGGGGTCTAAAGAGAAAACACTACCCAATGCACATCAGACAAAACACACAAAATCACTTCATTTAATCAAGCAAAAGCATAAAAACGGTCTAGAACTATCGCAAAAGTGCGTGGACTATGCTATGTACATGGTGGAACACTACTACTGTTACGGTGGCCAACTAGAAAAACTGCTCCGATGAAGATTCCATGATATCCTCTCCAGCTTCATCAACATAGTCATCATCAATATCGTCGGGGTCCGAGTCGGTGTCGTCGATGATGATATAATTATCCGGGCAAGTGGAATCGTCGTCTTCTCTTTTGGGAGCTGAACCTCCCATGAATACTCCAATCTTCTCCTTAAGGTCGCAGTTCTGTCTCACTAGAGCGACAATCTCCTCCATGTAGTCTTCACGTGTAGCCTTGAGTTCTTCTTCTAGCTCCTTGATCTTGGTCATGGCCTTCTTTAGATCCTCCATACCTGCGCACATTTGGTTCTCCTGGCGTCGGATGTGCTGGTTTAATTCCTGAATGTAAGCTGCGATTGATCTGTCCCTCCTGGTGCTGGTCATCTCCCATTGCACATTTCGGCGCCCACAAATCTGGTAGATGATATTCTTGAGATCATTGTGGTAAACCTTTCCAATTCGCCCCATGGCGATATGGGCTGCCATGCTCTTTCCTAGACTCCAAGTTGGTGCATCAAAGGAAAACTCTATGGGCTCCGTGACTGGTGCAAATGTCCTGCCTGGAATTTGAACTTGAATCATCCAACGCTCCTCTTGGGGTAAAGTGGCGTTGAAAGTCCCGGTGAAGCTTGGTATTCCTATGTTCAGGTATCTAGTGACTTCCTTCAAGTGACATCCAAAGGGTGTATCTTCATTCGGTTGTGTGAACTTGTTCCTTGCATCCGCCATCCTAAAAGAATAGAAAAGATGAGGAGTCAGAAATGAGAAGAAAGAGTAGTGATCTAGGGCTTTAGCTTAGTGGCCGTGTCCTACAGTCAGCATGTGCTCTGATACCATCTTTGTAGCGACCAGACCTCAACCAGCCTCGATCTACGTGCTCAGTGTCATCCTGGATCAAGAATGCCGACACCACAAGACTTGAAGGATTTATAACAGAGTAGCAATCACACACTTATTACATCGAATGTCTCAAAAGAGAACTTAGCAAAATAAATATGGCTTAAGGCCATCTAACAACGATAACAGCGGAAAGCTTGGAAGATAAGCGAGTCCATCAACTCCAACGGCATCACTGAGTATAGAACCACGACCTAAAAGCACCTTACTCGTCGTCTGAAAAGTCTGCAACATGAAAACTTGCAGCCCGAAAACGGGTCAGCACATGGAATATGCTGGCAATGTAACACATAGAGAGTAATAAAAGAATAAGGTATACTGCATGCATATTTGGCTGGTGGAAAGCTCTATGGTTACTGTTTTGCGAAAAGCCAATTTTCCCCTACTGCAAAGGAATAAATTTATTTAACTATCATGGTGGTTGTTAAGCATTGAGAATGGTTGACAGCATCCTCAATCCCAATTAAGGTACTCATCTTTAAAACCCAACAAAATTAATTAAAGTAACATGATGTGATTCACATGATATCCAAGTACTAGATACTCAAAACGTCCATAACCGGGGACACGGCTAACCATGATTAGTCACTCTGCAGAGGTTTGCGCTCTTTTCCCCACAAGACTCGATCGCCTCCGTTGGGTTTCTCGCACTACATGATGTTTGAGAAACGGATGACCGAGACACATTCTTTCAGAAGCGCTAGCACCTTACGAAGGGTAGACCGGTACACCTACTTTCCCCTACATCTGCTAGTCTACCCGCAAGAGTTCGCACAACTTAATCAACTATGCCAGAGCCCATAATGGCTTGTGGCTGCAGACGGAAGTTCCTAGTATGAATAATCTCATGATCCCTTTGGGCCTGGGAGGCGGTCCAAAAAAAATAGGCAAGTCCTGGAATAACCAGGTACCTCAATCCACCCAGATGTGTATTAATGTTGCCACCTTAAATAAACCATTAATTAACAATCTCACATCTATCATGGAAAATCACTCACCCAATCCACGTCTACTTGCATAGCATGGCAAAATAAGCAAACGTAGAAGTAACTCCTAAAGGTTTTATAATAAAACAGGTACTAGGTACTACCTCAATCTACTTCCCATCCCACAATTTAATTAGATCCTAATCATGCAATGTTTGAGGATTGATCTAATGCAATAAAAACTGGGTATTAGAAAAGGTATGCTCAAAGTGTTACTTGCCTTGCTGATGATCCGCGAAACCTAGAGACTCGAAGTAACAGGCGGCGCACTCCAGGTATTCTATCGCAGACAAACAAACAAGCATACAATAAGTACTCATCTAATGCACAGGTAAATCTCAAATAAAAGATCTAACCAGAAAGTTCAACTTAAGAACTCCGGTTTGCAAAAAGAATCAAATCAAACGAAGCAAAGAAAGTCAAACGGCGAAGGAAAACAGCTTCGTTTTACTAATCAGGATCTAAGTCAAATTTTACAGAAACAAAAACTTGTTTAAGTTGGTTATTCGGAAAGAGGGTTTCGAGACGAAACTCCAGGCGCTTGAATCGCCTGATTCCGATAAACGGGCGAAAAGTTATACTAAAACAAAAATCGGATTAGAAATCGCGATCAGAAAAATCGCTGATTAAATCCGAGAAAAAGAAAAACGACGAACAGGCTAACGAACGTTCGTTAACTAGATCTAAACGACGAACACGTTCTGTTAAAATGAACGAACGAGCGAACGCTCGCTATTTAACCGAATCGAAAATAAATAAACCGATCTAATAAAAAAACGGAAACTGAAAAAACAGGCGAAAAACCGACGGAAAAACCGGCAGCGTGGATTACGAGGCAACCTCAGGCGGCGGGCGGCGGCGGCGGCGGCGGGCGGCGGCTCGGGTGGTGCTAGGGTTCGGGGGCGCGGGCGCTGGCTCGGGCTGGGCTGGCTCCCCCCCCCCCCCCGGCTTATAAAGCCTGGCGGGCCGGAGTCCCGGTCGGACATGGCCCATAGGTCGGGTCATTTTTTTTAAATAATTCCGCGCAGAAAAACAAACAAAAGAAATACTAAACGGACTCCAAAAATTCCGAAATAAATTTTCCCCGGATTCTATAATCAAGCCGGACTAGATGAACATTTATTTGGGGCCTAAATGCAATTTTGAAAAACGCATATTTTTCCTAAATTGAAATAAAAAGGCAAAAAACTCCAAAATAAAATCTTATTTGATTTTATTATTAAATCCTCAATATTTCTTTATTTTGGGAAAGTCATTTTATTCCCTCTCTCACATTTTTGTAATAGAAATAATTGATGATAAAATAATTAAAATCAAATGATCCTATTCTCAAAATTTGAGAAAAACTCAAATATGAAAATAACAAAATTCCCAACTCTCTCCGTGGGTCCTTGAGTTGCGTAGAATTTCTAGGATCAAAACCCAAAGCAAATAAATTATGATATGCATTGATGATCTAATGTATAACATTCCAAATTGAAAATTTGGGATGTTACACCTACACTACTGTCTCTTTGCGCAGGAAAAGGAAAATAACAAGACAGGCGCGGCTCGCTTGACACCAACTCGCGGCGGAGGCTCGAACCGCGTCCGGAGCTCAAGCGGACTCCCTCTTGCGCTTCACCGAGGCGCGACGGCTGGCGGACCCGCTACCTCCCTCCAGGCGGGCGCGGCGGCGTGGAGGCTGGTCACGGTCACCACTGGAGGAGCCGCTGTCCGAAGAAGAGTCAGTGAAGCTTGACGAACCCCGAGCGCCGCCAACCACGCGCGCGCCATCATCTTCGTTCCGATCGCCGCCGGGATCAGGCCCACGGCCGCGGTCGTCGTCCTCGGGGCAGCACCCAGCGCAGCGACCGTCTTCCCCGAACACCCTCACATAGAGGGTGGCGTCGCCGTCGAACTTGAAGTGCAGGGTGCATCGTTGGCTCGACCTACGGCGGCAAACGCTTGCCACCATGGTCAGGCCATGCTCCGGCGGCGGAAACCTCCAATAAGCCAGGAGGCCAGCTGCAGCAACCGTCCGCCTGAGCGAGGCCGCCCGGGGCGTCGGCCGGAAGTTCACCTAGTAAGAAGCGGGGGAGCTGGAGCCAGGTGCTGGTCGGTTTCGCCGACCACATGACAAACTCCGGCAGCACCTCTGCCGAACGGAAGCGCGGCCTAGGGGGTCGCACGGCCGTAGCGCGCCCCCCATCGACGGCCTGACGCCTGTCGCCGCGCGTGAGATCGCCTCCACGGCCGCGAGAAGCCGCTGCGGGAGCCACAGGGTGCTTGCGAGGACGGCCTCGACCGCGCTTGGCTGGGGGAGAGTCAGGCCCCACCTGGTGGGCCTTTCCCTTCTCCGCGGCCGAGAACTTCTTCGGTGGATCCATGGAGAAGGAGGAGCAAGAAGAGATGGACCGGAAGGGCACGCGTCGTTCCGTACTTATAACCGGGGAAGGCCAACCGTCGACCTCCACGATCACAGGTAATCATGACCCGCTTTGCATGCATTGACTTGTCAATTCGTGCAGTCGTCGAGGCGTCGTGGGGAAGAAGGGACGCCCACGCCCAATCAACCGCCACGCGGTGCCCAAGACCGCAGCTGTTAGGGGCTCGCGGTGCAGCCAGACTTGCCCTTCGCTTCCTCGCTAAGCCAAGTCCAGCGCGCTTTGTGCCCGGGCTACTGTCGGCGTTCGGGAACGGGGTACCAGACTTGCTCGCTGCGGCTGCGGCGTGGCTAAAGGGTCGCCTGCACGGCCCATCTTCATCAAGACAAGCTCAAGACCTCGCGAGGGGCCAGATTGCGGGCGGACGAGAGGAAGCTTTCTCAGCACGACCTCAGTTGGCTCGCGAGGAGGCGGAGAGATCAAGGAGGGTACCTCGCGAGGTGCCCATGACGCAAGACATGACGACCAAGGCGCCGGCGAGCGCCGCCTGCCAGCGTAGTGTCGCCATTTCCTCTTTGGTGCAAAGGAGGCAAGCGCAGCGAGAGCATCAAGCAAAGGCAACCGTTTGAAGGCAACAATACCAAGACCATCACAACGGAGGAAGGAGGTCATCGTGGAGCCCAAGCCAAGGCCACCACCAGAGCCTTTGACAAAGAGGACCAACTTTAGTCAGGATAAGTGTACTAGATGTTCCCCTTCAAAATGGCCAATTGTTGGCGCCCTTACCGCTCAATATTTGGGAAGAGGCCCAGGGCCTCTGCCTATAAATAGGACTAGCCACCCACAGGGTAGAGGCATATGAGAGGATCGAGGAAGGATCTGAAATCCAGAACAGAGCTAGAGATCAAGCAGCCCAGAGAGAGAGAGAGAGAGAGAGAGAGAGAGAGAGAGAGAGAGAGAGAGAGAGAGAGAGAGAGAGAGCGACCGAACTCCCCCTAGCAGTTCGTCGCACCGGCCAAGAACAGACCCTCACGAGGCTGTTCTTCCTTGTATTGTTCATCATCAGCCTCTGAGGCAATCCACCACACCACACATTGGAGTAGGGTGTTACACCACAATGGTGGCCCGAACCAGTATAAACCTTGTGTCCCTTGTGTTACTCTTCGTGTAGTTTAGATCCTTGCGAGGCGACGAGGTGCGGGTAGGTAGGGGGTGAGATCTCCGCGTGCACCCCCGAGTTCAAACCTAGAGGGTCTGCCGGAACCCGAAATTCAACAATCATCTTGCGCCTTTTGATCTCCATTTTCGAAGCGCGGCATGATCACCTTCGTCACCGGCATGACACCATGATCTCCATCATCATGATCTCCATCATCGTGTCTTCATGTAGTTGTCTAGCCAACTATTACTTCTACTACTATGGCTAACAGTTAGCAATAAAGTAAAGTAATTACATGGCATTTTTCATTGACACGCAGGTCATACAATAAATTAAGACAACTCCTATGGCTCCTGCCGGTTGTCATACTCATCGACATGCAAGTCGTGATTCCTATTACAAGAACATGATCAATCTCATACATCACATATATATAATTCATCACATCCTTTTGGCCATATCACATCACATAGCATTCCCTGCAAAAAAAAGTTAGACATCCTCTAATTGTTGTTGCATGTTTTACGTGGCTGCTATGGATTTCTAGCAAGAACATTTCTTACCTATGCAAAAGCCACAACGGTGATATGTCAATTGCTATTTACCCTTCATAAGGACCCTCTTCATCAAATCCGATCTGACTAAAGTGGGAGAGACAGACACCCGCTAGCCACCTTATGCATCAAGTGCATGTCAGTCGGTGGAACATGTCTCACGTAAGTGTACGTGTAAGGTCAGTCCGGGCCGCTTCATCCCACAATGCCGCCGAATCAAGATAAGACGAGTAACGGCAAGCAAATTGAACAAAGCATCGCCCACAACTACTTTGTGTTCTACTCGTGCATAGAATCTACGCATAGACCTAGCTCATGATGCCACCGTTGGGGAACGTAGCAATAATTCAAAAAAATTCCTACGTGTCACCAAGATCAATATAGGAGATGCTAGTAATGAGAGAGAGGGAGTGCATCTTCATACCCTTGAAGATCGCTAAGCGGAAGCGTTACAAGAACGCGCTTGATGGAGTCGTACTCGCGGCGATTCAAATCGCGGAAGATCCGATCTAGCGCCGAACGGACGGCACCTCCGCGTTCAACACACGTACAACCCGGGGACATCTCCTCCTTCTTGATCCAGCAAGGGGAGAGGAGAAGTTGAGGGAGAACTCCGGCATCACGACGGCGTGGTGGTGGAGCTTGTGGTATTCCTGCATGGCTTCGCCAAGCTCTATGGAGGAGAAGGAAGAGTTGGAGGAGGGAGGGTATAACGCCCTCGATGCGGCTATATCTCCCACGTGTCGAAGCACGACTTAGAGGCATAACCGCATTGAAAGCAATGTCGCAAGTGAGGTAATCTTCACACAACCCATGTAATACATAAGGGAAAGGGATACATAGTTGGCTTACAATCGCCACTTCACACAATACATGAGTAAAACATTACATCATACAGATACAATCAAGGTCCGACTACGGAACCAAAATAAAAGAAGACTACCCCAAATGCTACACGGATCCCCGATCGTCCCAACTGGGCTCCACTATCGATCAACTCAAACGAAACAACACAAAGAACAAGATCTTCATCGAGCTCCTCCTTGAGCTCGGGTCCATCACCGCACGGTTTCATCGGCACTGCAAACTGGTTTTGAAGTATCTGTGAGTCACGGGACTCAGCAATCTCACACCAGCGAGATCAAGACTATTTAAGCTTAAAGGTAGGACAGGGTAGTGAGGTGGAGCTGCAGCAAGCGACTAGCATATATGGTGGCTACCATACGCAAATGAGAGCGAGAAGAGAAAGCAAAAGCACGGTCGAACAACTCGATCAAGAAGTGATCCTGAAAATACTTACGCCAAACATAACTCCAACACCGTGTTCAATTCCCGGACCACGAGAAGAGACCATCACGGTTACACGCGCGTTGGTGTATTTTAATTAAGATCAACTTCGGTTTTCTACAACCGACATTAACAAATTCCCATCCGCCACATAACCACGGGCACGGCTTTGAAAGTTCAAACCCTGCAGGGTGTCCCAACTTAGCCCATAATAAGCTCTCGCGATCAACGGCGAATAGACCTTCTCCCGGGAAGCCCGATCAGTCTTGGAATCCGGCTACAAGACATTTCACGGCAATAAAACAAGACCAGCAAGACCTCCCGTGCCGACACCTCGATAGTAGCCACAGATCTCGCCTCGAGCCACGACCGGATGAGCGAAGACGACGGCAACCGACGATACCCCAAGTTGCCTCGGGCGGCACCATAAGTGGTTTAGTTTGGACCAACACTTAGACAAGCATTGGCCCGGGGTAATAAAGATGACCCTCGGGATGCGCGACTCCCAAGGGAAAAAGGCTAGGTGAGGCAAATGTAAAACCAATGTTGGGCCTTGCTGGAAAAATCTTATTGAAAGCGAACTGTCAAGGGGGTCCCATAAATCACCCGACCGCGTTAGGGACGCAAAAATCCGGGAACATAACACCGATATGACGGAAACTAGGGCGGCAAGAGTGGAACAAAACACCAGGCATAAGGCCGAGCCTTCCACCCTTTACCAAGTATATAGATGTATTAAATATAGCAGATATATATATTGTGATATCCCCAACAAGTAAACATGTTCCAAAAAAAGGAACAACATCTCCATGTTCCAACAAGGAACAAACTTCAGCTTCACCTGCAACTAACAACGCTATAAGAGGGGCTGAGCAAAGCGGTAACATAGCCAAACAACGGTTTGCTAGGAAAGGATGGTTAGAGGTTCGACATGGCAATGTGGGTGGCATGATATAGCAAGTGGTAGGCATCGCAGCATAGGCATAGCAAAAGAGCGAGCAACTAGCAAGCAAAGATAGAAGTGATTTCGAGGGTATGGTCATCTTGCCTGAAATCCCGCAAGGAAGAAGATCAAGTCCATGAAGAGGACAAACGGGCGTAGTCGAACGAATCCTCACAACTCCGAACGAACCGAAGCTAACGAGAGAAGCAAACCGGAAAGAAGCAAACAACATAGTAAACACACAATCATAAACATGGCATGATGCACAAACAAATATGATGCATGTCCGGTTTAATGAGGCATGGCATAGCAATATGCAACAAACAATACTACTAATTAGTGGAGCTCAATATGCAACGAGTTGCATATTGATAAACACCACATCAAATATTTAGTTTGATCTCGTTTAGGTACACAACAATATTAAATGTTGTTAAACATGGCAAGAGGTGGAGCATAATTAAACTAGCTATTTAGGCAAGTTTAAATGAGGCCGGAAATAAGAAACAACAATTCCGGAAAATCCCCATGAGCAATATTTTAGATTCGGTACTGTTCTGCCCTAAACACAATTTTAGAGTTGTTAAACAGCAACATAAAGTGGACCATGTTAATCTAGGCATTTTTCCACCCCATTTACATATAAAGAACATTTAATTCCGAGTTACGGTTATTTAGTTATGAATTAAAGCATTTTAACATGGCATATTAGCAAATTTAAATAAACAGCAAGTTAAACATTTTAACATGGGATGAAAGTGGCAAATTATTAATCTACACAATTTTCTGAGCATATTACATATATAAAACATTTTAATCCGATGCACCATTTGTGAGTTATTAAATGCATGATGAGCAGGGGTTTTCGCAAAACAGTAATTTCATCGGATAATAGACAAATTCGCAGATCCAGGAAAAAAAAACATATCGGGCCGAAATCTGGATCGACTGGGCTGCTCACCCTGGGCTCAAAGGCCCGGTCGGTGTGGAGGAGGCCAGGCAGGGGGGCGCGCTGGGCCGAAACTGGCTTGGGCCTGGAGGGGGCGCGCTGGGCCTGCTGCGTCGTGGTCGACGACTCGACCAGATCGAGCGAGGAGGCAGCCCAGGCGCGGGTCAACGCGGGCGGCGGTCGTGGCTCGAGGCGGAGGACGAAGAACGGCGCAACGGGGAGGAAGATGGGGATCGGCGTGAATCCAACGCAGAGGTGGCCGGAGGCGGGAGAGGGAGGCGCGGAACTTGGGGGACGAGCGCCCCGGCGAGGGACGGCGGCCTCCGGTGACGGGCGTTGTTGGAGCTGGACTCCGCGCGAGGCAGAGGAGTGTTCAACGCGCGGCAGCGCGGCTCCTCGTTCGATGCAGGGGAAACAGGGCGACGGCGTGAGAGGAACCCGGCGAGGCGACCCGATCCGGCGGCGGGAGCTCTCGGCGATTGACGAAGAGGGGGATGGCGGAGACCGGCAGAGCAGGGATCGAGGGATCCACAGGGGGACGAGCTCGGGAGGCGACGAAGGGCACGGGACTTGGGGCTCCATGGCCACGGCGGGGAGTTCCTTGGGCGGCGGCGCTGTTCGGTTCCTGCAGGAGGCGAGGTGAGAGATGAGACGGGGAAGAAGGGAAGAAGAAAGGAGAGACAGGAAGGAGAGGGCGGCCTGCTGGAGCTCTCAAGCGGACGAGGTGAGGAGGCGCTCGGGCGCCTGGCTGGATCGAGGGCTCGAGGAGCTCCTCTCCTTGGTGCTGGACACGCACGGGAGTGGGGATCTCGGGAAGAAGCTGGCTGCGAGGTGAGGAAGGGAAAATTTGGGCGAAGCTGATCGGGAATCGGACGTCACAGGGATTAAATCGGGATGAGATCCCGATGAAGATAGGTGAGTGTGGCGGCGCTAGGGTAGGATCCCTAGAAATTAGGGTTGTCCAAAATGGACTAGGGATAGACTATATATATAGTAGGTGGGTTGACTTAGGGGTATACCATCCCTCCGATCGCAATCGAACGATCGCGAATAAAATAGCTACGAAGCCCAAATAAGAAAACGGTGACGTTTTGCAGACGTTTGGGGATGATCTGGATCCAACGGAGACGACTGCCCGGGTCGGGTCCGGGACAAGTTTCGGACGCACGCGAGGGGTCTGCGAGCTGTCAACAGAGGTTAGGTGGTTTGACAAGAGGGAAACAAAAACACAGACAAAGGAGTCTGACGAAAGGCCATGGGGAGAAGGGGTTTTGTTGGTCTCGGAGAAAGAGAGAAAAGAGGGGTCCAATTGGTCTGAGAGGAGGTCAACAAGGACAAGCGGTCTGACAAAGTGCCAGCGGAGGCAAAGAGAGAAAAAGCAACTACGAGCGGCTACGAGTTTCATGAAAACATATGGATGCGATGCACATGATGCTGTGAGATGAAATGCACGCCAAGAACAAACTGCAAAAACAAAAGACAAAAACCCAACCACGAAGGAAATATCATATAGCATCTCCGGAAAAGGCAAGAGTCGGAGTTACGAATATGGAAAGTTGTATCCGGGGCGTTACAGAGGGGCTGCGCCAGGAGAAGGGTGCGGCTGCCCTCTCTCTCCCTAGGTATATATAGGGGGAAGGGGGGTGGAGGAGGCGCCCTAGGGTTCCCTAGGGGAGGGGTGGCAGCCATAGGGTAAACCCTAGATGGGTTTGGGCGCCCCCGCCGCTAGGAAACTTGCCCCCAAGCCGGGAGGGGAGGCTGCCCTAGGGGAGGCGCCCCCACCTCTCCAGGTTACGTGAGAGGGGTTGGGAGGGGCGCACAGCCCCTTAGTGGGCTGGTTTGCCCCCTCCCCTTGGCCCATAAGGCCCCCCAACTCTTGTCGGGGCCTCCGAAACACCTTTCGGTCACGCTGGTCGTCACCCGGTACTCCCAAAACAATTCCGGACTCCAATACCCTTCGTCCAATATATCGATCTTCACCTCCGGACCACTCCGGAGTTCCTCGTCATGTCTAGGATCTCATCCGGGACTCCGATCAACCTTTGGTAACCACATACTATTTCCCATAACAACTCTAGCGTCATCGAACCTTAAGTGTGTAGACCCTACGAGTTTGGGAACCATGCAGACATGACCGAGATGTTCTCCGACCAATAACCAACAGCGGGATCTGGATACCCATGTTGGCTCCCACATGTTCCACGATGATCTCATCTGATGAACCACAATGTCGGGGATTCAATCAATCCCGTATACAATTCCCTTTGTCTACCGGTATGTTACTTGCCCGAGATTCGATCGCTCAGATCCCAATACTCGCTCAATCTCAAGTACGCAAGTCTCTTTACTAGTTCCAGAACACATGATCCCGTGGCTAACTCATTAGTCACATTGAGCTCATTATGATGATGCATTACCGAGTGGGCCCAGAGATACCTCTCTATCATACGGAGTGACAAATCCCAGTCTTGATTCGTGCCAACCCAACAGACACTTTTGGAGATACCTGTAATGCACCTTTATAGCCACCCAGTTAAGTTGTGACGTTTGGTACACCCAAAGCATTCCTATGGTATTCGGGAGTTGCACAATCTCATGGTCTAAGGAAATGATACTTGACATTATAAAAGCTCTTAGCAAACGAACTACACGATCTTGTGCTATGCTTAGGATTGGGTCTTGTCCATCACATCATTCTCCTAATGATGTGATCCCGTTATCAATGACATCCAATGTCCATGGTCAGGAAACCCATAACCATCTATTGATCAATGAGCTAGTCAACTAGAGGCTTACTAAGGACATGATGTGGTCTATGTATTCACACATGTATTACGGTTTCCAGTTAATACAATTATAGCATGAACAATAGACAATTATCATGAACAAGGAAATACAATAATAACCATTTTATTATTGCCTCTAGGGAATATTTCCAACAGCCCGAAGTGGGGACGGATGCAGAGGAAGGCCTCACACACGACGATAAACGCCAAGATGTTGAGGAAGGAATTCGGGGACAGATCGTGGAAATCTATCCCGTAATAATACATCAGCCCGCGGACGAAAGGTGGAGTGGAAACTCTAGCCCGCGGAAGAAATGGGGGAGGAATACTACCCTCTCTGTGGGCTCCGGCGTGGGGACGACTTGTCCCTCGGCTGGCAGACGATGGGCGACCTCCTTCGCCAAATATCCGGCCGCCCGGAGCTCAGTAATGTCCTCTTCCTTGACGGAGGAGACCATCCACTTGCCCTGACCACCGGATCCGGACATGGTTGCTTGAGTGGAAAGAGACGAGAACTTGGGCACTAGATCTTGAGATCGGGAAGGCGGAGACGGAGAGAGAGTGAGAAGAGGAAGGGGGAATCCTTATCCCCTTATAAAGGCAGCAAATATTGAATGCCTCCTCACTCGCCTTAGGATTCGTCTGTTCCCAAGGGCTGTATAAACGGCACGGTAGAGTTACCCATGCCCGCATTGATGAGAATTCCGCAATAAGGGGACATGATCTCTGTTTCGACAAGACATGCCAATAGCAACCGCATCTCGAAATGTGGGATGGCAGAAGAAAAACGGTTTGAAATTATAACCGAATGGACGCGATGTCGTGTTGAAAAGAAGCTGTCAACAGATTAGATTCATGCAAATATTATATTCTCTCTGCGGCTGTGTATGGAGTGCGTAACAGGTTCAGATACGATCATTGCATCCGAAGACTATCTTGGAGTTCGGAGAAAGGGGAACCCGCCTTGCAATGCTGAAGACAATCTGCGCACCGGACTCCTTGTCATTGAAAGTCAGGTTCAGGGGCTACTGAGGGAGTCCCAGATTAAGGGGTGCTCGGGCGTCCGGCCTGTTATCCATGGGCCGGACTGATGGGCTGTGAAGATATGAAGACCGAAGACCATACTCCTGTCCGGATTGGACTCTCCTTGGCGTGGAAGGCAAGCTTGGTGACCTACTATGAAGATTCCTTCTTATGTAACCGACTCCATGTAAACCCTAGATCCCCCCGGTGTTTATATAAACCGGAGGGGTTAGTCCGGAAAGGACACACCTTACCATATTCAGATAGGCTAGACTTCTAGGGTTTAGCCACTACGATCTCGTGGTAGATCAACTCTTGTAATACTCATATTCATCAAGATCAATCAAGCAGGAAGTAGGGTATTACCTCCATAGAGAGGGCCCGAACTGGGTAAACATCGTGTCCCCGCCTCCTGCTTCCATCGATCCTGGCGAATAAACATGCAGAGGAGCACATCAAAAGTATATCGTGAGCACCATCGGGTTTAAGATTACAACTCGATCCAATAAAGTTTCGGAAAAGCGAGAGTTGTAACTTAGCAAAAAAAATGCCCATATAATAGACCCGCTTGAAGACTAACTCAACTTTCTCCCCCTTTGTCATCGAATGACCAAAAGGATCGAAACTGAGGACTAACGCCCCTTGAGGGAGTCCTGGATTAGGCGGTGTCCGAATGGCCGGACTATGACCTTTGTCCGGACTCCTGGACTATGAAGATACAAGATTGAAGACTTCGCCCGCGTGTCCGGATGGGACTTCTCCTGGCGGAAGGCAAGCTTGGCATGACACGGATATGTAGATCTCCTACCATTGTAACCGACTTATGTAACTCCTAGCCCTCTCCTCCTGTTCTGATAAAACCGGGAGGGTTTTAGTCCAGAGGACTAACAACAATCGCACTACAGGCTAGCTTCTTGGGTTTAGCCTCTCGATCTCGTGGTAGATCTACTCTTGTACTACCCATATCATCAATATTAATCAAGCATGAGTAGGGTTTTATTTCCATCGAGAGGGCCCAACCTGGGTAAAATATCGCGGTCCCTTGTCTCCTGTTACCATCCGCCTAGACGATAGTTTCTGGACCCTCATTCGAGATCTGCCGGTTTGACACCGACATTGGTGCTTTCATTGTGAGTTCATCCGTGCTATCATATTTAGGCGCCGATGGCTCTCCTATCGCCAACAATGATGCGGTCCAGTATGCAGACTTTTCTCCCCGACAGATCTTCAGATTCGCTGCGTTTTGCATCAGCGCCAATTCGCTGGCCATCCTGGAGTGAGATCGAAGTTACGCCTGGCCATCGTGTCAGATTGGAAGTTTGAACTACACGGCCGACGTCCGCTGGAGACTTGATCTTCGACGGGTCGAAGCCAGCCAAGCCGCTACAAGACCGCTATCATGGGCATGATCTAGCTCTCATCGCTGAATAGTGCCCTCGAGGTTATTTCACCTGTCCGGCTCCGACCCTTAGCTCGAGCCGATCGCGCCAATCAAGGATGGGTGGTTGGACATCACTGGGTTGCAACTTATGGTGATCGAGCCGAACACCATACATGTCCTTTGGCGGCTTCGTGACTCTAAGGTGCCGGACTCCTCTCCGGACTCAACTTTCCGCCGCCCCGCTAATCGAATCCTGACAAGGCCGATCATGGAGTTCATCGCCACGACATCTTTCAAAGACTCTCCTTTGGCGACATTCTCAATTCACTAAAGTCTCTTCTTTATCGAGAGCCCCTGGCCGGATTATGGTCAGCAAGGTTGGGATGCGACGACAAAGAAATTCAAAGCCCACCCACCACCCACTTCAGTAGCCACTCGCCGATGATTTAACCGACATGCTCGACTTCGACTCCCAAGACATCGACGGTATGGACGCCGATGCAGGAGACGACTCAAGAACCAGCGCCTATAGGGCACTAGAAGGCCACCTCACTGTGATGACATATATATGGTGGACACCCCAAAAGAAGGAAATGGCGATGGAACAACGGAGGATGACCCTCCAAGAAACAGCCTAAGCTGCTTAGCGCCGGCCGGGCCTAAATCCCGCCACAAGAAAAGAAATGATTCCGCACGGGAGATAATAACACCTTTGACAGTGTCGAAGACAATCCCTCCAGCAGGATTCAGCGCAGGAGGATGGAGAAGCCAGCCCTCGCGAGAGAGAGACGACAGAAAGAGGTAGAGGACGATAATTACATGCCTCCTCCCAAGACGCAGAGGCAAGCCTCGATGACGATGAATTTGTCGTGGCTCATGGATCCCGCCGTAACAAGAGCTGCTTTCAAATGCAGGCTTATACACGCGAAAGCAGCGGCCAAGAAAAATAGCAACAACTTAGAGCTGACCAAGACTTGTTAGCCGACAGATGGACGGATGTCCTTGCATCTCAAGAGTACGAACTCGAACGCCTCCAAGAGCTACCTGAACGCAGGCTGCTTCCCCATTAGAGGAGGAAGCACAAAGACCTACATCACCATCGCATGATATGGGCCGATCGCCACCGTGGCTGACGATGTAGAGGCCTCAGCCTCCACTAAGCCGCACTCCCGCCGCTAAAGAATACCAAGGCACGGGAAATGCCGTAGACCATGTAGATATATTGATGACAAGGCAAGGCAAACAAGATCGATCTATGGATCGTAGGCGCCTACCACTCGTGACGATAACCGCCATGCCGGATATGGTAAATCCGCCGGCCAAACACAATAGACAAAGCTCATTTGAGCTACGCCGTGATATAGCCCAATACATAGGCGCCAGACACCCACTATGCTTCATGATGAAGTAATGGATCATCAACCTCGAGGGTTTCAAGCCAGAAACATCGAATCATACGATGGCACAACAGATCTGATTGTATGGATCGAGGATTATCTCCTTCATATCCACATGGCCCACGGCGATGATCTACACGCCATCAAATACCTCCCACTCAAGCTTAAAGGACCAGCTCAGCATTGGCTTAACAGCTTGCCGCAGAATCAATTGGTTGTTGGGAGGACCGGAAGCCGTGATTCCTCCACAACTCTGTGGCACCTATAAGTAGCACCACCGCATCGATGACCTAAGCCACATAATTCAGCAGCCAGAGGAATCGCCGCATAATTCTCGACATGGTTCCTAACCAAGAAAATCAAATAGTAGACTGTCCGGACGCAGAGGCCCTTGCAGCCTTCAAGCATAACATCCGTGATGAAAGTGGCTTGCCCGCACCCAGGACAGGAAAGCCAAATCCATGGCAGCCCTCACAACACTCATGACCCGCTTATGCTGGAGAAGACAGCTGGCTAGCTCAGAGTAATAATACGACCAAGAGCCCCTGTAATTCGATACCAAGGACAACATTATGTGTCGTCGACGCAAAGAAGCAAAAGTGCCGCATTAACGGTGACAATGCCGAGGATACGGCAATTAATGCCGGATTCGTGAGGCTCTAAACACGGTCAGCGGAAAAGCCATTCAAAATAAATACTCCGGCCCATCCAATTTGGACCGAATACTCACCGCTTGTATGTATACACGGCACTTCGGAAAAATCAGCCAACCACACCAACAGTGGATTGTTGGGTGTTCAAGCAGGCAAGTTAAGCACCAAAACAATGACAAGGGGCTGCATAGAGATGACGAGGAGAGCCACGCCACGAACAATAGGGGACAGAAGGGCTTCACCACAAGAGCGGACGGTGAACATTATATACGCAACCCACATACCCAAAAGGGAGCTGAAGCGCACTGTGGACGATATGCGCTGGAGCCAGTCGCCCAAAGTTCAACCCATGGTCCTCCTGCCGCCTGATCACTTTTGATCAAGGGACCACCCCACTAGCATCCGCCATGGTGGATTCGCCGCATTGGTTCTAGACCCAATCATCGACGGATTTCACCTCACTAGAGTCCTTATGGACGGCGGCAAGCAGCCGAACCTCGCTTTTATCGTGATACAGGCGAAAGATGGGCATAGATCCTCAAGGATTAAACCCACAAAGACGACCTTTAAAGGCGCCATACTAGGTGTAGAGGCCAACTGTACAGGGCTCGCTACATTTGAGGTGGTCTTCGGATCCCTTGATATTTCCAAGCGAGGAGTTAATCTTCGATATAGACCTGCTCCGCAGCGGGCTATCACAGCATCGCTCGGACGAACCGCATTTGACAAAGTTCAATGCGGTGCCGCACTACACATACCTCAAGCTCAAGATGTCAGCCCTCGAGGAGTCATTATGGTCAATGGAAATACCAACGCCTTCTCCGAACGGAGGAGCATACGGCGCCCTTGTGGCGGAAGCACAAAGCAGCCTCTCAAGGAAATTCTCCAGTCCAGCCATTAAACGTCCGGACACCGCTAAGCGCCGCCTGAGTAACCTACAACAAGACCGCTTCGCACATTCCGAGCATCGCCAGAGTAATGCGGCCCAACCCCAGCCTCGCGAAATTGGCGAACCAGTATTATGCGACTTAACTACGCCCGGAAATACCATGGGCATAGGGGAGGGGCACGACCACAGAATGCCCAAAATGCGGCTCAACCGCACTGTGGGCTTCCCGATTTTGTCATTCTTTTTCTTACTTTCAGACTCCACTTCACGGAAGGCCCGTCCGCAGACAATCGCTAAACACATGATGCAACAGCCGTGGAGGCGTAAAGTTATGTCGAGTGTCCAGTGGTCTCTATAACGAGCAGTATACTTGTTTCACATATCATCCCGCAGCTCCCTGGAGGGGGACATGTTAAATAGTCCCATCTCTTGCTTATCGTGACTATTTGTATCGCTCGCTTACCGCAGACTTTTCGAATAAACAATACATAGCTTTTGTCTATTATTGCATTCCTCTTTTTATAAAAATATGTTCAGCTTATGACATTATGCAACCTCACACTTTGGTACTGCCAATACACACTGGGGCTTACGCACTCTGCAATATGGTGTGAGAAGTTCAACACTCTCATGAGTGCACACCAACTTATAGCATTATATGCATCGGCTCCGAATCATGTCTTGGGTCAATAGTTTGGTTTGCCGGCCCCATGTTTTGGTACTCACGCTCATTATATCGACTAAGGTAGAACGGGAGAACCACTCACATTGTGCCCTAAGTGAGTGGGCTAAGCACCCTGCAAGGAGAAAGCTAAAACTGACCATTATGATAGGGCTAAAGCTGGTCGCTGTTCGAGAGGTTTTCGAGTCCCTAAAGACTTATGCCGCTTAGAGCGAGGAGCCGGCTTGTCTGCCTAGGCGTGATAGCGCCTCGAACTCGGTCTTCCTGAATACTAGGGGCTTCTGCAAATTTAAAATTATAGAATTCTATGGCTAAGTGAGAGTGTTCAAGCCATTATAGTCCCATTGCCTTGTTCGTTGTGTTGAGCGCCTCAAAGGACCCAATAATGGGAAAAAGACTCGCCATCTCTCAAATTTAATAAACGGCCGCACGTAAGGTAATATTTAAATTCAAAAGTTGCTGTTTACGATATGAACAAGTTTTTAGCGACAGATCACAAATGCGAAGTTTACTCAAAATTACATCTTTGGAGCACTCATCCGCTTATACTATGGCACCTTTCAGACGCCTCATAATACATCTCTTGCTTATGATGCCTCTGCCCTGCCGGTGGTCCGTCTGGTCACAAGCTTCAGCGTCATTCTTGCCCCAAAGTAGTTTTACACGGGCAAGGGCCCTATGGGCACCTTCGATGCATACAGAGCGCTTGATGACTTCAAGCCTTGGACAGCATCCACCAGCCGCCTTACCAGCCCGAAGTAGCTCCTGTGCATGGCTTCCCAGCCACACCGACCACGAGACCCTTCACGCCTGTTCGCCACCTTATGGAGCTCGACTCAGTGCTCACTGGTCGCTTCAGGGCACTGGGTGTCCGCCTCAAAGATATCGAGACCAGAACACCTTCTCCGCGCTGCTCCCTCTTCGCTCGGTAGAATGCGCAGCTAGACACACTCCCGAAGATCTCAGCGAACGCCCGGAGAGCTCCGGACTCCTGTAAGTAACAAGTAACACTTTCACGTGCTTGCTTTGCATAGAGAATGCCTTACCGCCGCTTATCTTCTTCATCGCCTAATTTCCTCGGAGGGCTTTTTAGAATTCGCCTGGAGATTTGGCGCCTCAAGCCGAGGCGAGCTCTCGACTCGAGTTTTGAGTCAAGCTCCAAACTCTCATGTTTTTCCACGAGCCCTGAGCTCTTGCTGCACCTCCGCCAACCAGCGCCTCCCCGCTTCTCTTGTACGCCCACGGCCGTGATTTTTCGCCTGGACAGCCTTCCTTCGTGGTCGCCACCTCGCTTGTGGCCCCTGTAATACCCACGTTGGTCCTGTAAGTTTTGTAACCACGCCTTTTATATACTTACATAAGGTATTCCTTACCTTCCTTGTCCTCGAGCTGCTTTTGGCAAGGCCGAGCCTGCTCGCACCGCCGAGGCTCGCTTCAATGCATCGACTTCCATAGTCAAGGCGGTAGAGGTCACAGAGATCCTCGCTCCCATATTGACATACTTATGTTAGACTCCTGCAGATATCTTTTTGATCCTCGGCCTGCGCTTTTCTTTCCTAACATCACACTAAGCATCAGGCTACTGTCCTATGCGGTAATATTTTTACATATCTTAAATACATACCTCAAAGCTCTGTAGAAGGAAGGCACAGTATCAGCCAGCCCATCTTACGCGACTGAACCTTCCCGGATCACCACACTCATAATAGTGCGGTGCTCTCGTCGACGGAGGCACCGCTAGCACCCCCCCCAGAGATTATCCAGCATCCGGTTGATTTGAGGTCACCGCGCCATAGGCTTGCCTTTCTAGTAGGGGGGTCACGGATGCCGAACCGCTGAAGGTTCGGTGTAGTGTCCATCCTGTGGTCGACTTAGGGCCTTCGGGTTTTATCCCTTTGCGCTCGAGTCCGGAGGTCGCTTTGTATGCCTCCGTGACCACCCCTCCTGGCTTGGACCCTTTGGGACTCCACCGGCATCGTCTGTAGGATGAGGAGGAGGCAATGGAAGTGAAAGGCTATTCACATCCGAATAATCTAGGATCCGCTGACTAAGCTGCCGAAGCTGGCCGGGCGGATCGCATGATTACATTCGACGTCGAAGATAATCGCGGCAAGAACGGAACGCCATGAGTTATTCTGGTATCCGGATACTTAAGATTTTGCGTGGGCTTGGCCTCGGATGGCTAACGCTTTTCACCGCTGCAAGGTGGAGTAGGGTGTTCTGAGGAAGGGTCCTTCCTTCTTGACTCTCCTCGCCTCTAACTGGGGCGGCTTTCCTTTCATTCCTCCCCGCTGGAGGGGAGAGCTTTCTTCTTCCTCCTCCTCGCCTTCGAGGAGGAGGCGCCTGAGTCATCGGACAATGAATCCGGCACTGTCGGCGCCGGAACTCTTTCGAGTCCCGTGGCCTTCTTTCAGCCTTTCTTCTCCGTATTAACGAAGCTGCCGGAACCAGCAGCCCCTGGCTGCTGGCGCCCGCTGGATCTTCGGGCAAAGGAGTCAAACAATGATCTCGTCTGTCCTCTTTGCCATTCCTGACAAAGGAACGGGAGCTTAGATCCCGCAAAGAGTTAAACTATGAAAAACAAGTATCCCGTAGCGGTAAATAAGTTAGCTTACGCTGGTTTAGCACTTGCAAGCGGAATCCACGATCCTCGGTGATGGGGGGGGAAACTCGGCGCCTTTGAATAGCACCATCTAGGCATCCTCGTAGCAGTCAAAGAACCTGGTCAGAATTTGGTGCTGGCCGGGTTGAACTCCCATAAGTTGAAAGCCCGCTATTGACACGGAGGATCCGGCGATGAGCATGACCTGACTACGCTGACGAAGTTTAACCTCTTTGTCCACTGTGTCTTGGACGAGGTTTGGAGTCCGTCCCGCTTCAATTACTTCCCACGACAGGCCCTTCTTTCCGTGGAGGTGAGCCGTGGATGCCAGATCGGATTCAGGGCCGCTGCCCATTCAGGGTCACGCAGCTCGGTGATGTAGAATCCACCCCATTGACACCCCTTTATGGTCTCCACGGGATCCTCGAGCCATGTAACGCTGGGCATCTTGCCCACCATGGCGCCTCCAAGACTATTGTTGGGTCAGCCCACTACCTTCGGGCTTGACATTGAAGGTCTTCACATAAGTCAAGGCGGGCTTGATGAGGAGGAAGGTTCTCGCATACCCATTTACAAACGCCGAGATGTTGAGGATTTAAGTTCGGGGCCGATCATGGAAATCCAGTACGAGTAGAACATGAGCCCCTAGACCAAACGAGTGAAGTGGGAAACCTAGTCCGCGGAGGAAATGGTGAGGAACACCACCTCTCATGGGGCCCTGGGTGGGATGAGCTGCCCTTGTCCGGGAGCCAAGCGCAATGTCGCTAGACAAGTATCCCGCCTCCCTCAGCTTCTTGATGTTTCCTCCGTGATTTGAGGAGACCATCCACTTGCCTCCCACTACGGACATGGCTGGAGAAGGTAGAGGTGGGATGTGCGGATTCAGCGCTGGAGCCTCGAAGGCGAGAATGGATAAGCTAAGGAGGAAGAAGGCGAGATGGAAAAGGTGGATCCTTAACCCCTTATATGGGCGGATGAAACTCGTGCTCCCACGAGCCCGGTAAAACTCGCTTATCTCCCAAGCGCCGTAAATTAATGGCACGGTTACCCACGCATCCTGTATTGATGAGAACTCGGAATAAGGGGAGACGATCTCTGCTTCAACAAGACGTGCTAGGAAACCGCCTGCTTAAGTGTGCCGAGGTGGGACAGAAAAACGATTCTAATAAAGGCTTGGCCATGGTGTGATGTCACATCATGAATACGTCAACAGGTTGAATTTGTGTAAATATTATTCTCTACTGTGGTATGTGGAAATTATTTTGCAGAGCCGACACTATCCTTGTGTTCAAAATCTTCTATGAAGTATTCGAGGAGGAACCCTCCTTGCAATGTCAAGACAATCACAGACCGACTCGCTTTCTATTGAAGCCTGGTTCAGAGCTATCGAGGGACTCTCGATTAGGGGTGTCCGGATGGCCGGACTATGACCTTTGGCCGACTCGGACTATGAAGATACAAGATTGAAGACTTCTTCCGCCTCCAGATGGGACTTTTCTTGGCGTGGAAGGCAAGCTTGGCGACACGGATATGTAGTTCTCCTCCCATTGTAACCGACTCTATGTAACCCTAACCCTCTCGGTGTCTATATAAACCGGAGGGTTTTAGTCCGAGGACTAACAACAATCATACCATAGGCTAGCTTCTAGAGTTTAGCCTCTCGATCTCGGTGGTAGATCTACTCTTGTACTACCCATATCATCAATATTAATCAAGCAAGAGTAGGGTTTTACCTCCATCGAGAGGGCCCAACCTGGGTAAAATATCGGTCCCTTGTCTCCTGTTACCATCCGCTTAGACGCACAGTTCGGGACCCCCTACCCGAGATCCGCCGGTTTTGACAATCGACACTCTCAAGAATATCAAGTTGATGGAGGAGCTGCCAGCTGTCGGGCCCGCTGAATGAGTAGGGCCTGCCGCAGTGTCGCCCAAGTCTTCATTTTCATCTGCAGGTCGCGGCGAAGAAGAATAAGAGCTGGTCACCAAGCGAAGGAACCTTGACCTTCTTGTATTTCTTCGTGGAGGTGCGCATCAGTCAAATTCTTCCTTCGCACTCCATTTTCTTCAGATCTTCTTCTACGTAGACATGAGATGTAACAGCCTGTGCACGGTTGAAGGTTTCTATGGAGGTAGTATTGGTTTTTCTTCATCGCATTATGTGTTGAGGTCATGTTGTGAAGAATTGAACCAAACCGACACTTAACCCATTTATGATTGCGCATCAACTTTCTCGATGAAGACTGTGTTGGAAATATGCCCTGCAGCAGGCAATAATAAATTAGTTATTATTATATTTCCTTGTTCATGATAATCGCTTATTACCCATGCTGTAATTGTATTGATAGGAAACTCGTGATACATGGGTACATAGACAACACCATGTCCCTAGTAAGCCTCTAGTCGACTAGCTCGTTGATCAATAGATGGTTATGGTTTCCTAACTATGGACATTGGATGTCGTTGATAACGGATCACATCATTAGGAGAATGATGTGATGGACAAGACCCAATCCTAAGCCCAGCACAAAGATCGAAGTTCATATGCTAAAGCTTTTCTAATGTCAAGTATCATTTCCTTAGACCATGAGATTGTGCAACTCCCGGACACCGAGAAATGCTTTGGTATACCAAACGCCACAACGAATCGGGTGGCTATAAAGGTTCATTACAGGTATCTCGAAAGTATTCATGGGTTGGCAACTAATCGAGATCTGGATTTGTCAATTCGCCGACGGAGAGGTATTTCCGCCCACCTAGTAGGACATCATCATATCGCAGTACAATGTGACCAAGGGGTTGATCACGGATGATGTGTTACGGAACGAGTAAAGAGACTTGCCGGTAACGAGATTGAACAAGGTATCGGGATACCGACGATCGAATCTCTGCAAGTACAATAACCGCTAGACAAAGGGAATTGAATAATGGATTGATTGAATCTCGACATTATCAGGTTCATCCGGCGAGATCATCGTGGAACATGTGGAGCCAACATGGGTATCCAGATCCTGGGCTGTTGGTTGGCTGACCAGAGAACGCCTTGGTCATGTCTCGCATGGTTCCCCAACACGTAGGGTCTACACACTTAAGGTTCGTGGACGCTTAGAGTTGTTATGGGAAATAGTATGTGGTTACCGGTTGCCAGAGTCTCGGATGTGATCCCTGGACGCCACGAGGAGTTCCGGAATGGTCCGCGGTGAAGATCGATATATTGGACTTGAGGGTATTGGAGTCCGAAGTGTTCCGGGTACCAAAGCAAAGGCCAAGCATGACCGCAAGGTGTTTCGGGAGTCCCGGCAAGTGTTGGGGGCCTCCCCAGGGCCAAAGGGAAGGGGGAAACCAGCCCACTAAGGGTGGTGGCGCTCCCAGCCCCCTCTCACGTAACCAGGAGAGGTGGGCGCCCCTAGGGCAGCCCCTTCCCAATTGGGCGCAGCCTAGGGTGGGGGGGCCAAACCCATCTAGGGTTTCTCTGTGGCCGCCGCCCTCCCCTAGGGGAACCCTAGGGCGCCTCCACCCCCCTTTACCCCTATATAGTGAGTGAGGAGAGGGCAGCCGCACCTTTTCCGGCGCAGCCCCTCCTCCTCCAACACTTCCTCCTCCGTAGTGCTTAGCTCGCTCACGGAGAACCACGAGCTCCATCACCACCACGCCGGCAGGCTGTCGGAGTTTTTCCTCAACTTCTCCTCTCCCTTGCTGGATCAAGAAGGAGAGGACGCCCCGGTCTGTGCAGGTTGTTGAACGTGGAGGTGCCGTCCGTCTCGCGCTAGGTTCACCTGTGACTTGGATCACGACCAGTACGACTCCATCAACCTCGTTTCTTGAACGCTCGCTTAGCGATCTACAAGGGTATGTAGATGCACTCTCCCTTCCCTCGCTGCTGGTTTCCTCCATAGATAGATCTTGGTGACACGAGGAAAATTTTTGAATTTCTGCCACGCTCCCCAAAGTGGCATCATGAGCTAGGTCTATCGCTAGATTCTTTGCACGAGTAGAACACAAAGTAGTTGTGGTCGCTGATTTTGTTCAATATGCTTACCTGCTATTAGTCCAATCTTGTTTCGACGGTATTGTGGGATGAAGCGGCTTGGACCGACCTTACACACATAATTACGCGGAGAGGTTCCACCGACCGACATGCACTTGGTGCATAAGGTGCCTAGCGGGTGCCTTCTCCCACTTTAGGTCGGAACGGATTCTGGCGAAAAGGGTCCTTATGAATGGTAAATAGCAATTGGCATATCACGCCAGGTTTTCTATGAGGTAAGAAACGTTTTTGTTAGAAAAACCCAGCAGCTTATGAGAAACATGCAAACAAATAATTAGAGGACGCCTAACTTGTTTTTGGCAGGTATGCTATGTGATGTGATATGGCCAAGAAGAATGTGATGAATGATATGTGATGTATGAGATTGATCATGTTCTTGTAATAGGAATAACGATTTGCATGTCGATGAGTATGACAACCGGCAGGAGCCATAGGAGTTGTCTTTATTTATTGTATGACATGCGAAATCATTGAACAACGCCATGTAATTACTTTACTTTATTGCTAACTCGAGCCATAGTAGTAGAAGTAATAAGTTGACGAGACAACTTCATGGAGACATCGATGATGGAGATCATGATGATGGAGATCATGGTGTCATGTCGGTGACGATGATGATCATGGAGCCCCAAGATGGAGATCAAAGGAGCAATATGATATTGGCCATATCATGTCACTATTTGATTGCATGTGATGTTTATCATGATTATACTTCTTATTTGCTTAGAACGACGGTAGTAAATAAGATGATCCTCATTAAAATTTCAAGAAAGTGTTCCCCTAATCGTGCAACCGCTATAAAGTTCGCTGCTTCAAGCACCACGTGATGATCGGGTGTGATAGATTCTACGCTCACATACAACGGGTGTAAGCCATATTTACATTACGCCAAACACTTACGTTAACTTGACGAGCCTAGTATGTATGCATACGGCCTCGGAACACAAGAGACCGAAAGCTGAGTATGAGTCAGAGGTGGATAATGGCGAACATTAAGATGTTCACCGATGATGACTAGTCCGCCTCACGTGATGATCGGACACGGCCTAGTTGACTCGGATCATGTAATCACTTAGATGACTAGAGGGATGTCTACTGGAGTGGGAGTTCATGCGATGAACTTAATTATCCCCAACATAGTCAAAAGATCTGCAAATTATGTCGTAAGCTCGCGCTTTTAGTTCCACTCTTTAGATATGTTCTAGAGAAAATATAGTTGAAAGTTAATAAAGAGCGATTATGCGGGAAGTAAGAAAGCTTATGTCCTTAACGCACCGCCACAGTGGTAGGTAACCCCAAACGCCGTTCTGTGGATGTTATGTAACATCGGACATACACGCTTGATAACTACGTGATAGTTCAGCAAAATGGTTTAGAGTAGAGGCACCAAAGACGTCAAAACGTCATGAACATATGAGATGTTTCGAGGGCTGAAATTGGGATTTTTGGCTCATGCCCACGCCAAGAGGTATGAAACCTCCGACGCATTTTCTTAGCCTGCAAACTATGGGAGAAAGCTCAATCAATGAGCTTTGTGCTCGATTGTCTCGAAAGTGCAACAATCACTTGAATCGAGTGGGAGTTGATCTTACTTCGGATGAGATAGTGATGATTCTCCAAAGTCATTGCCACCAAGCTGCTAGAGCTCGTGATGAACTATAACATATCAGGGATAGATATGATGATCCTTGAGGTATTCAATATGTTTGACACCGCCAAAGTAGAAATCAAGAAGGAGCATCAATTGTTGATGGTTGGTGAAACCACTAGTTTCAAGAAGGGCAAGGGCAAGAAGGGACACTTCATGAAACGGCAAATCAGTTGTTGCCCAAAGGAAGAAACCTAAGGGACCCAAACCCGGACTAAGTGCTTCGTAATAAGGGGAACAACCACGGGAGCAGAATTACCCTAGATACTTGGTAGATAAGAAGGCTGGCAAGGTCGATAGAAGTATATTGATATACATTATGTTAATGTGTACTTTACTAATACTCCTAGTAGCACCAGTGGTATTAGATAACCGGTTCGGCTGCTAAGCGTTAGTAACTCAAATAAAAGCTACGGAATAAACCGGAGACTAGCTAAAGGTGAGCTGACGATTATGTGTGGAAGTGTTTCCAAGGTTGATGTGATCAAGATCGCACGCCTCCCTCTACCATCAAGATTAGTATTAAACCAGAATAATTGTAATTTGGTGATTATATGGAGCATAGACATGATTGGATCATGTCTATCGTGAATACTGTTATTCATTTAAGGAGAATAATGGTTACTCTGCTTATTTGAATAATACCTTCATGGTCTTGCACCTAAAAGAATGGTTTATTGAATCTCGATCGAGTGATACACATTTTCATGCCAAAGATATAAGATAGTAATGATAGTACCACGCATTTGTGGCACCGCCATGTAAGTCATATTGGTGTAAACGTATGAAGAAGCTCCATGTTGATGGATCTTTGACTCACTCATTTTTGAAAGTTTGAGACATGCGAACCATGTCTATTGTGTATACGCATGAAGAAACTCCATGCGATGGATCGCTTGGGACTCACTTGAGATATGCAAATCATACCACATGGGCAAGATGACCTAAAAGCCTCGCTTTCAAAGAAGATGGAACAAGATAGCAACTTGTTGGAAGTAACACATTTTGATGTGTGCAGTCCAATGAGTGCTGAGGCATGCAAAGGAATATCGTTATGTTCTTACTTCATAGATGATTTGAGTAGATGTTGAGTATATTTACTTGATGAAACACAAGACTGAATTATTGAAAGGTTCAAGTAATTTCAGAGTGAAGTTGAAGATCTTCGTGACAAGAGGATAAAATGTCTCCGATGTGATCATAGAGATGGATATCTGAGTTGCGAAGTTTGGTACACAATTGAGACATTGTGGAAATTGTTTCACAACTAACACCACCTGAACACTATAGTGTGATGGTGTGTCCGAACATCATAGATGCACCCTATTGGATATGGGGTACCATGATGTCTCTTATCGACTATTTACTATCGCTCGCGGGTTAGGCATTAGAGACAACCACACTCTACTTTAGTAGGGCACCACGTAATTCGCTGAGACAACACCGCTTGAACCTATGGTTTGGAGAAACCTAAATTGTCGCTTTCTTAAAAGTTTGGGGCTGCACGCTTATGTGAAAAGTTTTAGGTTGATAAGCTCGAACCCAAAGCGGATAAAATGCATCTTCATAGGACACCCAAAACAGTTGGGTACCCCACCTCTCAGCCCGAAGCAAAAAGGATTGTTTCTAGAATTAGGTCCTTCCCGAGGAAAAGTTTCTCCTAAAGGATTGAGTGGGAGGATGGTGGAGACTTGATGAGGTTATTGAACCGTCACTTCAACTAGTGTAGTAAGGCATGTGAAGTTGTTCTCTGTGGCGCCTACACCAATTGAAGTAGAAGCTTATGATAGGGATCATGAAGTTTTGGATCAAGTCACTACTATACATCATAGGGTGACAAGGATGCGATTTACTTCGTGAGTGGTACAAGAATCCTGTTTTGAAGGTCATGTTGCTAGGCAACAATGAACCCACGAGCTATGGAGAAGCTTATGGTGGACCCAAATTCTACAAATGGTTAGAAGCCATGAAACCGAGATAGGATCCATGTATCGTAACAAAGCATGGATTCTTTGGTGGACTCTGCTCTATGATCGGCAAGCCATTGAGATAAATGGATCTTTAAGAAGAAGACGGACAAGGACGGTAATGTCACCGCCTATGAAGCTCAGACTTGTGTGTAAGAGTTTTTCACAAGTTCAAGTAGTTGATCACGATGAGATATTCTCATCCCTAGCGTATGCTTAAGTCCGTCGGAATCATGTTAGCATTAGCTACATTTATGAAATCGCAGTATGGATGTCCAAACGAAGTTTCCTTACCAGCCTTCGTAAGGAAAGGTTGTATGTGATACAATCAGAAAGTTTTTGTTTCATCCCAAGGATGCTAAAAGGTATGCTGGCTCCAAAGAATCCTTCTAAGGACTGGAGTAAGCATCTCGGAGTTGGAATGTGCGCTGGATGAGATGATCAAAGATTTTGGGTTTATACAAAGTTTATGAGAAACTTGTATTTCCAAAGAAGTGAGTGGGATCACTATAGAATTTCGATGAGTATATGTTGTTGATATATTGTTGATCAGAAATGATGTAGAATTTCCGGAAAGCATACAGGGTTATTTGAAAGGTGTTTTTCAATAGAAACCTGGTTAAGTTACTTGAACATTGAGCATCAAGATCTATAAGGATAGATCAAAATGCTTAATGGTACTTTCAAATGAGCACATATTTAGACATAATCTTGAAGGTGTTCAAGATGGATCAGTCAAAGAAGGAGTTCTCGCCTGAGTTGTAAGGTATGAAGTTAAGAGTTAAAGCCCGACCACGGCAGAAGAGAGAGAAAGGACTAAGGTCGGCCCCTATGCTTCGCATTTAGGCTCTATAGTATGCTAGGCCAGTAAACCGTGTAAAAGCATGAAGAAGCTCCATGTTGATGGATCTTTGGACTCACTCATTTTGAAAAGTTTGAGACATGCGAACCATGTCTATTGGTGTATACGCATGAAGAAACTCCATGCGAGATGGATCGTTTGGACTCACTTGAGATATGCAAATCATACCACATGGGCAAGATGATTGAAAAGCCTCGTTTTGAGTAAGATGGAACAAGATAGCAACTTGTTGGAAGTAACACATTTTGATGTGTGCAGTCCAATGAGTCTTTGAGGCATCTGATGAATATCGTTATGTTCTTACTTCATAGATGATTTGAGTAGATGTTGAGTATATTTACTTGATGAAACACAAGACTGAATTATTGAAAGGTTCAAGTAATTTCAGAGTGAAGTTGAAGATCTTCGTGACAAGAGGATAAAATGTCGTGATGTGATCATAGAGATGGATATCTGAGTTCTGAGTTTGGTACACAATTGAGACATTGTGGAAATTGTTTCACAACTAACACCACCTGGAACACCATAGTGTGATGGTGTGTCCGAACATCATAGATGCACCCTATTGGATATGGGGCATACCATGATGTCTCTTATCGAATTACGACTATCGTTCATGGGTTAGGCATTAGAGACAACCACACTCACTTTAATAGGGCACCACGTAATTCCGTTGAGACAACACCGTTTGAACTATGGTTTGGAGAAACCTAAATTGTCGTTTCTTAAAAGTTTGGGGCTGCGACGCTTATGTGAAAAAGTTTTAGGTTGATAAGCTCGAACCCAAAGCGGATAAAATGCATCTTCATAGGACACCCAAAACAGTTGGGTATACCTCCAGTCTCAGTTCCGGAAGCAAAAAGGATTGTTTCTAGAATTAGGTCCTTTCCCGAGGAAAAAGTTTCTCTCGAAAGGATTGAGTGGGAGGATGGTGGAGACTTGATGAGGTTATTGAACCGTCACTTCAACTAGTGTGTAGCAGGGCACAGGAAGTTGTTCCTGTGGCGCCTACACCAATTGAAGTAGAAGCTTATGATAGGGATCATGAAGTTTTGGATCAAGTCACTACCATACATCATAGGGTGACAAGGATGCGTACTACTTCAGAGTGGTACAGTAATCCTGTCTTGAAGGTCATGTTGCTAGGCAACAATGAACCTACGAGCTATGGAGAAGCGATGGTGGACCCAAATTCCGACAAATGGTTAGAAGCCATGAAATCCGAGATAGGATCCATGTATCAGAACAAAGCATGGACTTTGGTGGACTTGCCCGATGATCGGCAAGCCATTGAGATAAATGGATCTTTAAGAAGAAGACGGACAAGGACGGTAATGTCACCGTCTATGAAGCTAGACTTGTGGCGAAGAGTTTTCACAAGTTCAAGCGAGTTGACTACGATGAGATATTCTCATCCTAGCGATGCTTAAGTCCGTCGGAATCATGTTAGCATTAGCTACATTTATGAAATCTGGCGGATGGATGTCCAAACGAGTTTCCTTACCGGTCTTACGTAAGGAAAGGTTGTATGTGATACAATCGAAAGTTTTTGTCGATCCTAAGGATGCTAAAAGGTATCTGGCTCGGCAATCCTTCTAAGGACTGGAGTAAGCATCTCGGAGTTGGAATGTGCGCTTTGATGAGATGATCAAAGATTTTGGGTTTATACAAAGTTTATGAGAAACTTGTATTTCCAAAGAAGTGAGTGGGATCACTATAAATTTCGATGAGTATATGTTGTTGACATATTGTTGATCGAAATGATGTAGAATTCTGGAAAGCATCTGAGGGTTATTTGAAGGTGTTTTCAATAGAAACCTGGATTAAGCTACTTGAACATTGAGCATCAAGATCTATAAGGATAGATCAAAATGCTTAATGGTACTTTCAAATGAGCACATACCTAGACATAATCTTGAAGGTGTTCAAGATGGATCGATCAAAGAAGGAGTTCTTGCACGAGTTGTAAGGTATGAAGTTAAGAGTTAAAGCTCGACCACGGCAGAAGAGAGAGAAAGGGCGAAGGTCGTCCCTATGCTTCAGACGTAGGCTCTATAGTATGCTATCTTTGTGTACCGCACGGAAGTGTGCCTTGCCATGAGTCGGTCAAGGGTACAAGAATGATCGAGGAATGGATCATTGGACAGCGATCAAAATTGTCCTTGCAGCAAATAAGGACATGTTTCTCGATTATGGAGGTGATAAAGAGTTGGCGTAAAGGGTTACGTCGATGCAAGCTTTAACACCTATCCAGTGACTCTGAGTAGCAAACCGGATACGTATAGTGGAGCAACCATTTGGAATAGCTCCAAGTGGAGCGTGGAAGCAGCGTTTACAATATGACATAGAGAATTGCGAAGTACATACGGATCTGAATGTTACAGACCCGTTGACTAAAACCTCTCTCACAAGCAAAACATGATCAAACCCCAGAGCTCATTGAGTATTAATCACATGATGATGTGAACTAGTTTAATGACACTACTAAACTCTTTGGATGTTGGTCACATGGCGATGTGACGTGTGAGTGGTAACCACATGACGATGTGAACTAGATTATTGACTCTAGTGCAAGTGGGAGACTGTTGGAAATATGCCCTAGAGGCAATAATAAATTAGTTATTATTATATTTCCTTGTTCGTGATAATCGTTTATTACCCATGCTGTAATTGTATTGATAGGAAACTCAGATACATGTGTGGGTACATAGACAACACCATGTTCCTAGTAAGCCTCTAGTTGACTAGCTCGTTGATCAATAGATGGTTACGGTTTCCTGACCATGGACATTGGATGTCGTTGATAACGGGATCACATCATTAGGAGAATGATGTGATGGACAAGACCCAATCCTAAGCCTAGCACAAAGATCGTAGTTCATATGCTAAAGCTTTTCTAATGTCAAGTATCATTTCCTTAGACCATGAGATTGTGCAACTCCGGATACCGTAGAAATGCTTTGGGTGTACCAAGCGTCCTGGCAATGGCTGGGTGGCTATAAAGGTTCATTACGGTATCTCCGAAAGTATCATTGGGTTGGCACGAATCGAGGCTAGGATTTGTCACTCCGGTTGCGGAGAGGTATCTCTGGGCCCCTCGGTAGGACATCATCATAATGTGCACAATGTGACCAAGGGGTTGATCACGGGATGATGTGTTCGGAGCGAGTAAAGAGACTTTGCGGTAGCGAGATTGAACAAGGTATCGGGATACCGGCGATCGAATCTCGGGCAAGTACAATACCGCTAGACAAAGGGAATTGAATACGGGATTGATTGAATCCTCGACATCGTGGTTCGTCCGATGAGATCATCGTGGAACATGTAGGAGCCAACATGGGTATCTAGATCCGCTGTTGGTTATTGACGGAGAACGTCTTGGTCATATGCGCATGGTTCCCGAACCGTAGGGTCTACACATAAGGTTTGGTGGCGCTAGAGTTGTTATGGGAAATAGTATGTGGTTATCGAAGGTTGTTGAGTCCGGATGTGATCCCGGACGTCATGAGGAGTTCGGAATGGTCGGCGGTGAAGATCGATATATTGGACGAAGGGTATTGGAGTCGAAGTGTTCGGGGTACCAGGCTATGGCGGCATGACCGAAAGGTGTTTGGGAGCCCGGCAAGTGTTGGGGGCCTCATGGGCCAAGGGAAGGGCAAACCAGCGCACTAAGGGGTGGTGCGCCCCTCCAGCCCTCTCACGTAACGGGGAGAGGTGGGGCGCCTCCCTAGGGCAGCCCCTTCCCGGCAGGGGCAAGTTTCCTAGGGGTGGGGCGCCCAAACCCATCTAGGGTTTCCCCATGGCGCCGCCCTCCACTAGGGAACCCTAGGGCGCCTCCTCCACCCCTTTACCCCTATATATAGTGAGGAGAGAGGGCAGCCACACCCTTCGCTGGCGCAGCCCTCCCTCCTCAACACTTCCTCCTCCTCCGTAGTGCTTAGCGAAGATCTGCTGGGAGAACCACGAGCTCCATCACCACCACGCCGTCGTCTTTGTCGGAGTTTTCCCTCAACTTCTCCTCTCCCTTGCTGGATCAAGAAGGAGGAGGCGTCCCGGGCTGTACGTGTGTTGAGCAGCGGAGGTGCCGTCCGTTCGGCGCTAGGTTCATCGGTGATTTGGATCACGGCGATGCGACTCCATCAACCCGTTCTCTTGAGCGCTTCCGCTTAGCGATCTACAAGGGTATGTAGATGCACTCTCCTTCCCTCGTTGCTGGTTTCTCCATAGATAGATCTTGGTGACACGTAGGAAAATTTTGAATTTCTGCTCGTTCCCCAACAGATCGAGGAGTAACTCACGATCGATCATCACCACAGGTCTTTGTGGCTTGAGGATTTTGCTTGGCGAGTTGTTGGCGGCAGAGTCATGAGTGGCGAGAGTCATCATTGGTGGAGTAGGATGCAGCCTTGCAAAATTGACCATCAATGGGCGAATGCCTTCATCTATCACAGCAGTTGCCTTGCCTTTGTCATCGGTGAGGAAAATGTCCGTTTGAGGACTTCAATCGAGAGCAAGTAGCTACTGATGGTTTAGAGTATTAGCCTTGTAATTGAGTGAAGACCTTGTCACGATGAACCTCATAATCCATGGTGCATAAGGCTTCAGCTCAAATGGTGACATAGCAATATTCGCGAGTCCTCATGAAGAAGTCATGGAAGTTGTGAGGAGCGCCATGAATGATATTGAAAAGCATATTCTTTCATGATGCCAGCGACTTCTTCATCATTTGAGTCGTGGCCTTTGATAGGACTCATTGTCTTCGTCGAATCGATAAACGATCCGAGGCACATCTGATAATTTCTTGAGGGCCTGCCACGGCTTCAAAGGCTTCATCGGCACTTGCATGTAATGATTTATAGCTCGGGTTCATTGTAGGCATAGCGAGCACCTTCAAGGGAGGGCTGAGTGGGAGGGCATGAAGCAATTCGATTCTTTGGTGCCTTGTAGTGAGTATTTTCGACATCAGTCCAGCACCCTTGAGTTCACATCTTGAAATTTCTGTGATGTGCAGCGTTGCATAGAATTGAAGAATGAGTTCTTCATTCCAATCACATATGTCGGTCTGAAGTTTAACAATCCAGCGTCGTGAAGAACGAGGACTGGCTCGAAGCCCGGCAGAGATTCCATGTCCACATGAGGAATGTGTGCGTGATCGAAGACTTTGTCTTTGTTTAACATCACTGAGGAATAGAAATTGGCTTGACTAGCAGTCCAGAAACGCCTCTTCCTTATGCGAGCAGAGTCATATGGGTTGTAGTCAGTGAAGAATACATGCTCGCTAAAGAAATCTTTAGCCTTGAACTATTGCTTGCGTGAGAATGGATCCTTTGGCTTTGGCACTGGAGTGTCAGTGAGTTGCATCACGACCTCAGGAATCGCAATCTCGGGTTCTTCAGGCTAAGGAATTTTCGGTTCCTCTTGAGTGGCAGTCTGAGTTCTCATGTGATCAGCAGCAGCAGGTTCTTCAGCACTAGTGGCTGGAATTTCTTCATGCACAGACAAGGTGGGGTGAGTTTCTTCAGAGCCCAATTGAACGGTTGGTGCATGGGACTGAGGTATTTGTTGTAGTGGGGTGAAGAGTGGAGAATTGGGGTGCAGACTTTCCCAAAAGTCATCATTCACCACTGGCGTAGTGCATCCAATATCACGTCTTCATCTTCAATTTCTTCAATGCCGGCCTCTTGACTGTGGTGAGGCATTGGCGAGGAAACAACTGGTGGTGAAGGGATCGCGTCCACTTCAATTTCTTCATCAATCTGCTTTGACGAAGCAGCATAATGATTTTCTTCATCAGATCCGCTAGGGATCACATATTCTTCACCAAAAGGAACAAGGTCCTTTGATGGCATGGTTGAGATCGGAACAGCATCAATGGGATTTTCAAACGAGCTGGTCATAGGCTTCATTTTATTCGGCGCTGAAGAATCTAAAGTAGCTGATGCTTTCCTTTTCTTCACTGCAGCTCGCTCTGCAGCCTTAGTCTTCTTCACATCTGATGCAGATGGAAGGATAGGAGTTGGTGTAGGCGCAGGAGGAGCTGAGGAATCTGGTTGAATTTCTTCAAAGCGCATGGCGATCTGATTGCCTGACTTCTTCATGTTCTTCAGCGCACCACTAGTGGATGCCTGGCAGTTTCTTCGGTGGCTGGAATGGAGTCATCAGCCACGGAACTAGCATTTTCTTTAGCGATCTGAAAGTCATCGGCGGTCTTGGCATGTTCTTGATGGGCTGAGCGAAGCTTGACTGAGGAACTTCTTGTTGCGTTGGAGCTGCAACATTGGTGAACTTCTCGGTCAGTTTAACAAACTGACTTTGGCTCCTTGCCAATCAGCATAGTAAGCGTTGAAGTTGTCGCTGAGAGCTTTGATTTTAGACTGAATTTTGATGAGTTCATCGGTTGTCATTTTGACAACGTTTTCCTCAGAACTTCTCTTTCTGGCGAGCCTTCTTGATCTGTCGGCCTTCTCAAATTTCCATTTCTCTTTTAGTGATGAAATGGGTTGACATGTGACTTTGGCGAGTCAAATGAAAATCAGGCATAGGGGTGTTTGGATCCTTGTGCGAGAGATCAATGTGTCGAGGATCATCATAGGATCCAAAAGCAGTGGCACAGGTGTGCCTTTGACTCTAGCGGCCTTTTCTTATGCATCTCGTATGATTTACGCAAGTTCATCATCATCAGCCTCATCGTCGGATGGCACTTGAAAGCAACCTGTTTCTTCTTGGACTTGGCGAGGACCTCAAATCCATGATTACCTTTGTCTTCAGCAGTGGGGCACGATGAAGAATTTGGTGTAGTGAGGAACTCATTGAGACACGGAGGCAATAGAGATGCTGCAGTCCTTTGGTACGTGGCGGATGCGCAGTCTTGATGACTTTGCCGGAGCAGCTGAGGACTTTGGAGTAGGAGCTATGGATTTTGGAGGAGCAGGAGCAGCATGAGGAATTGGCCGTGAGGGCTTTGAAGATTCTGGCCGTGAGGGCATTGTTGAGAACTTGGCGTGAGGGCAAAGTTGGTGAAGCACTTGGCTTGTTAGCGGGCTTCTTTGCCATTCATTTCCTAGGCTTGCAGAGGCCTTAGTGGCGGCAGTGAGTCTTCATTGAATTTCCTCTTTGCTTCTTTGGCTTGTCTAGCCAACTTGGCTTGGCGCTTGGCCCATTCTTGGGAAAATCCTCACTGCGCTTGATCTTTGGTGGGGTCGACTTCTTGGCAGTGCCGGTGGAGCTCTTGGGCATGGAGGATTAAGTGCGAATTTCTTCATGTACTTTGGAGTAACATACCTGTACTCCCTCCATTCTCTTGCCCATCTCCTTTCAATCCTCTGTATGCGCACCTTGTGCTGATTTTTGTTCTCCTTTCCGAACTTGGCTTCATCAGGTGTGCAATAGTCGGCATAGATGTCCTCAGGTATTTCAAAAGCAGTCATGACCTCAGGCCTCTTTCCTCCTTTCTGTGGCTTCTTACCGTCTGCCATATTCTTTAGTTGAGTAATTTGAACAATCGAATTCTCTGAAGAAGTATGCAACTTTTCTTGAGAGCAGCTGCAAATGAGTTAAGTTGATGAGAACCTAGTGATTTAGCAGCGGACATGAGTACCTGTGAACAGAGTATAGTTGCGAGGAATTTGGAGAGGTCATATGTGTTTCAGAAGGTTTTTCAAAAAGAATAAGTTTGAGGAATTTGACCAGATGAGCCTTGAAGAATTTCACTAAGCGTTCTTTGTCTTAGGTTCTAGAGTTGTATAGATCGAGGATCCACACAATTGAGGAACCTTGAAGAAAAAAGATGCTAGCGAGGTGTTTTGTGTGTGAGGATTTGAAGAATAAAACACCTTTGAAGATTTTATAGAGAAAATTTGTATCAAAGAGGGCAGTAAAAGTAACTTTTAATTACCCTGGATGAAGAACACGATGAACTAAGAAGTGTAGATTTGAAGCTCGTCAGTTCAGATCTTCCACGCCCTAACTCGGCGGAGGAAGACAGCTAGGCGGCGGCGGAGTGAAGATTTCAGCGGCGGTAGCAATCTGACAGCTGACGAGTCGAGGCGGTGAAGCTCTTCCTCACCGGCTGACGATGGAGTAGCGGCGGCGCTAGGGTTTGAAGCTTGAGCAAGAGAGAGAGGTCGGCGGAGTAAAGGAAGTGAGGAAGGGGTGAGGGGTATTTATAGTCGCGATGAAAAACTGTTAGCCCAAAGATTTAGGACGAACGTGCCCCTGACCCTTCTCATTCGCATGACATGTGTCACCCACGTACTGAAAAGTGGAGATCGTGTTAGATCGTGGGTGAATAGATAAATCTATCGTGGGAAGCGGAACGGTTTGAGCGGCAAAGTTGAAAATTTGGATAAGATTAGTTTTAAAGTTTCGTTCGCAATTTCTTCAACTGACAAGGACACAGTGAAGATTTTGAACGAGTTTCAAATAGAACGCACATGAAGAATTTGTGAATAGATTGGGTGGAGTATAGCATAGAGGGGGAAGAGTCTGATCACATTCACTTAGCAGAAAATGCAACTTGAAGAAATAGCCATAAGTGAATGCTGTAGAGGACATAAACCCATATATATATAGCCAATGAAGAAAAACGACGGAAACAGTGAAGATTTTGCAAAGTTGAAGAATTCAAAAAACTGAAGAATTTCAAAACTGAGGAAAAACTCAAATTGAAGATTTTCAACTTTGGTGGTGGCGTGACCCACCGTATAAGAATGATGACTTCAGACACCGCGTATAATTCTCGTAGGGTTCTGAGAATCAAATTCTTCATTAATTTCTTCACACTTAGAGTGTTGTTCTTCATTGATTGAAGAAAAACGTTTCTTCATGTGTTGCACATCTAAGTCATCAATTTTGCATAAGTGTTAGGATGAGTGTCCTTTTCAAAGAACATTCGAAGATTCTAAGATATTTAGCTCACACCGCAACTTGCTAAATCTCTTCTCATCCAAGGGCTTTGTGAAGATATCGGCTAGCTGTTCTTCAGTCTTCACATGCTCGATGGAGATGTAAGCCCTTCAACACATGATCATGAAGAAAATGATGGCGAATCTGAATGTGCTTTGTCTTGAGTGCTGAACTGGGTTGTGAGTAATCTTGATGGCACTCTCATTGTCAAAGTAGAGAGGCACATTCTTCACGTTGATGCCATAGTCCTTGAGAGTTTGCTTCATCCACAACAATTGAGCACAGCAAGAACCAGCGGCAATGTACTCAGCTTCCGATGAAGCGGTGATCGCAGTTTTGTTTCTTCGAGGACCAACAGACGAAAGATCATCAGAAATGACAAGTACCGGATGTTGACTTGCGGTCCACACGATTACCAGCATAGTCAGTCGAATATCAATGAGATCAAAAGCGAGCCCTTGGGGTACCATAATCCTAGTGTTGGTGTGTGAGCTAGATATCGAAGAATATGCTTCACAGACCTTATGGTGTGATTCCTTGGTGTAGCTTGAAATCGGGCACACATGCAAACTAAGCATTATATCTGGCCTAGATGCACATAAGTACAATAAAGAACCAATCATGGGCGGTATACCTTGTGATCGAAGTCAATACCATTTTCATCGATTGCCTAGATGGCCATTTGTGGGCATAGGAATTTTGGCCTTTGCAATCTTGCATGCGAATTTCCTCGAGAACATCCTTGAGGTATTTCTCCGAGATATGAAGATGCCATTCTATTTGTTGACGAAATTGAAGACCTAAGAAGAATTTCAACTCTCCCATCATAGAAATTTGATATTCTTCACTCATCATATCGGCAAATTCATCACTATAACGTTGGTCAGTACAGCCAAAGATAATATCATCAATGTATATTTGGCACACAAATAGTTCACCATCATAAGATTTAGTAAAGAGAGTAGGGTCGAGTGAACCGGGTGTGAAGCCATTCTTCATGAGGAATTCCTTCAAAGTATCATACCACGCCCGAGGGGCCTGCTTGAGGCCATAGAGGGCCTTATTGAGTCTGAAGACTTTGTCAGGATTCTTTGGATCTTCAAAACCTAGGGGTTGAGCAACATATACTTCTTCCTCAAGCTTACCATTAAGGAATGCACTTTTCACATCCATTTGATATAAAGTGATATCATGATGGTTAGCATAAGCAAGTAATATGCGAATAGCCTCAAGTCTAGCAACAGGTGCAAAAGTTTCATCGAAATCAATTCTTCAACCTGTGTGTAGCCTTGGCTACAAGTCGTGCCTTATTCCTCACCACAAGGCCATTTGCATCTTGCTTGTTGCGGTAGATCCACTTTGTGCCAATGATATTATGCTTGCGAGGATCTGGACGTTTGACCAGTTCCCAGACATTGTTGAGCTCGAACTGATGTAATTCTTCTTGCATGGCCTGAATCCACTCGGGCTCGAAATGCATCATCTACCTTAGTGGGCTCTGTGATGAATCTGAAGCATAGTGCCCACAAAATTTAGATAAATGTGAAGCTTTTGGCGTGTGAGAGGACCTGGTGCTTCAATGTCATTGATGATCTTTTCAACTTGCACTTTTTTTGCAAGCGAGGATGAGCTGGTTGTCGTCGAGGAATTTGATCAGCATTTTCTTGACACCATTTTCTTGACATTATCTTGGTGCATCAGCTCGGCGTTCTTCACGTTCGGAATGAATTCTTGACAGATTCTTGATGAGAATGACATCCTCGATCGCCTTGAACTTGATAGAATCCTCGGTGATGGTTCATCTATCACGAAGGTAGGTGCTCTCTTTGCGAGCCATTAGTTTCATCGAACCGCACATCTACAGTTTCAACAACCTTGTGAAGAGCGTTGTTGAAGACTCTATAGGTGTCGAGTCCTTTCGTAACCAAGCATAAAACCGTCATGTGCTTTCGATTGCAAATTTAGCATTGTGATGAGGATCTCTAATCAACATTTAGCACGAATACTTTGAAATAACTCACATTTGGTTTCTTGTCAGTGAGGAGTTCATAGGCAGTCTTCTTGAAGAATTTGTGAAGATATACTCTGTTGATGATGTGGCACGTAGTATCAATTGCATCAATCCAAAAATGATGAGGCGTTTTGTATTCATCAAGCATAGTGAGAGCCATCTCAACAAGAGTTCTGTTCTTGCGCTCCACGACGCCATTTTGCTGAGGAGTATAAGAAGCAGATAACTCATGAGTAATACCAAGTTCATCAAGATAGTCATCAAGACCAGAATTCTTGAACTCAGTTCCATTGTCACTCCTGATGTGCTTGATCATCACACCAAAGTTGGTTGAAGCCCTCGAGGAAAATCGTTTGAAGACTTCCTGCACTTCATGTTTGTAAGTAACAATGTGTACCCATGTGTAACGAGAGTAATCATCAACAATAACAAAGCCATATAGAGATGCACCATTAGTGACTGCTGAGTAATGATTAGGACCAAAGAGGTCCATGTGAAGCAATTGAATGGTGAGTAGTGGTCATGATAGTCTTCGTTGGATGCTTGGCCTTGGTCATTTTCCAGCTTCACAGGCTCCACACAAGTGATCCTTGAGGAATTTGACATTCTCAATGCCAATGACATGCTTCTTCTTCGCATGGCGTGTGCAAATTCCTCATGCTGCGTGACCAAGTAAATCGATGCCATAGCCAGCCTTGAAGCTTTTGCAAGTAGACACACGGCTGGTTGTGGTCTGTAGAGAAATTAACAATATACAAGTCTCCTCTCCTAAAGCCTTGAAGACTTTGGAATGGTCGACTTCCATAATCACAACACAGCGATACTTGCCAAAGACAACAACCATATCAAGATCACAAAGCATTGAGACTGATATGAGGTTGTATCCTAAGGACTCAACAAGCATGAATTTGTCCATGTGTATGTCCTTAGAGATCGCAACCTTACCTAGACCCAATACCTGACTTTTTCCTTTGTCAGCAAAGATGATATGCTTCAGATGTGATGGTGATAAGGGAGCATCCATAAATAGATTCTTGTCACCAGTCATGTGATTTGTACATCCACTATCGAGGACCCACTCAAAGGCTTTGGGATGATCATCCTTGTCGGTGTCAAAACCGGCGGATCTCGGGTAGGGGGTCCCGAACTGTGCGTCTAGGCGGATGGTAACAGGAGACAAGGGGCACGATGTTTTACCCAGGTTCGGGCCCTCTTGATGGAGGTAAAACCCTACGTCCTGCTTGATTGATATTGATATTGTGGATGTTTACAAGAGTAGATCTACCACGAGATCAAGGAGGCTAAACCTAGAAGCTAGCCTATGGTATGATTGTAAGGGTTGTTGTTCTTGAGTCCACGGACTAGAGCCATCCGGTTTATATAGACAGGAGAGGGCTAGGGTTACATAGAGTCGGTTACAATGGTAGGAGATCTACATATCCGTATCGTAAGCTTGCCTTCCACGCCAAGGAAAGTCCCATCCGGACACAGGCGAAGTCTTCAATCTTGTATCTTCATAGTCTTGGAGTCCGGTCGATGATGATAGTCCGCCAATGATAGTTCGGTGATGATGGTAGTCCGGCTATCCGGACACCCCTAATCGAGGACTCCTCGGTAGCCCCTGAACCAGGCTTCAATGACGATAAGTCCGGCGTATATTGCTTGGCATTGCAAGGCGGGTTCCTCCTCGAATGATAGAAGATTGTGAACACCGGGATAGAGTCGGCTCGCAAAATGGATTCCACATTCCACCGTAGAGAATAATATATACACAAGTTCAATCTGTTGGCGTTTTCTGTGGCTTGACATCATGCCACTACCAAGCCATTGCTTGAATTGTTTTTACTTTACCACCTCGGCGCATTTAGCGAAGCGGTTTCCTTAACACGTCTTGTCGAGCGGAGATCGTGTTTCCCTTAATCCGGGATTCTCATTAATACGGACGTGGGTAACCCAACGCGCCCGTTCGCCCGCCCCTCTATCGGCGAGTCTCAAGCGGTCCGGAGGCGGCTCTTGGTATTCTCCCTCTTTATAACGGGACCAAGGCTCGTTTCTTTTCTTCAATCCTCCATCGAATCCTCTCCCGCTCCAAGTTCCGGCACCTAGAGCTCCAGTTAGTGCTTGGACTTTCAACGATGTCGGTTCCGACCTCGGGGCTGGTGGATGCCCTCCTCCATCACGGAGGAGGGCGTGCTAAAGTTGCGGGAGGCCAAGTACACAGCTTATGAGATTTCGCACGAGGCTGCTGCCAAGGGCAGGCCATCCCACCCGAGCCCGGCGAGTATGTCGTTTTCGTATCCCACCTCCGTCGGGGTTTATGCTTCCCGATGGATCCTTTTGTGAGAGGGCTCTGTTTTACTATGGGTTGGAATTCCATGATTTGGCTCCGGAGTCCATCCTCCATATCTCCGCATTTATTGTCGTCTGCGAAGCCTTCCTCCGCGTCACCCCTCACTTCGGCCTGTGGCTGAAGACCTTCAATGTGGCGCCGAAGATGATCGGGGGGCGTTAAGCAGAGTGTGGCGGGGCGGCCATTAGTAAGAGGGCCGATGCCCGTGGCCCTAGCTCCTTCAAGAGGAGCTCGGCCCGTGGCAGCAAGAGTGGTTCTATATTACCGTTCGAGGGGGCGCGAGCAAAAGCTGCCGCCCTTATTCCGCTGGGACCTCCACGACGGTTGATGTCGTGGGTCAACCAAGAGCTCAGCGGGGGCCGTCAAGGGCGTGCCCCTCTTGCAGAGGCGGTTCGAGATCTCCTAACGAGGGAGATCAATATGGTGGTGGTGATGCAGGTTATGCTGATTAGGCGTCTCCTGCCTGCAAACGCCGCCCTCTCCGGCTATGGGAGTTCAATCCGGAGGGCCCGCGGATTCTTCAACACTTCATGGGTATGACACCCCGGAGATGTACAAATTATTCTTGAGATCGCAAGAGGTGCGTCCGGAATTGACCGAGGATGCTGGCCTAAGCTGCTGTCGCCGGATACTCAAGTAAGTAGTTCCGAGTCCGTACATACCGTTTGTTTGCCTTTTCGATGATTAAGCTTTATGACCGACTTCCTTCTACAAAGGAGTGGATAGCGGAAGCAAAATTGATCTGATGTCGGCCCCCCTCCCGAGACCGCGCGGATCCGTCTGGTCCGGATGCTTGAGGTTGCGCCTTGAGAGGAAGGCGAGCGGGAAAATAGGAAAGCTCTGCCTCACCTAAGGAGGCTCTTGAAAGAGGGGATCGAGAATCCCTCCCTCCAAGGGAGAAGAGGACTGCCTCCAGGACCCGGGGCAAAGCCCCTAAGCGAGGGAAGAAATCTTCGCGGAGGTCCTGCGTCAAGGGAGGCCCGGCCGCACAATCTCCATTAATGAGTCAGCCCTCCAACGAGCTGTAAGTAGAAAGAAAGGAGTTTTATAATAAGGGACATCCCTACTTGTGCTTCTGAGGATAACTAAAGTTTTTACCTTGTAGTTCGGATCTCCGTCCTTCATAAATGAGCTCGTCTTGAGGGACCTTCGTCCGGAGATGATAGAGAAGCGAGGCGCCTCCGTCCAAGGCGCCGTCGGATAGGGCGGACGAGCCTGAAGTGTAAATCACGGAGGAGCCCGGGTTTGGCAAAGCCGGATAGTTCGGCGCCAAGCGGTGTCTGGTGAAGGATCTGCTTGAGAAGGCGTCTATCTCGGAAGATCAGCACGCATTGATGAGCATGGTGATTGAAAGGATTTCGTCCGCGAAGGCGCGTTGCATAATCCGTCGGGAGTTCTTTGGCGGGGTTGAGGTACATAAAATGACACACCTTTTAACAGTTTTGCATATAGAATCGCCTGTATAGATAGTAGCCCCTGAGACCCGGTAGGTTGTCGAAATCGATAGCGTGCCGAGTATCAAAATCATAGGTTTTAAATTCCCGTCGTGCCGATGCAGGTGGCGGGTCGTCCGGGGGCCAGCTGGACTGATGGAGTTGCTGAACTAAAGCGGCAACTTCGATCTGCGGATCACGGACATCACGCTGGTCAACAGGCGACTTGATGAGTCGCAAGGTAAGTGTTACTGCGTTGTCACTTGGTAAGGGAGCCGAAGCCATCTCCTTACAACATGTGCGTGAAATGCAGATAGTGCCGCTGCCGTGGAGAGCCTTCGGGCCGAATTTGCTCAAGCCAAGGAGCAGGCGGAAGGAGTATCTGGCGGCCTCGAGGGCGGCCGAGGAGTTAGCGGCGAAAGGGTCGCTGCTGCGGAGCAGGGAAGAGAGAGCCGAAATGGCCGTGAAGTTAAAAGATGCTACCGACCGCAATGAGGCTCTTAAGAAGGAGCGCCTAGCGGGGCAAGAAGACCTGCGGAAGGCCACCGCCGAAGCCAAGGATGCCCGTTCTGCAATGCGGGCTATAAAGGAAAAACTGCGCCGGGCGGAGATATTGTAGGTGGCAAGCCTTTTACGCTGCGCCAAGGTTCTGGATCAAAATATGCTCATTTGGGCCAAGCTGTGGGGTTCAGAGGACCCTTATATGGACTTAGCAGCGAGTGCGGCGGATGCCGTTGTGCATTCGAAGCGGAAGGATCACAAAGCGGAAGAGCTGTTTTGGTCTCAATTCCATAGTCCGGAGTGTTCACTTCGCTGACCGACCGTTTGGCGAGTGGGCTGAGCTAAATAGGTTGTCGGGCTTGCTATAGCGGATATAGTGACCCATATCCGGCGGATAGGCCCCACCGAAGAGTTATTTTGGCTTATTGCAGCAATTTCTTGGGCGGTGCCGCATATCAAAGCGATAAGCGGTCGGCCTGCATAGAGGTGCGCGGATGGCGCTCGCCCGTGTGAAGACACATTGGACGAGATGGATGCCACCGCTGTTGCGACCCGGGTTGGATGATAGCGGTTACCCGCGAGCACTATTTTGGCGAAGTGTTGCGTGGTGCTCGTGTAATAAGTCGCGATGCTCAAAAATGTTACGTTGAATGAGCGTTTATATGATGTAAAGCGATATTTATGATGTAAGCGCCTTTTATACTTGTGCGTTCAAGTAATAGAATATCTCCTATGCGGCCGTTCATGTATCGTGTGTATAACTTTGAAAGATGGCGATCGTCGGCTTCAGCCCCCACGCACAAGGTGCGGGGTGTTCGCAAAAATAGCGTTTTCACACTTAATCCGGCGTCTCGGTCCTGTAAAGGAGGTGGTAGCGTAGCAAGCGAGGCAACCGGACTATAATGCTTTATCACTTTCACTTAGCCATGGAGTTGAGGGTGGGGCTACGACATAGCCCACAGGGGCACAGCGCTCTCGAATTCGGTAGCGTATGTACTGGCGGGAAGCGGCCCTTCGTCAGCGGAGGAATCCTAAACATTCCCATAGTCGATCGAGTGGTTGACCGGTCTCTCTGTATCATGACGATCAGTTTTGGCTTTCTCTCTTGAGGTGCTCACCCAGCCGGCTGGGCACTGTCGCGATAGTTCTCCTGGAGCCGCGTTAGCGATGATACGGAATGTAAGGAAGCAAAACACAGGGGCGGGCAAACCCAATATTTGACCAAAGACATGATTCGGAGCTGATGCATATAAGGCCTAACTTCGAGATGCGAACACTCCGAAGGTGTTCGGTCTTTATAATATCGGGCAAAACAAAGCCCTAAGCCCCTTGTGTCCAGTGCAGGCGGGTTCTTACAGCACGGCCGATGCCAAAACGCCGATCTCCACTCCGGTTGTAATGATAAACGAGGGATTATAGCAACAAGAGCGAAGAAAGGTTTACGTAGGGTCTTAGTCGAAAAGAGTCCTTACAGCGGGTCCCTCTGCACGCTGCGCTGTGTCTCCGTTGTGCCGTATCCTGGACGGGTGTGCACGCTGTTCATCTGTAAAAAGAGAGGAACTTGGTTGGAAAAGAAATCGTGCGAGAAAGTGCGTAAAAAATTGAAATATGGATTAAGAAAGCTGAGCCTATGCTAGCTCATTATGGCTTATATGTGCAAACCCTTGTGAAGGGATGTGCGGCTAGGTAGCCCCTAGCTTATTTATTCGGACTCGTCCGGCCGTGTCCGGGGTCTCGGCGACCTTTTAATGAAATGATGCCACATGGACCGGGCATTTTAAGCGTAAGAGGCAGCGTAATGTGGTATTGCATTGAAGTGGACGAAAGCTTCCGTCCAGTGATGCTTGATAGCTACTTTTAAATGGGGCGACATGAAAGGTTAGCTTTTCTCGTCGGAAGTTGTCGGTGACCGAACACAACTTCTAGTAATAATGGCTGTGCACTGGCGTAAGGGCTGGCGCCACTCCTTTGAAGGAAGTGCGGCTATGCGAATTGCAGTATGGTCTATCCCAACTTGCGGATTGTGTCCGGATCTAGCGAGTTTAAGTCACGCCGCCGTCCATCAAAACATGCGTGAATTGCAGTCCGTCTATTATGAGATCAATATCGGGGCGGTCTATCCTGCGTTCCGGATATACGGACTAATCCGGATGGTCGAAAGTGATTGGTTTTGACATCAATCTCGGTGTTCGCTGGGGTAGACCGTGCGACACTTGTCGTGGCGAGTGCCGTGTTGGTTTTCCGTACTATCACGTGAAGCGAAATTACTGTTTTGACTTATTGTGGGAAAGCCTTTTGACTTCGGTGCTTTCTGCTGGTGGGGTTCGTCATCGTCCTCGCTTGGCGCATCGAGCCTTGTGTCCGGCGTTGAGTCTGCGGACTGTTTAAAACCCAACAATTTCGGTTGGTATGGTTTGCGGGCCTTAGAATCTTGTGGATTTGACATATCCGATCTAAAATTCTGTTTAAATTTGATAGCTCATCTCTATTGTCCTTAAGAGGCCGTGTTTTATTTTTTGGCGCGAGCTTTTGAATCGGCGTTGACCGCCGTGCCTTTGGGCTTTTTCTTTATTTGGCGCTGATCTTTCTGCGCCGTGACTTTCCGTTCCATCTCGATCTCGGATGTACTCGGGTCGCTGGTGCTGCATCTTGCTAGCCAGCTGTCTTCTCTAGCAAAGCGCGTCATGAGGCTTATTAGCGCGGCCATTGTTCTTGGCTTCTCTTGGCGAGGTGTCAGCGAGCCATTCTTCTCGGACGTTGTGTTTAAAAGCTGCTAAGGCTTCGCGTCCGGATAGTCGACTATTTGGTTCTTTTGGTGAGGAACCTGTTCCGAATTCTTGTGACTCTCCGGGCTGTTGAGTTATATGACTTAGATAAATACGCATCCGGAGGGCGGACATAAGTCCCTTGAAAATTTGCTCTAACGCGTCCTCAAGCTCTTCCCAACTTCCTTGATGTTTTACGGGAGGCTTTTGAGCCGGTGCGAGCTGGCCCTTTGAGCTTGAGGGTAGGTATTTTATGGCGTGGAGATCGTCTCCTCTAGCCATGTGTATGTGTAGTATGTAATCTTCTATCCAGACTACGGGGGGTCATTGTGCCGTCGTATGCCTCTATGTTCATGGGTTTGAACCTGCTTTGGAAATTCATGATCCAGCACCTCATCGATAAAACATAAGCGGGTGTCTGGCGCCCACATATTTGGGTGTGCGCTGTCTTGAACACTTGTCGTGTTGTGTTACTTCTGGGGCCCTCTTTTTGGCCCGTAGATGGACCTAGTTGGGCGTCCGTTTTCGAGGATTATAATTGACTTGTCGCGGCCCGCTTGTCGCTTTTGGCCTGTCATCCGGCCGTCTATCCGGCCAGGTGGCCTCTTTATTTTTTGATTGTGAAGGCTCTATGGCTTCCTCGTCAAATTCTGGCAGCAACTTGCGCTTCGGGTAGCTCTTTGTTTGATGACCATTGCCATATTTGTCTGCAGTCTTGAATACTTTGCTCCACTTCATTACGGCGTGTCTTACGCTGTTTTGAGCTTCCGTATTCTCCTTCTTCAAACTTCTTGCGGTGGCGGCGAGTCTTTTGTATGCGTTCTTATGCTCGGTGTTGTGTCCGGGCTGTTGATTGCTCCGTGAAGGGTTGATTATCCGGCTCGTCCTGTTCGTGCGTCCGCTGGTTTGCCCTGTTACATCGCTGGGTAGTTAGGAAGGCTGCTTTGGTCGGCGGGACTTAGGCGGCGTCTACGTCGCCGTTTGGTTGTTTATCGGCGGGATTATCCTCTGCGCGTCCGTTGTTCCTCGTTATTTCTTCCCTTTGGGGTGTCCACCATGTATATGTCGTATGGCGAGGTGGTCTTCGGTGTCTGTAGGCACTGGTTCTTGGTAATCTCCGGCATCTTCGTCCATACCGTCGATGTCTTGGTCGTAGTCGAGCACGTCGGTTAAATCGTCGGCGGTGGCTCTGAAGTGGGTGGTGGGTGAGCTCTGAATTTCTTCGTCGTCGCGTCCCAACCATTACGGCGTGGTTCGGCCGGGGCTCTCCGGATAGCGAGAGATGCTTGATGAATTGCGATGTCGCCGAAGGGCGAGTGGTGAAAGATGTCTGCAGCGGTGAATTCCATGATCGGCGCCCAATCGGATTCGACTGGTAGAGGCGCAGGAGGTTCGGAGTCCGGCAGAGAGTCCGGAACCTCGGAGTCATGAGCTTGATGCGGGACAAGGTAAGTGTTCGGCTCCATCGCCGCAGAAGTTGCATCTCCCGAGGCGGTGTCCAGCCATCCGTCCTCGATCCGAGCGATCGGCTCCGGACTATGGGTCAGAGCGGATTCGTGTGCGGCCTTCCAGGTGCTGTCCGGCGGCAGAGTTAGGTCATGCCCATCGTGACAGCGTGGCACGCTTGGCTGCAGCTCAGATCCATCGAAGATCAAGTCCCCGCGGATATCGGCTATGAAGTTTAGGCTTCAAACCTGACGACGACCAGGGCGTAGCTTCGATCTGCTCCGGATGGCCAAGTGAGTTGGCCCGATCAGACGGCCGCCCGAATCGAAGATCTGTCCGGGGAAAAAAGTCTCACCCAGGACTGCGTCGTTGTCGATTGAAGAGGCCATCACGCCTATCGGTGACGACACAGAGGAACTCTCAATGAAAGCACCAATGTCGGTGTCAAAACCGGCGGATCTCGGGTAGGGGTCCCGAACTGTGCGTCTAGGCGGATGGTAACAGGAGACAAGGGGCACGATGTTTTACCCAGGTTCGGGCCCTCTTGATGGAGGTAAAACCCTACGTCCTGCTTGATTGATATTGACATTGTGGATGTTTACAAGAGTAGATCTACCACGAGATCAAGGAGGCTAAACCCTAGAAGCTAGCCTATGGTATGATTGTAAGGGTTCTTGTTCTTCGAGTCCTACGGACTAGAGCCATCCGGTTTATATAGACACCGGAGAGGGCTAGGGTTACATAGAGTCGGTTACAATGGTAGGAGATCTACATATCCGTATCGCCAAGCTTGCCTTCCACGCCAAGGAAAGTCCCATCCGGACACGGGGCGAAGTCTTCAATCTTGTATCTTCATAGTCTTGGAGTCCGGTCGATGATGATAGTCCGGCCAATGATAGTTCGGCTGATGATGGTAGTCCGGCTATCCGGACACCCCCTAATCGAGGACTCCCTCAATCCTGCAGATGAATTAGTGCAGCTTACGAACTCATATACTTCATCAGTGAAGAATATGATATCAAATTCATCAGATGAATTTCATCAAGCAGTAAAACAGATATAGCAGTACGAGGACGTGTGAAATGAAAGTTCATTTCTTCATGATTAGCATGCGTCCTTTCAGGCAATTTTGTCAGGCCCCCAACAAATTCTTCAAACGTTAAAGAACGTCTGGAGACCTGCCCCTGCAGAAGAGATTAGTTCTTGTTCTTCACCACCCACATCTGAAGGGGTGGCAAAGAGTTCATCACTCTACGAGCTCCATATGAGAATGATGGCATAGAAGCCAATCCATTTCGTTTCACATAAGAGGGGTTAGGGAAAGCATATGAATAAGCAGGGAAATTCTTTGAGGACTTATGAACATAATGGTTTGAAGAATAATGCACATATTCATAGCCCTTAGCTCTACCTGCGAAGCGAGTTGTTATACGATGATAATCATATGAGGACTTTGATCCTTTTGAGGAATTTGATCCACGTGAGGAATTTGGTCCGTATGAGGACTTGGATCCAGATGAAAAATTTGGTCCATATGAAGAGTTTGATCTGGGGTTCCTATTCTTCACTGGTGGTGTCATGAGGACATTCACCTGAAGACTTTCAAGGCACCTTTTGGGAACCCAGATTTTCTTCATAGGAGAATCGTTCTGCGATTAGTGCCAACATATCTAGCAAATACTTCACCATTCTGATTTTTGAACAGTTTATAGTTGAGTCAAATGACTCATCGGAAGAATGAGGAGATTCACATGTAAAGCCAAATAAGTTAGATGGATCAGCTGGAGGTCCCTTTGCAGCAACCCATGAGGTTTTGGGGTCTCTGCTCGGGCTTCCAATATGTTCCATCAGCATTGAGTTTCCTCTCAAAGGCAATACCCTCTTTCCTAGGGTTCTGTTGAGGATCTACTTTTAAGCACATCACAAAGAGTCGATGCCCTTTGAGGCTTTTGTACATGCTGTCATGTACAATTCCTTCAACCTTGCATCGTCGGTGATACTAGCAATGTCCTCGGATGAGGAATCGGTGATAGCAGAGGCAGGAGAAGAATTTGTAACAATTGAAGCATTTGAACATTCAGGTGAAGAATTAGCAGATTCACGTTCAATGCACTTTAAGCATGGAGGAACAAATTCTTCTGAGCCGCGCTGATTTGTTGAGCAAGTAATGAATCGCGCTCCTTATGAAGATCTTCATAACTCACTCTTAGCTTCTCAAGATCTTGCTTTCTTTGAAGAAATTCATAAGAAAGCTTCTCATGATCAGACAAGAGAGTGTTATGATGACCTTGAAGGTTGTCAAACCTAGACTGAAGTCTTTGAAGATTTTCAGTCAGGGCTTTAGTGCGATCCATTTGTTCACCCAACATATCATCACTTTTGTCTAGCATGATTTGAACCTTTTCCAAGGCCGTTTGTTGTTTAGTGGCAATGCAAACAAGTTTGGTATAACTAGGTTCAACATCATCATCAGATTCATCGTCACTAAACTCGGATGAGGAACATTCGGTTACCTTGACACCGTTTTCCATGAGGCATGGTGCAGAAGATGATGGATCTGGTTCGAAAGTCATCGTTTTGAGAGATTCCTTGAAGTCCTCAAACCAAGGATCATGACGGGTTCGATGACCTTCATAGACGTCAGAGATTCGGTCCCAGATAAGCTTCGCATTGCAAAGATGCATAATGCGCTTGAATTCATCTCTGGATAGGCAGGAACAGATGATGTGCTTCGCCATGATGTCAAGTCGAGTGTACTTGCGAATGTCATTAGCGCCCGCCTTCTTGCATAGATCGGTAAGACCAATCTTAGTGATGGTCCACAGCTCGCTGTTCATTGCCATGAGGCGCTTCCTCATCATGGCCTTCCACTTGGGATAATCATGACCGTCAAAGATAGGGCATGTCACTTTCTTCATACCTGCGATCGACATAACTAAAACTCCAGGCAGTTAAACCAAAATCACACAGAACAAGGGAGTACCTTGCTCTGATACCAATTGAAAGTGCATTATATCGACTAGAGGGGGGGTGAATAGGCGATTTTTATGAATTCTTCACTGAGGAATTTGCCGGTGAGGAAATTCCTTAGCGAAGAACTACTTGCAGCGGAATAAGTACTCAGAAGTAAGCATAACGGAATACAGGCATGGTCATCATGATGAAATGAAGACAAGCCAGAGTCTGAAAAGCGTAATCACAGGATAACACAAGATGAAGACAAAGCGGTGAAGAAATTGGGCTGAGGAAATTGAGAAAGACTTCAGTCAAAGTCTTCAAACACAGATATGAACAAACACTCAACACAGTAATGAGGAAATGAAAGAGTTGAGGAAATAGAACCAGTAAGCTTGGTGGAGACAATGATTTGGTAGACCAGTTCCAACTGTTGTCTCAGTTGTACGTCTGGTTGGAGTGGCTGAGTATTTAAACTCGAGGACACACAGTCCCGGACACCTAGTCGCTGAGCATGCAGCTCAGGACACCCAGTCCTCACTGTATTCTCCTTGAACTAAGGTCACACAGACCTCATCCAATCACTCGCGGTAAGTCTTCAGGCGACTTCCAAACCTTCAAAGACTCGGTCACTCGGCGATCCACAATTCCTCTTGGATGCTCTAGACCATGACGCCTAACCGTCTGGAAGAAGCACAGTCTTCAAAGGTAACAAGCGTCGGATCCACGTAGGATCGATCTCTTCAGTGATGCTCAATCACTTTGGGTTTGTAGGTGTTTGGTTTTGGGTTTTCCTCACTCGATGATTTTCGCTCAAAGTCCTCGGAGGATGGGTTGCTCTCAAATGATAGGTGTCAAGTTCTGTCGGCGTTTTGGTAACGGGGGTCCCCAGACTTGCCTGCCTGCGGCCTGCGGCGTGGCTCAAAGGAGGCCCAGGACAGCCCATCTTCATCAACGCAAGCTCAAGACCCTCGCGAGGGGCCAAGCCTCGCGGGGCGGACGACGAGGAGCTTCCTCAGACACGGCCTCGTCAGGTTGGCTCATGAGGAGGCGGAGAGTTCAAGGCAGGGTACCTCGCGAGGTGCCCATGACGCAAGCCATGACGACCAAGGGCGCCAGTCGGGCGCCAGCCCGTGCAGCGTCCTCCTTTCCCCTTTGGTGCAAAGGGAGCAAGCGTAGGCGAGAGCATCAAGAAAAGGCATCCGTTTCGGTGCAACAAGACCAAGACCAGCCCCAACGGCTGGAAGGGGTCATCGTGGAGCCCAAGCAGGTGTCATCACCAGAGCCTTTGGCAGGCGAGGACCAACTTTAGTCAGGATAGGTGTACCCGCTGCTCCCCTTCAAAATGGCCAATTGTTGGCGCCCTTCCCGCTCAATATTTGGGAAGAGACCCAGGGCCTTCGCCTATAAATAGGAGTAGCCACACTCAGAGAGAGAGATCTTGGATCGGCCCCCCGGGTATGAGATCGGAATCCTCACCAAGGAACTAGTAGCTAGAGCAACGGGACACCACCTAGCAGTTCATCACACCCACCAAGAACAGACCCTCGTGAGGCTGTTCTTCCCTGTACTGTTCCTCATCAGCCCAAGAGGCAATCCACCACGCCACAAACTAGAGTAGGGTATTACACCACAACGGTGGCCCGAACTAGTATAAATCTTGTGTCTCTTGTGCTGTTCTTTTTAGTAGTTTAGGTCCCTGCGATTCGGCGAGGTACGAGACGGTGGAGGGTTGGATCTCCACGCGCACCCTAGTGTTCGAACCTCAAGGGTCTGCCGGAACCCGAAATCCGACATTTGGCGCGCCAGGTAGGGGTGCGACGGAATCTGCCTTTCGTCGCCTCGTTCTTCCCCGACCACCGCAACCATGTCTGACGCCCGTCGGGCCCGCGCCGAGCGCCGAGCCGCCCTCACCTCCCATGTCGCCCAGACAGCTCCCGTTGGCGGGCGCCCTCGTTGTTCCCCGTCACCTGCCGTCAATGCCGCCACCGGCCCGGCGGGGAACGAGCAGCAAGCATCGTCCCAGCACCCGTCCATGATGCGGGACGGCCGCACCGCCACGCCTTCGCTCACCCCCGCTGGTTCTTCGTCACGCCTGCCCCGCGCGGCCATGGAGGCCCGAGCTGCGATCATCGCGGCAAACGAGCTCCTGCGCTACCGCCCCGTCGACAACGTCTACGAAGAATGGCTCGACCGAGTCGCCGAGCTCGTCCGCGCTGCAGGAGGCGCCCCTACGCCGTCCGTCTCGCTGCACCGCACCCGCCCGCTGGCGATAAACTCGGGCGCCTCGGCCGCCTCCTCCTCAAGACGGCGCGCACAGCCCCAAAGGCGCGACCACTGGCGAAACCCGTTCCGCCAGGCGCCGGCGCGGCAAGAGCAGAGCTGTCAAGAAGTTCCTCGCCCACAAGAAGCTGCCCGAGCGCTCCCCGCTCCGGCACGTCAAGACCCTGCGCTGTCCCCAGCCGCGGCGCAGGGAGGCCCGCAAGACCAAGCTCTCTGTCGTCTGAAGCCCCCGCGGCCACGGCGGGCTACCGCACCTTCACCTCCGAGCTGCGATGCGTCGCGTGGCCCGCCAAATTCAAGCCAGACCTGCCTCCTTGCTACGATGGCACGGCTGACCCTACGGAGTTCCTCCAGCTCTACGAGCTGGGCATCGAGGCTGCCAACGGGGATGAAAAGGTCATGGCGAACTGGTTTCCCATGGCGCTCAAGGACGGAGCCCGCACTGGCTCTGAACCGGCCCCGAGTGCACGATCTCTTCTGGGCCGAGATCGCACCCGCTTCATCGCCAACTTCCAGTACTCGCGACCGCCACCGCCATGAGCGACATGCGTCGAATCAGCAGCAGCTGTGGGAAACCCTGCAAAAGTACATCCAGCGCTTCAACAACGCGCGCCTCAAGATCCCCAGGGTAACGGAGGAGGCCATCATCTCTGCCTTCTCCGACGGAGTGCGCGACGTCAAGATGAAGGAGGAGCTGGCGATGCATGAAGATCTGTGCACCTCCCTGGAGCTGTTCAACTTGGCGACCAAGTGCGCCAGGGCTGAGGAGGGGCACCTCTCCCTCCTCGAGCTGCCTGCCGCGGATCCCGAAGAAAAGAAGTCCAAGGCCAAGGACGTGAAGCGCAAGGGGTCTGCCGTGCTCGCAGCCGAACCAGACACCAAGCGAGGCAGAGATCAGCCCGAGTCCTCCAAGGGCAGCCGGTACTGCGTGTACCACGACCTCCACACTCACAACACCAATGAATGTCAAGAGCTCCGGGCCATACGCGAAGGAAGGGTCGGCAGACGCCCCGAGCGTAGCGACCGGGGCTACGGCCGAGGAGGAGGAAGGAATGCAGGACGCTGGGAAGACCGCGACCCGCGCCAAGGGTGGCGCGACCAACCTCGCGAGGACCGCTGGCAAGACCCACCTCGCGAGGGAGGCTAGAGGGATCAGCCTCGCGAGGATCGCCCGCAGGGGAACGCAGGCCTCCCTCCGCTGCTGCCGCCGCCAAGGAGGATTGAAGACCGTCATCAGGACGAGGGGGCTGGGGGCTTCCAGGAAGCGCGCGCGATCGCCTGTATCCTGGGCGGAGCTCAAGCCCCAGCCTCTCAGCGCATCTTCAAGCAGTTCGCCCGCGAAGTGAATGCAGTCCTCCCCAAGCTCGAGTCCACGCACACTCTCAGGTGGTCGACGTGCGCCATCACGTTCAGCTCAGCGGACCAGCTCAAGTGCGCAGCCACAGCCGGAGTTCTCTCGATGCTTTGCTCCCCAATCATCAGCAACGTGCTAGTCACCAAGACCCTCATCGACGGCGGAGCAGGGCTCAACGTCATGTCCGTGGAAACATTCAACAATCTTCAAGTGCCTCACACTCAGCTTCAGCCAACCAAGCCCTTCTCCGGAGTCACCAACGGCTCCACGGTCCCGATCGGGCAGGTCCGCCTTCCTGTCACCTTCGGGGCTCGCGACAACTACCACACCGAGCTCATCGACTTCGACGTCGCCCACATTCGCCTGCCGTACAACGCCATCCTCGGGTACCCACCGTTGGCCAAATTCATGGCCGTAACCCACCATGGCTACAACGTCATCAAGATGCCAGGAGCGGCGGAGTCATCACGGTGCCCTGTGAAGAGAGAGCAGTGTGCTCCTCCCCGCGAGCTTTTCAGCCGCATCATTTGGAAGACCAGACCACATCAGCAGGAGGCCTCCCGAGGCCGCATCAAGAAGAAGAAGACATCGACCGCCCAGCTCTTCAAGAGACAGGCCCCTCGGGGCCCCAGACCGGGCAGGGGAGCCTCCTTACATCGCATAGGAAGCGCGCCCGGCGCCTCCTCGAGCGGGGCTCGGGGCTCTCCCCGAGAGCCGCCAACCTCGCCAAGGTCTCGAGGGAGGCGCTTGGGCACCACGTGGAGGCGTGTTTCAAAGCACGTTTCCCGCAAGCAGGAGCAAGGCAAGGAGGGCCGAACCCTCAGGAGTTTGTCAGCAAGGCCATTCAGGAGCTACAGGAGTCAAGGGTCATGAGGGGCAGCCGCCGCCTACCCGCTGTGGCCCCCCATCCAGGCGAGGATGGTGGGCTGCGCGTCTGCATCGACATACCAGGGCTCAACCGAGCCGCATCTCAAGAGCGCCTCTGGCCCTCGCGAGTCGGACGTTGCGAAGGTCCGCCCCACATCTACGTACGCATGCCTTATGGCCTGCCAAACGCGGCTGCTACACACCAGCGTCTCATGAGGACCATCCTGGAGGCTCAAGAGGTCAGGCACGCCGCAGCCCTGGCGGAGATGGAGATGGCCCCTAAGGAGCCGTCAGCGCCTCCGGAGCCTCCCGAGGCCCCTAGGCCTGGGGGCTCGTGAGGATCGGCTCCCGCAGCCCACCGAGTCTGCTACACCAACACCCCTTCATCCCCAACATCACCGGGTGACATCTTTAAGTTTTATTTCCGGCTGGGAGCGCCTTCAGGGCCGCATTATTCCCAGGCGGCGTGGGTCCGATCCTGCGGCATGTATCCCTTTATTTCATGTCATTAGCCTATCTGTTGGGGCGCCCTCGGCTGCATCATCCCCAAGCCGCCGGGCCAGTCCCAGCGGCATGTATCCTTCCTACTTTTCCTTAGGATTATGCTCTCGCTCCACCATGCCTGTTATTTGGAGCCTTTTCTGGTGGCGGAAGCTTGGCGTTAAAGGGGGTGCTGAGCATCGCGACTCGTGGCTCCTACCGGCTCTCCGGCCCTCACCCTCTGGTCTTGTCCATGGCATCGTGACTGGCTTGCCAACGACGGTGAGACCAGCCCGAGAGCCGGGACCGAGGGCGTGGAGTTTCATCATCTAACCCAGCTTATGCATTAAAGGGGGGTGCACGAGCATCGCGACTCAGGATCCTACGGCTCTCCGCCCTCACCCTCTGGTCTTGTCCATGGCATCGCGACCTGGCTTGCCAGCGACGGCTGAGACCAGCCCGAGAGCCGGGACCCGAAGAGGTAGAGCACCGGCATCTGGCCAAATTTGCAGGAACACACTCGAAGATAAGGCCCAGAGCCAGGCACAAACCGCCTTGAGGTAGGGCCTCGTGAGTCCCGCGCTGGCTCACGGGTGCCCCAACACACCTTGCGAGGCCTCTCGCGCCTCTCCAAAGCAACTAACGGCAAGACTAACGATCGCCACGGCGAGCTCTTGTTCCTTTTGTGGTGAACCTGTAGGGTCCCTCCAAGGAGCACGAAACGACCTCGCCACGCAATCTCTAGCCGGCCAAGGCACGGACCTAGTGCCGCACCAGGAAGCATTGTCCTGAACCTCGAAGATAAGTCACCCTCCGGACACACTAGTCATCGCAACACCATCCCCACACTCAATGCAACCCCGTCTTAGCAGCGTCGCTCTCCTTTCTCACCGAATGATGGCTGCTTGAGCGCCAAGGGGGACCCCCTAAGCATCGCGACTCAGAGGCTCTTGCCGGACCTCGGGCCGCTCACCTCCTAGCCTTGACCACGGCATCGCGACCTGGCATACCAGCGACGGCTGAAGCCGCCTTGGGACTGGGACCTATCGGCGCAGAGCATCAAGCCCTCACGAGGTCCGAAAGGAAGAAACTGAGCTAGAACGGAATGAGCATCTCGCACTACCTCACAATAAGGATCATATTGACAAACGAAGCTACAAACATCTTACAAGCCCCCGCGGGGTACATTCTTGGCTCCTCGCAGGAACAAAAGACGCGAATCCTAAGGAGTCCTATCTACAGGGACCACCACGGCAGACGCCATCATCAACAGTGGGCCACCCGGTCCGGAGCCAACCCCATCCAGATCAGGGGCGGCGACGACCTGACGAGCCCGCCCCTGCTCCGGGCAGCGCAGGCTCGGGGCTCAGAGCTGTCGTCGCTCGTCTCCGCATCGAAAGAGCTCGGCGGAGTCGCTGGATCCTCCGACGCTGTCGCCGAGGAGCTGCCAAGGGAGCGGGCGGTCGGCCTCTGTCTCACCACAGCAGGACCCCGACCACCTCTCCCGGGGCAGCACTCCAGCCGGCAACCCTCCGCGTCGAAGACCTTGAAGGACACCATCAAGCACCATCGTACTCGGGTGGATCGTGAGGCGCCCTCGCCTGTGACCCGGGCGACCTCGTCCCAGCCTCGAGTCATGAAGACCTCGCCTGGGCAACCATCTGCGACCTCTGCCCGGTCGCGAGGGTGCGCAGCCGGCGTGCTGCAGCCAGAGTCCCGAGGCTCCCCTGCCGGACAACGGAGGCGAAGAAAGAAGGAAGACAAATCCAAGACTTAGGAGGCGCGACGCCAAGCACGAACTCCGGCAGGAGCCTCGGTGTGGACTCGGGGAAGACGACACTTCGTGACCCACCGGCCCGGGCGGCGCGCTCGTGGCGCCGGCGTCGCCTCCTTCGGGCCACCAATTTATGCGTACAAGGGAGAGGAAACCCTGGTGGCGGCCGCGCTGCACCAGGGCATGGGCGCCTCTGGCGAAGCGCTCATGCCACGACACCGAGAGCAAGCCGCTTTGGGGGAGCAGGTCAGGATCCTCCTGAGGAGCCTTTCCCTTCTCTTCCTTGGAGAACCGGCGGATCGGAGCCATGGCGACCAGATGAAACGAGGAGGAGGAGAAGCAGAAGGATAGACTGGAAGGGCGCGCGCCATTCCGTACTTATGGCCGGCGAAGGCCAACCGTCGGCCTCCACGATCACCGATCATCATGACCAACTCTGCATGCAGGGACATGTCGAATCCGGGTAGTTACCGAGGCGTCGTGGGGAAGCAGTGCGCACGCGTCCAATCAACCGCCACGCGGCGCACAAGGCCGCAGGCTGTTAGGGCCCGCGACGCTTCGCACTTGCCCTTTCGCCTCTGCTCGGCCAAGTTGGTGCGCCGTGGGCCGGGGCTATTGTCGGCGTTCGGGAACGGGGTCCCAGACTTGCTCGCCTGCGCCTGCGGCGTGGCTCAAAGGAGGCCCAGGACAGCCCATCTTCATCAACGCAAGCTCAAGACCCTCGCGAGGGGCCAAGCCTCGCGGGGCGGACGACGAGGAGCTTCTTCAGGCACGGCCTCGTCAGGTTGGCTCATGAGGAGGCGGAGAGTTCAAGGCAGGGTACCTCGCGAGGTGCCCATGACGCAAGCCATGACGACCAAGGGCGCCAGTCGGGCGCCAGCCCGTGCAGCGTCCTCCTTTCCCCTTTGGTGCAAAGGGAGCAAGCGCAGGCGAGAGCATGAAGCAAAGGCATCCGTTTCGGTGCAACAAGACCAAGACCAGCCCCAACGGCAGGAAGGGGTCATCGTGGAGCCCAAGCAGGCGTCATCACCAGAGCCTTTGGCAGGCGAGGACCAACTTTAGTCAGGATAAGTGTACCCGTTGTTCCCCTTCAAAATGGCCAATTGTTGGCGCCCTTCCCGCTCAATATTTGGGAAGAGGCCCAGGGCCTTCGCCTATAAATAGGAGTAGCCACACTCAGAGAGAGAGATCTTGGATCGACCCCCGGGGTATGAGATCGGAATCTTCACCAAGGAACCAGTAGCTAGAGCAACGGGACACCACCTAGCAGTTCATCACACCCACCAAGAACAGACCCTCGTGAGGCTGTTCTTCCCTGTACTATTCCTCATCAGCCCAAGAGGCAATCCACCACGCCACAAACTAGAGTAGGGTATTACACCACAACGGTGGCCCGAACTAGTATAAATCTTGTGTCTCTTGTGTTGTTCTTTTTAGTAGTTTAGGTCCCTGCGGTTCGGCGAGGTACGAGACGGTGGAGGGTTGGATCTCCACGAGCACCCCAGTGTTCGAACCTCAAGGGTCTGCCGGAACCCGAAATCCGACAAGTTCTCTCGGAGCAGCCAACCAGCTAGTGGTTGTAGGGGGCGGCTATTTATAGCCTAGGGAGCAGCCCGACATGATAATACATAAATGCCCTTCAATGATATGACCGTTAGGTGGGTAGATATTTTGGGACAGCTGGCGCGCACCACAGCAACGGTCTGAAATTTGACTCTCAAATTCCTCAGGTCTATCATGTTCCCCCTGTGTAGGCAATCCGACTTTGGCGAATTCCTAACTCCTCGGTCGAACAAATTCTCACGACTGGAAGAACTTCGTCTCATCCATCAAGAAATTGACTGAATCTGTATGAGATTTCCAATGGCTTCACTCAAGGGATTGGTTGGTGTAGGATTTTGAGTTGAGCATCACATGGAAATTTTTCCTTAGTATTTCCTCGACCCCCTTTAACAGTACGGTGTTTCCTATGACTCAAGAAAGAGAAAATGAAACTACGAAAACAAAAGTCTTCACGCTTCATGTTCCTTAAATGAATACCAAGTCTTCAAGGTCACACCAATTTCTTCACTTTCAAAGTCTTCAGAAAGTCTTCAGAATACCAAAGTCTTTAGACGAAGAACTTCACTATCTTGTCCTCGACCAGCATCCCATTCAACTTGCTGCTTTGTTCTGTGACTCAAGGACCAAACCCATCATGACAAAAATCCAGAAGAGCCCTTCTTGGAAATTGATGTCAAAGGGGGAGAGAGAGATCACATCAAAGCTTAATCATATATATAGGGGGAGAGAATACTCAAGGGAAGAAAGAGTAATCATCAAGGACCCCAGATGCTTGGTGTTCAAGAGGAGAGAAGTCACATGTCTTCAAGAGGGGAAAGACATGTTCATATTTGCTCGGTTGCATTAGCTCTGTTTATTTCCTTTGAGCTCTGTTTTTGCTCTGATTTTTTGTTCCCTATCTTCTCCAAGTATCCCATGCTAGATTCAGGGGGAGCAAGACATATAAGGGAAGGAAATCCTTGAATTTATTGCACATATTTACCTTTGGGGACATGTCTATATCCAATGTGGTACTTAGTACTCACTCTACATGTCATCCCAGTCTTGGTACTCTTGTGGTTTCTTTGTTTGCTCTGGCCAGTAGGTGTATTTGTGTTATCTAACGTTGTTTATGCAGGTTCATCCCATCCTAAGCCAACTCAAGGCCACAAGGTAAGTATATGCATCACAGTCATGTGAATGAGAAATTCTTGCTGATGTACATACTGTTTGCAAGAAGGACTCATGAGCATGAAGGTACATTTCTCATATTCACATCATTTGCTCTGATGCATATAGCCAAGATACATGTAACACATTGCTTACTCTGTCATGTTTATGCATTCACATGCTCCTATATTCCATATTCACATGATTGCATACATGTAGGGGGAGCCTATGCTTGTTACATGTATTTCCAAAGCTTTACTTACTATTCTCTATATCTCTATCTAAAGCTTTGATGTATGTTGCCATCAATTACCAAAAAGGGGGAGATTGAAAGCACAAGTGCTCCCTAGGTGGTTTTGGTAATTAATGTCAACATATCTCTTGTTGGACTAACACTTTTACCTAGTATGTTTCAGATAAGTTCAACAATGAAGTGGCATGGACTAGAGGAAGTGAAACCCCTTCTAGATGCTAAGGACAAAGGATTGGCTCAAGCTCCAAGCTCAAGACTCTACATTTTCTATTTTAGTGATCCAAGATCACATTGAGTCTATAGGAAAAGCCAATACTATCAAGGAGGGATGAGGTGTTCCTTAATGAGGCTCTTTCTCAAAATGCTTAGTGATATGCTCCAAAGCCCTCAACTACTTTCTCACATCCACATATGACCTAAACCAAAAGTCAAACTCGGCCCCACCGATTATTTCTATCTGGCGCCACCGAGTTCAGATGTCATAGCCACTGCCACAAACCCTAGGCAAATCGGTCTCACCGATTGGGATCTCGGTCTCACCAAGATGGGATTGCAATCTCTCTGTATGGATCCATTACCAAAATCGGTCTCACCGAGTTTGCGTAATCGGTCCTACCGAGATTGCAACCTGTTTCCCTTTTGTAACATTTCGGTCTCACCGAGATGAGAAAATCGGTCCCACCGAGTTTACCTAACCAACTCTCTGGTTAGCTTACTACCAAAATTGGTCCCATCGGTCTCACCGAGATTATGTTATGCCCTAACCCTAACCATATCGGTCCTACTGAGTTGCATGTCAGTCCCACCAAAAATCCTAACAGTCACTAGATTTGCTGAATCGGTCCGACCGAGTTTATCAGTTCGGTCCCACCGAGTTTGCCAAGTTGTGTGTAACGGTTAGATTTTGAGTGGAGGGTATATATACCCCTCCACCTCCTCTTCATTCGTGGATAGAGCCGTCAGAACGAACCTACACTTCCAATACACATTTTCTGAGAGAGAACCACCTACACTTGTGTTGAGGCCAAGATATTCCATTCCTACCACATAAATCTTGATCTCTAGCCTTCACCAAGTTGCTTTCCACTCAAATCTTCTTTCTACCAAATCCAATCCTATGAGAGAGAGTTGAGTGTTGGGGAGACTATCATTTGAAGCACAAGAGCAAGAAGTTCATCATCAACACACCATTTGTTACTTCTTGGAGAGTGGTGTCTCCTAGATTGGCTAGGTGTCACTTGGGAGCCTCCGACAAGATTGTGGAGTTGAACCAAGGAGTTTGTAAGGGCAAGGAGATCGCCTACTTCGTGAAGATCTACCACTAGTGAGGCAAGTCCTTCGTGGGCGACGGCCATGGTGGGATAGACAAGGTTGCTTCTTCGTGGACCCTTCGTGGGTGGAGCCCTCCGTGGACTCGCGTAACCATTACCCTTCGTGGGTTGAAGTCTCCATCAACATGGATGTACGATAGCACCACCTATCAGAACCAGGGATAAAAAATCTCCGTGTCTCCAAATTGCGTTTGCACACTCCAAACCCTTCCCTTTACATTCTTGCAAGTTGCATGCTACTTTCCGCTGCTCATATACTCTTTGCATGCTTGCTTGATAGGTGTTGTGTTTGTTAAACTTGTGTCAAAACTCCACTTCAACTTAAAGAAACTAAAAACTGCAACTTTTGGTACTTAGTGTCTAATCACCCCCCTCTAGACACCTCTTCTCGATCCTTTCATACGGGCTGGTGTTCGGGTTGAGTTGCTGCTTTCTCCCTGTCGCGTGGTGGTCGGTCAGCCACATTACGCGCTGATGGTATAGGCTCCAGCACCTCGTCATCGAATTGAGGTAGCAATTTGCGCTTCAGGTAACTTTTGGTTGGGCGCTCGAGGCCGTACTCCTCGGTTGCTAGGACATTAGTCCATCTGTTGTTGAGCAGATCTTGATCAGCTTGAAGCTGCTGCTGCTTCTTTTTTAGGCTCCTTGCAGTGGCTATTAGCCGATGCTTAAAGCGCTCCTGCTTGAGAGGCTCCTCAGGCACGATGAAATCCTCATTGCCGAGGCTCACCTCATCCTCAGAGAGCGGAAGATAATTACCGTCCTCCGAGTCTTCGTTTACGTCCTGTTCATCAGGGCTAACTTGCCCATGTTCCCGTTCGTCCTGTTCGGAAGTTGGCTCAACGGGGTCTTTATTGTCTTCGGCATCGTCCAGAGTATTGTTTTCTCATGTGCCGGTATTGCTGTCTTTTCCATGATGTGACTTAGAGCGACACCGTTGATGTCGGCACTTTGGCTGTATCTCAGGAGGTTTATCCTCAACTGGGTCTTCCTTGTCGTCGACGCTATTCTCTTTGGGTGTATTCACCATGTACACGTCATACGAAGAAGTGGCCATCCAGCATCCGGTAAATGGAGGATTTTTGGCCTCCTCTTCTCCAGCATCGTCATCCATACCGTCGATGTCTTCGAAGCCGTAATCGAGCATGTCGGTTAAGTCCTCGATAGTGGCTATAAGGTGGGTGGTGGGTGGGACGTAAAATTCCCTGCTCTCAGCCCCTAGTCCGGGCTGGGCATAGTTCGGACGTTGCTCCTCCGTAATGACAAGGGATCGCATTAAGTCCAGAGCCTCGCTTAAAGGCGAGGTTTGGCCCGAGAGAAGAGAGTCCGTGGAGTACGGTGAGAGGGAGACACCTTGGCCGAACTCACACGATGCAGACTCCGAGGATTCAAAGCCAGTGTCCGGAGAAGGGTCCGGCTTCATGATGGTTGCCCGAGACACTTCTTCCCCCGGCTCTCCCACAACGGGCCTAGTGGCCGCAGACAGTCCAGCGAACTTAGGGAGCTCGTGTTCGGACCTGGCGACACGCTCCGGATCTAAGGCCAGAGCGGAGGTTGGGGGCGCGAATCCTTGGAAGATCAAGTCTCCTCGGATATCAGCGACATAGTCCAGATTTCCAAAACTAATCTGGCGACCTGGGGCGTAGCTGTCGATCTGCTCTATATGGCCAAGCGAGTTGGCCCGTAGTGCGAAGCCGCCGAACACAAAGATCTGGCCGGGGAGGAAAACCTCCCTCAGGGCAACATTGTTGTAGATGATTGATGGATCCATCGAACCTTCTTGTGTCGATGCAGTGAAACTCTCAACGAAAGCACCAATGTTGGTGTCAAAACCGGTGGATCTCGGGTAGGGGGTCCCAAACTGTGCGTCTAGGGTCGATGGTAACAGGAGACGGGGGACACGATGTTTACCCAGGTTCGGGCCCTCTCTATGGAGGTAATACCCTACTTCATGCTTGATTGATCTTGATGAATATGAGTATTACAAGAGTTGATCTACCACGAGATCATAATGGATAAAACCTTAGAAGTCTAGCATGTATGATTATGATTCTGGTTGCCTCTACGGACTAAACCCTCCGGTTTATGTAGACACCGGAGGGGACTAGGGTTGTACAAAGTCGGTTACAGATAAAGGAATCTTCATATCCAAACGCCAGGCTTGCCATCCACGCCAAGGAGAGTCCCATCCGGACACGGGAGAGAGTCTTCTGTCTTGCATCTTCACGGTCCATCAGTCCAGCCCATGTCCAATAGGTCGGACGCCCGAGGACCCCTTAATCCAGGACTCCCTCACCCATTACTTGGCCTTTTGTGGTCTGGGGGCTTGACATGGTCGGACCCCTTAAATGGGGAAGCCATAAGAAAAAATATCTGCTGATCATGGTAGATAAATTCACTAAGTGGATAGAGGCCAAGCCTGTTAAAACGGCTGAAGCCAAACCAATAATAGATTTCATATCCGGTGTTGTACACCATTATGGTGTCCCACACAACATTATCACCAATAACGGCTCTAACTTCACAACCGACGAGGTAAAAACTTGGTGTGCTAATCTGGGCATCAAGCTCGATTACGCCTCCGTGTATCACCCTCAAACAAATGGTCAAGTCGAACGGGCTAATGGCCTGATAATGAGCGGCATTAAACCTAGACTAGGGCGATCCCTAAAGGAGTCAGATAAACACTGTGTTGAGGAGCTCGACTCCGTACTCTGGGTGCTACAAACCACACCCAATCGCACAACTGGATACACACCGTTCTTCATGGTGTACGGCGCAGAGGCCGTCTTGCCCTGTGATATTATTCATGACTAACCTCGAGTGCGCATGTACGAAGAGAGAGAGGCCAAGCTCGATCAGCAAGATGACTTAGATGGCCTGGAGGAGGAGCACAATGTCGCAAAGGCTCGTTCAACATTCTACCAACTACAAGCTCGAAGATACCAAAGCAGAGAAGTGCGGGCCAAGACTTATAATGTCGGTGAACTCATTCTACGCCTACCAAAGAAGAAAAAGGACAAGATAAAGCCCAAATGGTAGGGTCCCTTCATTATAGATAAAGTTCTCACTAGAGGAGCCTATCATCTTCGTAATGCATCGGACAATCGCTTAGAGCCCATCCCATGGAACGCTGCCAAACTCCGAAGATTCTACGCCTAAGTCTGGACTCATTGTTCATTACCTTTTTCTCTTTTTTCTTTTTGTTTTTATATGACTTCTAGCTCGTGTTCGGATAAACCGCACACTTAAGGGGTATACATCCTTAAATGTACATACCCCACAATACCTAGGGGCTTCTTTTCACCGAAGCTTATTATTATTATTCGAGCATCAAGCTCGCCGCACATATGTGTCGTATTCTCATATATGTCTTTTCTTTGCCATTTTATGCACCTTTATGACTTAAGTTTTTGCCAAGATGGGTTGCCTGGCTCCTGTGCTTATGCCCTACGTTCCCGCTTGTTCGGCTAGGGCATAAAGGGAGCACATCTGCGATTGTTACAGTCGGGTCATTTGGACGTGTACCTCAGACGGGTGAAGCCAAAAGCTAGCGTTCTTAAGGGAATAATTGGTCAGCGAACAAAAGATGAGTTACCCTCATTGTAATATAAGCCCCCAAAATATAAAGTGTACTGTGATTTTTTGCATCACAGCTTGGGCATGCACAACAGCGCATGCTGGCCCAGGGAGAGGAACCCTTAACGGAACTATTCTCTTTGGAAGATGTTTCTTACGATCAAATGTAATATAACATAACTCCATGAATACAACTTGTCTTTTTAAGCAACTATGACCGGACTGCCTGGTTTCCGAACATACTTTGGTGTTTACCGATGGTATAGTATTCGGAAACACTCCAAACCTCAGGTTTCAGAGGTTGAAGCAGAAGGTCTGCCATGACAATCGTTTTACAATTCAGCTGGAGATAAGTTTGCCGATAACAGTACATTGCTACTTGGACTCGAAAACTTCTTCCTCCTCTAGACCATCTAACAGGTTGTGTAGTTTACAATCCTGTTGTGAAAACTTGGTGGCTATGTTTACTTGGTCATATACCAAACTAACAGGAATTTCCTGTCCATCTGGTCCCCGAGGCCCAACCCGGACCATATGATTCGGATCAAGTCCGGTGTACCGCATTTTCACCATGGCCCAGGCCTCTCGTGCTCCTTCTCGGCATGCTGATATCTTCCATACCCAAAGCGGCGACGAGCTCCCATGAATAAATTGACGAGTTCCTCCATACTTCCTGGAGGAGAATCGGCTGGCCATAAAGCCTTAGCAATGTTCCTCATTGCCTTCCGGGCTCGCTCATGCACTTTGGACAGCTCTTGCAGCGGATCACCTTGAAATCCGGACACCTCTTCTTCGGGCCACACATCCAGCACACCTACAGAAACAAACTTGTTAAAATTCACATTTGGGGTCTATATGGAAGTCAGGTTACAAAGCATACTGAATATGCCGCCTTTCAGCTTTCTGTTCTCTTTCAAGGCATCCGCCAGTTGGGCTCGTATGTCCTTCAGCTCTTTGGCTTGCTTGGTTTTGGCATCCTGAAGCTTGTTCTTCTCATCCCTGGTCCGTGTCAGTATACGTTGACCAGCGGCTTCTTGCCTTTCGGCATGCTGTTTATCCGCCTACGCGGCCCTTAGTTTCTCTTCCAGCTGATCTGATGATTCTGCCGCTGTAAACGCAATAGTGCTCATGTTAAAACACGCCAGGCACAGAATTGTGTTTTCCAGACAGTAGTTGACATTACCAGTCGGTGCCTTCTTGGATTTCTCCAGTTCGATGGTGACAGCAGTTAGCTGGGTCCGACACTTTTCAAGCTCCTGAGACAGCGTGTTGTTCTTCTCTGTGAGTACCTAATTATACAACGATCCTCAAATCAGTTGTGCCAACTGCTTCAAGTCTCGGGGGCTACTGGTGCACAGAATTATTGAATCTACACAAAGCCTTACCCGTATATCCTTTGAAAGCTGGTGTGTAGCGTCAACAAGTCCGTCTCGAGCAACCCGGATATATGCATCCGCAGAGCTGAGGGCATTGAACGCCTCTTCGGTAAAGCTCGGATCGCGCATGGCTTCTTTTCGCCGCCGATAGACCATCGCGCTCTCTACTTCAGAATTGGTGACGGATACATTATCCGAATCCTCGTGGAGGTGACGATCCGACATGGCACCTGTACCAACCCTAGTACTAGTGGCAGGGTCCGGGGCCGGATTGACCGATGCATGGCCGGCGACAACCCCGAATACGGCTCGGTGTACGCTCTTCCTGAAATATAACACAGCCGAGCACATTACAATCCGGCCTATTTGCCAAGTGCAGGTTGAAAATTATTCCTCTTCGGTGAATGAGGAGGCTCGAGGGTATCATTGCCTGCCTTTCTTTTCAAAGACTCGCCCCGCAGAAGCGTCGCCTTCTTGGAGGGTGCCTTCGATGTGGTTTTGTGGGATGAGCGCCGCCCCTTTGGAGCATGAGATAGTCCGGTGGGTGAGGAGCAACGGGAAGGCTCTTGTTGAAAAGAGGTCTCCTGGACACTTACATGGAGGAGGGGAGAAGGCCGGGATAATCAGCTGTGATGGCCACTTCTGTGCCGTCGTAGCTCGCCTGATAAAAGACCCCCTCCTTGAGCTCTATAAATATATCCGGATCCTCTTCAAATCCGGGATCTAGGTCTCGAATATGGTCCTCCGACTGCGGAGCAAGGCTATAGATCCTCGCAACAACCTTTCTCCATTCCTGTTAAAAATAGTTGGATTAGGTTCAACTAGGTGCGACTTAGGAAGAGGATTGAGTAAGGTTACAGAGCGAAAAGCTCACCTAGCTAGAAGGGTTGTACATGGAAAGACCTTCTCGGCACTTAAGGCGAGTAAAATCTTCTTTATCCCCTTTATAAAGATCAGCCAACATGGAAGCCAAGGTGGCAAAGTTGTCCGGACCCTTGCGCCCACAGCGTGATGCGTCATCTTCCCCGTTGTAGTGCCACATGGGGAGTCCTCTGGATTGAAGTGGTTGAACGCCTCGCGTTATTGAAATCGCCAGTACCTCAATTATAGATTGTCCGGATTGGGCGAGTATCTTTATCTTGCTCATTAACTTCCTAATCTCCGCACTATCTTCCTCTTCGAGGCTCCGGGGGCGCCAACTATGGCACTTTTTTAGTGGAGCGTTCGAAAATTCGGGTAGTCCTCGTCGGATTGGGTCTGGGAGAACAACGTCTTCAACATAAAACCACTCTGAGGGCCACTCTTCGGATGCCTTCTTCGGAGTGCCGGGCAGGTATCCGGTCCGGGCTATACGCCATACTTCGGCACAGCCCACCTCGAATATAGGTCCCTTTTGGGAGCAGGGGACGAGCCAGAAAAGTTTTCTCCATAACTCAAAATGGGCCTCGCAGCCTAGGAACAACTCACAAAGAGCAACGAAGCCCGCGATGTGCAGAATGGAGCCCGGTGTGAGATTGTGTAGCTAGAGGTCGTAGTACTCCAGGAGCCCTCGGAGGAAAGGGTGGATTGGAAATCCAACGCCTCTTAGTAGGAAGGAAACGAAGCACACTCGCTCCCCTTCAGTAGGATTGGGGAAATTTTCCGCCAGGGCTTCGCCACTTATGGAAGTTAATCCCGCCCGAACGGGAACTAGATCCACGAGAGGAAGGTATCCTTGCGTCTGGAGCTTGGTCAGCTGGGCGTGGGAGACCGAGCAGCTCTCCCAATCACCTTTTTGAGGGCTGTGAGGGCATGAGGAGGAACTGGGAGCGCCGGCCATGTTTGTGTGGTTCTCTGTGGCCAGCTCTAAGAATTTTTGCCTGGTTTGGAATGGCATCTGAGATCCAATCTCCTTAAACCTTCCCTACACCGTCAGGGTGTTACCTATAAAAACACTTGGACCCTTCGTATTCGTCTAACACGTGGAGGCCGAGGCGATGGTAGCGCAGAAGTCGAAGGATATGATATTTAATGTGAAGCCGAAGCTGTCTAGAGTATCACGGAGGGCCCGCCTAACAGAACCGAAGATATAAAATACGGATACTACGTTGAATACGGTTCTTTTGTTCAAATTGCTTTGGAGTATTCGGAGGAGGAACCCGCCTTGCAATGCCGAAGACAATCTATGCACCAGACACATCGTCATTGAAGCTTGGTTCGGGGGCTACTGAGGAGTCCTGGACTAGGGGGTCCTTGGGTGTCTGGGCTATGTGATATGGGCCGGATTGATGGGCCGTGAAGATACAATATCGAGGACCTTACCCCGTGTCCGGATGGGACTCTCCTTTGCGTGGACGGCAAGCTTGGCGTTTGGATATGAATATTCCTTTCTCTGTAAACCGACTCTGTACAACCGTAGCCCCCTCCGGTGTCTATATAAAACGGAGGGTTTAGTCCGTAGAGGAAATCATAATCATACAGGCTAGACATCTAGGGTTTAGCCATTACGATCTCGAGGTAGATAACCCCTTGTAATCCCTATACTTATCAAAGTCAATCAAGCAGGAAGTAGGGTATTACCTCCATTAAGAGGGCCCAAACCTGGGTAAACATCGTGTCCCCCGCCTCCTATTACCTTCGATCCTTAGATGCACAGTTCAGAATCCCCTACCAGAGATCTGTCAGTTTTGATACCGACTGCTATCTCTAATTTTCAAAATAAACTTCTCTCTTGTGTGTTTGTTTCGCTCGTGGAACAGTAACGGCTGGCTAATATTTTCCATGTTGGATGTCTTCTCACGGTGAGTGTTTATTCACTTGTCATTGCACGAGAGTAAGGCAAAGGTTTTAGGGATGCCTAGTCCCGAAATGAAAAAATGAATTTACTTTATGTTGTCAAATTATAAATTCCTTGGAAAGTGTTGGTATGGAGGGCACCCGTGGATATGGTTAGCCATGGAAAGTGAAAGTATGGTTGAAAAAGGAATAAACTTTATTTTCTGTTTGGGAACCGCCTATGGCATATCTAGCATGGAAAGTGTTGGGAACTCTACTTCGTTTTCGTTGGTGGGATGGATACACCTCCCAAAATGTTTATATCTCTATTTTTTCGCTTGGAGCTCTCGCACCTCTACATATCCCTACTTCCCTGTGCGAAGGACCTTTCTTTGACTTTATGAAATTTTTATTTTGAAATTGTAGTCTCCATCCTCTCCTACAAAAGCGGGAGGCAATATGATCATTCTTAAGTATTGGGTGTAGCTAATATTCTAGTGTTTCATGAATGGATCAATGTTTGAGCATGATGGGCTAGGGATAACTTGTTTTAGCGTTGATATTTTGAAAGACATGGTTGCTTGTTGATATACTTGAGTATCTAAATTATTATGTCAAAACTAGAATATTGCTTTGAATCACATAAAAGTCCAAATGTCCATGCTATAAAGAAGAGAATATGATACGACATGATAAATGGCACTCCACATCAAAAATTCTGTTTTTATCACTTACCTACTCGAGGACGAGTAGGAGTTAAGCTTGGGGATGCTGATACGTCTCCAACGTATCTATAATTTTTTATTGTTCCATGTTGTTATATTATCAATCTTGCATGTTTTATAATCATTTTATAGTCATTTTATATCATTTTTTGGTACTAACCTGTTGACATAGTGCCAAGTGCCAGTTGCTGTTTTTTTCCATGTTTTTACATCGCAGGAAATCAATATCAATAGGAGTTCAAATGCCACGAAACTCCACAATGATTTTTTATGGACCAGATGGAAGATGTTGGGCCCTGGTTGCACCTGGGGGAGTCCCAAGGAGGGGACAACCAACCAGGGCGCGCCAGGAGGCCCAGGCGCGCCCTGGTGGGTTGTGCCCACCTCGGGTGCCCCCCGGACCGCCTCTTTGCTCTATAAATACCCCAATATTCCAGAAACCCTAGGAGAGTCGACGAAATATTCATCCAGTCACCGTAGAGTCTAGAACCACCAGATCCAATCTAGACACCATCTCGGATGGGGTTCACCACCTCCATTGGTGCCTTTCCGATGATGCGTGAGTAGTTCTTTGTATACCTTCGGGTCCGTAGTTAGTAGCTAGATGGCTTTCTCTCTCTCGCTGAATTCTCAATACAATGGTCTCTTGGAGATCCATATGATGTAACTCTTTTGCGGTGTGTTTGTTGGGATCTGACAAACTTTGAGTTTATGATCAGCCATATCTTTTTATATCCATGAAAGTTATTTGAGTTTCTTTGATCTCTTATATGCATGATCTCTTATAGCCTCGTATTTCTTCTCTGATATTTGGGTTTTGTTTGGCCAACTTGATCTATTTATCTTGCAATGGGAAGAGGTGCCCGGTAGTGAGTTCGATCTTACGATGCTTGATCCCAGTGACAGAAAGGGAAACAACACGTATGTATCATTGCTACTAAGGATAAAAGATGGGATCTATATATATATATATATATATATATATATATATATATATATATATATATATATATATATATATATATATATATATGCAATAGATAAACGGATCTTGTCTACATCATGTCATCGTTCTTATTGCATTACTCTGTTTCTCCATGAACTTAATACACTAGATGCATGCTGGATAGCGATCGATGTGTGGAGTAATAGTAGTAGATGCAAGCAGGAGTCGGTCTACTAATGTTGGACGTGATGCTTATGTAATGATCATTGCCTGGATATCGTCGTAATTATTTGAGGTTCTATCAATTGCCCAGCAATAATTTATTTACCCACCGTTTGCTATCTTTCTCAAGAGAAGCCACTAGTGAAACCTACGGCCCCCGGGTCTTCTTCCTCATATATTTGCTTGCGATCTACTATTCCTTTGCATTTTTATTCAGATCTATTAAACCAAAAATACAAAAACACTTTTCTACACTTTATTTTATTTACAATCTATTATTTCAATCTATTACAAATTTCTGGCATCGTTACCCGAAAGGGATTGACAACCCCTTTAACACGTCGGGTCGCGAGGTGTTGTTATTTGTGTGCATGTGCTATTTACATTGTGTTGCTTGGTTCGATAACCTTGGTTTGATCACCGAGGGAAATACCTACCATCAATGTGCTGCATCATCCCTTCCTCTTTGGGGAAATACCGACGTAGTCCTAGCAGATAGGAGCTTTTCTGGCGCTATAGTGAGAGAGCAATCAACAATGTATTCCCTTAGGCCCAAAGATGGTGAAGTGTCATGTAGTCGGTGTTCACATAACACCAGTAAGGGAGTCACAACATACGCACCATCAAAATGTTGAACGAATATCAAATTCACATGATTACTTATGACAAGACTTCTCCCATGTCCTCAAGAACAAAAGTAACTACTCACAAAACATATTTATGCTCAAGATCATAGGGTTATTGTATAGCATAATAGATCTGAACATATGATCTTCAACCAAATAAACCAACTAGCATCAACTACAAGATGAAATCAACACTACTAGTCACCCGCAGGTACAAATATGAGGTTTTTATACAAAGATTGAACACAAGAGATGAACTAGAGTTTTGATATGAGATGGTGATGTTGAAGATGTTGATGAAGATTGGCCCTCCCATGATGAGAGGGTTGTTGGTGACGATGATGGCCTCGATTTTCCCCTCCCGGAGGGAAGTACCCTTGGTGGAATCGCTCCACCGAAGAGCAAAATCCTCCTTCCCAAGTTCCGCCTTGAGAAGGCGGGGCTCCGTCCCGAAAGTCCTCCCCTTATTTTTTTTCTAGGGCAACTTACCTTATATACCAGAAGATGGGCACCGGAGGCTGGCCAGGGGACCCACTACCCATGAGGGCGCGCCAGGGGGGTAGGCGCACCCTGGTGCCTAGTGGGCACCTGGGTGCCCCCTGGTATTTATTTTCTCCTATACTTTTTATATATTTCAAAATAAATCTCCGTAAATTTTTAGCTCATTTGGAGATGTGCAGAATAGGTATCTTTGATGTAGCTTTTTCAGGTCCAGAATTCCAGCTGCCGGTAATCTCCCTCTTTGTGTAAACCTTGCATATTATGAGAGAAAAGGCATTAGAATTACTCCACAAAGTGTTATATTGGGTAAAAACACTATAAATAACCGTAGGAAATCATGATGCAAAATGGACGTATCATGCCTCGACCACGGTCAACATCGCCATCCTCCTTCTCCACCACGACCCCTTTGGCCTTCTCGTCCTCGTCTCACGTTATCATACATGCGGACGTGGAGCACTACTAAGGTGAGTAGGGGACGTCGACTGTGAACGGGAACAGGGGATTGGCCATGGCAACAAGGATGAGGCTGACCAAGAGCGCGACGGCAGGCGACCATGGAGCACATAATTGGAAGGCCTTGAGGAGCCCTCGTAGAGGAGGAGCTACTTGGGGGAAACCATGAGAAACAACATGGAGGGCTGGCAACGCGTTGCGAGGGAGGAGAAGGAGTGAGGGGATCACGGCGTAGTGGAAGGCGAAGGCGCGGTAGTATGCTGGATATTTCCAAACAGGAAATCTGCGTGGCTACGGCTTTCTTGGATAAAATTTCTTTACCAGCGGCAGTGTTGGTGGGGGAGGTTGGGATTGACGAAAGGATCGACGGAAGAGGCGAGACGGTGAAGGAAATATGCCGTATAGGCAATAATAAAGTTGTTATTTATATTTCCTTATATCATGATAAATATTTATTATTCATGCTAGAATTGTATTAACTGGGAACTTGATACATGTGTGGATACATAGACAAAACACAGTGTCCCTAGTAAACCTCTACTAGACTAGCTCATTAATCAAAGAAGGTTAAGTTTCCTAACCATAGACATGTGTTGTCATTTGATGAACAGGATCACATCATAGGAGAATGATGTGATGGACAAGACCCATCTGTTATCTTAGTATAATGATCGTTAAGTTTTATTGCTATTGCTTTCTTCATGACTTATACATATTCCTTTGACTATGAGATTATGCAACTCCCGAATAGCAGAGGAATACCTTGTGTGCTATCAAGCGTCACAACGTAACTGGGTGATTATAAAGATGCTCTTGTATCTTCGAATATGTTTGTTGGTTGGCATAAATCGAGATTAGGATTTGTCACTTCGAGTATCGGAGAGGTATCTCTTGGCCCTCTCGGTAATGCACATCATAGTAAGCCTTGCAAGCAATGTGACTAATGAGTTAGTTACGGGATGATGCATTATGGAACGAGTAAAGAGACTTGCCGGTAACGAGATTGAACTAGGTATGAAGATACTAACAATCGAATCTCGGACAAGTAACATACCGACGACAAAGGGAATAACGTATGTTGTCATTATGGTACGACCGATAAAAATCTTCGTAGAGTATGTGGGAACCAATATAAGCATCCAGGTTCCGCTGTTGGTTATTGACTAGAGAGGTATCTTGGTCATGTCTACATAGTTCTCGAACCTGTAGGGTCCGCACACTTAACGTTTGATGACAACTTTGTATTATATGAGTTATGTGATTTGGTGACCGAATGTTGTTCGGAGTCCCGGGTGAGATCACGAACATGACGAGGAGTCTCGAAATGGTCGAGAGGTAAATATCCATATATAGGACGATAGTATTCGGACACCGGAAGTGTTCCGGGGTATCGGGTACGTATCGGGTCACCAAAAGGGGTTCCGGGCACCCCCCCCCCCCCCCGGCAAAGATATGGGCCTTATTGGGCCATGGGCGGGACAGACCAGCCCCTAGTGGGCTGGTGCGCCCCCATATGGGCTGGTCTAAGTGGAGAAAGGAAAAGGGGAGGAGGAAAGGAAATAGAGGGAATAGAATTCCCCCTTCCTTTCCCCTCTCCCCTCTTTCCTTCCCCCCTCTAGAGATAAGGAAAGGGGGAGGCCGAATTGGAGGAGGCCCCCAAGTAGGATTCCTCCTACTTGGGGCGCCCCAAGGCTGCCCCCTCCCTCTCCCACCTATATATACATGGGGAGGAGCGCCTAGAAGACACACCAACAATTGTTAGCTGTGTGCGGCGCCCCCCTCCACAGTTTACGCCTCCGGTCATATTCACGTAGTGCTTAGGTGAAGCCCTGCGCGGATTACTTCACCATCACCATGCTGTCGTGCTGATGGAACTCTCCCTCGACACTTTGCTGGATCAAGAGTTCGAGGGACGTCATCGAGCTGAACGTGTGCAGAACTCGGAGGTGTCGTACGTTCGATGCTTGATCGGTCGGAATGAGAAGAAGTTCGACTACATCAACCATGTTAACGAACGCTTTCTCTTTCGATCTACGAGGGTACATGGAGACACTCTCCTGTTCTCATTGCTATGCATCTCCTAGATAGATCTCGCGTGAGCATAGGAATTTTTCTGAAATTGCATACTACGTTCCCCAGCGGTGGTATCAGAGCCGGGTCTATGCGTAGATGATATGCACGAGAAGAACACAAAGAGTTGTGGGCGATGATAGTCGTACTACTTACCACCAACGTCTTATTTTGATTCGGCCGTATTGTTGGATGAAGCGGCACGGACCAACCTTACATGACCACGTTCATGAGACCGGTTCCATCGACAAACATGCAACTAGTTTTGCATAAAGGTGGCTGGCGGGTGTCTGTTTCTCCAACTTTAGTTGAATCGAATTTGACTACGGCCGGTCCTTGTTGAAGGTTAAAACAACAAACTTGACGAAAGACCGTTGTGGTTTTGATGCGTAGGTAAGAACGGTTCTTACTAGAAGCTCGTAGCAGCCATGTAAAACTTTCAACAACAAAGTAGAGGACGTCTAACTTGTTTTTGCAGGGCATGTTGTGATGTGATATGGTCAAGACATGATGTGATATACGTTGTTGTATGAGATGATCATGTTTTGTAAAAGTTATCCGCAACTGGCAGGAGTCTTATGGTTGTCGCTTTATTGTATGAAATGCAGACGTCATGTAATTGTTTTACTTTATCACTATGCGTTAGCGATAGTGGTAGAAGCAATAGTTGGCGAGATGACCACGACGCTGCGATGGAGATCAAGGTGTCAAGCCGGTGAGGATGGAGATCATGACGGTGCTTTGGAGATGGAGATCAAAGGCACAAGATGATGATGGCCATATCATTTCACATATATTGATTGCACGTGATGTTTCTCTTTTATGCATCTTATTTTTCTTAGTACGGCGGTAGCATTATAAGATGATCCCTTACTAAAATTTCAAGGTATAAGTGTTCTCCCTAAGTATGCACAGTTGCGACAGTTCGTCGTGCCGAGACACCACGTGATGATCGGGTGTGATAAGCTCTATGTTCACATACAACGAGTGCAAGACAGTTTTACACATGCAGAATACTCGGGTTAAACTTGACGAGCCTAGAATGTACAGACATGGCCTCGGAACACTGGAGTCCGGAAGGTCGAACATGAATCATATAGTAGATATGATCAACATAGAGATGTTCACCATTGAAAACTACTCCATCTCACGTGATGATCGGACATGGATTAGTTGATATGGATCACGTGGTCATTTAGATGACTCGAGGGATGTCTATCTAAGTGGGAGTTCTTAAGTAATATGATTAATTGAACTTAATTTATCATGAACTTAGTCCTGATAGTATTTGCGTATATATGTTGTAGATCAATAGCTTGCGATGTAGATCCCCGTTTATTTTTGATATGTTCCTAGAGAAAAATAAGCTGAAAGATGATAGTAGTAGTGATGCGGACTGGGTCCGTGATCTGAGGATTATCTCGTTGCTGCACAGAGGAATTATGTCCTTGATGCACCGCTAGGTGTCAGACCTATTGCAGGAGCTGATGCAGATGTTATGAATGTTTGACAAGCTCGGCATGATGACTACTTGATAGTTTAGTGCACCATGCTTTATGGCTTAGAACCGGGACTTCAAAAAAATTGAACACCATAGAGCATATGAGATGTTCCAAGAGTTGAAATTGGTATTTCAGGCTCATGCCCATGTCGAGAAGTATGAGATCTCTGACAAGTACTTTGCCTACAAGATGGAGGAGAATGGCTCAGCCATTGAGCATGTACTCAGAATGACTGGGTAGTACAATCGCTTGAATGAAGTGGGAGTTCATCTTCCAGATAAGATAGTGATTGACAGAGTTCTCTAGTCACTATCACCAAGCTACTACAACTTCGTGATGAACTATAATATGCAAGGGGATGATGAAAACGATTCCCGAGCTCATCACGATGCTGAAATCGGCGAAGGTAGAAATCAAGAAGGAGCATCAAGTGTTGATGGTTGACAAGACCACTAGTTTCAAGTAAAAGGGCAAGGGAAAGAAAAGGGAACTTCAAGAAGAATGGCAAGCAAGTTTCCACTCCCGTGAACAAGCCAAAGTTGGACCCAAGCCTGAAACTGAGTGCTTATACTGCAAAGAAAATGGTCACTGGAAGTGGAACTGCCCCAAACATTTGGCGAATAAGAAGGATGGCAAAGTGAACATAGGTACATTTGATATACAGATTATTGTGTACCTTACTAGTGTTCGTAGTAACCCCTAGGTATTTGATACTAGTTCAGTTGCTAAGATTAGTAACTCGAAACAGGAGTTATAGAATGAACAGAGACTAGTTAAGGGCGAGGTGACGATGTGTGTTGGAAGTGATTCCAAGGTTGATAAGATCACCATCGCACACTCCCTCTACCTTTGGAATTAGTGTTGAACCTAAATAAATGTTATTTGGTGTTTGCGTTAAGCATGAATATGATTGGATCATGTTTATTGCAATATGGTTATTCATTTAAGTCAGAGAATAATTGTTGTTCTATTTAGATGAATAAAACCTTCTATGGTCATAGACCCAATGTAAATGGTTTATTGAATCTCGATCGTAGTGATACACATATTCATAATATTGATGCCAAAAGATGCAAAGTTGGTCATGATAGTGCAACATATTTGTGGCACTGCCGTTTAGGTCATATTGGTGTAAAGCGCATGAAGAAACTCCATGCGGATGGATTTTTGGAATCACTTGATTCTAAATCATTTGATGATTGCGAACCATGCCTCATGGGCAAGATGACTAAGACTCGTTCTCCGGAACAATGGAGCGAGCCACTGACTTACTGGAAATAATACATACCGATGTATGCGGTCCGATGAGTGTTGAGGCTCGCGGCGGGTATCGTTATTTTTTGACCTTCACGGATGATTTGAGCAGATATGGGTATATCTACTTGATGAAACACAAGTCTGAAACATTTGAAAAGTTCAAATAATTTCAGAGTGAAGTGGAGAATCATCATAACAAGGAAAATAAAGTTTCTAGGATCTGATCACGGAGGCGAATATTTGAGTTACGAGTTTGGCCTCATTTAAAACAATGTGGAATAGTTTCACAACTCATGCCACCTTGAACACCACAGCATAATGGTGTGTCCGAACATCGTAACTGTACTTTATTAGATATGGTGCGATCTACAATGTCTCTTACCGATTTACCACTATCGTTTTGGGGCTATGCATTAGAGACAGCTGCATTCACGTTAAATAGGGCACCATCTAAATCCGTTGAGACGACACCGTATGAACTATGATTGGCAAGAAACCTAAGCTATCATTTCTTAAAGTTTGGGGTTGCGATGCTTATGTGAAAATGCTTCAGCCTGATAAGCTCGAACCCAAATCAGAGAAGTGTGTCTTCATAGGATACCCAAAAGAAACTGTTGGGTACACCTTCTATCGCAGAATGGATAATTGTTGCTAAGAATGGATCCTTTCAAGAGAAGGAGTTTCTCTCGAAAGAAGTGAGTGGGAGAAAAGTTGAACTTGATGAGGTAATTGTACCTTCTCTCGAATTGGAAAGTAGCTCATCATAGAAAACTGTTCCTGTGATGCCTACACCAATTAGTGAGGAAGCTAATGATGATGATCATGAAACTTCAGATCAAGTTACTACCAAACCTCGTAGGTCAACCAAAGCACGTACCGCACCAGAGTGGTACGGTAATCCTGTCCTAGAAGTCATGTTACTAGACCATGACGAACCTATGAACTATGAGGAAGCAATGATGAGCCCAGATTCCGATAAATGGCTTGAGGCCAAGAAATCTGAGATAGGATCCATATATTAGAACAAAGTGTGGACTTCAAGAGGCCAAGAAATCTGAGATAGGAACCATGACGAACCTACGAACTATGATCGGCAAGCCATTGAGAATAAATGGATCTTCAAGAGGAAGACGGACGCTGATAGTAGTGTTACTATCTACAATGCTCAACTTGTCGAAAAAGGTTTTTGACAAGTTCAAGGTGTTGACTACGGTGATATTTTCTCACTTGCATCGATGCTTAAAGTCTGCCCGAATCATGTTAGCAATTGCCACATTTTATGAAATCTGACAAATGGTTGTCAAAACAGCATTCCTTAATGAATTTATTAAATAAGAGTTGTATATGTTGCAACCATAAGGTTTTGTCAATCCTAAAGGTGCTAACAAAATGTGCAAGCTCCATCGATCCATCCATGGACTGGTGCAAGCATCTCGGAGTTGGAATATACGCTTTGATGAGTTGATCAAAGCATATAGTTTTATACAGACTTGCGGTGAAGCTTGTATTTACAACAAAGTGAGTGGGAGCGCTACAACCTTTCTGATAAGTATATGTGAATGACATATTGTTGATCGGAAATGATGTAGAATTTATTGGAAAGCATAAAGGAGTGTTTGAAAGGAGTTTTTCAAAGTAAGACCTCAGTGAAGCTGCTTCCATATTGGGCATCAATATCTATAGAGATAGATCAAGACGCTTGATTAGATTTTTCAATAAGTACATACCTTGACAAGATTTTGAAGTAGTTCAAAATGGAACAGTCAAAGAAGGAGTTCTTGCCTGTATTGCAAGGTGTAAAGGTGAGTAAGACTCAAAACCCGACCACGGCAAAAAATAGAAAGAGAATGAAAGTCATTCCCTATGCCCCGGCCATATGTTCTATAAAGTATGCTATGTTGTGTACCAGACCTGTTGTGTACCTTGCTATGAGTTTGGCAAGGGGGTAGGATAGTGATCTAGTAGTGGATCACTGGATAGCGGTCAAAGTTATCCTTAGTTACCTAAGAGGACTCGTAAAGACTTACATCGATGCAAGATTTTACACCGATCCGGATGACTCTGAGTCTCAATCTGGATACATATTGAAAGTGAGAGCAACTAGACAGAGTAGCTCCATGAGCATTGTAGACATAGAAAATTTGCAAAATACATACGGCTCTAAATGTGACAGACCCGTTGACTAAACTTCTCTGACAAGCAAAACATGATCACACCTTAGTACTCTTTGGGTGTTAATCACATAGCGATGTGAACTAGATTATTGACTCTAGTAAACCCTTTGGGTGTTAGTCACATGGCGATGTGAACTAATCACATAAAGATGTGAACTATTGGTATTAAATCACATGACGATGTGAACTAGATTATTGACTCTAGTGCAAGTGGGAGACTGAAGGAAATATGCCCTAGAGGCAATAATAAAGTTGTTATTTATATTTCCTTATAACATGATAAATTTTTATTATTCATGCTAGAATTGTATTAACCAGAAACTTGATACATGTGTGGATACATAGACAAAACACAGTGTCCCTAGTAAGCCTCTACTAGACTAGCTCGTTAATCAAAGATGATTAAGTTTCCTAACCATAGACATGTGTTGTCATTTGATGAACGGGATCACATCATTAGGAGAATGATGTGATGGACAAGACCCATCCGTTAGCTTAGCATAATGATCGTTAAGTTTTATTGCTATTGCTTTCTTCATGACTTATACATATTCCTTTGACTATGAGATTATGCAACTCCAGAATACCGGAGAATACCTTGTGTGCTATCAAATGCCATAACGTAACTGGGTGATTATAAAGATGCTCTATAGGTATCTCCGAAGGTGTTTGTTGGGTTGGCATAGATCGAGATTAGGATTTGTCACTCCGATTATCGAAGAGGTATATCTGGGCCCTCTCGGTAATGCACATCATAATAAGCCTTGCAAGCAATGTGACTAATGAGTTAGATACGGGATGATGCATTACGGAACGAGTAAAGAGGCTTGCTGGTAACGAGATTGAACTAGGTATGAAGATACCGACGATCGAATCTCGGGCAAGGAACATACCGATGACAAAGGAAATAACGTATGTTATCATTACGGTACGACCAATAAAGATCTTCGTAGAATATGTGGGAACCAATATGAGCATCCAGGTTCCGCTGTTGCTTATTGACCGGAGAGGTGTCTCGGTCATGTCTACATAGTTGTCGAACCCGTAGGGTCCCCACGCTTAACGTTTGATGACGATTTTGTATTATATGAGTTATGTGATTTGGTGACCGAATGTTGTTCGGAGTCCCGGATGAGATAACGGACATGACGAGGAGTCTCGAAATGGTCGAGAGGTAAAGATTATAGGACGATAGTATTCGGACACCGGAAGTGTTCCGAGGGTACCCGGTACGTACCGGGTCACCGAAAGGAGTTCCGGGCACCCCCCCCCCCTCGGAAAGATATGGGCCTTATTGGGCCAAGGGTGGGACAGACCAGCCCCTAGTGGGCTGGTGCGCCCCCATATGGGCTGGTCTAAGTGGAGAAAGGAAAAGGGGAGGAGGAAAGGAAATATAGGGAATAGGATTCCCCCTTCCTTTCCCCTCTCCCCTCTTTCCTTTCCCTCTCCGGAGATAAGGAAGTGGGGAGGCCGAATTGGAGGAGGCCCCCAAGTAGGATTCCTCCTACTTGGGGCGCCCCAAGGCTGCTCCCCTCCCTCTCCCACCTATATATACATGGGGAGGGGGCGCCTAGAAGACACACCAACAATTGTTAGCCGTGTGCGGCGCCCCCCCTCCACAGTTTACGCCTTCGGTCATATTCACGTAGTGCTTAGGCGAAGCCCTGCGCGGATTACTTCGCCATCACCATCACCACGCTGTCGTGCTGACTTAACTCTCCCTCAACACTTTGCTGGATCAAGAGTTCGAGGGACATCAGCGAGCTGAACGTGGGCAGAACTCGGAGGTGCCGTACGTTTGGTGCTTGATCGGTCGGAACGAGAAGAAGTTCGAATACATCAACCACGTCAACAAACGCTTTCGGTTTCGGTCTACGAGGGTACGTGGACACACTCTCCCCCTCTCGCTGCTATGCATCTCCTATATAGATCTTGTGTGAGCGTAGGAATTTTTTTTAAATTGCATGCTACGTTCCTCAATAGACGGAACCTTACCTGTTTTTTAGGTTCCATTACCATCGGCGCGGAGGCTTGGAGAAACCGAACCAAGCCACAGAACAACACATAAGAAGATGTCGAAGTCGTCACACAAACAACTAGCCATAAGCTCTCCTTGAAAGACACACGAACTGCCAAGATCTGAGGGGAACCAATAGGTCTAGGGACACAAACTCCCACAGGTTCTTCGTCGGTGCCAGATCGGATGTCGTCGAGGCAGGGAAATCCCAGAGAGACCTTGTTCCAACATGCCATCGTCACCACCACCTCGTCGATGTCGCCGGAGAAGTAAAAACCTAACCCAAAAAATTGGATGGGTCCCCACTCCTCTTTCTGCCAACGAGGTCGCCGGACGGAGGAGAGGAGGAGGACAGAAGTTGTGGTGATAGATGTAGTGGCAGCGGCGGCGGCCTAGGTTAGAAGGCGGCCTCCTGACTTGGCGTTCTGCGTAACGTAAACAAACTTTAGTTCAATTTTTTATTGAACTAAAACCAGACACTTTTTTTTAAACGGAGGGACCGTTCTTATTTAGTTTGCATATTAGCTTTGGTCAAAGTCAAGCTTTATAAAGTTTGACAAAGTTTATAAACAAAAATATTAACATATTCAATAACAAATCAATATCATTAAATTCATTATTGAATGTACTTTCACATAATATAGATTTGTCATGATAATTTTTTTTATAAACATGGTCAAACTTTACGAAGTTTGATTTCAGCAAAACCTACTATGCGCACTAAATAAAACAAAGGGAGTATAAGCGAAGGAGGCCACTGGGCCACTGTACCGACACAACTGAACAAGCGGGCCTCCTTGCAGCAGCCCAGCAGTACTTCCTTCGTTCCGAAATATAGTGCTTCCTTTATCCCTGTGCTTGAACTTTAAACATAAATTTAACCAACGAGACCAGTTGCGGCGGGAGCAAAAATTATACCAGCGAATTCATATTCAAAAGAAGTTTCCAATTATTTAATTTTTTTTCTCACGCCACAGTTGGTCTCGTTAGTTAAATTTATGGTCAAAATTGGACCTCAGAAAGCGCGGACGCATTATATTTTAGAATGGAGGGAGTATATAAGAAAAGAAAAAGATACGAGCCAGAGAGCCGGTGGCCCATCCCGAAGCACGGGCCACGTACGGCAGGATTCGCTGGAACGTGTTTTCTGGTGCTGGCAGTCGGACTCCTCAGAAGAAGAGAGGTGTTGCCGGTCAGTATTTTTTCTTCTGACTTTCAGGTAGGGTGACGATGATCAATAGCCGCTCGATTTCAAGGTAGGGTGACGATGATTAATACCCACTCGATTGTCTCTCCTTGGTGGTTGCACGGTGCATGAAGCTTGCGAGGACGGATCAACCACGCGTCGACCTCACCTCAAGTGCCAAGAGCAGATCCAGTCAATCTACGTACTCCATCTAGTGGCATCTATGTTGTGGTCGTTTGCCGGAGTTCACTGCCAGCATGCCCACCATGCTCCCGCTGGGACAGGCAGTCGATCGGATTATCCTTGGCTTATTTATTTTTCAGCATACGCATTCTTCAGTTCATCCGTTCTGCAGCTTCTGCCGTCTGTTTACCATAGTCTTCGGTGCCCACGTGGAGTTGAGCTGTCAACCCATGCATGATGCATGGATGTCCCGCAACTGATTTGAGACCGGTATAATATTCGGTTTTCCGTTAGGCTTCGTTTGGCACAAAGGGATTTGGGAGGATTTGGGTGGCGGGGATTTGGGAGGATTTGGTGAATCCCTCCCTTCCACCCAATCCCCTTCATTCCCCAATTCCCCTCCAGCCCCAATCCTCTTTGTACAAAAAAACTCATTTGGTTGACAGGGTTTGCAATAGAGAGATGACATGGTGCAAAACAGTTAAAAATCCAATCTTTACAAGTTATCAAACACCATAGTAAGAAAAACTTGCTACAGAACATTTTGTTGGTAGGCATCTGGCTATCAAATTGAAATCAGAGCAGAATGCGAGTATTACATAATTATCATGAATCAAAGATAGGATAACTATCATTGATAACACACTACTGACAAAATTAAAATGTCCTCTAAACCACCAGAAGACAACAAAACAGGCCCTCCCTCCATCGCTTAGCAACCACGGCGCACCTAAAATAGATGAAACAAAAAACCATTAAATCATGAATAAACCATATATATTAAGAAAAGCAAATGTGCAAAAATCGTGAATTAAACCTTGTCAACCACGACACATCCATGTAAATCATGTAAAACAGGAGCATGATACAACATTGCATTTTTTCCATGCTATTAAGTATATGGCGAACAGACCATCCAGCAACAGCTGCTGTTTCGACGACGGACCAAAGAACATCATCAAGTCATAATAAAAAATATTAGTTGAGTCCAAGAATAGCATCAGGTCAATAACTTGAAATACCTACAGTAAACATTTGACTGGAAAACTGTATGAAAGAAAACTATATGGAAAATTCAGGAAGCTAGCTAGTTTAGTATAGTACTAAACTAGCATGTATTAAGTATGCTACATGTTCCTGTGACCTTGCGCCCAAAAGTCCATCCATGCAGCTCATAACATCTTTAAATTTAAACCATTCATGCATCTCACATCATTTGAACAAGAAAACAAGACCTGATCCAATCAGGATGGATGGGTTAATCATACATAATCTGCTAGCTCAACGCCAACAGCTAGCAAATAGACACAACAACGCCGCCACCAGTCAATTGCCACATTCAAATGAACCAACCGAGCCAATTGCCAATTGCTGCAGCTGTGAAGAAATTGGATGCAGCCAGCCAATTGCCACATGATATTAAGCAGTTGGAAGATTACATCTCTCTAATTTTCCAAAAGAAAAGCATATGGTGACAAATACTCCTAGATAATATCAATTACAATCACATAACAGTTGGGCCATGCATCAAATTAGTAACTAGGTTCAGAACCATGGTTTTCCAAGAGATGCACCAAATCGTTACTATATTTTAGATCAGCTAGAAAGGAATAAAAATGAAAATGTTTCAAACTGGTCTCAACTGATGATAGAGGGTGGGTGATAAAGGAACTTGAAGCATCTTTTTTTGAGGACCATCTTTAAAATTCTATTCCAAGGGTAAATAAATAAGGGTATAGTGGCCATCTTATTGAAGCCGATATACACATACCATGCACGTTCAAGGCTCGATGTTCATAGAGTATCTATGCTTGAATAATGCAATTGATATATCACAAAAACAGTCTGTATGTGAAAACTGGTGACTATTCTTAATTAATCAAGTTCTTATGCAAAAGACATAACTATTGCTTATTCCTAATTATTCATAGACAAAATTCCAAAAAGGTGTCAAAAATAGAAGTTTCTAAAATCCATCAATTGTTTCTAAAATGATCTGTACATATCTTGCTGCCCAGACTAAATTGGTACACAGATTCAGTTTGTTTAAATTTTTATTTGCTGAATAAACATTAGAAAACATATGACATGTGGATAGTGAAATAGGGTGCACGGGGGTCAGTTTTGATCCTTTGTAAAGAAAATGTAACAGGAGTGCCGCAACGCCATAGAAGGATTTTCAGACATTTCCGTTGGCATATAATGGTCCTGACGCTTTGCAAGGTCATACAACGTTTTTACCCCTCATACAAAGCCTGAAAAATTTAGCAATTTTCAGGAGTCGTTTCAGAATTCAACACCAACACATTAAGAAGTGAAACCGAGCACAAATGTTAGCTGATTGTAACATCAACACAGTCAAATCATGAAAATTACACTGAACGCAGATAGCAACAATGTGTAATCTCTTTGAATGCAGAAATAATAGTTATCATTTCAGAAACAATATGAGCAAGTAATAGCTAAAGTACAACATGCAGGTGGAGGTAACTGCATATCCAGGTCGTGGCTTGATATCATTTAGAAGACAACATGAGCAAGTGGCTGGACCTTGCAGTTACCTCACTACATAACTGTTTGGTTTTGCCTCTGTGTCACAGGCTTTCAGAGAATACTACCCCTCGAGCAACGACCCCAGTACTATCATGGAGTGTGTATGGGTGAAAGATAAATTTGTTTTGCATGAAAAGACCAAAGCTAGTTGTCAGAAACCCCAAGATGAGTGTCCATACAATTCACTGCATGTTGATAAAAAACAACTAAATAGCCACCTAAATTATAACAGATATTTGAAGGCTACTGAAGCTAAGTACCGTGTTCTGCAATTAGAAGAGACAGACAGCAAACTGGCCGTGTGGCCAAGGAGGCAGCGAACTGCAAGCTAAACTCCACGGCAAAGCCAGGTAGGAGAGGAGAAGGATGGCCATGGAGGCAGCGAACTGCTGCAGAACGGAACCATGGCCGCTGGGTGTCGGACGAGGAGCAAGAAGAGCCGGCCCTAGGGTTTGCAGGGGAGGGGATGGAGAAGTGGAGGAGAGGGGAAGAATCACCTCGGGGAGAACCGGCGGAGGAGGACGTCGACGCTCTGGTGGCGGCGGGGCGGTGCAGATCCGGCGACCTCCTCTCGTTGGCGGCGTCGCGTTCCCTGCATTCCCTGCGTGTGCCCTCGAGGGTTGGGAGACACGTGGATAGAAGGGGATCGAAGGGGGATGAAAGGGATTGGGCTATGCAAAACCCGCGAAAAAATGGGCCGGCGGGGGTTAGGGAGGTTTCTGAGCCCCGCGGGGTTAATCCTCTGAAACCCCCCTTAATCCCCTTCCGTCAAACAAGGCCTTAATGATATGCGAACTTTGCCAGTACAAGCCCGCTGCAAGTGGTAGTATATAGTACTCCCTCTGTCCTACAATATAAGATCGTATTGTGGGATAAGAGGGAGTATTTCATACTCGCAAGCATCTCGGTAAACACCGAAGACGGGGACAGGGAGTGTGTGGATCTCTTTTTTGACTGATTTTTATTTTTATTTGTCGAGGGAAGGTAGTGTTGGATCTCAAAATCTCTACACCGTGGCGCCACTTGGGTGGCAATGAAGAGGGCCACGCTTCCCGTTCATTGCACTAACCACAACATGTGCGCAGAGCACATGACGCATGCCGTGTTGTCTCCGCTGCATGTAGTCGCACGCTCCAGCGGGACGTTGGAGGGTTTTCAAATGTGCACTCCATCGGCTCCTTATTCAACAGCCTTAGGAAAAACCAATAAGAGCTTTCCCATCAGTCCAAATAATTTATCCACGGTTTGCAAGGGGGGTGCTTTTTGAGAGGCTAGAGGCCAAATAATTTCTTCCCAATACTAAATCTGATTTTAAGGTCCCACTTGTTAATGTGAGGTCGTTCTCTCTGCGGTGATGGCAAGCCCCCAGCGGCGGCACACTGACATGACAATTATTGTGAGGGCCAAAAAAATAGTCCAATTTTATATAGTGAAGGGCCTGATTATTGGGATGGGTCAATAGTTTATACGAAAATGAGAGTCGGTTGGAGCACATTTTTATGTACCAACTATTCAAATACGTAATTTATTGGGGAAAGGAATGCTGACCAAAATACCCTTCACTCCCAAGAACTCCCAATGAAATGGAAAATTTTGGCCCACAATCAACCTGTTCACTCCCGACAATCAGCCCCTTCATTTCGGCGGACCCTCATTATCCGGTAAATTATTAAGACCTCCCAGTAATAAGCTCTTTTGCTTCCAATAAAATAGGAAATTTCGGTACTTCTAATACTACCACATCCGCGTGTCGTCGCCGAAGACCACCGTGCTACTGCCGTAGGCCACAACATCGCCAACCACCATTGCCACTCGACCACTCGTCATCGCTCGTCGCTGCCATCGGAGACCACCATGACTTCGCCGCCGCCCAACTGTCGCACGAGTCCACCAAGCCACCACAAGAGAGAGAACAACCTCACATTGACAAGTGGGACCTTAAAGCCAGATTTAGTATTGAAAAAATTTAATATTAGGCATGTTAAAAATGATAGCTACATGCAACTATCTCTCTCAATCACAGGGGTAATTTGGTAGCAATGTCATTGCAGAGGCGATCTGGTGAGAGGAAGGGGATGGAGGGGGAATGAGATAGAAGCACACCCCGCCGCGGCCGAGTTGTCATGATCCTAATGGATGCCATCCATCTACTACATGGGTGTCTCTAAATACCACTAGTGCACACATTCTTGGACTCAAACATGTAAGACACCCATTGTCGCCCATTGAACTTGTGGTTGAAAAGCGCTTATGAAGATGCTCAGTGATGGCGACTGTCGGTGTCAAAACCGGCGGATCTCGGGTAGGGGGTCCCGAACTGTGCGTCTAGGCAGATGGTAACAGGAGACAAGGGACACGATGTTTTACCCAGGTTCGTGCCCTCTTGATGGAGGTAAAACCCTACGTCCTGCTCGATTGATATTGATATTGTGGGTGTTTACAAGAGTGGATCTACCACGAGATCAAGGAGGCTAAACCCTAGAAGCTAGCCTATGGTATGATTGTAAGGGTTGTTGTGATGATAGTCCTACGGACTAGAGCCATCCGGTTTATATAGACACCGGAGAGGGCTAGGGTTACATAGAGTCGGTTACAATGGTAGGAGATCTACATATCCGTATCGCCAAGCTTGCCTTCCACGCCAAGGAAAGTCCCATCCGGACACGGGGGGGAAGTCTTCAATCTTGTATCTTCATAGTCTTGGAGTTCGGTCGATGATGATAGTCCGCCAATGATAGTTCGGTGATGATGGTAGTCCGCTATCCGGACACCCCTAATCCAGACTCCTCAAGAGCTCCCTGAACCAGGCTTCAATGACGATAAGTCCGCGCAGATATTGCTTGGCATTGCAAGGCGGGTTCCTCCTCCAAATGATAGAAGATTGTGAACACCAGGATAGTGTCCGGCTCTGCAAAATAAATTCCACATTCCACCGTAGAGAGAATAATAATATATACACAAGTTCAATCTGCTGACGTTTTTGTGGCATGACGTCACACCACTACCAAGCCATTACTTGAATTGTTTTTTACTTTACCACCTCAGCGCATTTAGCGAGGCGGTTTCCTTGGCACGTCTTGTCGAAGCAGAGATCGTGTTTCCCCTTAATCCGGGATTCTCATTAATACGGACGTGGGTAACCCAACCGCGCCCATTCGCCACGCCCCCTCTATCGAAGGCGAGTCCCAAACGGTCACGGAGACGGCTCTTGGTATTCTCCCTCTTTATAACGGGACCAAGGCTTGTTTCTTTTTTCTTCAATCCTTCATCGAATCCTCTCCCCGCTCCAAGTTCCAGCACCTAGAGCTCCAGATTCGAGCGCTGCGGACTTCCAACGATGTCCGATTCCGACCTCCAGGGCCGGTGGATACCCTCCTCCGTCACGGAGGAGGACGTGCTAAAGCTGCAGGAGGCCAAGTACCTGTCTTACGAGATTTCGCACAGGTTGCCTGCCGAAGGGCAGGCCATCCCCACCCACGAGCCCGGTGAGTATGTCGTTTTTGTATCCCACCTCCGTCGGGGTTTAGGCTTCCCAATGGATCCTTTTGTGAGAGGGCTCATGTTTTACTATGGGTTGGAATTCCACGACTTGGCTCCGGAGTCCATCCTCCATATTTCCGCATTTATTGTCGTCTGCGAAGCCTTCCTCCGCGTCACCCCTCACTTCGGCCTGTGGTTGAAGACCTTCAATGTGGCGCCGAAGATGATCGGGGGGCGTCAAGAGGAGTGTGGCGGGGCGGCCATAAGTAAGAGGGCCGATGCCCCGTGGCCCGCTGGCTCCTTCCAAGAGGAGCTCGGCCCGTGGCAGCAAGAGTGGTTCTATATTACCGTTCCGAGGGGCCGCAGGCAAAAGCCGCCGCCCTTATTCCGCCCGGGACCTCCACGACGGTTGATGTCGTGGGTCAACCAAGGGCTCAACTGGGAGCCGTCAAAGGACGTGCCCCTACTGCAGGGCCGGATTCGAGATCTCCTAACGAGGGAGATCGATATGGTGGTGGTGACGCGGGTTATGCTGATTAGGCGTCTCCTGCCCTGCAAACGTCGCCCTCTCCGGCTATGGGAGTTCAATCCGGAGGGTCCACGGATTCTTCAACACTTCATGGGTATGACACACCTGGAGATGTACAAATTATTCTTCGGATCGCAGGAGGTGCGTCCGGAATTGACCGAGGATGCTGGCCTAAGCTGCAATCGCCCGGATACTCAAGTAAGAAGTTCGAGTCCGGACATACCGTTTGTTTGCGCTTCGATGATTCGCTTTATGACCAATTTCCTTCTACAGGAGTGGATAGCGGAAGCAAAATTGATCGGTGTCCGGCCCCCCTCCCCGAGACCGCGCCGGATCCCGTGCTGGTCCGGATGCTTGAAGTTGCGCCTTTAGAGGAAGGTGAGGGGGGAAGCAGGAAAGCCACTGCTCGCCTAAGGAGACTCTTGAAAGAGGGGGGATCGAGAATCCCTCCCTCCAAGGGGAGAAGAGGACTGCCTCCGAGGACCCGGGGGCAAAAGCCCCTAAACGGGGGAAGAAATCTTCGCCGAGGTCCTGCGTCCGGGAGGCCCCGCCGCACAATCTCCTTAATGAGTCAGCCTCCAACGAGCCGTAAGTAGAAAGAAAGGAGTATTATAATAAGGGACATCCCTATTTGTGCTTCTGAGGATAACTAAAGTTTTTACCTTGTAGTTCGGATCTCCGTCCTTCGCAGATGAGCTCGTCTTCGGAGGACCTTCTTCCGGAGATGATGGAGAGCGAGACGCCTCTGTCCGGGGCGCCGTCGGATAGGGCGGACGAGCCTGAAGTGTCGTCACGGAGGGAGCCCCGGTTTGGCAAAGCCGATAGTTCGGCGCCAACGGTGTAATGGCTAAAGGATCTGCTTGAGAAGGCGTCTATCTCAGAAGATCAGCACGCATTGATGAGCATGGTGATTGAAAGGATTTTGTCCGCCGAAGGCGGGTTGCACGATGCCGTCAGGAGTTTGTTGGCGGGATTTGAGGTACGTAAAATGACACACCTTTTAACAGTTTTGCATATAGAATGCGCTCAGATAGATAGTAGCCCCGAGACTCGGTAGGGTGTCGAAATCGACAGCGCGTCGAGGATCAAAAAATGAGTTTAAATTCCGTCGTGCCAATGCAGGTGGCGGGTCGTCCGGGGGCCAGCCGGACTGATGGAGTTGCTGAACTAAAGCGGCAACTCGATGCTGCGGATGCGGACATCACGCTGGTCAACAGGCGACTTGATGAGTCGCAAGGTAAGTGTTACTGCGCGGTCACTTGGTAAGGGAGCCGAAGCCATCTCCTTACAACATGTGTGTGAAATGCAGATAGTGCCGCTGCCGTGGAGAGCCTTGGGCCGAACTTGCTCAAGCCAAGGAGCAGGCGGAAGGAGTAATCTGGCGGCCTCGAGGGCGGCCGAGAGTTAGCGGCGAAAGGGTCGACATCGCTGGAGCAGGGAAGAGGTAGCCGAAATGGCCGTGAAGTTAAAAGATGCTACCGACCGCAATGAGGCTCTTGGGAAGGAGTGCCTAGCGGGGCAAGAAGACCTGCGGAAGGCCACCGCCGAAGCCAAGAATGCCCGCTCTGCAATGCGGGCTATGAAGGAAGAGCTGCGTCAGGCCGGGGATATTGTAGCTGGCAAGCCGTTTCTGCTGCGCCGAAGGTTTACGGATCCAAAATATGCTCAGCTGGGCCAACTGTGGTGTCCGGAGGACCCTTATATGGACTTAGCAGCAAGTGCGGCGGATGCCGTCGTGCATTTTCGAAGCCAGAAGGATCACAAGACGGAAGAGCTTTTTTGGTCTCAATTCCATAGTCCGGAGCGTTCACTTCCGCTGACCGATCGTTTGGCTGAGTGGGCTGAGCTAAATAGGTTGTCCGGGCTTGCTATGACGGATATATTGACCCATATCCGGCCGGATAGGCCCCAACCGAAGAGTTACTTTGGCTTATTGCAGCAATTTCTTGGGGCGGTGCCGCATATCAAGGCGATGAAGTGGTCGGCCTGCATAGAGGGTGCGCGGATGGCGCCGCCCGTGAAGACACATTGACAGAGATGGATGCCACCGCTGTTGCGACCCGGTTGGATGATAACCGGTTACCCACCGAGCACTATTTTGGCGAAGTGTTGCGTGGTGCTCGTGGTAATAGAGTCGCAGTGCTCAAAAATGTTACGCTCGAATGAACGCTTATATGATGTAAAATGATATTTATGATGTAAGCGCCTTTTATACTTGTGCGCTCAAGTAATAGAATATCTCCTCATGCGGCCGCTCATGTATACGTGTGTATAACCCGAAAGATGGCAGTCGTCGGTTTCAGCCCCCACGCACAAGGTGCGGGTGTTCTAAAAATAGCGTGTTTTCACACTTAATCCGACGTCTCGGTCCTATAAAGGAGGTGGTAGCATAGCAAACGAGGCAACCGAACTATAATGCTTTATCACTTTCACTTAGCCATGGAGTTCGAGGGTGGGGCTACGACATAGCCCACGGGGCACCGCGCTCTCGAATTCGGGCGGCAGATGTGCTGGCCGAAACGCCCTTCACAAAGCGGGGAATCCTAAACATTCTCATGGTCGATCGAGTGGTTGACCAGTCTCTCGCTGTATCATGACAGTCAGTTTTTGGCTTTCTCTACTCAGGTGCTTGCCTAGCCGAACTGGGGCACAATCGCAGTAGTTCTCCTGGAGCCGCGTTAGCCGATGATACGGAACGTAAGGCAGCAAAACACAGGAGCCGGGCAAACCCAACATTTGACCAAAGACATGATTCGGAGCTGATGCATATAAGGCCTAACTCGAGACGCGAACACTCCGAAGGTGTTCGGTCTTTATAATAGCGGGCAAAACAAAGCCCTAAGCCCCTTGTGTCGTGTGCGGCAGGTTCTTCGGCGCGCCGATGCCAAAACGCCAGTCTCCACTCTGGTTGTAATGATAAACCAGGGGACTATAGCAACAAGAGACAGTAAGAAAGGTTTACGTAGGGTCTTAGTCTGAAAAGAGTCCTTGCAACGGGTCCCTACTGCACGTCTGCGCCGGTGTCTCTGTTGTGCCGTATCCTGGACGGGTGTGCACGCTGTTCATCTGTAAAAAGAGAGGAACTTGGTTGGAAAAGAAATCGTGCGAGAAAGTGCATAAAAAATTAAAATATAGATTAAGAAAGCTGAGCCTATGCTAGCTCATTATGGCTTATATGTGCAAACCCTTGTGAAGGAATGTGCGGCTAGGTAGCCCCTAGCTTATTTATTCCGGACTCGTCCAGCCGTGTCCGGGTCTCAAAGCGACCTGTTAGTGAAATGATGCCACGTGGACGGGCATTTTAAGCGTAAGAGACGCGTAATGTGTTATTGCATTGAAGCGGAAAGCTTCCGTCCCAAATGATGCTTGATAGCTACTTGGCGGAAGGGCCTGGTGCCACTCCTTTGAAGGAAGTCCGCTCACGCCAATTGTAATAGGGTCTATCCCAACTTGCGGATTGTGTCCGGATATAGCAGGTTCAAGTCACCGCCGCCGTCCATCAAAACCTGCGTTAATTGCAGTCCGTCTATTATGGGATCCAATATCGGGGCAGTCTATCCTGCGTTCGGATACTACGGACTAATCCGGATGGTCGAAAGTGATTGGTTTTAACGTCCAATCTCGGTCCACTGGGTGGATCGTGCGACACTTGTCTTAGCGAGTGCCGTGTTGGCTTTCCGTACTATCACGTGAAGCGAAGTTTACTGTTTTGACTTCTTGTGGGAAAGTCTTTTGACTTCCGGTGCTCGCTGGTGGGGTTCGTCATCGTCCTCGCATGATCGAGTTCCCTTGTGTCCGGCGTTGAGTCTGCGGACTGTTTAAAACCCAACAATTCGGTTGGTATGGTTTGCGTGCCTTCCGAATCTTGTGGATTTGACATATCCGATCTAAAATTTTGTTTAAATTTGATAGCTCTTCTCTGTTCTCCTTAAGAGGCCGTGTTTTATTGTTTGGCCGTGAGCTTTTGAATCCGGCGTTGACCGTCGTGCCCTTTGGGCTTTTTTCTTTATTCCGGCGCTGGTCTTTCCTGCGCCGTGACTTCCGTTTCCATCTCTGATCTCGGATGTACTCGGGTCGCTGGTGATGCATCTTGCTAGCCAGCTGTCTTCTCCTGCGCAAAAGCGCGTCATGAGGCTTGTTAGCGCGACCATTGTTCTTGGCTTCTCTTGGCCGAGGTGTCTGGCGAGCCATTCGTCTCGGACGTTGTGCTTAAAAGCTGCTAGGGCTTCCGCGTCCGGACAGTCGACTATTTGGTTCTTTTTGGTAAGGAACCTATTCCAGAATTTGTGCGCTGACTCTCCGGGCTATTGGGTTATATGACTCAGATCGTCTGCATCCGGAGGGCGGACATAAGTCCCTTGAAAATTTGCTCTAAACGCGTCCTCAAGCTCTTCCCAACTTCCAACAGTGTTTTCTGGGAGGCTTTTGAGCCAATGCCGAGCTGGCCCTTTGAGCTTGAGGGGTAGGTATTTTATGGCGTGGAGATCATCTCCTCTAGCCATGTGTATGTGTAGTATGTAATCTTCTATCCAGACTCCGGGAACCCTGCTGGAAATTCATGATCCAGCACCTCATCGGTAAAACATAGCGGGTGTGCGGCGCCCCTGTATTTGGGTGTGCCGCTGTCTTCGAACACTTGTGGTGTTGTGTTACTTCCTGGGATCCTCTTTTTTGGCCCGTAGATGGACCTAGTTGGGCCGTCTGTTTTCCCAAGGTTATAATTCGGCTTGTGTGCAGCCTCGCTTATCGCTTTGGGCCTGTCATCTGGCCGTCTATCCGGCCAGGCGGCCTCTTTATTTTTTGACTGTGAAGGCTCTATGGCTTCCTCGTCAAATTCTGGCAGCAACTTGCGCTTCGGGTAGCTCTTTGTTTGATGGCCATTGCCATATTTGTCTGCAGTCCTGAATGCTTTGTTCCACTTCAATCTGAGCGCGTCTTCTGCTGTTTTGAGCTTCCGTTTTGCCTTCTTCAAGCTTCTTGCAGTGGCGACGAGTCTTTTGTGTATGTTCTTATGATCCGGTGTTGTGTCCGGACTGTTGATTGCTCCGTGAAGGGGTTGATTATCCGGCTCGTCCTGTTCGTCGTCCACTGGTTTGCCCTGCTCTATCGCTGGGTCGCTAGGAGGGCAGCTTTGATCGAGGAGGGACTTAGGGCGGCGTCTATGTCGCCGTTTTGGTTGTTTATCGGCGGGATTATCCTCTGCCACGTCCCGTTGTTCCTCGTTATTGCTTCCCTTTGGGGTGTCCACCATGCATACGTCGTATGACGAGGTGGTCTTCCAGTGTCCTACAGGCACTGGTTCTTGGTAGTCTCCGGCATCGTCGTCCATACCGTCGATGTCTTCGGAGTTGTAGTCGAGTATGTCGGTTAAATCGTCGACGGTGGCTACGAAGTGGGTGGTGGGTGGGCTCTGAATTTCTTCGTCCGCGTCCCAACCATCCTGGCGTGAGTTCGCCGGGCTATCCGGATAGCGAGATGCTTGATGAATTTATGATATTGCCGAAGGGCGAGTGCTGAAAGATGTCCGCAGCGGTGAATTCCATGATCGGCGCCCAATCGGATTCGACTGGTAGAGGCGCAGGAGGTTCGGAGTCCGGCAGAGAATCCGGCACCTCGGAGTCATGAGCTTTATGCGGGACAAGGTAAGTGTTCGGCTCCATCGCCGTAGAAGTTGAAGCTCCCGAGGCGGTGTCCAGCCATCCGTCCTCGACCCGAGCGATCGGCTCCGGACTATGGGTCGGAGCGGATTCGTGTGCGGCCTCCAAGGTGCTGTCCAGCGGCAGAGTTAGGTCATGCCCATCGTGACAGCGCGGCACGCTCGGTTGTGGCTCAGATCCATCGAAGATCAAGTCCCCGCAGATATCGGCCGTGAAGTTTAGGCTTCCAAACCTGACTCGACGCCAGGGGCGTAGCTTCGATCTGCTCGAGATGGCTAAGCGAAGTTGGCCCTTGATCAGGCGGTCGCCGAATCTGAAGATCTGTCCGGGAGAAAAGTCTCACCAGGACTGCGTCGTTGTTGATTGAAGAGGCCATCAAGCCTATCGGCGATGACACGAGGAACTCTCAATGAAAGCACCAATGTCGTGTCAAACCGCGGATCTCGGTAGGGGGTCCCGAATCTGTGCGCCTAGGCGGATGGTAACAGAGACAAGGGACACGATGTTGTACCCAGGTTCGGGCCCTCTTGATGGAGGTAAAACCCTACGTCCTGCTCGATTAATATTGATATTGTGGATGTTTACAAGAGTGGATCTACCACGAGATCAAGGAGGCTAAACCCTAGAGGCTAGCCTATGGTATGATTGTAAGGGTTGTTGTGATGATAGTCCTACGGACTAGAGCCATCCGGTTTATATAGACACCGGAGAGGGCTAGGGTTACATAGAGTCGGTTACAATGGTAGGAGATCTACATATCCGTATCGCCAAGCTTGCCTTCCACGCCAAGGAAAGTCCCATCCGGACACGGGGGGGGGGGGAGTCTTCAATCTTGTATCTTCATAGTCTTGGAGTTCGGTCGATGATGATAGTCCGGCCAATGATAGTTCGGCTGATGATGGTAGTCCGGCTATCCGGACACCCCCTAATCCAGGACTCCCTCAGCGACGTCTCACAAATTTCCAAATAAAGAATATGGCGCCGCCACCTCTCCCTCTCCCGTGCGCACCCCCGTTTGGCCCATGGGTGAGAGCCCGCTCTCCGTCTCCTCCGCGTTCCCGCATCAGGAGCGCCCCTTCGTCTCGGGTCTGGGGCTTTCCTCGGCCTTGGAGAAGTCGGTGGAGGCGGCTGCGCCATAGGCGGCGCCGGCGCCGGAGGTGGAGTCTTGCCGCCGGCTGATTCCCTGGATGGAGGCCCCTCCTTCTAGGAAGACCCTGTGGAAGCGCCGGCGCGGAGTTGGGCAGCCTGAGGTGGCGCCGCGCTCCCCTCCCTCCCCCGCCCGCAAGGAGATCTCGCCGGAGATGCGTGACAAATGTTTCTGGTGCTTGGAGAAAGGGCACTACCAGTGGGACTGCACCAACAACATCGTGTGCATCCGGTGCGGACTGCCAGGACACGTGGCTAGGGGCTGCACTCGCCCGTGCAGCCCCTCCCCTGAAGACGAGCTCACGCAGGAGGCGGTGGCAAAGGTGGCTCGCCGCTCGGCCTCTGCAGGCGGCCGGGATGCCGTGGGTGCTTGGGCTGCGGCGGCGGCGCGTCTCAGGCCCAGCGCGGCTCGGTCACCTCCTCCTGTGGCGGCTCAGCCACCTCCTCCACCCCCGCTACCGCCCTCATCAGCGACAAGGCCAATCTGGCCGCTGCTCGCGGCCCCCGGGCTGCAAACCAGGGAAGATCTGGAGATGGAGCTTGCGGAGCTCTGCATCGTTCGATGCTCTGCCGCCATGTCCGATCTGGAGCGGCGCCTCCATCATGCCATGGTCGCATACGCGGGAGGCGCCAGATGTGATGTATCCTCGAGGTTCGTGCTCGACGCGCTGGAGGTGGAGATGGGCATCTCTGCACAGTGGGTCTTCGTCCATCCCTACATGCCCGAGGACTTCTTGGTGGTGTTCGCACGACAAGATCATCGGAACAGGATGGAGCAGAGCCCGACGGTGGAGCACCGAGGAGTCCGACTGTTCTTCCGCCAATGGAACAAGCAGTCGCAGTCAGTTCATGCGGTCATGAGGTTCAAGGTTCGGCTCGAGCTCGAAGGAATACCCCCCGCATGCTTGGGACATAGGGGTGGTGGAGGAACTGCTGGGCTCTGCTTGCATCGTCCGCTCGGTGGAGCCGGGGACGAGCTCGTGCTCTGACCTGTCATTGTTCCGGCTGTTGGCATGGATAGCGGATCCTGAGTCCATCCCGACGCAGTGGTGGCTTGCGGTGCCGGAGCCAGCGGATCACGTTTTCGAGCCGCGGATGCTGCAGTACAAGATCCTCATCCACTTGGATTCCGTGACAGACTACTCTGACACCGACGAGCCCTTCTTCCTTGGTGGTTCTTCAGACAGTGGGCAAAGCGGCTTGCCAGACGACGACGAGATGGAGAGAGGCGGTGGAGTCAGCACGAGGCACCGACCATGGCAGTTTGGAGTAAGGGATCACCGGAGTGGTACCGTTCAGGAGCAGGGGCAGGGCCGTGGCGGTGGTCGGCAGTTCACCGATGGCGAGAAGTAGCAGGGGCCCCAGAACTGGAGGCTGCCTCCAATGGCTTCTGAAAAAGCAAAAAGCATCCCGCAGCCCACACAGTCAGTTCAGGATAGGCTGACGATTCGCTAGTCCGCTTTTGACTGTATCACCATACAGCCAGTCCAAGGGAAGCAACGGGAAGTTTGAATCGCCCATGCGCCAACGCAACGGTCCAGCAGCTGGTGTGCACTGCCTCCACACAGGGATTGGGTGAGGGAAGACAGGAGGTGGGGCCCCGTACTGGCTCAGAGTTACCATTGGTGGGGGGCCGTGAGGCCAGGATAGTTACATATGGGAAGGTTGCAGATAAGGATTCGGTTGCGGGGCCAGCTACGCAGGGGACGCAACAGTTGTTGGTGGACCCAGCACCGCAACCCAATACGGATCCCATCTGCACTGCCCTGACCTCGGCTGTGGAGGAACAGGAGGAAGTGGTCGTGGGCCACCCGGAGGGGACGGTAAGGAGGGCCGCAGAGGATCCTGCCGATCAGCTTGGTACAGCCCTGGGCCCTATGTTTGTGGGGGCGACAAAAAGGGGGGCCCATTGGCGGTGTTGGGGAACGTAGTAATTTCAAAAAAAAAATTCCTACGCACACGCAAGATCATGGTGATGCATAGCAACGAGAGGGGAGAGTGTTGTCCACGTACCCTAGTAGACCGAAAGCGGAAGCGTTAGCACAACGCGGTTGATGTAATCGTACGTCTTCACGATCCGACCGATCAAGTACCGAACGCACGGCACCTCCGAGTTCAGCACACATTCAGCCCGATGACGTCCCTCGAACTCCGATCCAGCCGAGTGTTGAGGGAGAGTTTCGTCAGCATGACGGCGTGGTGACGATGATGATGTTCTACCGACACAGGGCTTCGCCTAAGCACCGCTACAGTATTATCGAGGTGGACTATGGTGGAGGGGGGCACCACACACGGCTAAAAGATCAACTGATCAATTGTTGTGTCTATGGGGTGCCCCTGCCCCCGTATATAAAGGAGTGAAGGAGGGGGAGGGCCGGACCTCTCTATGGCGCGCCCTAGGGGAGTCCTATTTACACCGGGAGTAGGATTCCCTCTTTCCTAGTAGAACTAGGAGCCCTTCCAAGTAGTAGGAGTAGGAGGGAAGAAAGGGAAGGGAAAAGGAGAAGGAAGGAAGGGGGCGTCCCCCCTCCCTAGTCCAATTCGGACCAGCCCATGGGGAGGGGTGCGACCACCCTTTGAGGCCTTTCTCTCATTTCTAGTATGGCCCATTAAGGCCCAATACGAATTCCTGTAACTCCGCGGTACTCCCGAAAATACCCGAATCACTCGGAACCTTTCCGATGTCCGAATATAGTCGTCCAATATATCGATCTTTATGACTCGACCATTTCGAGACTCCTCGTCATGTCCCCGATCTCATCCGGCACTCCGAACTACCTTCGGTACATCAAATTATATAAACTCATAATACAATTGTCACCAAAACTTTAAGCGTGCGGACCCTACGGGTTCGAGAACTATGTAGACATGACCGAGACACGTCTCCGGCCAATAAGCAATAGCGGAACCTGGATGCTCATATTGGCTCCCACATATTCTACGAAGATCTTTATCGGTCAAACCGCATAACAACATACATTGTTCCCTTTTTCATCGGTATGTTACTTGCCCGAGATTCGATCGTCGGTATCTCAATACCTAGTTCAATCTCGTTACCGGCAAGTCTCTTTACTCATTCAGTAATACATCATCCCGCAACTAACTCATTAGTTGCAATGCTTGCAAGGCTTATAGTGATGTGCATTACCGAGTGGGCCCAGAGATACCTCTCCGACAATCGGAGTGACAAATCCTAATCTCGAAATACGCTAAGCCAACAAGTACCTTCGGAGACACTGTAGAGCACCTTTATAATCACCCGATTCGTTGTGGACGTTTGGTAGCACGAAAGTGTTCCTCCGTAAGCGGAGTTGCATAATCTCATAGTCATAGGAACATGTATAAGTCATGAAGAAAGCAATAGCAACATACTAAGCGATCAAGTGTTAAGCTAACGGAATGGGTCAAGTCAATCACATCATTCTCCTAATGATGTGATCCCATTAATCAAATGACAACTCTTTGTCTATGGCTAGGAAACATAGCCATCTTTGATCAACGAGCTAGTCAAGTAGAGGCATACTAGTGACACTCTGTTTGTCTATGTATTCACACATGTATCATGTTTCCGGTTAATACAATTCTAGCATGAATAATAAAAATTTATCATGATATAAGGAAATAGATAATAACTTTATTATTACCTCTAGGGCATATTTCCTTCAGTCTCCCACTTGCACTAGAGTCAGTAATCTAGTTCACATCGCCATGCGATTTAACACCAATAGTTCACATCGTCATGTGACCAACACCCAAAGGTTTACTAGAGTCAATAATCTAGTTCACATCGCTATGTGATTAACACCCGAAGAGTACTACGGTGCGATCATGTTTTGCTTGTGAGAGAAGTTTAGTCAACGGGTCTGCCACATTCAGATCCGCATGTATTTTGCAAATTTCTATGTCAACAATGCTCTGCATGGAGCTACTCTAGCTAATTGCTCCCACTTTCAATATGTATCCACATTGAGACTTAGAGTCATCTGGATCAGTGTCAAAACTTGCATCGACGTAACCTTTACGATGAACCTTTTGTCACCTCCATAATCGAGAAACATATCCTTATTCCACAAAGGATAATTTTGACCGCTGTCCAATGATCTACTCCTAGATCACTATTGTACTCCCTTGCTTAACTCAGTGTAGGGTATACAATAGATCTGGTACACAGCATGGCATACGTTATAGAACTTATGGCTGAGGCATAGGGAATGACTTTCATTCTCTTTCTATCTTCTACCGTGGTCGGGCTTTGAGTCTTACTCAATTTCACACCTTGTAACACAGGCAAGAACTCTTTCTTTGACTGTTCCATTTTGAACTACTTCAAAAAACTTGTCAAGGTATGTACTCATTGAAAAAACTTATCAAGCGTCTTGATCTATCTCTATAGATCTTGATGCTCAATATGTAAGCAGCTTCACCGAGGTCTTTATTTGAAAAAACTCCTTTCAAATACTCCTTTATGCTTTCCAGAAAATTCTACATTATTTCCGATCAACAATATGTCATTCACATATACTTATCAGAAATGCTGTAGTGCTCCCACTCACTTTCTTGTAAATACAGGCTTCACCGCAAGTCTATATAAAACTATATGCTTTGATCAACTTATGAAAGTGTATATTCCAACTCCGAGATGCTTGCACCAGTCCAAAAATGGATCGCTGGAGCTTTGTGTCGGCGTTCTGGGAACGGGGGTCCCCAGACTTGCCTGCCTGCAGCCTGCGGCGTGGCTCAAGTGGGGGGCCCCTCACGACCCAGCTTCATCAGCTCAAGCGCAAGACCCTCGCGAGGGGCCAAGCCTCGCGGGGCGGACGACAGGAACCTTCCTCCGGAGCAGCCTCGTCAGGCAGGCTCACGAGGAGGCGGAGAGATCAAGGCAGGGTACCTCACGAGGGTGCCCCGTGATGCAAGCCATGACGATCGAGACCCGACGGGCGCCAGGCGGGCGCCAGCCCGCGCAGTGTTCTCATTTCCCCTTTGGTGCAAAGGAGGCAAGCACAGGCCAAGGCATCAGGCAAAGGTTACCTCTTCGGTGCAACAAGACCAAGACCGGCAGAGCGGCAGGAAGGAGGTCATCGTGGAGCCCAGGACGGCGTCATCGTCAGAGCCTTTGGCAGCCGAAGACCAACTTAGTCAGGATAAGTGTACTAGATGTTCCCCTTCAAAATGGCCAATTGTTGGCGCCCTTCCCGCTCATTATTTGGGAAGAGGCCCAAGGCCTCCCTCTATAAATAGGACTAGCCACCACAAGAGGCTAGGAGAGGAACGAATCAACCAGAGAGAGAGAGAGAGAGAGAGAGAGAGAGAAGCAACCGGGCTCACCCAAGCAGTCCATCGCACCAGCTCAAGAACAGCCCCTCGCGAGGCTGTTCTTCCTTTGTATTGTTCTTCATCAGCCCCAGAGGCAATCCACCACACCACACACTGGAGTAGGGTATTACACCACCACGGTGGCCCGAACCAGTATAAACCTTGTGTCTCTTGTGTTGTTCGTCGTTCTTAGCTAGATCCCTTGCAAACCATTCACGCGTGAGCTCGTAGGGGAAAGATCTCTGCGCGCACCCCAGTGTTCAAACCTCAAGGGTCTGCCGAAACCTGAAATCCGACACTTTGCACACTTTGTCAGCACCTTTAGGATCGACAAAACCTACTGGTTGCATCATATACAACTCTTCTTTAAGAGATCCATTAAGGAATGTAGTTTTGACATCCATTTACCAGATTTCATAAAATGTGGCAATTTGCTAAGATGATTCAGACAGACTTAAGCATCGCTATGAGTGAGAAAATCTCATCGTAGTCAACACCTTGAACTTTGTCAAAACCTTTTTTGACAAGTCTAGCTTTGTAGATAGTCACACTACTATCAGCGTCTGTCTTCCTCTTGAAGATCCATTTATTTTCTATGGCTTGCCGATCATCGGGAAATTCCACCAAAGTCCATACTTTGTTTTCATACATGGATCCTATCTCAGATTTCATGGCCTCAAGCCATTTCGCGGAATCTGGGCTCATCATCGCTTCCTCATAGTTCGTAGGTTCGTCCTACGAGGTTCTCACTCTGGTCAAGTAACATGACCTCCAGAACTGGATTACCGTACCACTCTGGTGCGGATCTCACTCTGGTTGACCTACGAGGTTCGGTAGTAACTTGATCTGAAGTTACATGATCATCATCATTAGCTTCCTCACTAATTGGTGTAGGAGTCATAGGAACATATTTCTGTGATGAACTACTTTCCAATAAGGGAGCAGGTATAGTTACCTCATGAAGTTCTACTTTCCTCCCACTCACTTCTTTCGAGAGAAAACTCCTTCTCCAGAAAGGATCCATTCTTAGCAACGAATATCTTGCCTTCGGATCTATGATAGAAGGTGTACCCAAGAGTAACTTTTGGGTATCCTATGAAGATGCACTTCTCCGATTTGGGTTCGAGCTTATCAGTTTGAAACTTTTTTACATAAGCATCGCAGCCCCAAACTTTAAGAAACGACAGCTTAGGTTTCTTGCAAAACCACAGTTCATACGGTGTCGTCTCAATGGATTTATATGGTGCCCTTTTTAATGTGAATGCAGCTGTCTCTAATGCATAACCCCAAAACAATAGTGGTAAATCGGTAAGAAACATCATAGATTGCACTATATCCAATAAAGTATGGTTATGACGTTCGGACACACCATTATGCTGTGGTATTCCAGGTGGCATGAGTTTGTGAAACTATTCCACATTGTTTTAATTGAAGGCCAAACTCGTAACTCAAATATTTGTCTCTATGATCAGATCGTAGAAACTTTATTTTCTTGTTACGATGATTCTCTACTTCACTCTGAAATTCTTTGAACTTTTCAAATGTTTCAGACTTATGTTTCATCAAGTAGATATACCCATATCTGCTCAAATCATCTATGAAGGTCAGAAAACAATGATACTTGCCGTGAGCCTCAACACTCATCGGATTGCATACATCAGTATGTATTATTTACAATAAGTCAGTCGCTCGTTCCATTGTTCTGGAGAACAGAGTCTTTAGTCGTCTTGCCCATAAGGCATGGTTCGCAAGCATCAATTGATTCATAATCAATTGATTCCAAAATCCCATCAGCATGGAGTTTCTTCATGCGCTTTACACCAATATGACCTAAATGGCAGTGCCACAAATAAGTTGCACTATCATTATTAACTTTGCATCTTTTGGCTTCAATATTATGAATATGTGTATTACTACGATCGAGATCCAACAAACCATTTTCATTGGGTGTATGACCATAGAAGGTTTTATTCATGTAAACAGAACAACAATTATTCTTTAACTTAAATGAATAACCGTATTGCAATAAACATGATCAAATCATATTCATGCTCAACGCAAACACCAAATAACACTTATTTAGGTTCAACACTAATCCCGAAAGTATAGGGAGTGTGCGATGATGATCATATCAATCTTGGAACTACTTCCAACACACATCGTCACTTCACCCTTAACTAGTTTCTGTTCATTCTGCAACTCCCATTTCAAGTTACTACTCTTAGCAACTGAACTAGTATCAAATACTGAGGGGTTGCTATAAACACTAGTAAAGTACACATCAATAACATGTATATCAAATATACCTATGTTCACTTTGCCATCCTTCTTATCCGCCAATTACTTGGGGTAGTTCCGCTTCCAGTGACCAGTCCCTTTGCAATAGAAGCACCTAGTCTCAGGCTTAGGTCCAGATTTGGGCTTCTTCACTCGAGCAGCAACTTGCTTGCCGTTCTTCTTGAAGTTCCCCTTCTTCCCTTTTCCCTTTTCTTGAAACTAGTGGTCTTGTTAACCATCAACACTTGATGTTTTTCTTGATTTCTACCTTCGTCGATTTCAGCATCACGAAGAGGTTGGGAATCATTTCCGTTATCCCTTACATATTATAGTTCATCACGAAGTTCTACTAACTTGGTGATGGTGACTAGAGAATTCTGTCAATCACTATCTTATCTGGAAGATTAACTCCCACTTGATTCAAGCGATTGTAGTACCCAGACAATATGAGTATATGCTCACAACTTGAGCTATTCTCCTCCATCTTTTAGCTATAGAACTTGTTGGAGACTTCATATCTCTCAACTCGGGTATTTGCTTGAAATATTAACTTCAACTCCTGGAACATCTCATATGGTCCATGACGTTCAAAATGTATTTGAAGTCCCGATTCTAAGCCGTTAAGCATGGCGCACTAAACTATCAAGTACTCATCATACTGAGCTAGCCAAACGTTCATAACGTATGCATCTGCTCCTGCAATAGGTCTATCACATAACGATGCATCAAGGACATAATTCTTCTGTGCAGCAATGAGGATAAACCTCAGATCACGGATCCAATCCGCATAATTTCTACTAACATCTTTCAACATAGTTTTTCTGTAGGAACATATCAAAATAAACATAGGGAAGCAACAACGCGAGCTATTGATCTACAACATAATTTGCAAAATACTATCAGGACTAAGTTCATGATAAATTAAAGTTCAATTAATCATAGTACTTAAGAACTCCCACTTAGATAGACATCCCTCTAATCCTCTAAGTGATCATGTGATCCAAATCAACTAAACCATGTCCGATCATCACGTGAGATGGAGTAGTTTCAATGGTGAACATCACTATGTTGATCATATCTACTATATGATTCACGCTCGACCTTTCGCTCTCCATGTTCCGAGGCCATATCTGTTATATGCTAGGCAAGTCAAGTTTAACCTGAGTATTCCGCGTGTGCAACTGTTTTGCACCCGTTGTATTTGAACGTAGAGCCTATCACACCCGATCATCATGTGGTGTCTCAGCATGAAGAACTTTCGCAATGGTGCATACTCAGGGAGAACACTTGTACCTTGATAATTAGTGAGAGATCATCTTATAAAGCTACCGTCGAACTAAGCAAAATAAGATGTATAAAAGATAAACATCACACGCAATCAAAATATGTGACATGATATGGCCATCATCATCTCGTGCCTTTGATCTCCATCTCCAAAGCATCATCATGATTTCCATTGTCCCCGGCAATGTCACCATGATCTCCATCATCTTGATCTATATCAATGTGTCATCACATGGTCGTCTCGCCAACTATTGCTCTTGCAACTATTGCTATCTCATAGCGATAAAGTAAAGCAATTATTTGGCTCTTGCATCTTATGCAATAAAGAGACAACCATAAGGCTCCCGCCAGTTGCCAATAACTTTAACAAAACATAATTATCTCATACAACAATTTATATCTCATCACGTCTTGACCATATCACATCACAACATGCCCTGCAAAAACAAGTTAGACGTCCTCTAATTTGTTGTTGCAAGTTTTACGTGGCTGCTACGGGCTGAGCAAGAACCGTTCTTACCTACGCATCAAAACCACAACGATAGTTCGTCAAGTTAGTGCTGTTTTAACCTTCTCAAGGACGGGCGTAGCTACACTCAGTTCAACTAAAGTTGGAGAAACCGACACCCGCCAGCCACGTGTGCAAAGCACGTCGGTAGAACCAGTCTCGCGTAAGCGTCTGGCGTAATGTCGGTCCGGGCGCTTCATCCAACAATACCGCCAACCAAAGTATGACATCTTGGTAAGCAGTATGACTTATATCGCCCACAACTCACTTGTGTTCTACTCGTGCATATTACATCTCGCATAAAACCTGGCTCGGATGCCTTTGTTGGGGAGCGTAGTAATTTCAAAAAATTCCTACGCACACGCATGATCATGGTGATGCATAGGGCGAGAGGGATAGTGTTTTCCATGTACCCTCGTGAGACCGAAAGCGGCGTTAGCACAACGCGGTTGATGTAGTCGTACGTCTTCACGATCCGACCGATCAAGTACCGAACGCACGGCACCTCCGAATTCAGCACATGTTCAGCCCGATGGCGTCCCTCAAACTCCAATCCAGCCGAGTGTTGAGGGAGAGTTTCGTCAGCACGATGGCATGGTGACGATGATGATGTTCTACCGACGCAGGGCTTTGCCTAAGCACCACTACAGTATTATCGAGGTGGACTATGGTGGAGGGGGGCACCGCACACGGCTAAAAGATCAACTGATCAGTTGTGTCTATGGGGTGCCCCCTGCCCCGTATATAAAGGAGTGGAGGAGGGGGAGGGCCGGCCCTCTCTATGGCGCGCCCTAGGGGAGTCCTACTCCCACCGGGAGTAGGATTCCCTCTTTCCTAGTAGAACTAGGAGCCCTTCCAAGTAGTAGGAGTAGGAGGGAAGGAAAGGGATGGGAAAAGGAGAAGCAAGGAAGGGGGCGCCCCCCCTCCCTAGTACAATTCGGACCAGCCCATGGGGAGGGGTGCGGCCACCCTTTGAGGCCTTTCTCTCCTTTCCCGTATGGCCCATTAAGGCCCAATACGAATTCCCGTAACTCCCCGGTACTCTCGAAAATACCCGAATCACTCGGAACCTTTTCGATGTCCGGATATAGTCGTCCAATATATTGATCTTTACGTCTGGACCATTTTGAGACACCTCGTCATGTCCCCGATCGCATCCGGGACTCCGAACTACCTTCGGTACATCAAATCATATAAACTCATAATACAATTGTCACTGAAACTTTAAGCGTGCGGACCCTACGGGTTCGAGAACTATGTAGACATGACCGAGACATGTCTCCGGCCAATAACCAATAGCGGAACCTGGATGCTCATATTGGCTCCCACATATTCTACGAAGATCTTTATCGGTCAAACCGCATAACAACATCGTTGTTCCTTTGTCATCCAGATATGTTACTTGCCGAGATTCGATCGTCGGTATCTCAATACCTAGTTCAATCTCGTTACGGCAAGTCTCTTTACTCGTTCCGTAATACATCATCCTGCAACTAACTCATTAGTTGCAATGCTTGCAAGGCTTATAGTGATGTGCATTACCGAGTGGGCGAGAGATACCTCTCCGACAATCGGGCGACAAATCCTAATCTCGAAATCGCCAACCCAACAAGTACCTTCGGAGACACCTGTAGAGCACCTTTATAATCACCCGATTCGTTGTGGCGTTTGGTAGCACACAAAGTGTTCCTCCGATGGCAGGAGTTGCATAATCTCATAGTCATAGGAACATGTATAAGTCATTAAGAAAGCAATAGCAACATACTAAACGATCAAGTGCTAAGCTAACGGAATGGGTCAAGTCAATCACAACATTCTCCTAATGATGTGATCCCGTTAATCAAATGACAACTCTTTGTCTATGGCTAGGAAACATAACCATCTTTGATCAACGAGCTAGTCAAGTAGAGGCATACTAGTGACACTCTTTTTGTCTATGTATTCACACATGTATCATGTTTCCGGTTAATACAATTCTAACGTGAATAATAAACATTTATCATGATATAAGGAAATAGATAATAACTTTATGATTGCCTCTAGGGCATATTTCCTTCAGGAGGCACACGACTCGGCGGTGCCTTTTGTGGGGGTGGCCGCCTCTGAGCCTGGACGCCCACTTCAGATCCCGAGGAAGATCACGACAGAGACCATCACAACTTCCAGAGAGGTGGATTTCGGGGGACACGTGTCGGCTCAGGGTTCAGCGCTTCGGGTGGAGACTTTTCCTGACGTGAACTGTGACATGCAGATCGTCCATACCGCATGCAACACGGGTATGAGCCCCCAGGAAGCTACTGTGTTCGAAAAGATGAAGTGGTTTTGCTCCTAACTGGTCAAGAAGCTTGCCCCACCTCTACTCAAGGAAGTTCATGCGACCTCCCTACGGCCAGAGGCGGAACCCTTCACGCCTCGCCGCAGGACCAGAGCTACCAAACGTGCACCGTCAACACAAAAAGGAAAGGCGACCCCGACGGAAGACGTCCTAATGCGAGCGCTCGGATTTTCCCCGGAAGACTTGGAGGTAGACCACGCCTACATTGAGGAGCTCAATGAGCTGTTTGACTCACCATTGAGAGAACAGCACGTGAGGATCATTGCAGCCCTCTTCGGCAAGGAGCTGCCAGCAAGGAGGGATCTCATGGAGGAGCAGTCTTCGGAGATCGAGGCGCACTGAGCAAACGGCCATAGGAGGCGCACTGTGCGCATGGCCGGAGGAGGGAGATACATACACTTTATGGATCTCAACCCACAAGTATTGTGCTGGAACGTCCGAGGGTTGAACGATCCGGCAAAGAAGGTAGTCAGGGAATTTGTGACATCAATGAGAGTGAACTTAGTGTGCCTACAAGAGACTAAATTTGATTTAATTGATCGCTTCTTTTGTTATGCAATGCTTGGGGACGTCGTTTGACAGCTTTGCTTACTTGCCTGCGTTGCAAACTAGAGGGGGGGTTCTCCTTGCTTGGGACTCCACAATCATGGAGATTGATAGCGTTCAGCTGGACACAAATTTTCTTATAGGATTGGTGCATAACAAAAATGGGGCTAAATGGTGGATCTCGGTTTTTTATGGACTCCAAGGTGATGAGCTCAAAACAAACTTCCTGGAGGAGCTGAGAGCTAGAAGAAATGGATGTCTGGACCCATGGATGGTCCTAGGTGATTTTAATATGATCCTCCGAGCGTCGGAAAAGAACAACACTAATCTGAATAGAGCGATGATGCGCAAGTTTAGGGACTTTGTGGACGTGCATGAGCTCAAGGAGCTATATATGCACGGCAGAAACTTCACCTGGACGAATGAGCGAGATAATCCAGTTATGACAAAAATTGATAGAATTCTGGTCTCTATGGATTGAGAGCTGCACTTCATGGACTGCCTACTCCAAGCTCTATCCACGAACGTGTCGGATCATGTGCCACTGCTACTCTCCACCTCCGCAGCATTTTGCCCCAAAAAAAGGTTTAGATTTAAGCTGTTTTGGACGGAACTTGACGGCTTCCTTGATGTGGTGCAGGACGCCTGGGTATGTGAGGCAAACATCACAGATCCCTTCAAACGACTGGATGAACTATAGCGAAACACGGCACGCACGCTCCAAGCATGGGGCCAAAGGAAGGTGGGAAACATCAAGATTCAGATGTTAGTGGCCAACTACGTTATCCTGCGCCTAGATAGAGTCCAGGAGAACAGTCGGCTAACTATAGAGTAGTTGTAGCTGAGGAGGACTCTGAAGTTAGCCCTTCTGGGTTTGGCGTTGCTACAACATACCATCGAAAGGCAGCTGAGGGAGTCCCGGATTAGGGGGTGTCTGGATAGCCGAACTATCACCATTGGCCGGACTCCTTGACTATGAAGATACAAGATTGAAGACTTCGTCCCGTGTCCGGATGGGACTTTCCTTGGCGTGGAAGGCAATCTTGGCGATACGGATATGTAGATCTCCTACCATTGTAACCGACTCTGTGTGATCCTAACCTATCCGGTGTCTATATAAACCGGAGGGTTTTAGTCCGTAGGACGAACAACAATCGTACCATAGGCTAGCTTCTAGGGTTTAGCCTCCTTGATCTCGGGGTAGATCTACTCTTGTACTACCCATATCATCAATATTAATCAAGCAGGAGTAGGGTATTACCTCCATCGAGAGGGCTTGAACCTGGGTAAAAACATCGTGTCCCTTGTCTCCTGTTACCATCCGCCTAGGACGCACAGTTCGGGACCCCCTACCGAGATCCGCGGTTTGACACCGACATTGGTGCTTTCAATGAGAGTTCCTGCGTGCCGTCGCCGTCGGGAAGGATGCCTCATCTCGTCTTTAAAGGCGATACTATCGCCAAAGAAGCCTTGGCCGCTGGTGGAACTCTTGGCTAGGTGGTTTCTTATGACCGCCCGGTTCGCCACGCATACCGACGATGACTTCTCGAGTCATCGAAACCAATCTTCACGTTAATTGAACTTGCCGAACAGTTAGATCGATCGAGCTCTCCTCCGTAAGCGAGCTCTTGGATTGCATCGCCATACAGGAGTCGCCATGAATCGACCGGATTGGGCCTAAAACCGATCTGAGAGATCAACTCTCCCGGGCTACCCATCATGTTGCTGTGATAGAGGAGCAATGCGGCGATTCTTCTTCTATCTTAAGGACTAGTTACGTTCGATTCGATCCTCCATGCGGATTCCCGAGAGGGGCGGATGTCGATCAAACCCTGAACTTAAAGTCGGCGACGGGATGGATTCACTGGATAGCATTCAAAATACAAACTTCGAATTGAAACTTCCGTCCCCGAGTCTTAAATTGGACAGGGTTCGGATCGATTCCACCGCCCACCCAAACATTAGCGATCTATTCGAATTGGCAAGAGCCGCTGAACACGATTACATCATTCTTGGGCGATTCCTCCTGTTTATGGACAGGATAAAGGACTGTCGAGAGGAGGACGCAATCCCAAATTTCTGCAATAATTGCACGGACAAGGGAATCCTAAACGCCATAAGTCGTCGCGAAATTACACGCTTTGCTGACTTGGTGACCATAGTACAAAAGTACTGTGTGATGGAGAGCGCCTGGAAAACCGAAAGTAAATTTTGGGATAATCCGGCCCCGAATACATCCCTAGTCCGAAATAAAAGGATGCATCTGTCACAGCCCCAGAATTTGTTGTAATTAGTGGCATCTGCATCCATGCATCATGTTTGTTTTCAAAGGAAATTTTGAAGTGGGGATGACCAAGCCCTAGCACTAAAGCAAATCAAATAGGTTCAACTAAATTTTTTTTCCAGTGAATCCAAATGGCTTTAAGAAAATGTTCATCATTTCTGGAAAAATGTTATAAACCATAACCAGAGGTGTTGCACATTTTTCATGACATATTTGGTCACTGGATTAATTCATTAAGTATTTTCATTTGGGCATTTAATGCTAATAAATAGTTTAAATGTTCAAATAATCATAAACCAAAATGTTTGCTGTTTGTTATATTCCAAACAGTGGCATTGATTAGTTTCATGATTTTTGGGTTTGACCTAGTATTTTTAATAAAGCCAAACAGTTGCAGATAAATAGAAAACAGTAACATAATTAGAAAAAGAGAGAGAGGAGCCGACCTGGCCCACTTACCTGTAGCCGGCCCAGCTTGACCAGCCCAGCCCACCTACCTCGCCGCTCGTCGTCTTCCTCTGCCAGTAGGCAGAGGCGAGGCGTGGCGCGCGCCCGAGAGCCCCGGCCACCTCCTGCTTACCTGCTCGCCGCTGGAGGCACCCGAGGGTGCCACGCACTCCCCTCGACCCCTTGCACCTCTCCCCTCTCTCCCAGGACTCCCTCTCCCTCCTCTGCTCGCTTCCGCGGCGCCACCGAGTGCTGCCGTTGACGCCGCTCGCCACCACCGCAGCCAACGCCTCTCCCTCAACCTCCCGAGCAGCCCAGAGGCTCCGCCACTCCGTCCTCGACCCCCTCACCGAGCCACGCCCCTCCAGAAGCCCCCGAACGTCCTCACCGGGCTCGTCTCCTACCTCGGACCCGCCGGTCGCCATCGCCTTGGGTCGTTGAACTCCGGACGCCCCCGAGCCCGCTGACCACCTCTTCCTCTCCACTATGAGCTCCTACGCCTCCCCTCTCTCTCCCCGTGCTCGATTTCACCGCGTAGCCGTCGCCTCTGTCGACTCCGAGAACCCGTCGCCGCCAGCTGTGTCGCCACCGTAGCTAGAGCTCACGCACATCGCGTCCGAGCACACCACCGTGCTCAGCGCCACGCCAGGACCCCAAAACCCTCACCTATTGCTCCTGTTGTGCACCGTAGCCACCGCTCGCGCCTCACCCGAACTCCGGCCGCCGCCGTCGTCGTGGTTGCCGTCGCCTCCGGCCACCCTAGCTCTTCCCGTTTGCCCTGCTAGATGCGCGCGAGCCTGGGCGTCTCATAGAGCCCCTCCGCCGCTCTTTTGGTCATCGGGCGAATCGGCGCTCTCCGCCGTCCTGGCCTTGCCGGGCGACGAGCCTCGGGTCAACTCGGCGAGTTTGACCGGGTTTGACCCTAGTTTGACTCCCCCAGAGCCACTGACATGCGGCCCCGCCCGGCTAATTAAGTTAGGTTAGTATTAACTAAGCTAGGTTAGTTTAGTTGAACAACGACACTCGGGACCCACCGGTCAGTTTGACCTGGGCCGCCCGTTGACCTGCTGACGTCACTAATACGTCATCTTGACGTGATGATTTGTTTACGGGATTTTAATAAATCAGAAATGATTTATTAATTTCAGAAAATACCCCAAACTTCTAAAATTCATAGAAATTCAACCGTAACTCCAAATTAAATAATTTATATATGAAAAATGATCAGAAAAATATGAAGAATCTGTTTATGCCATGATCATGCATGTTTGAACAAGTTAACCTCACTGAATAGGACAAATGATGATTAGGGCAATTTATGAAATAACATTTGGAGTTGGAATTTGTTCTTGTTTGAGTTCCACTTCAATTAACTTGGCTAGATATTGCATTAGGTGAATTCAGTACCTTAACATGGCATGTCATTCATGTGAATGTGCATTGCATTGATTGTGTTCTTTCTCAGTTGCCGGTGTTTGTCCCTCTCGGTGAGCGGCGTTAAGCGATTGTTCGATGACACCGATGAAGAACTATATTATCTTCAGAAGTGCCAGGCAAGCAAAACCCCCTTGTTCATAACGATATAATCCCACTCTCTCGCTCCTGCTCTCTTTTACTGCATTAGGACAACAACGATTCATCAGTTACTTGCTGTGGTAGCTGAACCCCTTTATCCTCTGCATGACCTATCATTCCATAGTAATTAGATGAAACCCACTACTCATTCATGCTTGTTTGTCATGCCTGCTACTGCTTAGAGTTGAGTCAGGTCTGATTCATCGGGGATGAATCGGAGGTGTGTGAACATGTCCTACTGTGTGTAAGCTAAGTGTGTGAACATGATTTGGCAAAGGTAGCGGTGAGAGGCCATGTAGGAGTACATGGTGGGTTGTCTCATTGAAGCCGTCCTCAGGAACTGAGTTCTGTGTTTGTGATCCATGAAACAGTTACTACCACACATTGGGATCCTTAATTGACTCTCTCGGCTTCTTAACCACCCTTGTCCTCTGTCCAGGAGTTGCAACTAGTTTCTGGTGTTTGTAGGATATGTGTTGGAGGCCATGCGTGGCGCTGACCCTAGGGTGGGCTATGATGCGGTAGATACACGTGGCTGGTGTACGAATGCCCGTTTGGTATCTCGGGAACCTGCACACATCGTTCGGGGCCGTTAGTAGAAACCTCGGCGGACTCCTGCGGATGGAACCCGAATAGGCGATAAACCTGGACTAGGGACTTGAGTGTTTAGGTAGGCCGTGGCCGACACCCTCGTTGGGCTTCCGCTTGAAGGTTGCCGAGTACATGTCGCGTAAACGGCGGTAAGTGGTGACAGCGTGTGTGAAGAAGTACACCCTTGCAGGGTTAATATGATCTATTCGAATAGCCGTGTCCGAGGAAAAGGACTTCTGGGTTGCCTATATCAGTTCATAGACAAGTGAAAGTGGATACTCTAAAATCGCAAGATAAGCGTGAGTGCTATGGATGGCGTTCTCGTAGGGAGGCGGGAGGCGGGTCCATAGTGGTGTATTGATATGGTGAATATGTGGACTCGTGTGAGCCACCTCAAAGAGTTACTTGCAAATCGTAGTTCAGGATAGCCACGAGTCAAAGCTGGCTTGCTGCGGTCAAACTCCACCACCCCTTTTGATAATGATGCATATGTAGTTAGTTCTGATGTAAGTCTTGCTGAGTACAATTGTACTCACATTTGCCTATTTTATGTTTTTGCAGAGAGACGTCAGTCTCGCTAGTAGTTCCACGTGGACTTCGACGTTTAGCTTGTTCCTCAGCTAAGATCTTGTGCCCTCGGCAGGATCGGGTAGATAGTCAGGCTTCTCAGCCTTTTTCATTTGTAGATGTCTGTACTCAGACATGTTAAGCTTCTGCTTGTGCTTTGACTTGTATGCTCTGAGTGTTGGGTCATGAGACCCATGTTTGTAATATCTCACTCCTCGGAGCCTAATGAGTAAATATTTGAGTCGTAGAGTTATGTTGTGATGCCATGTTGTATTTACACATATTGAGCATATTGTGTGTATGTTTGAAATGCTTGGTATGTGTGGGATCCGACAATCTAGTTGTTTATCCTTGGCAGCCTCTCATATGGGGAAATGTAGTCTAGTGCTTCTGGCGATACTAGTCCGCTACAGCCGGTTCACGGAGTCCTCGCTAGCCCAAAGACTACTGCTCTGGACACTTGACTGGCGGCATGTGTTTCACCGTTCTGTGTACATCGCCTTCGGGAAATGTCACGCGGTGACATCCGGAGTCCTGCCTAGCCTGCTACAGCCGGGTTAGCGGAGTCCTGTTAGCCCGATGCTACAGCCGGATTCATCGTTGATGACCGACATGCTCGATGTGATTCATGTATGCCTGTCCCCATGGGTTAGTGCCGCTTTGGGTTCACGAATAGCCATGTCGGCCGGGTTCTCTGTCATATGGATGCTAGCGACACTATCATATCGTGAGCCAAAAGGCATAAGCGGTCCCGGGCCATGGTAAGGTGACACCCGTGGGAATACCATGCGTGAGGCCGCAAAGTGATATGAGGTGTTACCAGCTAGATCGATGTGACTTGGAATCGGGGTCCTGACAGACATCATTACCAAGCACCGGGTTAAACACCAAAAACCAAAACCCCTAAAAGTGCGGAACGTCTTGGAGGGTTGGCTAAGCGGACCTGCAAAATTCATAGCACGTAGGGCGCCACTCCAACTCATAGCCTTGAGCATGTTGGATACTACGGCAGGTGGCCAAAAGTGGCGAAGAGCTTCTAGCGTCGAGAATCCCAGCCCAGCAACACCGATGCGGTGTTAACAGTCTTGAGACTTTCGCATCAAATAACATGCGAAAATGAACACTCCATAACCTTGCGAAGTCTACCAAGTAGCAACAATAAATCCATGGGTGACACGGCTATTACCTTTAATGCGATGGCGAACCTAAATTCGAACAGCCCGAGCACCAGCCGCATTGGTCCTCAGTCCGATAGTGGACGGCTTTCGCCTTACTAAGGTACTCACGGATGGCGGCAGCGGACTAAACCTCATCTATGAGGAAACCCTCCGAAAAATGGAAATAGACTGGAACCGCATTGAGCGAAGCAGCACAACCTTTAGAGGAATAATCCCTAGCCGGGAAGCATGCTGCACAGGAAAAATCACATTGGACGTAGTGTTCAGCTCGCCGGACAATTATAGGTCCGAGGAGGTCACATTTCAAGTGGCCCCGTTCAGCAGCGGATATCACGCTTTATTAAGGCGAGAGGCATTCACAATTTTTCAAGCTATACCCCATTATGGGTACATGAAGCTTAAAACGCCCGGACCTAACGGAATCATCACTCTCGCTAGTGATCCGAACATAGCACTCCGCGCCGAAAACAAGATAGCCGCAATAGCCCTCGAGGCACTATCCGAAGCCCTAGCGGTCTGGTGGCTTGACATGGTTGGACCCCTTAAGGGGGGAACCCACAAACAAAAATACCTATTGGTCATGGTGGATAAATTCACCAAATGGATAGAGGCCAAACCTGTTAAAACGGCCGAATCCGGACCGGTGATAGACTTCATATCAGGGGTAGTTCACCGTTACGGTGTCCCCCACAGTATCATCACTGATAACGACAACAACTTCACGGCCGATGAGGTCAAATTATGGTGCACAAACATGGGCATCAAGCTCGATTACGCCTCAGTCTATCACCCTCAAACCAACGGCCAAGTCGAAGGAGCAAACGGTCTAATCATGAGCGGCATTAAACCCAGACTAGTGCGGTCCCTCATGGAATCTAACACGCACTGGGTTGAGGAGCTCGACTCCGTACTATGGGGGCTGCGGACCATGCGAATCGTACTACGGATTCACACCATTTTTATGGTGTACGGTGCGAAGGCAGTCCTGCCTGCGACATAATTCATGACTCACCTCGCGTGCGCATGTATGAAGAAAAGAAGCCGAGCTCGATCGGCAGGACAGTTGGACGCATTGGAGGAGGGCGTGGCGTGGCAAAAGCTCGTTCCGCATTCTATCAACAGCGAGCTCGAAGATATCAAAGCGAGGAAATGCGGGCCAAAGCTTATAACGTTGGCGAACTAGTTCTACACTGCGGACAAGAAAAGGACAAACTCAAGCCCAAATGGGAAGGTCCCTTCATCATCGACCGGGTCACGACGCGGAACATACCGTCGTGAAACGATCGGATAACCGAATCGAGCGAACCCATGGAGCGCAACCCATCTACAAAGATTCTCGCCTAAGCGCGGACTCCAAGTTCGTTTCCTTCCTCCGCCCACATTTTCTATTTTTGTTGTCTTTTATTTCTCTCCTTCCCCTCCTTCTTCCTAAAGCCTTTAGAGGCTCGTTTGCGCTTTGTTCGCACATATTTGACGCGTTATGCGCTCATTATACTGGGGCTTCTTTACCGAAGCTTATTTATACGGCTTCATGCCCAACACATCGTCAAACTTCCGCATGTACCTTTTATTCACCATTATATGCATCGATATGACTTAAGTTTTGGCCAAGCTGGGTTGCTGGCTCCGTGCTTACCCCTACATTCCCGATTGTTCGGCTAGGTGGTAAAGGAATCACCTCTGCGATTATTCTGCGGGTCAGCGGATGTGTACCTCGGTGGGTGAAGCGAAGCTAAGCGCTCTTAAGGGAATATTCGGTCGGTGAACTGAAAGATGATTTTAACTATTTACCCATCTGCCCCCAGATGATTTTACTGCTTTCTAGCAGTTTTGACATGCACTTTAGGGCATGCATCCCGCGAAAGGAACCCTTAACGGAACTATTCTCCTGGAAGATGTTTCTTACTATCCATGTAATATAACATAACTAGTTGGGCACTTATGCGATACAGCAATAATGACCCCTACGCCTTGTCTCCATGCATACCCGGTTCTTATATAACCACGAAGGTATTCGGACACACTCCGGACTATTGGGTCCTAAGGTCGAAGCGAAAAGGTCCACTATGACAAACGATCTACAATCCAGCTAGAAGACATTTTTCATGTCATATTTTTACATAGTCAACTCGACTCATTGTATTCCTCCTCAATGCCATCTAATAGGCTATCTAATTTACAATCTTCTTTGGGAATACTTGGCGGCCAATTCTACTTGGCCATACACTAAACTTAGGGATCTCCTTCCCATCGGGCCCCCAGAGTCCGACCTCGGCCATGTGGTTTGGGTCAACCTTCTTGTACCAGCGTCTTTACCATGGCCCAAGCCTCCTGGCGCCTTTGACGGCATGGTCGATATCTTCCATAATCGGAGCGCCGCCGTGCTCCTTGAAGCGCGCTGCCAGCTCCCCAATGCCTTGAGGCAGGGAGATAGATGGCCACAAGGCCTGGCCGGCGCCTTTCATCACTGTCGAACTTCGTTCGTGCAGGTAGACGCGATTCGGGAAGAAGATCACCGAAGAACTGGGCATCTCCTCCTCGGGGCGACCTGTGAGCAAACCTACATACATGTTTCGTTAGTCGCCTTCCTGCCGAACTCTTTCAAAGTTCGCTCAAGCACTTCTTGAAAATGCCGCGACGAAGCCGTCGATTCTCCTTCTGGTCGGACAAGCTGAGCACGAACATCCTTTAGTTCCTCACCCAGTTTGGTGTTGGCATCTTGGAGGTTATTTTTCTCTGCCGCACCCTCGTAAGCACGCTCTCGCCGGCCTTTAGCTGGCGCAAGAGCTGTTGCTTGTCCGGATCTAGTCGGCGCCATCTGCAATATTTTTGTCGATTTACACACCACCGCACTTCATAAACTATTTATCTTTTGAAGCGTATATTACGGAGAGGGGTCACTGTGGCTCCCCAGTGGCGGCTAATCTTGACCTCAAGTTGGGCCTTGCACTCTTCAAGCTCTGGGACAGTCGGGTACTCTTTTTGTAAGATCTGCATAACAAATGATCCTTAAATCAGTTATTCTAACTATTTTAAGTCTCGGGGGCTACTGGCATATATAACTGTCAAATTTCCTTACCCGTATGTCCTTTACATACTGCTCCGTGGCTCTGGCTAGACCATCTTGAGTGGCATGGAGGTGCGCATCTCCCGAATTGAAGGCATTCAAGGCCTCTTGGGAGAAACATGCGTCACGAAGAACTGTCCGGCGGCGCCTGTGATTCATGGCGCTCTCCACCTCGTAGTTGGTGGCGGACAATCTGTCGGCATCCTCTATCGGAGGAGCATCCGATGTACGCCTCGTGCTCGCCTCCGCTTCTGGACCCGGCTTTGGAGCACGGCGGCGGAGGTTTATTGGCAACCTCTCGGACTCGGTCCGTGGCGCTCTTTCTGAAAAAGCGTCGGCGTTAATCGCCTTCCGGGAATCAATCGTAGGAACATGGTGACCGCCATCTTTATTCTGACGGAGTTTCGATCCGGACCACACTCCTTTTTAGCTTCGAGGCCCGTCGCCCCTTGTTGGCCGGCAGCTGCGGGCTCGGCCTCCTGCCTCGAAGGCACCCCCGTGAAACACCGATGATCAAGAAATAAGCATGATTGGGTCATTATCAGAGTATTGGGACCTCGGTCTCAGACTCGATTACTGTGAGGCTGGAAGTATTCGGGTGTCGGTAGTAATGGCAAACAAAGCATTATCGATGCTAAGTTGGTGGAACACCCGTCAATCAACTCCACCTTTATATTGGATCCTCTTGGAGGCGGATCGAGGACGTTCGGATCCTCGGGTTGTGGGGGCAGGCTGTATCTTCTCCATAGTCCGGTAGCAGTTTCTGCGAAACCATGAAATGAGATATTTAATCACGGGAACATGGATCGGACAGGCCACAAAGATGTTTGCTTACCCAACTTCGAGGATTATTCGAAGAAAACTCGCTCAGTGGGTTGACGCGGAGAAAATCCACCTCCTCCCCTTTATACATGGCAGACAAGATCTTCACCAGTTCGGTGACCGATCCCGGCCCTTTGCGGCCATGGCGGGTGGCATCGTCCTCCCCGTTGAAGTCCCACATCGGGTGGCCCCTATATTGGAGCGGCTGCACTCCCCTCATAATGCAGATTGCCATCACTCCAATCATGGTCAATCCGGCATGAGCCAGTAATCTTATTCGGCTCATCAAGTAAAGGAAATCCCGGTCATTTTCCCTCTGGGGGCTCCGAGGGCGCCAACTTAGGCGCTTCTTCAGAGGAGCATTGCTAAACTCCGGAAGGCCGATCCGAACAGGATCCGGCAGCGGGACGTCCTCCATGTAAAACCATTCCGAAGACCAGTCTTGGACGCCTTCTTCGGGTTCGGATAAATATCCGGTCCGGCGATGCGCCATAGTTCGCTCCGCCCACTTGATATATTGACCCCTCATGAGAGCGGGGTACTAGGAAGAATAATCTCTTCCACAGCCTTGAAATGAGCCTCGGCGCCCAAGAACAGTTCGCAAAGGGCCACGAAGCCCGCGATGTGCAAAATGGAGGCGGCGTAAGGTGGTGCAGCGGAGGCCGTAGAACTCCAAGAGCCCCGGAAAGCGGATGGATTGGAAATCGAGTCCTCTTACTAGATAAGAGATGAAGCATACCCGCTCTCCTTTACTGGGGATCGGGACACTCTCCGCTTGCTTTCCGCCCTTGTAGGTGGCAAGTCCGCTCGAACCGGAACCATGAAGGCTGGGGAAGAAATCCCTTGGTTTGGAGTATAACTAGCTCACTATGCGGGATGAGCATCTCTCCCAATTTCGGGCTGAGGCTGGGGCGCGAGAAGAGGAGTCGCGTCGACTGTCCATGATGGAATGGGCTTTGGTCGAGGTGCTCCGATGAAAGCTTCATGAAGGGGGATGGTGTGACTCAGATCTAGATCCTCGCCCCTTTTATAAGCAGCTCATTTGCGCAGCTAGGGGGGTAAGTGTAAAAATACCCTGGCTTTTCGCATTCATTCAAACACGTGAAAGATGGCCATTATTGGGCATAGAAGCCAAGGAGCGTAGTATTTATCAGAAGCCGGACACTATTCGACAAGTATATGGAATTTGGAGAAGAACCCGCCTCGCAATGCCGAAGACAATCAACGCGCCGGATGGACCTAATGGATGCATCGACGCCTTCTACCAACGAGCTTGGTCGATCATAGCAAGATCTCATGGTGGTGATGCTCAAGTTGTATGTCAGAGATGGTCGTGGCTTTGGGAAACTAAATCACGTGCACATCGTGCTAATCCCTAAGAAGCCGGATGCGATGGAAGTGGCTGACTTCATGCCGATTGGCTTGACTCATAGGGCGGCAAAACTATTTGCGAAGATGCTGGCGAACAGAGCGCAGAAGAAGATGAAAGAAGTAGTCGTGGCCAACCAGTCCGCTTTCATCAAGACAAGGACCTTGCACGACAATTTCTTACTAGTCAGACAAGTTTCAAGGAAGATCCATAATCATAGGGAAGTTGGCCTCTTCCTGAAGCTCGATATCTCGAGAGCATTCGACTCTCTATCATGGTCATTTCTATTTGAGGTTCTGAGAGCTAAAGGATCTGGGAGAAAATGGATGGAGTGGATTTCCATCTTACTGAGAACGGATATTACGCGAGTGTTGGTTAATGGGTATGTGTAGGATCGGAAGTATGTCTAGAGGGGGGGTGATTAGACTACTTGACCAAATAAAAATCTAGCCTTTTCCCAATTTTAGTTCTTGGCAGATTTTAGCAACTTTAGAACAAGTCAAGCAATCTTAACACAATTCAAGCAAGCATGCAAAGAGTATATGAGCAGCGGAAAGTAAAGCATGTAACTTGCAAGAATGTAAAGGGAAGGGTTTGGAGGATTCAAACACAATTGGAGACACAGATGTTTTTGTCGTGGTTCCGATAGGTGGTGCTATTGTACATCCACGTTGATGGAGACTTCAACCAGCGAAGGAGTAGCAGTTCTTGTGAGTCCACGGAGGGCTCCACCACGAAGGGTCCCGAAGAAGCAACCTTGTCTATCCCACCATGGCCGTCGCCCGAAGGACTTGCCTCACTAGCGGTAGATCTTCACGAAGTAGGCGATCTCCTTGCCCTTACAAACTCCTTGGTTCAACTCCACAATCTTGTCGGAGGCTCCCAAGTGACACCTAGCCAATCTAGGAGACACCACTCTCCAAGAAGTAACAAATGGTGTGTTGATGATGAACTCCTTGCTCTTGTGCTTCAAATTTTTGTCTCCCTAACACTCAACTCTCTCTCACAGGATTTGGATTTGGTGGAAAGAAGATTTGAGTGGAAAGAAACTTGGGGAAGGCTAGAGATCAAGATTCATATGGTAGGAGTGGAATATCTTGGCCTCAACACAAGTGTAGGTGGTTCTCTCTCAGAAAATGTAAGTTTGTCGGTGTACAAAAGTAGGGGATCTGCTTTTGACCCCTTTACTTGTGCACGGGCAGTCAGAGCCTCCTGCCACGGCCACGCACAAACACGGCAGGAAGGGGGAGCCGGAGAGAAGCCGAGGCCACAAGGCAAACGAAGCAACAACAAGGACCAAGGCCACAAAGATCAGATGGGCGTAGCAGGTTCCCCCGGCAAGGACCCTTGCTGGGGCAGCTCGCCCAATCCAACCGAGTGAGCCACCCTTGAGTCCACCGACACTTGGCAAATGTGTTGGGACAAGGCTCGGGAGGCACCTCCGTGGTGGCATGCAGATCTTTGTGAAGAGATAGAATGCTCAAGATCAAATGAGGATAAGAGGGCAACCATCCTCACCGAAGAAACCCACAAGACCCCGACAAGACCCTTGCTTGGGGGAGGCCAGTAGCATACAGCAAGACCCTTGCCGGGCCACCCAACAAGACCCTTGCCAGGGCCACCCACAAGGCCCTCGCCAAAGCGCACCAGCTGGGCCCTTGCCGAGCCCGCACAGATAAGTCTTCGCCACCGTTCACATCATTTGCCGACCCAACCAGCTAAGCGGGCACTGCGTGGCGGCATGCAACCCTCGTGGAGGCTCCACCACGCGCCACCTCAGCCTGCTGCACGCCTACATGGCACCGCATGCATCGCTGGCGAGTGCGTGTTGAAGCAAGGAGGAGCGGCGACGGATGGGACGGGCCTCGCCCCCGTCCCCAATAAAGCGAAGGGACACCTAAGCCTTGCATTAAATGCACCTTGTCCTGTAATGCGAGGGATAACCTCGTGCCACTGTAGACCTTTCCACCTCCTGTGTGCCACTGTGGCAACCCCTTTGTCCTATAAAAGGAGGCCCATGGCACACAGAGAAAGGATTCGGCTCTTTGGAACCTCCCAGCACCTAGAGCTAGTTAGAGATCTCAAGAACACTAAATACATCCACAAAAGAAGGACTAGGGTTTTACGCACCTTCGCGGCCCGATCCTGGGTAAAATCCCTTTGTGTTGTCTGCTGGTCCCGCTCTTCTCACGATCCCCGCGCCCCGCAACCATAGAAGGGATTCCAGTGATCCCATAGGTGTCGTTTCCCATCGACATCTTTGCGCGCCCGAGTAAGCGCTTGTTGTGAAATCTGGTCTAGCGATTGACCTAGCTGTTCTTCACGCCATGGCTCTGAAGAAAGCGACCACGGCGTCGGTTCGTCCGGGCCGGGTTGGTACCGTGCGGACCGACAGCGGGCCACTCGTGAGAAGGACCCGTGCACGGCCCGCATGAACATCCACATCGCCACGATGGTCGGGCTGGCGGCGGCGTTGTTCAGCGCGCCGCGGCGAGCCACCGGTCGCGGGCTCGGGAGGCGAGAGTCAGGCCCCAGGCGGCGCTGGGCCCCCTAGGGGTGCCGCCGTCCGCCGGCGGCACGGCGACCTACAAAGACGTAACACGGCGCGCAGCGGCGCTCTTCTCGAGGTTGTGCGTGATGAGCAGCGTCACCTCTTTGGTGACCTGCGCGCCGCCTACAGAAAAGTCCGTGCACCGTCACATGAAGGAGAGGGCCAGCATGCGCGCCGAGGTGCTGATGGAGGTGGCGAAGGGCTGCGGAGCGCGGCGGCTCCTTCTAACGTGGTTAGGAGTCGGCGCATCGCGATCCACCAGCTCTCACGCCACCACGCCCGGTAGCCCTATCGCATGCAGCTGCTCCTCGATTTTCCTCCGTCCAGAAGCTCGGCGAATGGAGGCCACCGTCCGAGCCTCGTCGGCGCCGCCAGCGGCGAGCTGCGGCGGCGGAACCCGTCGGCCGTCGCTCGCCCGGGCTGCCACCTACTAGGAGGCCACGCCCGGGCTGCAGCCACGATGTACTCCCACATCCATCCCGGCCCCGCCGGGCGTCGGCCCATCGGCGGCGCTTCGTGATGATATCTCCATCACGTCGTCCGACCAGCGGACCAACTACGATCAGCGCCAAGTCGCCGGAGGCGAGCTCACGAGGGCGCTCGAACTTCGATCGGCGCCCGGCGTGGCAACGCTCCACGGTCGAACAGGGGGCAGGGCCGCTCACAGCACCACCAGCGCCGGGAGGCTACGGTAGCCTACCTTACGAGGTGGGTTATGCGGCCTTCACCGTGAGCTGCGGCAGTTCGGTGGCCCTCCCACCGTGCGTTCAAACCCGAAGTTGGCGAGAAGTACAGCGGAAAGACTCACCCGTCGAGGTTCCTCGGCATCTACACCATCGCGATGCAAGCTCTTGGGGGCCGTGACGATAAGGTGCTTGCCAACTACTTCCTGTTGGCACTCAAGCCTAATGTTATGTCATGGTTGATGCACTTGCCGATGGATTCGGCGGATCTGTGCCATGAGTTTGTTGGCGCCTTTACCGGAGGTCACCAAGCTCATGGCCAGGCGAGTGATTTACACATCATCCCCTAGAAGGAAGGAGAAAACCTGCGCAAGTACATCCGAAGGTTCAGCTGGGTGGAGTACAACATCCCCAATGTTCATCCCGCCTCTATGATCAGTGCGTGCCATCAGAACATGCGCAATCGCAAGATGCGTGAGGAGCTGGCGATGAACAAGGTTAAGGATGTGGTCGAGCTCTATATTCTGGCCGATTGGTGTGCTCGTATCGAGGAAGGAAGGAAGTACCCCACCGAAGATGCCGGTGAGGAAACCGACTCCATTATCGTCGCCACCCCGACAAAAGCAAAGGCCGGCCGCCGTAATAGGAAGCGCAAGGGCAAGGCCGTGCTTGCCGTTGAGGGATCCGGCGACACGGTACCACCAAGAAGACCAAGGTGGCGACCCGGCAAGGAAGATTGCGGGTGTGGCGCTGCCGGGCCTTGGAGGTTGCCGACAAGCCGAGGCTCCGACAAGCAATCTTGCCAAGATCCACCGCACAAGGGCCCACGATCTCCAAAACTGCCCGGCAGGTAGAGCTGCTTTCGCCAAAGCGAAAGCCAGTATGGCGGGACAAGAAGAAGGCCCGGCGGTGCGAAGGATCCGGCAGAAAGCGTGGCGACCGAAGGCCACCTGCGGCAGGAAGACAACAGAGAGGCCGCCCGGAAGCGCGACAAGCGAGGAAGGCGATGATCATGGCGAAGGCGGCGAGTCCGGCGACCACGAGTTTCAGAAAGCGGCAGAGGCCATGTCGTCGATGGCGGCACCTCGCGCACACATCCACCGCCAACTCAAGCGGTGGTGGCGTGAGATCACAGCGGTGGAGCCATCGTTTGACGCCTGCGGAAGCAGCTGAAATGGTCAACACGCTCATCAACCCGACACCGAGGAGTGCGGTCGGGTGCTTGCCATTGTTGGTTTCACCAACAATCGCAACCTCAAGGTGACAAAGATGTTGGTTGTGGCCAAGGGCGGCTTGAACTTGATCTCGCCCGTTGTGGTTAGAAAACTGCAGATCACGATGGAGGCCTCGAGAGATGGGTATGTTCAAGGGTTAACACGAGGAGAGCCAGCCAAAGGAAAGATCCGCTGCCCGTGACATTGGAGGCTAGCTGAACCACAGGGCGGAGAGGACTGTTTTGATGTAGCCGAGATCCCCTTACCTTACAACGGGATCCTCGGCCGGCCGGCACTGGCCAAGTTCATGGCGGTTTCACACTACGCCTACAACATGCTGAAGATGCCCGGTGTCGGTGTCAAAACCAGCGGATCTCGGGTAGGGGGTCCCGATCTGTGCGTCAAGGCTGATGGTAACAAGAAGTAAGGGACACAGATGTTTACCCAGGTTCGGGCCCTCTCGATGGAGGTAAAACCCTACTTCCTGCTTGATTAATATTGATGATATGGGTAATACAAGAGTAGATCTACCACGAGATCGTAGAGGCTAAACCCTAGGAGCTAGCCTATGATGGTATGAATGTAATTGTGATCGGCCTTCTAAGGACCAACCTCTCCGGTTTATATAGACACCGGATAGGGCTAGGGTTTACATGGAGTCGGTTACAAGGAAGGAAATATAATATCCGGATCGCCAAGCTTGCCGTCCACGCCAAGGAAAGTCCCATCCGGACACGGGCCGAAGTCTTGAGTCTTGTATCTTCACGCTTCAATAGTCCGGACATTTGTACACACTCCGGCTGTCCAGATACCCCCTAATCCAGGAATCCCTCAGTAGCCCCTGAACCAGGCTTCAATGACGATGAGTCCGGCGCGCAGTCTTGTCTCCGGCATTGCAAGGTGGGTTCCTCCTCCGAATACTCCAAAGTGGTCATCGAACACGTAGACCGTGTCCCGATCTGCAAGATAATCTTCATATGGTATAGATCTGATCTGCTGGCAATCTTCACGCATCATGGCCTGGTCCAACGTGAACTGGTGTTTCTTATCCCATGACAACTCGCATTACGAGGCGGTTTTACTGGCACGTCCCATCGGGGCAGAGATCATGTTCCACTTATTACGGGATTTTCAATCAATATGAGCACGCGTGTCCCCACGACGGCTGTTGGTATAACCCATGTGTTTTAGATAAGCCTCAAACGGCCACTCCGGGGACTCTTGATATTCATCCCCTTTATAAAAGGGGGCGAGGCTTACACCTCTTTTTCACCTTCCTCGCGCCTTCTTGTACCTTGAATTCTAACACCCGAAACCTAAGCCTCAACACCCCAGATCCGCCGATATGTCCGGATCCGTCCCTCAAGGCCAATGGGTGGCCTCCTCGATCCAAGAGGACGACATTGTGAAGCTTAGGGAGGTCGGATACCTGACCGCCGACATCCAACACAGGCTTCCTGCATCTGGGCAAGCCATCCCCACACCGGAGCCTAATGAGTGCATCATTTTTGTCTAGCACTTCCTCCGTAGCCTGGGCTTCACCCTCGATCCCTTTGTGAGGAGCTCATGTTCTATTATGA